>CM057459.1:620292500-621492500 GCA_016271365.2 Neoceratodus forsteri | reverse complement strand
CCTTTGAGTTCTGCCAGTGAGGAAAGATTTAAACCACCTGAGGACTGTGCCAGCCAGGCCACAGATGAACCTCAGGCACTCAAGCAGCACCCCATGGTCCACAGTGTCAAATGCTGAAAAGAGATCCAGAAGTACCAAGATGGAGCAGCTTTTCTGATCTATTGCCATCAGGAGATTATTGAACACCCAAACCAGCGCAGTCTCTGTACTGTGCCTCTTTCGAAATCCGTATTGAAGAGGCTCATAGATGCTATGGAAGGTCAAATTGTTCTCCAACTGTACGGCCACTACCTTCTCAATAACCATCCCCACAAAGGGGAGGTTAGAGATAGGTCTGTAGTTGGCAAGGCAGTCTGGGTCCAGGGAAGCTTTCTTCAGGAGGGCTGTCACCACTACCTCTTTCAGAGAGCTAGGGAACTCACACAACTCCAGGGAGCACCAGACTATCTGTGCCAGGACCGGGTCAATGATATTGCAGCAACTCATAATCAGGGAAGTTGGGCCCGAATCCAAACTACAGCACATAGTGTGCATACCGTGGACAATCCACATAACACCCACGAGCTCCAGCTGGTCAAAGGCACTCAAGGAAAAGGGAAGGAAAGTGACCAATCACCGATCAGTAGCATCCCCCATAGAGTGTGCTGATTGGATCTTCACCCTGATGTCGGCCACCTTTCTGCAAAGAACCGAGCGAGCTCGTCACACTCCAATTGGGGAAAGCTCTTTGAAACTAGAGACAGGCTGGGTTGCACAGCCTGTCCACAGTTCGAAAGAGCTGAGCTGGTCAGTGCTGAGCAGCTGCAATCTCCCCAGACAAGAACTCTGCCTTCTTACGGGGGATTGTAGACTGATAGACTTGATAATGTGCTAGCAATCTAAGATGGTCGACCTCCGGGGCGGATTTCCACCTGCAATGCTTTAACCTTCGTCCAAGTGTCGCATCTCCCTCAAAGTCCCATCGAACCAAGGGAACCGAGGGCAAAGGGAGAGAGGATGAACACAGACAGGAGCAATAGAGTCCAGGACTGTAGAGATGGCCTTGTTATAGGCCAGAACCAAGGCCTGTGGACTCCTGCTTGCCGCAGGAAACTCTGATAGGTCAAGTACCACTGCTAGGCCTTCAGGACTCACTTCCCATAAAGGGCAGTATCTGACCATCTCCACAGGGGCAGGCCTACGAAGGGGGTGCAAAAATTGAATCCTATGGTGTAATAACTGGACTATCTGACAAGTTCCACCCCCAAATCAGAGGATTCAATCCCCAGGAGGAAAACCAGGTCAAGAGAGTGACCGTGTTTATGAGTAACAGAGGTAACAATCTGTGTAAGGCCCAGAGATGTCATCAACTGGAGGAAATGTTGTCCAAATTGTGAGAGTTCATTATTGACCCAGGCGTTGAAGTCAACCAGGACCATCAGCCTGGGCGACTCAAACGCCATGTCAATCACAAAATCCACTACTTCCTATAGGAATCGCTTCTCATCCCCGGGTGGACAGTAGATGAGAGCTATCCTACAACCTACACCTGCTACTACAGTACACTCAAATGACCCAGCCTCCTCAACTGGTACACTTATAAGGCCCAATTCAGTCTTAAAAGAGACCGCACCCCCGTGCAGTCCAGTCTTGAGCTGTGTATCACTGAGTACCAGGCTGGAATCGCAGCCTCCAATATGGGGCCAGCATTTTTATCCAGCCAGGTCTCAGTGATGCAAGTCAGATCAGCTGATCCAACAAGATCTGCAATAATTGCAGTCTTGTTCTTGATAGATCTGGCATTGCATAACACTGCTCAAGTTGGACGGGTCTCCAGGGCCGTCTGAGCTACCTGCCCACCAATAATGGTGGCTCCCTTGGATATGGATACCAGACATGGCGGACCACATTCCAGAATCCATTTTGCCCCAGGGTGTCTTCTAGACCTAACAACCCTAATGTGAGAGCCCCGCTCATTCATCCTCCACATTATAAGTGTCACAGTTAATGAAGTCTTTAATCTCAATCACTTTAGCTCTTACTGGATGTAAAAATCTTTCTGTTACATTTACATTTTTACAATATTTATATCTCTGGCACTTAAAACATCCATTAGGTAAAGGAGGTAGCCAGTTAATGTGAGCAACAGGTGCTACAGTACTATTCTCCATTTGGGAGGGGGGATACTGAAACAGAATCTTGAATGTTCTTAGTAGCACACACTGAACTGTCATTCTTAAAGCGTGATTGATAGCTACGTGTAAGTGTGTCACCCAAATTCTTTGCTCTTTTATAGACTATATATGGAGGCTGAGACACATATTTAGCCAGTTTTTCTTCAGTTTGTAAAATTGGCCAGTGTTGTCTCACAATGCTTTCAATCTGTTTGGGTTCAATACTGTATATTGTTATACAATTCAATCGATTATTTTCACTAACATCATGAACTCTTTCTGCTAGCAAATTCTGTCTCGGAGTTTTTAAGACATATTCCCTAGTGCTAATAACATCAGACTGTGTGTAACCCCTCTCTGCAAATCTTGTCTCTAAATCATCGGCCCACTGCTCAAATCCCACCACCTGACTGCAGTTTCTTCTTGCCTGAATGAACTGACTCTTTGGGACAGATTTTGTTGTATGTCTGGGATGACATGAATTTGCTAGTAGAACAGTGTTCCTATCTGTTGTTTTACGATATAATGTGATGGCTAAACCATTATCAGTATCCTTCATAATAGAAAGATCCAAAAAGGAATATGCGTTGTGTGAACATTCACGGAGAATCGTAAGTTTTTGTTAGTGGATTCCAAATAACAGACAAATGACTTTAGCTCTGCTTCAGTGCCCTGCCATATCAAAAAACAATCATCTATGTAATGTTTGTATATGGAGATATGACTGTAGTATGGATTAACATCTGAATCATATATATATATATATATATATATATATATATATATATACATTGTTCTTCCCACATGCCCATATACAAAACATGTCATTACCATTAAGGTGGCGCATGCTGGCTACGAGAAAATTGTACATAGAATCAGGAGGCTAGTGTGGACACAGGCAACAATGGAGTGTTACATGGAGGTGAAGAGGGTCCCAAGAGGTCTACAGATCCTTCAGTTCCCTTTGTTTGGACAAGAACAAAAGAGATTCTTTGACCCATGGTTGGATGAGATCCGTGGATCATCATTGCGTCTAATTAAGCGTATTGTGCACGAGGTCTCCATTGAGCAACAAGAACTGGCTGTGATTTTGAAAGAAAAGGAGGTAACTTTCAATACATTTTCTGACAGTCATTATTTTGTTACTTTAAAAGAAACCTTAATAAATCTATTGCCCAACTTCATAAGAAATTGAGGGCACAAAAGCAGAAAAAGGTCTTGTCAGATGAAAACAACTGTATAAATAATTGCATTTAACTGGAAAAAACAGCCACAACAATTAAAGTCTATCTTAAAAAGAACTGTAGATGGGAACATACAATATGCAGGGAGTGATTCTGATGTGGCATCTTCAAATTTTGAAGAAGACAGCATGGGGGAAGTTATGGATGCACTGCAAGTGGAAGTAGTAAGACACAGACAACAGACATTAGCCACACATACAACGCAGCCCCAGAGTAGCATTTTGGGACATGCAAAACACAAACGCACCCGGAGAGGAAGATATAGGAAGCAGAAGATTTCAACAGTCGCATCAAGAACAGGCTTGGGGTTCGAGGAGACAACCTCGGGGAGATCATTTGGGAGGATGGGAAGGAGGAAGGAAAGATTCTGAATGTTGATACAAATGTTATTAATCTTTCTGATTATGCCTTAACAGATGATGAATTATCAGTTCTGAATAAGGGGTTGAAGTTTGTTTCTACATATTCTTTTAATGCATTTGAATTATATTTAGATCTGAAAAAATTTATAAGAAATCTGAATTTAAAATGTTTTTCTTTTGCAAAGGATGGGGGGAGATAATCAACCTGTTGTGATATTACAATATGCATTATGCAAATACGAGTCAGTTGATACAACTGTGATTGCAGACTCCCCCAGTCTACACAAAGTAATGTTAAGCAATTTAATCCAAGGTCTACATTTATGCCACCACAAAATCCAGTAGTACAGGTGTTTTTAAAGCTTGTGAAATGGATCTTAAAAGGGTGGCTAATGAAAAACAAAACCCTAGGAATGAAAAAAAACAGGAGGGTCAGCACTCAATACACCTTTAATAAATAGCAGCGAATAAAAGCACAGCAAAAATTGCACACAATAAATGACACCAATCTCACCCATAAAAGAAAAATGAGGTGCAGACTGTGATGTCTAAAGTTTCATGCAGCCAAAAAAATCCTGTGGGTCTTAAGTGAATGCAGATGCGCATACTTGGCGTTCACTGGAAGCTTAACAGCGTGAAGCAAGGAAAACGTAATATCTCACCTACATAAAAACGGATGGCTCAATGTGCTGCTGAACCGATTCTAGGTGAAACGCAGCCCAAAATGCTACCACACAGTAAAATCAAAAAGCCAGAATGCCATAAAGACCTACTCTCACAACCACGACCCTCGGCATGCATGCCCAACACTTCTGGGTATGCTTACGTATCAACCGTGTGACTTTTTTTTCTTTCGATTTAATGGATGCTCAGCTCCTGGGTATTGTGCACTCCCCTGTAAGAGCCCCCTTATCCTCTTAGAGTTAGTCAAGAGGTATTTTTTGGGATTTCTAAAAAACCTAGGAATGTTAACATGACTCAGGCTGAATCTGAAGCAGTTAGGTCATTGGAAGCAAATAAAGCTATAACAGTTAAACAGGCTGATAAAGGGGGCAGTGTGGTGGTGCAGAACACCACTGATTATTGTACATCAGGGAGGTGGAATGTCAGCTCACCAATGTTCAGTACTACAAACCATGGAGTATGGACCCCACTCAGACTTTTAAGATAGTGATGGTTATTTAAAAACAGCATGGAGTGATGGTTATTTAAAAACAGCATGGCACTAAGGAGTCATTAACAGTGATACTCTGAATTTTTTGATGGTTCCTTACCCCATTTGTCCCTCCATTTACCTGCTTCCCAAAGTTCACAAGAATTTGTCAAACACACCAGGTCACCCTATAGTAGCTGCAATAGGCTCAGTAACAGAGCCTTTGAGCCAATTTGTTGATTATTACATCAAACCGTTTATGCCCACACTTAGGTCATACATTAAAGACACTAAACATGCCTTGAATATATTGGGAGATCTCCACATTGAGGAATCTGACCTTTTAGTCACACTCAATGTGGAGTCTCTTTATACTAATATACCACATGACGATTGCTTTTTGGCTATTGAACATTATTTATATAGGGGCAACTGTGAACCATCTGTTTGGGACACTGTACTGAATTTGGCCAGATATGTGTTGCAATACAATGCTTTTATGTTTCAGGGCAGATTTTATCTGGTAACTAGTGGCACTGCCAAGGGGGCATCTTTTACCCCAAACTTTGTAAATTTGTATAGCAGGATTTGGGAGGAACAATATATACAGAGTGAGATATTCAGAAATGTACCAAAGGCCGGCACAAGTCCGGTGCAGTGCAAGTGAGATGTGCCATGGCAAACCGGGAGTCATATTCAGAAGATGCACCTCCGGAAATGCGCCAGTGCAAGTTGGCTGACTGTGGCAAAGATGCACCATGGTGCAACCAGAGATGCACCAGTGCAACCATGGATGTGCAAAGCAAACCTGGGCACAAACCCAGGGAGCAGGGCAACTGTAACAGGTCCAGGGACACACAGCCAAGGAAGCACAGGGACAATGGGCACAGGACCCTACCAGCAGGGTACACCTGTGCACACAGAGGCACTGATCTGGATGGAACACAGGGCAACACATGATGGAGCACAACCACCAACAGAGCTGCTGTGCACTGCACCAACCACAGCAGGTCCACGGCCGTGCAACAGGAGCAGTCACCAGAACAGCACCCCAGAAGCCATTGGCGGCCTGACCATCAGGTGATAGGTGGGGACAATAGCCAATGCAAGGCCACCAGCAGTGCCCCCCACCAACGCAGGCCACCAGCCTGCCAGCTGTGGCCAACGCCAGTCTGCAGTGGATGTCCACCCCCATGTCCCTGGACAAAAACACACCCATGCCCCACACCCCCACAGGCAGCATCGAGGCCAGGCACTGAATGAGGCATGACCCAGGCAGGTGGTCACACCCCATGTGACTGGGAGTGCAACAGTGGATACAGATGTCCACACCCCAGCAGTCAGACCAGGCCAGCAGGACACCTAGGTCTGTGTGCATCCCCCCTGCCCCCACCTGACTGCCCACCCCTGACCACAGCCCCACGGTGGCCGTGATGATACACAATAAACCCACCAAACCTGGGAGACAGCCCCCACCACAATGTGACACACTACTGGAAACAGCATCGAACCCTGGGAACCCCACACATGCACCCCCCCACGCCGACACCATGGACCAACACCTGACAACTGCAGCATTGCTCCACACGCCACCTGCAAAGCAGACAGGGACACAGGCATGTAGCATAATAAACACTTTATATGATAACAAATCAACACAACAAAGTACAGAAACAAGGGTCAGGGACTGGGGAGGTAAACTGTAGGATGGGGACAGGTAACAGGGGCTGTACAATAGGATGGGGGACTGCAGGGAAATAAGGAAAGTGAGGGAAAGGGGGCTGTTTACAGATGGCCTATTGCCGTCCATGGCAGGATGGCCCTTGCTGCTGCATCCCCCGCCTGAGCGCTGCTGTGTCCCTCTGGACAGACCTCACCACCATGAGGACCCTCCAGAACACTATGAGGATCTGGTGCAGCATCCTGTTCTGTGCCCATGCACCCCTCCTCGCCACTGGCTGTTGGACACCTAGGGGAAGGGACAAGACAGGCAATCAGTGCAATGACCCAAAGACCCCTGCCCACCCACAGCGTGCAGTGGACAGCAGGGGCACAAACCCCTGGAGAGACCGCAATGGACCCACACACGGAGGTCAACATCAGTCATGCACATGGCACACCACAGTGGTGCAGAGAGGCGGATGGTGCAGTGCAGTGTGCACTTAATCACACGGGGATGGTCACATGGCACGGAGCAAAGGCAATGTCACAGCATGCATGGTGGAAGCTGTGCACACACCCACCCCCACAACAGCCGGAACACAGCGGCCAAGGAACGGGCCACAGTGGCATGCACAATGGACTGTGCGACACACATGGCTGTGCAGGCACATGGCTGATGCGACCATGGCTGTACCCTGTCCCCACTGATGTCTCACTGTGACACATACAATGAATGTGACTTTGCCTACCTGCCCTGTGCTGTGCAGTGGGTGCTGCTGGATGATCCCTAGGTGGCTCCATCCTGGCTGCCATGGCCGCCTTGGCCCACCTGCAGTCCTCTGGCCCTGTGGAGGGAATGAAGAGAGGTGGACATCAGTACATAATCACATATGTAAAGCCCCTCACCACCATGCAGCCCACTGTGTGCTGGGTGTGTCCCTGTCCATCCTGAGGCCCCCACACCAGCACAACTGCAACATGTGCAGCAGCCATGAACGATGCGCAGTGCCAACTAGGATGGTGGCCCACCCTGCTGTGGACCATGATGCACAGCCCAACAAACACTACAGTACAGCACCTGGGCATACATGCCACATGCGCACACCTACCTGGCTGTGGCACTGTACTGCACTGGACGCATGCCTGCATCCGGCATAGATGGTCAGGGTCCCTCTGTGGCAGCACTGCTCTGGTGTTCTGGACACCCCGTCCTTCTCTCCAGGGCCTCAGACATGCTGTGCCACACATCCCCCCTGGCCTGCTGTAGGGGCACCTGCCCGAAGAGCTGCACCATGGCCACCAGGTTGACCAGCTCCAGGTTGGTCCAGTTGGTTGCATGCCTGCTTGCACCCTGCGCCATGCCCACAGTGCAGCTGCAATACCGGTGAAAATGGCCATGGATCAGCACACGTGTTGGTCACATGTGCAAGATGCATGATATGAAATGTAAGGATGCAATTGCGCAGCACGGGGATGCACGGACACAGTGCGCAGTGCAGATCCATGGTGCACTCATGGGCATGGGCATCATGCCGTGGCCTAGCGGGGTCATGGGGTCACATATAGGACCCGTGGGTCAGAGATCATGACCCCGCACACTGTGCGCATGTGTGCGATAGGAACCGCTACCAGGAAGTGCGTGCATGTGCAATGTCATACCAGCACTGCATGTGCAGTGCCACAGCATCGCTCATGCTATGCACGATGCGTGAATTCCATGTGCTGTGTGCTGCACACGTGTGCACTGTGGACACGTGCACCATGCATGCGCAGGTATTGCACCACAGAGTTGCTCTGCTGCATCCCTATTGCGCACAGCGCAATTTTGCGATATTGAGATGCCGTATGCCAATCACCTCATCAGCCAATGCACAGTGCAGTAGGGTCCATTAGCATATCATTACCATTGCGCATAGGCTCATTTGCATGCACTGCACCTTATAAGCGCCACAGAACAGTACAGGGCACAGACCGGTATTAAAACCCTTGAGGTATGTGCCAGGTAACATGGATGAACAGAGGCCTACTACAACACTGCAACAGAGGACTGCTCAGGGCCGTGCTGACACTGAACCACTGTGCTGTTCATGTCCACAGGTGGTGGAACGTCGGCCAATGATGGAGAGGAGGAGCAGGGGCCTGCACGCAATCGCAGGCCCAACTTCACATCAGCAGAGATGAATGCCCTGTTTGAGGTGTACATGAACAGGGAGGGCCTACTCAGTGGTGCCACAGGCCCACCACAGGAGTGGGCAGCTGGCTGGGAGCAGGTGGCGTGGTACATCAGCACCCATGTTGAATGACCTTTGGAGGTGTCTTTGGAATCTGTTATGATTTATTTTTATAATAATTTATATGAAAGTATTCTAGGTATACTATGTTGTTTGTATCTATTTGTATTTAAATGTGGAACCTATTTGTATGTATTTAGATAGGAATTTACACAGGTCTGTCTTTTAAACTGGATTATGTCCAAATGACATGTATTACCTGTATAAAAATAACATTTTTACCTACCTACCCATGGCAGGCACCAGTGCACCACGCGGGAGTGCCAGATGAAGATGGGCACGGACAAGAGGCACATTAAGGACAAGGTGGTGTCCATATGGGCCTCCCACAGGGTGACTGGTGGTGGCCCACCTACAGTGCCACCACTGATGGCCACTGAGGAGCTTGTGGCAGCCACCATCAGCCGTACAGTGGTGGAGAGAGTGCCTGGTGGTGGATTCCAGACGGGTGGCAACTCCTCACTGCATGGTGAGTATGTACGCAACAGACAGTCGTGCCAGATATGGGGGACACTTGCAGGTGTGCCTGATGCTGTGCTGCATCCCACAAGCATGTGTGGACACAGCCTTGCAGTGTGACGTGGCATGTGGCAACGGCGACATGCACGGGAGGGGATTGGACTGTGGTCAACCACTAACCCTCCATTTCTGTCTTGCGGCACCATCGCACCTCTGTGTGGAGGACCAGCTGAAGGCAGCTGAGGAACTGGATGCCAGACCTTCCACATCCATGGGCATCCAGAGCAGGGACAGTCCATGCCTTGGCAGTGTGGGGCAAGTGGATGTTCTAGGCATGGGGTCAGAAACGGCCTGGCTGGGCTCCTGAACGATGACAGCCTGAGTGTGCTATGTGCAGGGACCCAGCGTGTGTTGGGGTCCAACGCTGATGATGACATAACCCTGACACTGGACAGCGTAGGGGTGGTAGTGCCTGACACACCCCTTCCTGCTTCACTGGCACCATCAGGGCCCAGTGCTGGTCCCACTGCTGCACTGCTGCCACCCCTCCCCACCTGCATGGCAGTGTGTGGCACCACTGCTGTGACCGGCATGGGTGGTGGTGGTGCTGTTGTGGCAGCGGCCACGCAGGACAATGCCCAGCAGCTGGTCAGGCAGTGGCAGCAGGATGCAGGTTCCAATGGGCAGCGCAACATGGTACCCACCGACGGTGTTCCCGGTGACACCGTACCCCCTTTACGGCCCACTGTGCAGTGTCCACCAGAGCGGGAGGCTGTACAGTGTGCCATGTCACCCCCAGCAGCTCAGCGGTTGGGCCAGGAGGCCCAGGATGCCGAGCAGCTGGCAGAGCACATCAGGTTACTGCGGGCATCCATGGAGAACCAGGCATTGCTTGCCACTGAGGTGCATACACTGTGGGTAGCAGTGCACCAGCTGGCCAAGCAGCAGGAGAGGGGCAATGTGAGGCTTATTGATGAGCTCCACCAGATGCGGGAGGTGATGACCACAGCAATGGACCACATGACCGGTACCATTGCAACTGGGCTTGTGTCGGTGGCAGCCACTGGGCTTGGCTGTGCGCAGAGGACCCCCCACAGTGCAGTGTCCACCCCATGGTCCCGGCATCTGGCAACCCCCTCACAGCAGATGCTGGGCTCGGATATTGGCATCCCAGGCACCCCCAGGGCTGGCCTGTTTGGCCACCTCTACACCCTGCAAGGACAGGGTCGCAGTCCCGGACATCAACCCCTGGGGTGACATCTGACACACACCCCCCGTGGCCGATGCATAGCTCATGTCTGCCAATCAGCTCCAGCGCTGCTGCCCATGTGGCCATGGCAGTCGTGGGACTGTGCAGTTGGAATGATGTGTCCACTGCCCTGACCTGCCAGCCACTGCTGCTGCCCCATGCACATGTGGGTGGTGGTGGAGCAGCATGCATGTGATGGTACGCATGTGTGTTGTGCCGCATGCCCCCTGTGTGTGGACCATGCTGCTGGGACATGTGGCATGTATGTGATGAGGGCAGCTCTGCACCGGTTGTGCCTGTACACCGGTGTCATGTTTCTGATCCATGCCATGTTCCTCAGCATGTGTGTGTGTGCACCTGCATGCCAGTACTGTGGGTGTGTGTGCGTCCATGTGCCAGTGGCTCTGCCATGTGTGTTGTGTGCCCCAGTCCCGCATGTGTACCGCAGTGCATGTCCATGCCACTGTGTGGTGTGCTGGTCTGTGTGGCCCATGCTTGTGTGTCAGTGCACTTACCTGCATTGTCCACAATGCTCCCATGCAATGGTGTCTCTATGCCGCCTTATCTCCTGCACCAGGCAGGGATCCCTCCTTCCTGGGGGCTGCTGCCCACCTCCCTCCGGTCCTTCACCACTGTTGTCCCCACTACTGTCGCCCTCATCAGCCTCGACAGCTATCCCACGGTCAATGGCCATGTTGTGCAGGATGCAGCAGTCCAGGAATATGCCACAGGCTTTCTATGGGCTGTATTGTAGGGCACCCCCCGACCTGTCTAGGCAATGGAATTGCATCTTTAGCATGCCAAAGACAAGCTTGATGATATTGCGCATGCTGGCATGTGCCTCATTGTATCTTTCCTCCGCGGGGGATGACGGTCGCTGGTAGGGGGTTAGCAGCCATGGCCTGAGGGGATATCCACTGTCACCTGTGTGGGAATGAACATGGTTATCCCTGTGCTGTGCTGTGCTGCCCCCTGCTCCCTGTCTCCCACTGCACACACCTCCACGCCCGCCCCACCTATCCTCCCTCACCCCCAGGGGTGTGGCTCCCAGCCACCCTGGCACATGCTGTACTCACCTACAAGGTGGCCAGTGGGGATGTCATCTCATTTGAACCTATAGCACAGCGCAGAACTGTGCCATTTAAAGGCATCATGTGCACTCCCGGGGTGTGTGGCGCAGACATTTATGATGCACCCCGTGGCATCGCACACCACCTTGCAGTTTATGGATGGGTAGCCCTTCTGGTTGATGTATACTGAGCCCTCTGGGCCAGGTGGTGTGCGGATGCCAATGTGGGTTCAGTCTATAGCCCCAATCACGCCTGGCATGCGTGCAACCCGGTGGAAGTCCTGCATGTTTGCTGTATGCTCTGCCTGTGTGTTGGGGAACTATATGAATTCCAAAGCATGTGGCAGCAGAGCATTGAGGAACTGGGTGAGGAGGTGGGACATGGCCAACTGGGTGATGCCCATGGTATCCTCTGTTGGTCTTTGGAAGATGCCCATGGCAAGCAAGCACACCAACTCGGTCACCTTAGTCTCCACTGTCATGGCATGACTACGTCTGGTGGGTGCCTGCATCTCATCACCGCACAGCTCACAGAGCTGCCTCAGGATTGACCTGTTCAGGTGGGACCGGCCCACTAATTCAGTGTCACTGTAGTTCTCATACGTGATCCTGGCACAGTACCACCTGTGTTAGACATACTGCCGCCGGGCCCTTCATTGGCCATGCTGGTGTTCCTCCTGCCTCCTCACACCGCTCATTACTGCCTCCATTAGGAATGGGCCACTCTCCATCACTCCGTCACTGGGTGTCTCCCTGGGTGCCTGTGTCACTCTGTCTGTCCATCCGTTTGTCTGTGTCTCTGTCTCCCTCTCTGTGTCACAGTCTCCCTCTCTCACACTCTCTCACTACCTCTGTCTCTCAGCACTATGTTGCGCATCTGCTGTCTGTGTGTTTGAGCCAGTTTTGTATCGTCTGAAGGCTGGCTGGTGCATCTTGGGGTTTGCTCCGGACTTGTGCCATGATTTCTGGTTGAATATGCCATTGCACCACTTATTCATGGGAATGCCCCCTGCACTTGTGCTGCATACATTGTTTTTGTGCCACGGCGCAATGGGATTTGCACTGCGTAGCTGCTGCCTTCGAATATTGCTTGGTGGTGCAACTCCATGCTTGCTCTGGCACAACTCAGTTGCACCATGTGCAACTGCTCTGAATATCTCCCCCTGAATATATATATTTATACAATGGGGTATGAAAATCCTGTAACCTCATTGGTCAAAACACATCACATGACTGTGGTATATCCTGCAGTAACCCACACCCTGTCATTCCTCATTGCGTAAATGATTCAGATGTTAATCCATACTACAGTCACACTTCCATATACAAACATTACATAGATGATTGTTTTTTGATATGGCAGGGCACTGAAACAGAGCTAAAATCATTTGTCTGTAATTAGGAATCCACTAACAAAAAACCTATGATTCTCCGTGAATGTGTGCACAATGCATATTCCTTTTTGGATCTATCTATTATGAAGGATACTGATAATGGTTTAGCCACCACATTATATTGTAAAACAACAGATAGAAACACTGTTCTACTAGCAAATTCATGTCATCCCAGACACACAACAGAATCTGTCCCAAAGAGTCAGTTCATTCAGGCAAGAAGAAACTGCAGTCAGGTGGTGGAATTTGAACAGTGAGCTGATGATTTAGAGACAAGATTTGCAAAGAAGGGTTACACACAGTCTGATGTTGTTAGTGCTAGAGAATATGTCTTAAGAACTCCAAGTGAGAATTTGCTAGCAGAAAGAGTTCAAGATGTTAGTGAAAATAATCGATTGAATTGTATAACAATATACAGTATTGAATCCAAACAGATTGAAAGCATTGTGAGACAACACTGGCCAATTGTACAAACTGAGGAAAAACTGGCTAAATATGTGTCTCAGCTTCCAGGTATGGTCTATAAAAGACCAAAAAATTTGACTGACACACTTACACATAGCTATCAATCACGCTTTAAGAATGGCAGTTCAGTGTGTGCTACTAAGAATATTCAAGATTCTGTTTCAGTATCCCTCCCAATGGAGAATACTACTGTAGCACCTGTTGCTCACATTACCTGACTACTTCCTTTACCTAGTGGATGTTTTACGTGCCAGAGATGTAAATATTGTAAAAATGTGAATGTAACAAAGAGTTTTCTACATCCAGTAACAGCTAAGGTGATTGAGATTAAAAACTTCATTAACTGTGACACTTATAATGTTATTTATTTGGCCACATGTAAATGTGGAGTCTTTTATGTGGGGTGGACTAAAAGAATGTTTAAGGAGAGGGTGGGGAAATTATGAGGACAGTGGCCAACAAAATCTGGAATATGCCACAGCAAATCATGTGCATTTAATGTCAGACCCTGTGAACCACACTTGGCTTTTCACAGGGATAGACAAAGCAAAAATAGGGCCATGTAGGGGAAACCTTAACAATGTTTTGGTCTGCAAGGAGAACTATTGGATATTTAATTTGCAGGCCATGCATTACCCTGGTTTAATAATAAAATAGAGCTGCAGCATCATTTACAATGGCATTTTACTGTTTGAGTGATAAAATAGCGCTGCAGCTTCATTTATAATAGCACTTTACTGGTTTGACAAAAAAGTGCAGCAGTGGCTTTCAGTGATGTCACGCAATTGACGGCAGTCTAGGGCAGAGCTCCGTTACCTTGAGCAATTTAATTTCAAAGTATCAGTTGCCATCGCATGCTAAACCATATAATAATTGAGATATCTGTTGAGGCTCAATATATTAAAGTATGGGGCGTACCAAAAAGAGACCCCCTGCGACGAGCAGAAGTACATCTCTGGAAAGAGACTCACAGAGGCCTACTAGCCTGGCGCTTTCTCAGTCTTTGTAATTACGGCCTCGGGATATGATTCTGATGGTTCGGGTTTGGATGCAACATCAACATTTACCAAGGCAGATGGGCATCGGATGTTAAAAATCCTGCACTGCATAGATGCCAGAATCTCAGGCATCCAAAAAGATTTCAAAAAACTTGAAACCCAAACGGCAGCTGTAGAGGCCCACATGGAGAATTTGCAGGGGGAACATATGGCTTATGGAAGATTGCTCGCATACCTCCATAGGCGGGAGCATGAATTAACCTTGCATGCGGAGGATGCAGAGGCGAGGGGCCGCCACAACAACCTTCGGATCTTTGGTATTTCGGAGGGTGTGGAACCCCACATCATGGAGAACTTTGTGGATACCTGGTTTAAAAAAGAGCTGGACCTTGGTGAGGATTTTAATTTGGACAGTGAACGAGCACATCGGGCCATCGCGCCAAAACCAAAACAAGGTACCCCCCAGGTCCATCATATTTACGTTTCTACGCTACACCACTAAAGAAAAAGTTCTTAGACTGGGCTGGGCTAAACGGGACCTTAACCTTGATGGTCAGAAGGTCTACTTAGACCAAGATTACCCTCCATTAATGCTTGCAAAGAGGAAAAGAATCCTGCTGGTAGTCAAGGCCCTAAGAGAAAAAGGCTGTAAGGCGTATCTCAGATACCCCACAAAGCTATGGATACAGAATAAGGAGGGGGTCAAAGTATTCAAATCTCTGCTGGCAGCTACCCCTTACCTTACTGCATTGGAGATCCCAGTTCCCGACACCAAGGAGGAACAGGCTGAGCAGGAAATAGAAGAACTACTCTAGCCCCGGGTCCCAGAAAGCGCCTAGGGAGAAGCGGAGATGCTTTGTTGCCCCTACATGCAGACATTTCTAAATGGCTCTAAAAAAAGAAGACCTGAAGATTTCTGTGAGGATTACAGATCAGTCTTCTTCATTATTCTGGATACCCAGGACCCACACATTTTGGTGTTCACAAGACGTATTTGAGATTATGGACACTCTGTGACTGTGGTTTAACAAGTTGTACCTCTTGAGCTCCAGTTAGATGATATTCCTCAGTCTGGATGGCCAATATCCTCGGTTTGATTAAGGTTTCAGTTAACATGGACAGGGCCAAAGGTATACAAAGTGACAGTCCCAGGAGGGAACATCCTGCTGTTACACAGTTTTCCTGTTCCAGTCTGCAGATGTCTCCCCCAGAGCTCCCTATTTCCTGTTGTTGGGACTTGATCTGGACTTGAGATAAGTGCCTTTGGGTACTTTTGAACTAATTTTATTTTTCTGTTTTGTTGCATACATGGCTTAAAACCTAATGCTTGAGGGCATGGCTTGGACCCGGATGACATGGTTGCTTAAGTCTTTTGCTCTGTCCCTCACTGGCACTCTATCACTCGAAATCAGAACTGATGCCGGGCTGAATTGTTCATTTAACAGCTGAAAATCCCTCTCCCACACCCTGCTGCTACTATCCGGACATTCTTTTGCCCGGCGATCCGATCGAACAGACTTGCAGTACTAGCCCCGCTATCACACTAGGCCGCATAAAGCCCCTGGTAGTGTGTTAATTATCCACACCGAGTCGTGCAACGGAGACCCTTGCGCCCATGTGGAAGCTTGTTGGGTCACGATTGTTGGTCGTCCTACCGCATGTTCCCCTCAAATGTGGAAGCGGTTACCTTCTCGGAAAATCTTGCCTGCTGGGCATGAACGAGTGTTGTGATGGCAGCCTCCGCCAATACTGGTAGTGGAGCAAGCTGCACGCAGGGCCTTCCCAGGCAAACACAGGTGGGGGATGCTGTCACGAACATTACATGGATGCTGGAGGCCCTACTTGCCCAGGTAGATGGAATCGGGGCAGCCTTGGCAGGAAATGTGGCAGCGGTTAGACGATTGGAGGACAAAGAGAATGTTCTTGAGCAAAGAACTGATGATCTGGAAAGGCAGCATATCTTGGTATGGCAGAGACTGCAGGAACACAAGGCAAAGCTTGCCAGGCTTTGGGAGAGGGACAAAGAGCAAGAGAATAGGGAGAGGAGGAACAACATTAGGATTCTGGGGTTCCCCGAGGGCATCGAGGGCCCCAATATGGAGAGGTTCACTAGCGAACTCCTACAGGAACTCCTGGGGAATAGGTGGAAAGAACCTATTGAGGTGTAGTGGGCTCACAGGATAATGGTCAGAGTGGAGGGCTCCTCTGCTCCATGAACTATTATTGCCTGTCTACTGTGCTACTCAGTTAAAGAAAGAATAATGAGGGCTTGGAGAGATCTTGGAGAGCTTACCTGGCGGGGTGCCCCTATCTCTCTGTACCAGGACTTCTCTCAGGAGGTGGCAGCCAGACAAAGAGCATTCAGCCCCATTAAGAAAGTCTTCCAGGCAAATTCTTTCCAATACTGGTTCAAGCAGTGCACTGCCTTGCACATCTCAAAAGGTGACAAAGTCTTTCTGACAGAGTACCACAGAGATGCTGAAGTATAGCTTCATAATCATTGACCAGGCCTTCTCCCTAAGACTACATCTCCCAGACACCTCTGGGTACCTGGGGGACATGACTGCAAGTGGATTAAAAAAAAGGAGAAGCGGCTCCCAGAGGACTCTAATTTCAAGTGGACTGGTCCTGCTGTTAATGGTTCCCCTAACGCCTCTTCTCCCGAGTATGGGAGACACGTTGATTTGAATGGCAGTCTTGCAGATAAGCAACTCCCAGTACTGCAAGACACATCCCAGTGGCAAGACCAAGGGAAGCATTCACTCCCTGCGCACCAACGCCATCACTCCAGAAACCCTCACCCTGCAGCCACCAGTACCTCTGTGTCCTCCCTCCCCTGCAATGCTTCCCAGGACTGAGGCCCCATCCTCAGGTAGGCTCCCAATCTGCAACCAACCTGAAGGGGACAATAGTGAGCCCATGTACTCTACCACCCCGCTTAACTGGGCAGATGCAGTGGAAGAAACAGAGGAAGAGCGGGCAGCCGCTGCTGGATTACTTAGACCTGGACCTAAGACATTCGCCGAGGCATTGGCTACACCACATCTGACTTGCAGGGGCGAGGAGATCCAAATGAGCCACCCTACCTCCCCTGGAAAGAATGGATGACTGCTAAGACTGTTTACCTATGGCTTTATAACTTTGTTTGCTGTGTTATTCTCTGTTTTGTGTATTGATTGTCTGACTGAAGAAGGTGGCTCGCCAGGTGGCTGGAGACGTTTCTGCACCAAGGGCTTGCCCCGGCTGATGCACCTGCTTTTTCAGCTACTTCTTAGTGATCCTGGGGTTCCCATCTCTCCGTTGTCACTAATGGGGTAGGGCTGTTGCCTCCCCTTACTTTTCCCTTGTAATTGCCTGTTCCTGTAAGGGATAATGCTATTGGGGGAGATCTTGGGTACCCTTTGGGTTAAATCGGTATTTCACTGCCACCTTTTGCTGGTCAGATTTGTTAGTGATGGCCTTTGCTGCCTTCCTTGTGAGAATTGCAGTGAAGGGGTTTCTCCCTCCCTCCCTTCCATATCCCCCATCTCCCTTTTCAACTGTTATTTATTCTATGTACTAGCTGCCAGCTGCATGCCAGCTGGGATACCCCTGGCCTCAGGAGCTAATGTTCCTAGGGGGCCAGGTGGGGAAAGGTTTGTGGGTTAATTATACAGACCTTCCCCTTCCTTTATTGGTGCCTGAGCCAGTGTGGCTAGATGACCCATTTGGGCCCTCCCTCACACGCTTACCTCAGTACCATTAGTTTGGTTACTTCTCTTTGATATCTTACTATTATAGTTACAATTACTGTTTGTATATTACTGTTGTTATTGCATTCTAGTACACAGTTTTGTTTTTTTTTTGGTATTGCACTACATAGCTAAACTGTTTTTTTATTCTTTGTCTAGGTTCCATATCGGGGCTGTGATACTTGCCATAACCTTCCTTGGCCTGTGCTCCATCTTCTTTCTCTCTCCTTGTTCCCTTCAGTCTTCATGAACTCCCTCAGCATCAGCACTCTCCTCCCTGCTTCCAGCTACTTCTTCTCTTCTGTCTCTTGGCTGACATTTATGGCTGGTAAGTCTCCTATACCCCAGGCTGGAGGTGCGTCTCCTGGAACGTAAAAGGGCTTAACCACCCCGCCAAGCACACCAAGGTGTTGACATTTTTGAAATCCCTGGGTACCGATGTGGCCCTGCTCCAGGAGATGCACCTCATGGTCAGAACTGTTTTGTAGCTCAAGAAATTGTGGGTATGGTCAGTGATAGCCAGTTGTGCCTCGAACAAAGCCGGGGGAGTGGTTATCCTGCTGCACAAGATGTCCCCCTGGGTGGTGGAGGACACCTATATGGACTCCCAGGGAAGGTGGGTAATGGCCAGGCTCTCATATCCTGGTGGGAGGGTGATCTTCGCCAATGTATATGGTCATAACAGTGATTCGAGGGAGTTCTTTCCAGGTATCAGTCAGGCCCTCTCTAGTTTAACAGATGGATTTGCGGACATACTAATACTTATGGGGGGTGATTTCAACCTAGTTCTGGATATCTTCCTTGATAAATCCCACCCTACACCACAGTCCCACCCTAAAGACCTGGCTGGGCTCACTGATCTGATGTCAGAATGGAGTATGTGTGACCTTTGGAGGAGGGACAACCTGCAGGGGAAGGACTACTCTTTTTTCTCAGCAGTCCACAATATTCATAGGCGGTTAGACTTTTGGTTGGCTAATCAGGCAGCCATGCCTGGGGTTTCAGAGGTCAGAATAGGGAATATTATTATTTCTGATCATGCACCAGTATCTCTTTTGTTCTGTCCACCTGATCAAGGGGCTCCCTCCACGAGGTGGAGGTGTAACCCCCTGCTGCTGCAGGACAGAGGGTTTCAGGCCTTCACAAGGGATGAAACTCATACTTATTTCTCCCTGAATGCCTCTGACGAGGCCTCTGCCACCACAATCTGGGAAGCCTTCAAGACGGTCATAAGAGGCAGGATAATTTCCTATTCTGCGGCTAAGAACAAGTCCCGGGCAGCTGAGGTCCACAGATTGCAGGCAGAACTCACCTCCCTGGAATTACAATTTAAAGCCTCGGTGCCACAGACAGCTAATGCTTCCCTCCTTCCCGCTATTGTGGGCTTGAAATACCGCATTAACAGTCTCCTGAACAAGAAAGTGGAATGGCAGCTTCTCTGCTCTAAGCATAAATCATGGGAGGGGGGGCAACAAGGGGGGCAGGCTGCTAGCTTTTCACTTGCGTAAGCAGCAAGCTACTCCAGAATGCATGCACCTAGAAACAAAGAGGGGAAAGTAGTTTCAGCACCCAAGGACATCAACGAGACAATGTGTCATTATTACCAGGCCCTGTATCAGACATGCACCAAGTTCGATCCTGAGGAGATCTCTAAGAAGCTCTCAGAATTCTGTCATGGAGTTCCCCTCCCCAAACTCTCGCAGGTAGACTGCACCAGCCTAGATGCCCCCATTAATATAAAGGAACTTCAGACTACTCTCTCTCTCTCTCTCTCTCTCATATGGCCAAAGGAAAAGCCCGGGGCCCGATGGAATGACCGTGGAGCTTTATCAACTTCTCAAGTCTGAAATTACCTCCCCTCTATTGTGGACCCTCCAAGAGGCACACTGCAAGGACTCACTCCCCCACACTATGCAGGAAGCACTTATCATACTACTCCCCAAGAAATCTTCTGATGCTTTGGATTGTTCCAATTTCCAGCCCATTTCATTGTTATCAGTGGATACCAAACTAGTGGCTAAAGTCCTGGCAAATAGGTTGCTTCGCATCCTTCCCACCATGATCTGCCCCTCGCAGTCTGGCTTTTCAGAAGGCAAATCTGGAGTGGATAACCTGCGTCTGCTCCTTAACCTAAAGTGGCTGTCTCTTCAATCTTCCACCCCCACGGCCACCCTTGCGATTGATTTCTCGAAGGCTTTTGACTTCCTAGAGTGGGACTACCTCCATAGTGTTCTCCTACCCTGTGGGTTTGGTACCCACTTCTGTTCCTGGATAACCGCTCTTTACCACCTGCCTACAGCTAGAATCCTCACTAATCGGGATATCTCATCTCCCTTTTCTCTGCAGAGGGGCACCAGACAGGGTTGTCCCCTCTCCTCTCTTTTATTTCTTATAGCCTTAGATCCCTTGATCATAAGACTTCTGTGTACCCCAGGATCACAGGGATCCCTGTCAAGGGCTGTAGGTTCCTAGTTAATGCATATGCAGATGATATGCTCCTTACACTATCCAACCCAGATCTCTCTCTCTCTCTCTCCCCCAGTGGTGCTGTCAGTACTACAGGACTTTGCCCTTCTTTCTGGGTTACTTATTAACCAAAAGAAAACAATACTTTCCCTGCTGAATATCAGTTGCGCCAGGAGCTGCCTTGCAGGTACGGATATTGCCTGGGCCCCCCAGGGTTTTTCCTACCTAGGCATCTTCATCTCCCCAGCATGGAGAGATCTGGAAAAGACCAACTTCTCCCTCCTTCTTTCTGCCCTCACAGTTGAAGTTCAGTGTTGGTGCAGACTGCAGCTGTCCCCGAAAGGCAAAATTGAGGCTATGCACATGTTTATGCTCCTGAGAGTCTCTTATCTTCTGTCCAATCTCCCGATTCCTTTGTCCCCTGCCCTGTTTTCCTCTCTGGACAAACTAATAAGCTCTTTCCTGTGGGAAGGGAAAGCAGCCTGCTGGTGCCCCTCCAAGCTGAGTGCTCACTGGTCCAGGGGTGGTCTGGGGCTCCCTTGGTTCTCTGGCTATCGTCTGGCATACCATGTGGCACAGGCGACTGCATGGTTTGTCCCGAGTCCTTCTTGTCCCCCACTGTGGGTCATCCTGTAGTCCACTCTGCTCCCGCACAATTCCCTCTTTTCCCTGTTATCAGGAGGGAAGGCCCACATGAGCCAGATCACACCAATTATGGCTGAAATCTCTACAGCCTGGCGGCGAGCCATGGCACTTTTGGGCACCCCCACTCTGGCCCATTCTTCTCTGATACTATACACTCCCCTTTGATGTAACAGCTTGATCATGGTGGACAATCAACCCTTCTCCTGGCTCAGATGGTTAGCAAAAGGGATAAGAAATGTGGGTGATCTCCTTCTCCCTGACACCACAACCTTGATGTCTTTTGAGCAGCTGAAGGACCATTATGGTCTGGAAGCTCTCCACTTTTGGATATTATCTCCAAATTAGGAGTGCAGTCCACCCCCTTTTGTCACAGTGGGTGGACGAAGGGGAGTGGAGCTGTCTAGCTAAACTCCACAAGCCCAGTCAGAGACAAGGTCTTGCAGGGACCATTTATAAAGTCTTGAGGGATTTGCAACCAGACACCTCTTCTAAAAGCAGGTTGGCATGGGAGTCTGAACTCCAGTGCCCTATTCCTCTGGAGTACTGGTTTACTCTTCTCAGGGCAGCACATTGTGCTTATGCTGATGCCAAAAGTCAACTGATACAGCTGAAGATTCTTCTTCATTGGTACAGGACTCCAGCCCTGCTCTGCCAACTTAAGCTGCTTAGCCACGATAGATGTTGGCGGTGCCAAGAATCCCCAGCACATCTACTTCATGTTCTATGGACCTGCTGCACCCTCAAGAAGTTCTGGCTGGCCATATTGGATGATTGCTCTAATACTGTAGGGAAAAGAATGTCCCATACACAGGTCTCTCTGCTGCTGGGGGATGTCTCTTGCCTTGAACCCTTGGCCACTCCGCTCAAAACCTGGGTCCTTGCTGCGCTTATGGAAGTGAAAAGGGCTATCCTGACAAGATGGAGGCAGCCTACCCCTCCCTCTGTTCGGTCCTGGCGTGCAACATTGGCCAGGCTAGCCATTTTTGAACATCTTACTGCTGTAGGATGAGGACAACTTCATGGATACTACAAGAAATGGGATGCATACCTACACTCTCACATTTGCACTACTCCACCCACCCCACCTGGGAACCCACCTCTGGCCTAGACTCCCCCCCCCCCTCATCTTTGTCCTCTTTTTTTCTCTTGCATCTTTGCTGGCCACATTGCTACTACTCTAATTGACTGGTATTTCCTTTTCTCTGCCTCCTCCTACCTTTCTGCACTTCGTCTCACACTCCTTTTATGGATGATAGATGCAAGGGAAACAGAGGTGTTGCACTGATGATTATAGGCTGGTTACATCCCCATACTTTTCTTCTGATTGGTATTCATACCCTTTTGATCTTCTGTAGTATGTTTAGTTGTAGATATGTGTCTTCGAGATGGACTCTACTGATTAATCTATGGCTGCTCCTGTCTGATGACTTGACATAGCTTTGTGGATTGTGTTGTATCCTACAGTCTGTCTCTTGTTTTGCCTGACACCTATCTCTGTATTGTGTCTTGCTGTTATTTTTGGATATGTCCTTCTAAAATATAAAACTCAATAAAATCTTAAATGATAAAAAAAAAAACTGATGCTTGTTCCCTTTCTTAATTTAATAACCTGCCATTCTCTATCCCGCTGCTAATACTGTTTCCACAGTTATAAAGGTGGCTATGCTATATGATTGGGTGGTGGTTGGGGGATTTAGCAAAGATTTACCTTCATATACTTAATACTACCTAGGTTCCTCCATGTTAAATTTGCCCTGAGTTTTTAACATTGAGCATTTAGTTTAGATGCACTCTCCTTCGTTTTGGGGTCTGGGTTAGTTTTATTAACAGGTTCTTATTGTTGTTCACTACTGAATTATTGAAAAAAGGTTCTGCACATTCAGGTTTGTGTTTTGGCCTGCTGGATTCTCACACTCCTGAGAGCAATTAATTTTCTTGGTCATCTCCGCCTGGGGTTTAAGGAGTGGGTAATTCCTCTCATTCCGGAGCCCCAGTGTGGGGGGGGGGGGCAGGTGAGCATATATTGGTAGTCTCACTCAGAGTCCTTATGTTTATCCAGGGGTATGGCAGTTCCAGGAGTACTGGGTAGTGTTCCTTTGTTAGCTCACTGGTTAGTTTTACCATATGAGAGAATTACAGGAGGGGAAATTCAGGAGGAGGTGCAGATTTGCCCCTAAGAACAGTTGTCACTTCTCTGTTTAATGGAATGATGACCTACTGTTCAATTCTTATTTGTTCATTTAGAAAATTGCCTGGGGTGTGTGAAGAGGTGTAGAAATACCCCTAAGATACGCTGCTTTACAGATATTTGTTGGTTCAGTGACCTATTGATCATTTTATGTTTGTTCAGGAAGTTACCCAGGGTTATTTGCCCTGGCCACCGGACTAACCGGAAGACATGAATTAGGAGAGGGTCTAGGCTCCTGGACTGACTGGGTGCTCGCTCCTACCCTCCCTAAGGCCTAGTGCCTTTTGTTCCCTGAGGTCTTAGCACCCTTCCCTCAGGGTTAAGCTCTGAAGAGCTTAGGTATCCAGTGACATAACTGGTACCTCTTCTTATAAGTCCTTGACCTGCAGTTAAGGTCACTCTGGGTAGTACACCCCCAGATTTCAGTTTTTGGGCTTATAGTTTTTTATTTTTATTTTGAACTTTTTATGTGTGTTTATGTATGTGTGTATTTTTTGTTGTTTTTTTATGCACACCTTTTCATCTTTGGGTATATTCCTCATGGAATCAAATATGAAAGGGGAAGACAACTTGGGTGCATAATATGCTTAACTTTTCATTATGATGTCTCTTTAGATCACTTCTATTAATGTTAAAGGTATTAATGGTGAAGTAAAGCAAGCCAGATTCCATCAAGAATTGGGTCATTTAAAATGTGATTTGGCATGTCTACAAGAGACAAAACTCTCCCCATTAGAGCATGCCAAATTAAAAAGAATGTGGGTTGGGTCGGTGTACTCTGACTCCCACCCAGATGCCTCCAAGTCAGGAGCGGCTGTCTTGATCAGAAGAGGCCTCCCTTTTAAAGTCCACAAAACCCAAGTGGAAGGCTTGGGCAGGTTTGTTATTATATCAGAGGAATATATGGGCCACCCCTTGCATGTTGCCTCTGTCTATGCCCCCAACCCGCCAACAGGAGCCCTTTTCCACCACCTCAGTGCCAGGGTAGCCTCCCTATCTCCTGGCCATATTATTCTTGCAGGAGATTGGAATTGTGTTAAGAATCCTGAGTTAGACAGGAACACGAATGGGCGGGGGCACTTCCAATTCCAGGTTATTCCGGTCATTAATTACTGAAGTGGGCCTCACAGATCCATGGAGACTTCAGAATCCAGATACTCATGACTTCACATTTTACTCTGAGTCCTGTGGTTCCTACTCTAGGCTTCATAGGTTTTACACACAGAAAGCGACCGCCCATAATCTGACCGACATGGTTATTCATCCAGTTACCTTTTCAGACCATGCAATGATCAGTGCAACTCTTAAGTGGTCTGATACTCGAAATAAAGGGTCCTGGAGGTTTGATCTGGGATTTTTGAATGATAAAACTTTTGTGGACCAGATGATAGAGACCATTCAGTTTTACATCAAGGAAAACCGGGAGGAGGACACTCATATCTGTTTTATTTGGGATGGATTGAAGGCAGTTCTTAGGGGTAGAATCATTAATTATGCTTCCATAAACACAGAATTCACAAGGCAAATGTAGATGGACTATTAGATGACATCACAAGGTTGGAGAGGGATCATAAGAGGACTAAAGACCCAGCTACCCTGCTGAAACTGAAAGATACTAGGGAGCTATATAATGTTGAGATGAGATGGAAGACAGAGATACTATGAGACGGGAGGCAGGGCAACTTGCTTGTTAGCCTTAAACTTGAGAAAGCAAGAGGTGGTCAGGTATATCCCCCAAATTAAGACCCCTCGCTCAGGGTTGGACTTAACTAATTCAACCCAGATTGCGGATGAATTCTGTGCATATTTCACTAAATTATACAGCCAGGAGAGGTCCCCTGACCAATACACTATGGTGGAAGGCTTCTTGCAATGGACTTCTCTTCCAAGATTGAAAGAATCCCAGAAACTCAGCCTAGAAGCTAATTTCCTGGAAGCTGAGGTGAAAAAGGTCATCAAATTCCTCAATAGAGGAAAGGCCCCTGGACGTGACGGTTTCACGGCCGAATTCTACCAACATTTTTTGGCCGATCTGGCCCCATTGTTAACCAGAGTTTATAATGTTGCCCATGAGGACGGTGCAACTCCACCTTCTTGGGGGGAGGCAGTGGTCACTCTCCTACCCAAGCTTGGTAAGGATTTAACTGTCTGTTAGAGCTACCGGCCCATTTCCTTGATTAACCAGGATGCAAAAATGTTTGCTAAAATCTTGGAGTCTCACCTTCAGAGTTTCATCCCAGACTTGATTCATGAGGACCAGATGGGTTTCATCCCCAGGAGACATATCCAAGACAACATCAGACTTCTACTCAACACTGTTTCCTCCTCAGGAGCATCCCCTTCCAGGCCTCTCTGGGTGGTGATGTCTCACGATGCGGAGAAGGCATTTGACTACCTGGACTGGGTCTTCCTAGACTGCACTTTGGACAAATTTGGGTTTGGGGATAAGTTTCAATGTTGGATTGCCAATTTGTATAGAGACCCATGGGCGAGGGTAAGGGTGAACAGGGTTATGTCCAACAAAATAAGAATAGGTAGAAGTACCAGGCAGGGGTGTCCTCTCTCCCCACTTTTATTTGCCCTTTGTATTTAACTGCTAGTGGCCCTTATTAGACAATTGGAGGAATACAAAGGTATCAAAATACAAGGGGTAGAGATCAGAGTTTCTATCTATGCAGATGACACTCTTTTATATTTTGAAGACCTGGTCAATCAGATTTCCCTGATTAACTCATTGCTAAGGGACTTTGGTAAAGTTTCTGGCTTCAAAATTAATGAATCCAAGACTGAACTGATGCTTCTGGGAAAGATCCACAAGGATAAGCTTCCAGTCATTGGCAATTATAGATGGTCAAAGGAAAGCTTTAAGTATTTGGGTATCTGGGTTCCTAACAATGTATGTAAACTTTACACAATTAACCATTTTAAGCTCTTTCAGATGGTACAGGCAGACCGTTGTAGATGGGGAGGACTCCCCCTCTCTTTAATGGGACATATTGACAGTGTGCGGATGAATGTGCTCCCTCACTTCCTTTTTCTTTTTCAGTCCTTCCTTCTTAAACCCATGGCAATTTTTGGACATCTCTTAAGTCTTCGATCTCTAAGTTCATTTGAGTGGATGGATACCCTAGGGTGAGGTGGGATGTCCTGACTAAACCTAAGGAGAAAGGTGGATTAGATCTCCCAGACTTTAAAAAATAATATTGGGCATCCCAGATTTATCCATTGGCCTCTGCTCTACCAAGGGAAGGACCCCACCTTTGGGTCAAGATTGAAAGACCTTCTTCTTCTCTGGGTGATATTGGGACTTGGTATTGATGGAACGGAAGGGAGTCTCACTCCTACAAATAAGTAACCCCTGGACAGATGTCATTAAAAAATGCTTGGCTAGAACCGAATAGGAGGCTGGGGCTCACCCTGGCAATATGCAGTAATACCCCAATCAAAGCATGTTTGGATTTCACTCCTCTCAGATGGGATATGGGTTTTGGGAGATGGGCAAAGAAAGGTTTAGTAAGAATAGGGCAAATGTATATGAGAGATACCCATAAATCCATTTAGCAACTCTCAGCAGAATTCAGGCTCCCCCCTCAGGATCTATTCAGATATCTGCAACTCTGTCACTTTTTACTAGAAAAAGATAAACTAAGGAGACTGGGCGGTTATCCTTGTAATAATCCTATCTCGGATATGTTGCTTCAAGAGATCCCCCTCCAGACCTCCAGAGGCTTGATCTCAAGATTGATTCTTTTGTTTTCAACCCTTGAGAAAGACTCTTTGGCTAAACTCAAACACACTGGAAGGTGGAGCTGGGGAGGGAAGGAGCTGGAGAACTCAGACTGGGTGAAGTCATGGCAGGCCGTCCACTCTACTACAGCTTCGAACACCTGGAGGAAATTTCAGTGGAAAATTGTAGTTCATTTTTTCCGAACTCCAGTAATCTCCAAGCATTATGGCTACCACCATTTACAGCTCTGCTGGCGGGGTTGTGGAGACAGGGAAACACACACACACGTTTTGGGCATGTCCTAGGTTTTAAGTTTTTTGGCAACAGCTTTTGGTAACACTGACAAAAATCTTTGGCGTAGACCTCCCAGGGGACCCAGTGAATTGGATTTTGGGGGTATACCCACAGAAAATTCAAACTAAGGCCAAACAGTACCTTTATAATATTCTTTTGGACTCAGCGCTAAAAGCTATTACCCACTGCTGGCTGACCCCTGACATTCTTACTATTGAGGCCTGGTATACGATTTGTGTGGCAGTTCTAGATATGGAAGAACTTGTGGCCAGAATTTGTTTTTGTAAAGATAAGTTTAGGAGCAGGTGATTCCCTTTTTTCCATCACCAGGTGGAGAAAGAACAGGTAAACATTTTAGAAATACTAGCCAGACATGCCTAAAAACTATCCCCATCGGCCAGGCCTGGAGGCCCAGGTGCTACTCGCTGCTGAGGTGAGTTGTCTGGTACACATGAGGAGATGTGCCCTTCTATATTCCCCTTCAATCTAAATCAAAATCTTCTGTTTAATCAACTAGCAGAAGTACAGTAGATTAGAGTTAATGAATTTCAAAGGTGTGCAACCTCCCCTCCCCCTTCCCTGGGTTTTTGTTTTTTTTCCTTTTGGATTCCTACTCTTTTTTGTTATAATGTAAGGAGTTGGGGTTTTTTTGTTTGTTTTTTTTGTTCCTGTAGTTGTCTTTACTGATAATTTATTTTCTTTCTGATGTTTGCAGTAAAGTTTTGTCATGTCTTGTATGTGTATTTTATGCAATGAAAACCTCAATAAAATACGATTTCAAAAAAAAAAGTGCAACAGTGAAAAGCTTCTGCCTACAAAATTTAAATGAAACAGTTTTTTCAGTATGGCATTATGCAGCAATGTATTTTTTGTATATGTGTGTGTTATAAAATGTTAGAATAACTGGTCAGCAATTTTTTCCATTCTCTGACCAAGTCATAATTTGCTGTTATAACCCATGGGTTATAACGGCAAACACACACCACATTAGTAAAAGAAGAGCCGCATCCTGATTGGCTCTGCACATGTAATGGGCGGGCTAAATACCACGTCAAACATGGCGACTCCTCCGTCCCGCTTAGTGAGGAGCCACCACACCAAGAGCGCAAATACTGTTTTTTTACTTTTAAACTGTTTGTATCTGGTTCATCCCACCATTCTCAACCTGTCAGGGCATTTCACAGCCCCACCAGAGAAAAGCTGCCTAGGAATGCTTCGCACGCAATTCACCAAGAACAGCTACGACCTCGCTTGTTGAGGTAAGAAGATCGTGATTATAATGTCAATACACAAATCTGCCCAAATGAAACAAACATAAAAAAAGGAACTGTAACAAAAGAAAAGTAAAAAAAAGAGGGACAGGGAGTCAGACAGACAGTGTGTGTGTGTGTGTCTCAGACTCAGGTCTCAGGGCTGGAAAAAATTGCTGCCCAGCAATTATTTATTTATTTATTTATTTATTTATTTATTTATTTATTTATTTAAGAGTTTAACCAGGAGGGCATACTGAGCAGAGGTTGCTCGATTCCAGGTGCGTCCTGGGGGACAAGTCCCAATATTTAATACATCACAGATCACATTAGTTGTACATCACATGTGCCAGTAGGCCTGGGAATTACACACAATAGGCAGGTAGGATACAAAAGTGACAGGAAAATACACTTGAATATAATTACATAGGAACCCACCTGAGACCACAGAATGGTAGATATGCAAAGGCCGATAGGGGTAAGCACAGAACAGGGACTAGCTAAAGCAAGAGCAGCTGGAGGAGAAGTGTGTGCTGAAGAGGAGTTTGAGGTGATGAGGGTTAGTTGTTTGTCTAATATCGGCAGACAGGGTGTTCCAGAGCTTAGGGATACGGTATTTGAGGGCAGCTTGGCCTTTGGTTGGGCGCATGAAAGGGACGTGGAGGAGCCTGTGGTCTGAGCTTCTGAAGGAGTAGTCCAGAGGAGGTTGTGGTGAGAGGACAGAGGCCAGGTAGGAGGGAAGGGACTAGGACCAGAATTTGGCTGCGGTCCTAGCGCAGTGGACCAGTCTGCGGTCATGAAGGGACGGCAAGGCTAGGGAGCTGTATAAGGTGCAGTGGTGGGTAGCTTGAGGGCAGTCCAGGATAAAGTGACAGAAGGAGTGAAAAAGTGTGTCCAGGCTGGTTAGGGAGGAGGAGGGACCAGTGCAGTAGACTACGTCGCCATAGTCAAATATTGGGAGAATCATCGTTTGGACAATAGTCTTCCAGGCTGGAGGGGGGGAGGCAACCTTTGTTCCTATATAGGGTGCCGAGTTTAGGGAGTAGTTTCTTGTGGATGGAATCAATACGAGTGGAGAAATCTAGGTGCTGGTCAAGCCAGACACCTAAGTATCTGAAGGTGGTGCATGCTTCCAGGAGGGGTCCCGTCCAGAGTTTGGAGGGAGGGGCACGTGGCTTGGTGGAAGAGTCTTGGCTGTGAACCACAGGTTAGGGAAACAGTCTTCTAGAGGTTCAGGAACAGCTGGTTGGAGCGGAACCAGTGCTGGACGGTGTTGAAAAATCCAGCTGTGGTAGATTAACGACATCACTTGTAGAGGGGCCTGTGGTGAACAGCATTGTGTCATCCGCGTACATATGGATGTATAAGTGTAAATAATAAAAGATGGAGAAGTGTGCTTAAATTTGAAATTAATGGTTGCCCTCGGTGTGGATTGCTTTAATAAACCCTGAGGGCTTCGCCTCGGGGTTTATGTAGCATCCCACATCTCGGGCAACCATTAATTTCTCATTAAGCACACTTCCCCATCCATTATTGTATATGTTAGCCTTGATTCTTGCACTTTGGTATGTAACTGAAATTGATCATGGGGTTATTTAAATTGATTGCACCTGTGCAGTGACTCACTATATAAAGGGGCTAATGTTAATGCACCTTATTCTCTTGACAACGTGCAGGGGGCCTGCGTGAAATGTTGAGGTTTTTATTCCTGGTATTTTGTGTCTCAATGGTGTGGAGCTGCTGAATTTCATTAAAGGACTTAAGCACCTTGAACTTTTTTGTTGGTGTCTGTGTCCAAGCGTGTGTGAGAGCCAATGTTTTCCACTTTGCCTATAGCTGTTTTTACATTGTGCACCATGCACTGAGCAGTGACTCTTGCTTTTTGTTCTGACCAGATAGGGACCTTGAAATACCTTACTAGGGTGAATAAGGTACAAGAGGGTAGTTGTTTTCAGAGGAGAAGGTGCACAAGAAGTAGGGGCATGCAAAGAAGCTGGAAGGGCCTTCCAAAATATAAAACTCAATAAAATCTTTAATGATGAAAAAAAGAAGCTGGAAGGGAAGGGGTTTAGGAGAAAAGTGAGGAAGTACTTCTTCACTGAAAGAATGATGGATGCTGGAACAATCTTACAGTAGAGGTAGAGGGGGCAAAAACAGTGTTGGGCTTCAAGCATGCATGGGATAGGCACAAGGAATCTTGATAGGGAAGTGGGACTTCAAGTGATGTCAGCAGCACTATGGCAGCATGGCTAGAGAGCTCCTCTCTAGGACCACAAAATCCTCCTTTAATCCCACTCAAATAACAATCTTCCACTCAAAATAGCAACAGGAGCTTCCCCTGTTACCATGAGGAAGGGCAATCATTCCTGATCTGCAGCAAAGAAAATAGATGGTGACTAGAGCCCACAGAGGTGGATGCCTTACAGGCATCTGACTCCCTGGCTTCTTTAGGCCTGAAGTGACTACCCCAGAAAAGTGCAAAAGAAAAGTGAAAAGTTGGACATTATTCTTCAGGAGCTCTGGGATTTCAGAGTGGATGCAACCAATAAACTTGATGCAGTCTGTACAGACATTAAGCAACTACAAACAAGGGCAGATGAAACTGATGTACAGCTTACCCCCATGGGTTGATGTCTCAATCAATTGCAGTGGCTAGACTTTCAAATGACAGACACCCAACACAAAATCCAGGATAGACAAGAAGATGTGGAGAGCCGTGCCTGTCATAAAAACATCAGAATATATGAACTACCCAAAAATTAAGAAAGTTCGAACATGCTCACATTCATAGAAGGCTACTTAAAAGATGCCCTGCAGCTGGATTCCACTTATGAGCTATGGATAAAATGGGTGCATCGTGCCCTGGGCCCCAAGCCATCCAATCCTGCTGCCTGTCCTCGTTCCATCATCATTCATTTTTTAAAATATACAACAAATCAAGACTTACTTTTATGAGTCTGGAACCTAAAGGAGGTTAAATATAAGGAACACCATGTCTACTTCGACAATGACCTCCCCGCCGATGATGAGAAAATGCAGGCCGTATGCTCCTATCCTTCATCCATTTCAGAAGCAACAACTAAAATTTCAAACACTCTACCCACCTGGTCTGGTAGTATTCTTCCCCGAGAGCCAGTGGAGGTTCAGTATTGTGGAGGAAGGAGCAACTTACCTGAGGGAGAGAGGCATTAACATTGAACACCGCCAGCAGGAGGTCCCCAGGCAGAATATCCAACACGACTCCTGGTTGGTTTCTGGAGTGGGCAAAAAGAAACGTGCTGCTACTGCTCTCCAAGACATAATCACCTGGCTTCAGGCATTTCAGAATCCCAAGTGTATGATCACATGCTAAGTACATGACCCACATTGTAGCCCTCTCTGCATACTATTGGCTTGGTTATTTTGGCCAGATCAGGTTTCTGACTGAAGGTGTGCTAGTTGAATAGATGAACTGGGAGGGGGGGTTTGATTGGAGGGACCAACGACTGCTCACTTCAGAGAAATGACACGCACAGGTATGTTTGAGTGATTTAGGGGGACTTTGGGCTGGGAGGACTCAAAAATAATGTTTCCTTGAAAAGTTAATGAAAATTGCAATAAACTGAGACTGTGGGGCTATTTGGTAGTAAACTGCTTTTTAGGAGCGCACACAATCTGGATTAAAATAATTCCAGAAATGAATGGATCAATAAAACAGGTGCCTTAAGGCAAATATGCTCTACATAGAAACATAGACTCTGATGGCAGATAAAGACTGCTTGGTCCACCTAGTCTGCCCATTTCCCTACCTAACAGATAAGCTGCAGATCCTAGTTAACCTACAGCCTATTTCCTCCCCCCCACTGGAATTGCCTTATGTCTGTCCTATGCATTCTTGAATTACCTCACTGTTTTTGACTCTACGATCTCCTCAGCAAGGCTGTTCCATGCATCTACCACCCTCTCTGTGAAGAAATACTTCCTCACATTACCTCTGAGCTGTTCCCCCTCTATCTTCAAATTGTGCCCCCTTGTTCTTGCACATCTCTTTTTCTGAAAGATGCTACCCTCTTGGACTTTGTTGATTCCCTTGAGGTATTTGAAAGTTTCTATCATGTCCCCTCTCTCCCTCCTTTCCTCAAGGCTATACATCTTAAGCTCTTTTAGTCTTTCTTCATATGTCTTCTGGTGCAGACCCTGCACCATTTTGGTTGCCCTCCTCTGGACAGCCCTCACACTGTCTATGTCTTTGCAGAGATGGGGACTCCAGAACTGTACACAGTATTCCAGAAGTGGTCTTACCAACTGTCTGTACAAAGGGCCAATAACTTCCTGTTTTCTACTGGTGATGCCTCTCCCTATGCATCCCAGTATCCCCCTGGCCCTCCTTACTGCCTTCTCACATTGCTGGCCCACCTTTACGTCATCTGACATGACTACCCCCAGGTCCCTTTCCATTTTTGTTGTTGTCAGTATCTCACCCACCATTGTGTACTCTTCACCTGAGTTTTTGTTTCCCAGGTGCATTACTTTGCACTTCTTTGCACTGAATCTAAGCTGCCATACATTTGACCATTCCTCCAACTTTGCCAAGTCCCTTTTCATCCTTTCCACCCCACCTTGCATATCAACCCTGTTGCAGATCTTTGTGTTATCTGCAAAGAGACATACTTTTCCTTCCAGTCCATCTGCAATGTCACTTATAAAGACATAAAAAAGGACCGGCCCCAGTACTGAACCCTGCGGTACCCCACTAGTAACCCCCCTTTCTTCACTGTGGACTCCATTTACTATTACCCTCTGTGTCCTGTTGTCCAGCCAGTGTTTTACCCAGACTATTACCCTGGGACCCACTCCCATGCTGGCTAATTTGTTTATTAATCTTTTGTGCGGGACTGTGTCAAATGCCTTGCTAAAGTCTAGGTAGGCCATGTCCACAGCCCCTCCCTGATCTACTACTTTGGTCACCCAGTCAAAGAAATCAATTAGATTTCTCTGACATGACCTTCCTGCTGTGAATCAATGCTGCCTTGGGTCCTGCGCCCCACTGGCCTCTAGGTACTCAACAATTCTTTCCTTCAGAAGTGATTCCATCATTTTCTCTACCACTGAGGTCAAACTGACAGGTCTGTAGTTTCCTGTCTCTGTCTTGCTCCCACTTTTGTGAAGGGGAATCACATCCACCCTCCTCCAGTCCTCAGGTACCAAGCCATCCTCCCATAATTTATTAAAAAGGGTAGTCAGTGGTGTTACTAATTCTTCATTTGGTTCTTTTAGAATTCTGGGGTGAATCCCATCCGACCCCATTGCTTTATCCACCTTCAGTTTTAAGAGTTCTTTCAGAATCCTTTCTTCTGTGAAAGAACTAATAACAACCCCCTATCCAGAGTGTTTCTATTGACTGGATTAGGTATCTCCCCCTGCTCTCCCATTGTGAATACTGAGCAGAAGTATTCATTCAGTATCCCTGCTTTTTTACTGTCGATCTCTGCCCAACTACCTTCCTCTTTATTCAGCCTCAGTATCCCTGCCTTAGGATTTCTTTGCTCCCTAATGTACCTATAAAAGGTTTTATCCCCCTTCTTAACTGAGTTGGCTATCTTTTCCTCAGTTTGGGCCTTTGCTATTCTGACTGCCTTCCCCGCTTCCTTCTGCTTTAACTGGTACAGTTCTCTGCCCTGCTCCTTCTGTGTTTCCTTGTACTTCCTGAATGCTATCTTTTTCTCCCTAATCTTCCCCATCACTTCTTTTGAGAACCATAGTGTTTTTTTTCTTTTATTTTGATTTGTTTATTTGCTTCACACAAAGACTTGTTGCCTCTGTGATGGCAGTTTTGATGTTTCCTCATTGTTGCTCCACCCCACCTTCTTGCCTGTTTGCTAGTGCTGTTCTGAGGCACTCTTCCATTTTGACAAAATCAGCCCTCCTGAAGTCCAGTACCTTCACTTTTGTATGGCTTGACTCTACAGTTACGTTTATCATGAACCACACTGTTTGGTGGTCACTTGTTCCCAGATGGCTACCCACTTCAAGATTGGAGATCCTATCTCCATCCCCATTTGAGAGTACCAAGTCTAAGATTGCTCCCTCCCAAGTGGGTTCCAAAACTATCTGTCTGAGACATGCCCCTTGCAGGGCATCGAGAGTGGCCCTGCTCTTGGATGTGGCTGCAACAAAGGTGCTCCAGTTAAACCTGTGCTCTCCAGAAACAATCAACTGCAATTCTGACCCTCCACCCCGGGGAGTGCCTTCCTTCCTTTCAGACACCTATTTCACAGAAGTCAAGTAACAGGTCTAGTCAGAAATGACTACAAATATCTCCCAGCTACAGTTCCTCCCTGGCAAATAAAAGTTAAACTAAGAAAAATCAACCCCAAAAACAGAAAATCAATACTAGTTACTTACACAGGTCCAAAAAGTAATAATTAAATTCAGTGTAGTCTATTAAATAACCTTCTTGATTTAAGGAAGCTTTGGCTGCTTTCTAGGCTAGCACAGATGTAGGAGAAAAGAGAAGAAATATGGTGCTTGATGAGGTGGTACAGAATATGATTATGGTAAACTGAACACCGCATAATATATATTGACTAATAAATGGGAAACACAAGCAGATACTTTCTATGTGGTTTGGTCTGGGGGTTCTCTTATTTACTAGTGCATCATTATTTCTGGTAAGATCTTTAAAATGAAGAGATGCTCCCACATTACATTAATTTTTGTCCAGGTTATCAGCGCTATGCAATTTTATAACCAATTATAGTCCTATGAATCACTAACTGGTGTCTCTTCACACTTGATTCTGACTCACTGAGCAAATGCCGGAATTAGCATCTTCAGATACAAACACTGCACTGGGCACCAGATCTCCACACAAATCAGACTTCTCTTCTCTTTGAATAGTTTTCTAACACCTCCATTATTGACTATGCAAGTTTATTTGTACTGATCGCCTTTATGCATCAAGCAAGTCTAATATATCCCTGGATTCATCGGTTTGGGATGATAGGTAGAAAGCCAGATGAATCGACTGATGGACAGACAGTGGATGGATCCTTTATTAGACGTGTCTGGGAACTCAGAAGAATGAAGTCCAAATGTCAGAATTCTCTATTTACTGCAAAGCCCACCATCCCTTCTGGTCAGCTCAATGGACAATGGAATAAAAGGTGTATAACATCAAAGGAAGCTGTTAGCAAAGCTCCTTCATAACCGACAAGGGATGGAGTCTGCCCTAAGAGAGCTCTATGGAACTGACTGAGCTGCAGGATCCAGTAGTACATTAGCATCACAAGGTAGCCCAGCGCCAGACTGGGGGCCACTTTAGCGCTGTACATCACAGGTCCTTTTTCCTTTTTGCAAGCCGTGTCCCCACAACTGCTTGAATTACTACTCTTGACTTTTTCTGTTGTCTAAGTCGATGTTCTGCTCCATAACTGAAGGAAACTTTTTTGTGGCACTGTGGTTCTAACCACACAAGTGGAGGAAATGCATTTCTGTATGACACACACACACACACGTCACTTTGTAATCTTAAAATATAACAATTTTGATTTTCATTTAAAATATTGTAGTCTTAGTTTATATTAAACATCATATTATCACTTTATTATACATACTTTTGTAGTGCGCCATTGAAATAAATGTATCCCCTAACTCTGCACACATGAAAACCTTAAAGCATTATATAGAAAGTTGCAATAGTGTGATGGATTTTAAATACTATGCAGATGACTAATGGCAATGTATTTGGGCATAAATACTGCCCATGTTTAATAAATGGAGGAAAATAATTAACTGGAATAAATTATGGTGAGATTGTTATTCATTGGGCATTTGTGATGAGAGGCAAACTAAGCCACAGACTAAACCTTTACAGAAATGCAACATCTAGGGACATGAGGAGAGGGACTGTGGCCCAGAGCTTGAGTGCCAGTGCATCAGTGAGATGAGCACTTCCAGCTTTTTCTGGAGAATAAATCAGTGAACTACAGTAGCTGTCATAATCCTGCACTTCTGGATCTTTGAAGAATGTTTTGCTACCCATTGAAATGCAGCCCCTTGCCTTGACTCGGTGTGTTGGTATGATAATAGTGTGCCTTGACTGTTATACAAGATGAAATCCCTGTCACAGACCCACTCCTGAGGGTCAGGTCCACTGAGCTCACAGTGCCCACCCCTAAATGCAATCTGTGAGAGGGAGGGTGAAACAGGGGCTACCCTCTTTGAGTCCCTCTATAGTGCTTGCTGTCTTCACAACTGAACACCTGCCACGAAGTCCTAGAGTCCCTTGTTTACTCTGGATCAGGGTACAATACCAGTCTTGAGTCTTGTAGACAAATATGAACCCTTTCTTGGTTGTTATGCAAAGGGGGGAAATCCAGGTGTTATGACCTCTTCAGGGTAGCATTGCAACCCTGATTCTGCCTTCTTCTACGGGCATGCAATAACCTGGTTCAAATCCCCACAGACCCTTCTTTGTGAGTTTCGTATTCTCCTTATCTTTTATCCAGATTTTCCCTGTTATAGACCCTTATTTGATTTGGAAGCCTATGGTGACACCCGTTTGGCAATAACAGTTTAGTCACAGATTATTGATAGACATCCCAAAATCACACACACACAACATAGAAAAATCTTGCTCAGGCAGATTTCTTAAAAACAAATGTTTTTACTAAAATAATTAAGAATTATACAGTTACAACTAAAAGATGCACTAATTTAGTCACACAAAATAACAGAAACAAAAGTGGAAAATATACATGAAAAATGCACTATAGCTATTACCTAAAGTCTACATTAAGTTTGTAGTAAGTTGAAGTCCAAAGAAAGCAAATGAAAGATTCAGTTTCCTTTGTACTGGCAGTCTTGCTGCTAGTATGTCAGGAGAAAGTCCAGATGAAAAGTCTGCTTCATGCCCTGAGCTTATTTATTTATTTAAGTGTTTAACCAGGAAGGCATACTGAGAGGAGTACCGCTCGATTCCAGATACGTCCTGGCTGAGGGCTTTAAATACCTTCTGTAACTTGTAGTGTCATCAATTGTCCCAGTTCTAAAGAAACTGGTCTATTTACCTATCAGGTGAGTCAGAGCAACTACTCCAATTGACCAGATGACACTGTAATGCTGTTTCCAAAATTCCAAGAATATCAAAAATCAAATCCAGACACATATAATTAACATGGATATGACATGCAGAGTTTAATCCTTTTGAAGTCCCCTGTAGACAATTCACACCCGTAAGACAAAATTTACATTAACCTGTTAGAATGGTCATTTGCTGTTCAAATCCTGGCTGAAACATCCTGGGCTTTGAACTGGCTTCCTTCAGTTTATCTACAAGGAAGATTCTGTAAGGTTTATGACTATATGAGCTGATTTTATTACCTCTGGATCAGCTAGTCAGGAAATGCAATTAGCTTCTTGCCAAGCAAGCTGTTTTGCAGGTTACAAGACTATCAGCCATTAAAAAAACAAACATTCCCTTCTCTTCACATTGGCATTTACCATGTGGCATTTTTAAACATGTGCAAGAATATAACAGAACATAATACCACACATATACCCATCTGACTGGCAGGGGCATAGCTTGCTACAATCCCCACCACTGTTTGCTCAGTGGTGGCAGTTCAAATAGAGTCGGTCTGCTGTAGCCAGGGGGATGGCAAGGGACAGCTTTGATAAGATCACCATGTACTGCATTATTCTAGACAGTGTTCTCCATTCAAGAATCCCCATCAGGTCCTCTCAGATCAGACATGTAGCTGTGTACTGGAAGGTGGGGGCTTTTGTAGCAGTGTATACACCAGGAATGACACCAAGCTCTGTGGGAGGGTGGAATCAGCTGAGAGGATACAGGACTTTAAAGAGGACCTAAGAAGACTTGAAAAGTGGTCCAGGATCTAGCAACCGAGCTTCAATGCCAAGAAGTGTAAGGTTATACACACTGGAGCCAAAACCCAGGCCACAGTATTACCTGGGAGGGGTCCGGGTATCTCATGCAGATGAAGAGAAGGATCTGGAAGTGATGATAACTAGTGACCTGAAGCATTCTATGCAGTGCAAAAAGGCAGTAGCAAGGGCAAACAGGATGTTGGGTTGCATCGACAGGGGGATCAGCAGTAGATGACAGGAGGTGGTATTGCCCTTGTACAGGTCACTGGTGAAACCACATGTAACCACCCAGTCCCCTGGGGTTACTAGAATTCCATCAGTGTTAGACATAGGAAGGTAGTGGGCAGCTGATAGGGAGTTTCTTAGAAGCTCCCTACAGATGACATCATTGTTTACTCAGCTATCCTGGGGAGAAATTGGAGTATGTCATTTAGAAGACTCACAGCAGCAGCGTCAGCCACATTGGAATCTGCTGCCTGGAGACAGTTTAGAATGTTAGGATGAGAGTCAGAGTAGTTCTGCAGTAGAAGTCAGAGTGAGCAGAGCTCAGAGTGTTGAGGTGCCTGCCAGCCTGCCCTGAGGCTGTGTGAAGGACCTCTAGTCATCTTTTCTCACCCCAGTGAGTAAGACTGCAACCTTTCTACAAGAAGTGGTGGAGACCGGTGAATACAGGACCCCTGTGGGTCATTCCTGACAGAGAGAATGGGACTGAGAAATTCAATGTTTCCAAGGGGCAATCCCAGAGGAACCAGAAGAGTGTTCAGCTGCCCAGAGAAGAGACAGCCCAGAGAAGAGACAAAGAGGGTCTTGTGGTAAAGCTATGGAAAAGCAACAGGGAGAAGTGTGTTTTCTTCACCATACTAATGTCTGTAATAAGGAACAAACAAAACCATGAGTACAGAAACAAACTAGTTCTCTTAAGAGTCATCTGGTGGTGTATGTACCTAGAGACATGTAACCCCCTTGTTATCCGGGGTTACTAGAATCCCAGTAAGACCTAGTGGTAGACAGGGAAGGCAGCTTGTGAAACTCCAGTCAAATGGGTTTCACACTGTCTCACTCTGTTCTCAGTCTCAGCTGAGACTGAGGGATGACATCACCAATAGAACTTTCGCAGCTGCATAAGTCACATTGGAATCTGCAGCAAAGGGAGTTAGATAGAATGTTGGGAGTTTTCAAAGAGTAGTAGTCAGTGTCCAGTTTGTCTTCAGTAAGTGAAGGTGTGCTCAAGTGGTGGAGACCGCTGTTCGGGTCTCAGTGCCCCCTCCCTCCGGGGGGGGATGTAAAGATCCCTAGCAGATTCCTGGGGCAATCCCCTTAATTCTGCCAAGTGGAAGAAAAGCTGCCTGTTTAGTTCAGCATTTATTTTGAAAGATGGAAGATTTGTGAGTCACCTGTGGGGCACCTGCAACTAAAGGGTGAGTGTCTGCTCTGACTAAGAGGGCAAAATGTTTTCTTCACCCTGAAACATGTGTGAAAATCTAGGGATTGCGCTACATTTTGGGAAGCCTAGAGAAATGGGCCAAACAAGTAAAGTAGTGTCAAATGCTAGAGTGTTGTGTGATTCAAGTAATACGTAGAGGAGATGCACCAGATCATCTACCCTTTAATCTACATTTAGAAGTTCAGCAAAGGAATGGTTCAGTTTTCCGAGGGGAAAGGGCTGGGTATGGGCTGTGGGAGCTGGAGGTGGGCGAACCCCACATCTTTAGTGACCAGGTCCACCTCTACGGATTTCTGCTGTGGTTGCTACTTTGCCTCATGCACTTGGCCAGTGATGGGGGAAGTACCCAGATGTGGGGTTGCAAGGGAAAATTCTCTCTAGGAGTCACCGACTCTAAGTGGTGTGGGGAGCCACGACAGGATAATTGGTTCATTCTTCCAATGGACCATGGATCAAGTGGCCGGCGGGGGATCCTGGCCTGTGGGGAAAACCCAAGTGTGTACAAGTCGGGCTGTGTACCCAAAGCTGCGTGCAAGTCCGGGCTGTGTGCCTGGTGGGTTCAGAGCCTGAGGGCTGAAAATGGTGAATAAGTGCTCTGTAGTCTCTAATCTGCATTACCAGGAAATGTAGCCCCATGGGGGTCCATCTATGCTTTGCTTTGTTCAGCTAGTATGTGAATAAAAGCCACACTGAAGAATCCCATTCCTGGTTCTGGACATTACAGTTATTGCTTCCTGTGTTCGGATTTACTTGGGTGCCCCTGTGCAGAGTAGCCAAACCTAGGTCCCCCTGTGCCGAGTAACCTCATCCTCCCCGAACCCAGTCCCCACCAGGTACTGCTGTCAGCTTCAACAGCATGCCACCTGTCATTTTGGCAAAAAGGCAGGGGTGAGGGTTACAGACATAGCTAGAATATACCACTTAGGGCCCCAGCCTCACCACTTATATGTGCTAAATGTAAATTAAATGTGTAGACCCCTTTAGCAATCTGATGAGATTGGAGGATCCGAATTTGTGTAACCCCAAAGGGATGGCAGAGGCTGGCTGGGGCTAGGGTGGGTGGACCCTCACCTTAAATTCCAGTCAGGATTAATTGGTCACTTGAGGGGCACAAGATTAACCTGTGGATGTTAACTAAGCCCATCATGTCAGGAGGATGTATTTTTAAGTGTGTGGCAACCCCCATGAAATAGACACTTATGGTAGGTAAATGTCCATGTAGATACCTGAGCAAGTGGGGTGGACAGTCGGTGTTTTGTGCAAAAGTAGTGTCCATTTAGATCCCTGGGAAAGAGGGATGGTCTATCAAGGTTTTGTGGAAGAGAAGGTGGGAGAATGCAAAAATGTTTGTTCTGGAGAAAGAAAAGCTCTTTTGACTGCCAGTGTCTGTAAAGTACACTGCCAAGCTAGGGGAGCACCTTTTCTGCTTCCATCCTGTGTCAAAATGAAGCCATATTATACAAGCCCAGTTCTAGTTGTGGACATTCTATCTGTGCTTCCCAGTGTGAGATTGTTTATGGGCTCCCTCAGATAGGAGACCTAGCATAGCCCTAGCACCTCTCTCCCAGAACTCGGTGTAAATATAAATGCTATTTTGCACCCTAACCCCCCAACCCCTGCCCTCTAAGATGCCTAGCCAGGTATTTGTCCCAGTGCCAGGGGTGATGCCTATGTTATGCCAGCGTGTGGTTTGTTGCCTTGTCTGTGGCACAAGTTAGGGGGGGTCCAGGTTTCAAGACACCGCATCTTGGCTGGGGTAAGGGTTGCACACATCTGGAATATGCGGGGCAGTTCTGGAGCCCCCATCTTAAAAAGGACATCAACCAGATGGACACAGTCCAGGTGAAGGCTACAAAGATGATTACTGGGCTGCAAAGTAAATCATATGAGGAGAGACTGAGGGCCCTAAACATGTATTCCCTGAAGGACAGGAGGGAGAGGGGAGACATGATTCAGACCTTCAAGTACTTGTAAAGGATCAGTAAGGTAAACAGGGAGGGTCTCTTCAGGCTAAGCTGCAGCAAAACCATGAGTGGCACTGCCTAAAGTTGGAGGGGGATGTGTAAGAGGGAGGTTAGAAGACAATTCTTCACAGAAAGAGTGATGAGCAAATGGAACACGTTCCCAGAAGAGGAGATCTCATTGAGGATGGTGGGCAGCTTCAAGAGAGGCTGGGATAGATATAGGAGGAAGATAAAGGATCATGGAAGGGGGGAGAAAAGGGATGGAAAGGTAGGGGAGGTGGGAGCATGGACACCAGCCTGAGCTGAGAACCCTGCACAAAGAGCAGACTAGATAGACCAAAAATCCGAAATCTGCTGGCTTCTTCATATGTTTGTATGTTTGTATGACTATGCCTATACAAAGTGATCCCACTCTGCATACAGCACTGACCTACTGTACCTAGGCAAAGTGATCAGCAGCTGCACAGATCTATCCCAGTGTCAAACCAACTATTGCAAACATCATAGGAAAGAATGACTGCTGCCTCAAAGGTATTTGAAAACTAGAATTATTGGATAGTTTCACCTTTCACTGAACCAACACACACACACACACACACAACAATCATTCACCAGCTGGTCTGTCTCTTCAGGAAATGACAAGGGCCAGTGCTACCAGCTGCCACCACAAGAAAATAGTGCGGTGGGGGGGCAGTACTGAACGGAGACAGCAGAGTGCTTCAAGTAGCAGAGTGATTGTGCTTCATCTCCAAAATGTTGTGTTTTGTTCAGAATCCAGTGACATGCTTCCAGAGCTCCCTTCTCTCTGTGTGTAATAGCAAGACATCATGTGCAGCCATAAAAATAGCACATTGTCTATGAGTATGTGCAGTAGCACTATCACCATCTGCATGCTTAACTGACTCTGGGGCACATGTCCATGTTAAAAATAACACTTAGCTGATTTTGGAAAGAAAATCACATACAGCAATACAGAAGAACATATATTTTAAGATCTTATTTAAATTTCATATCACCTTATAAAATCATAACTCTTCAATGCATAAGTTTCCAAACTGATGATAGACACTCATCCACAGCCATTGTAGAGCATCATCAGTGAGCTGTACAAGATTGTTGGGAGGTGGTTATTAATAAGTGTGTTTGTCTTCAGCTTCTTTCTTTACCAGTTATCCACTCTGCAGACATTACATTATCAGCTGTACAGTGATCGCCTAACATGTTTATTTATGTGGGGCCACTCCTGTTTACTGCTACTACATTTTATTTTCTAAAATAAGCACCCCAACTGTTATTTTTGAACAGTTTGATAATTGGGACTTCAGACTACAAGCATAGGCACCACAGTTAGATAAGCTAGCAATAAGACATGACGGGGTGTGGGTTATGGCCTGACAAGAGCATGCCCCAGGTGCGTTATGAGGCACGAGGCGCTTGCACCAACTGCCTTTCGCACCTGGGAAGTGCTCTTATCAGGCCATAACCCACACCTCAGAGTGTCTTATTGTGCTTATAAAATGGGCATCCGACAAAGAAATTAATTAAAAAAAATGCAGACAGAAACAGTGTGCAAAAATAGTAAAAAATGTGATAATTTGAGTAAAAAATAAAAATTAGTCCTTGTCATTGTCTTGGAATGGTCTCTTTCATTGAAAGTCAGTACAGGGCAGTGGTGTGTGTATCTCCAATTGTCACACAGTGACCCACAGAAAGACTCGAAACCATGTGTTTTGTTTTCTTTTTTTGTTTAATATTTTTTTGTTTTCCCACTCAGTTCAAGTTACAGCTATCAAGACCGAGGGTATAAGAGTGAGCATGTTTCATAGCGGGTAACATATGTACTGTGAAGTCCCCCCCCCCCAACATATAAAAACTATTTATTTTGTGTAATTTTTAGTTGTTTTTTTTTTATCTTCCTCTGTGTGGTTGTATCAGTTTCAGCTGGGATGGTTTGAGTGGGAGCGAGCGTGTCCTTTACCTGCTGCCGTAGACTATCATTTCCTGCTTCCCCAATGTCAAAGTGCAACACTAACAGAGAAACTCATGATTCTGCGAGTAATGAGTACAGCTTTACATTGATATTTAAAGGAGAGGATGTGGGGCGATGAGAAATGGAGTCCGGAGATGTCAGAAGCGCTCACTGTGCTTTTGAGAAGCAGCGGCAGTGCATGGAGGAAATGGACAGCCAGTGAGTAAAACATCAAGAACAAAAGAAAATTAAACAACAAAATTATATGCCAAACATTTATGTTTAGGGATGTACAGCAAGGGGCTTTGGTCACAGACAGCGGCATATATGTGGTTTCTTTGGCTAGCAAAGCACTGTTGGTGCCGCCGCTGTGAGGAGAAGCTGTGCAAATGTGCAGTCCTCCCTTGACAACTCGCTCAGCTGGTCACTCTGTCTGAAAGTGACAGCGCAGGCACAACGATATGCCAGCTGTGCAGCAGCAGGTCTCTTGAAGTAATGCAGGTTGCAGCAATATGGCATTACAATGACACGGCTCTGAGAGGCTCTTAGCCAATCAGGTTGCTGAAAATGTTTTGCCTATTTTATAAGCATGCAGATCAGATAATGGTAAAATGCATGGTCCTAGTTAGAAATCCCGATTCTAAAACTGTTTAAAAACAACAGTTGGAGTGCCCATTTTAGAAAGATAATAACATAAAGAGGCAGAACGTCTCCTGCTTTACAACTGTACAATATACTGACCTTTAAAACTAACTGCATCTCATCGACTGTTCCGCACTGTGTAGTTTGAGAACCTGTCTGTGATTAGGACTGGGAGTAAGAGGTTTTTTGTTTGTTTGTTAAAACTACCACACTGAGCTGCTAGTCACACTGAGTGTTCAGCACTGTGTGCTGCTTGAAGATCCTGCTCTGTGACTGAGTCAGCCATGTTTTACATTCAGAACTGTAAGTTTTATAAAAATAGCTGGAACTTCATTCATGAACATGGCTAAAAATATACGTTGTGAGCCGGCAGTACATGGCAGGATAATGTGCATCAATGTAACCCTACTAGAATTCTGGCAACCAATCAGGTGTCTTGAAATAGTGTTGCTTTATACTGGCTATCCCATTGCTGAATCCTCTTCCATGAGTCTGCCATCTTATATTCACTCAACACACTCAGTGACTGAATTCTACTTGTTTCGCAGGGTGGGGGAGGTGAACCAACCTGTGGAAATGGCACCAGGTTTATAACTTCTGTCACATTTAAACCTAATAAGTAAACTGATTCATAGGCCACCACTAAATACTCTGTCTCAAACGTGAATTTTTGCCAGAATTTATTGAGTGTTAAAGCCAGGACAGTATGCCCCAACTGTGATATGGGTACAAGAAGGAGTACCTCTCTTCATTCCATGTTACCACTTCACCCATTGAACAAATGAGCACTAGCACACCAGGTAAGGGAGGTCTTCTTCAAGCTTAAACTAAAACAAAAAAACCTTTACAAACCGACCCGTTGGCACAGAGGCAGGGTGTCTGTCTGTGATGCTGATGACCTGTGTTAGGGAATAGACTCAGGACATTGGAGGGCCAGCCTGGGCAGAAGGATCGAGTGTCCTGGAGACTGATCTCCATTCCAGGGGGTTGAGGGGTTGTGTGTCTGGCATGCTACAGATCCATAGTGAAGGCCGGGGGAGCCAGAGTGCTGGCACCGTATTGGTGGGGGGCAGGGCAGATGATTGTACATCCCCACCCCAATACAGCCTACAAAAACACCAGCCCTGAGGCGTGAAGCTCTGCTCCACCATCTCCACTGCCTACCATGCCCACCGAGTGGGGACCCACTCCCATGGCCCCACCCTGTGAGGTAAGCCAGGGCAAGCTACAATGGACCTTGAGGAGGGGGTGCCTGTCTGGTGGCCCCGCCCAAGGAGGGTAAGCCTGGACATGGGGAGGTGGTGGGTAGAGATGCAGCAAATTTAAATTTCACCAATGAAGTGCCCGCGAAGTGGGCACTTCGCATTGTCACTCCGCTACATGGAGTGGCCAATACAAAAGGCTCACTTCGCCTTGTAATTATTACTTTGCATTGTCATTCTGCCTTAACACGTAGTAAGGTGAAGTGACAACAATATTTGCAGCCCCTCACACACACAGTCACCAGAATTAACGTGCATCCCCAAAATGCTACTGTCTTGTGCCCAGAAAACTTCCCAGTGCTGACGAAGTGAAATGAGAGCACAAGAAATGCAAAGTATCCCAGAATTAATAGTGCACTCAGTCATGCATGCAGTGGTCACACACAGTCACCAGAATTAATGTGCATCCCCAAAATCTACTGTCTTGTGTCCAGAAAATCCCCCAGTGCTGACAAAGTGAAATGAGAGCATAACAAGAAATGCGAAGTCTCCCAGAATTAATGGCGCACTCAATCATGCACGCAGTGGTCACACACAGTCACCAGAATTAATGTGCATCCCCAAAATGCTACTGTCTTGTGTCCAGAAATGTTCCCAGTGCTGACAAAGTGAAATGAGAGCACAACAAGAAATGCGAAGTCCCCCAGAATTAATGGTGTACTGCAAATGCACAGATAGATTAAGATTGTGCTGTGCACTCAAGAGATGCAGACGCAAAGGCACAACAACACCTAACCAGTGCTCACAAGTCACAAATCCAAATCTGGAAAAGAAGACCTTTTGCCAGTTGTGGGAGGTAGTGCACAGCAGTAAAAGTCCACTACCAGTAAAGATACCACAATGCAGTATAAAAAATTCCTGCATGTACAGTACAATGGATAGCAGGTTCACACTGCTGCAATTACTCTGTGACACAATAAAAGGTGTTTGATTTAATGGCATGCATCGCACACACACTCACACTACAACTAATGCATAGCAAATTGAAAACCTTTAGTAATATTACCAAATGTTTTAAACAAACTGAAATTATACACTACTGCACCGCAATGATCAGCAAAAAAATGTCAAGAATTACTGAAAATATTACTGTGTGTACATTAACACAGTTATACAAGAAAAGTATAACCAAAACAGAAAGACTGCCTTCTTCTCCTAGTTAATCAAACTACACCACAGATACGCCTCTCCCCCAAAGCACACTTCGAAGTACGCAGACTGACTGTTCTAAATTAAGATTCAAAATCCAGACACAAACAATAAACAGTCGATGATAACAGCTTTTAGATTATTTGAATCACAGAGCTCTGAGCGGAAACTGTCTCCATCTTCCACTACATACACACTACACAGAACTGAGGCTGTGCAGAACAATCTAGAGTCCATGTGACCTGCAATCCCACGAAGCACTGCAAAATTCACCTTGGAGCTCAATAACAAGGCAAAGTGATGCGAAGTACATTGGTTTCAATGTACTTCGCCTTAAAATTGGTGGAGAAGTGGTTTGGGGAAGGCGGAATAACGTAAAGTCATTGGTTTCAATGGACTTCACGTTCCTCATTATGACATGAAGTACTACGCTTCACATTGCAGAGTACTTTGCGGATTCCGCGTTACTCTGCAAATCCCTTCGCAAAGCAAATTTCGGCCATTTCGCCCACTACTAGTGGTGGGAGCAGGAGCTGAGCTCGGTAGGGGGTCGGGGGCGGAACAAAAAAAAATTCTTCACAAGAAACTCACAGTAATTGGTACATGATGATGGCATGAATCAGCCCTGGCTTAAAGGGAAACAGTCAGTACTGGTTTACCCATGGCAGTGCGACATGAATCTGGTCACCATAAATTAGAGAACCAGAAACATGTCACCCACAATGACCATGGCTCCACATTCTGCTGCAACACATCTAAGCTGCCAAAAGACAGTAGTGGAGAAGAGTTTGTTTTAGTGGGTGCTTCACCCCCAACACACACACACCCTCCACGTAGGTGCCATCACCCCCTCCGCACCCCCAACACTAATTATAATCAGCTCAGGGTTCAGGCATGAGTGGAAGGGAGGAGAACAGTGTGGACAGCAAAAACGTGAGTGCAGGGCACTGTAAAATTCAGAACTCCCCCTGTCACTCACAACCTTTTCCCATCACCCTAAGTGCAGCACCCTAATTGTGGTGTCCACCTAACGGAATACCCTCAGCACTAAGGACCCCACACCCAAGTATGGGGCTGGACCCAATCTGCACTTTGTGTACACATGTTTTTTTACTTACTGTTTACTGCAGTATAGTAGATTGTATCAGGCTGATTCTGCTGACTTCCAGACTGACATGTGTTGTAATCAGAAATCCCAGAATCCCCTGCAACTCACATCAGAGCAGGGCTGCAGCATTGGGAGATTCAACAGCCTGCAGCACAAGTTAGAGTTTTTATAAACTCTAACCTTCTGTTTGCTGGTGTGAACAGCCAAGGGGTGGAATCCAAAGTGGTGAACTGGGTTAGAAACGGGTTGACTGATAAGTGACAGAGGGTGGTGGTTAACGGCATTCACTCTAATAATGGGAGAGTGACAGTGGGGTGCCACAGAGCTCAGTACTGGGACCAATCCTCTTCAATGTCTTCCTAAAAGACATTACAAGTGAACTGGAAGGGAAAGCATGCCTTTTTTTTAGACGATGCCAAAATCTGTAATAGAGCAGACCATAACGAAGGGGTAGAAAGAATGCATAGGTATCTTGGGAAACCTGAGGAGTGGTCAATGTGGTATACTGCATGGACTTAAGGATCAAATTAATGAATCTGTTGATATGAATCTGCAAGTATAATCCACATGCAACTATCTATGTAGAATCTGCTGCTTTGTTGCTGTTACTTTACTTATTTCCTGTTGTACAGTGAAAGAATACATAGTCAAAGGGTTGCTCCAGCCTCAGCATCTCTGTCTCTGTTTTATGCAAGTTCTATGCCAAACCAACAGTATACCATATTGGTGACGAGGATTTCAAGAATCCTATCGGGGGAGAGTCTGCTGCGACTGTAAGTACAATAAATTGCAGAATTAATCACAACAGTGTACAATGGCAGGCTACAGCAGAAAATTAGATGCCTTTGATAGTGCTGTGGAAGACTGGCCTACATAGAGAGACTGGAACAGTATTTTGAAGTAAATGAGATTCCCCCAGAGAAACATGTGGCTGCATTACTGAGTGCAATGGGAGGAAAAACGCACAGTTTAGTATGCAGTTTGACCACTCCAGAGAAACTGGCTAATAAAACTTTTAAAGAAGTAGTGCAAATTGTCCAAGAACATTTGGCACCCAAACCACTGATTATAGCAAAAACGTTCAGGTTTCACAAGCTGAATCAGCTCAAAGATGAATCTATCTACTCCTTTGCAGCCAAGTTAAAAAGACTATCAGAACACTGTAATTTCAAAGATGGACTTACTGATGCCCTAAGAGACAGATCTGTGTGTGTGGGTTGCTTAAGGAAGGCATACAAAAAACTCTGTTACCAGTGGAAAATTTCACTTTTAAATGCACTGTTGAATTGGGAGTCACAATGAAGACAGCAGCAAGGGATGCAGTTGAACTGCAAACCAGAGCTGAATCTGAAACAGGAATGCATAAAATATTGACAGCACAAGACGGGGGGGGGGATCTACTCCGCAGACAAATCCATGTTTTTGGTGTGTAAAGGGATCCCACACCCCTTCTGATTGCCAGTTTAAAAACGTATACTGCAGAAGCTGTAATAACAAGCATTTGTCAATGCCGAATGTTTGCTTGCTGGCATTGGCATTGGTAGTGCAGAAGTTACAGAGCTGCATAATAGGAATGGCAGCGAAGTATTGAACTGAAGCCAACCCCACCACCACCCTGCAAAGAGTGACAGGCATTGGGGTGTGCCTTTGGGTCGTCAGGCATAATGACCACGCCATTTCACCATGCCCTACCCTGCAGACACTGACAAGTGTCACGGTGTGCCTTGGGGTCTTTGGTCCTTATGCGCACCCCATTCCATCAGGAAATACGATGAGATGGGTGCGGTATAGGAGAATGGGGTGAAGTTTGGGCCCGAAGAGTCCAAGGCATACCTTGATGCCTCTCACTGGCTGCAGGGTGTGGGTGGGGGTGGAATGGTATGAGCATGACAGGCAAGAATCCCAAGTCATACCCCTGATGCCTGTCATTCTCTACAGGGTGGGGCGTTATGGTTATGGTCAGAAACCCTAACGCCTCAGGCAGTCGTTAGTACTTTCACTCCAAATTTTCAACATGTTTTTTTTGTGACCCCCACCTCATGGACAGTGGCAATATCAGTTTGTTAGCCAAAAACTGCTTTTGCACAGCGACTATGGCATTTGGCACCACAGGTGCAAAAACACATTCGAACAGGATGTGAAAAGCGACAGCGGTACTGTTCATGGGAGGTGTCAAAATGCAATGTTGAAAATCTGCTGTGAAAATCTTAAAAACTGGTGAAGTCACGAGCGTGCGTAGAAACTGTGCAACGCACACCCGTAACGTAACTAGTTTGAGGATTTTTTACAGCAGATTGTCAACACAGGCATTTTGGGACCTCCGGTCATGAACAGTGTCAGTGTGATTTTCTTTATCTGTCCCGAACAATGATTTCCCACAGCGACCATGCATTTCTGTGCTGAAAGTGTGAAAACACATTTCAGCCATGTTGTGGAAAATGAGAGCTGTACTGTTCATAAGGAGGTGTGGAAAAATGCCACTGGTGAAAATCTGGACTGAAAATATTACAAATTCATGAACTTACGAGGGTGCGTGGAAACTGCGCAATGCTCACCGTAACACAGTCATTTTATGGAGTTTTGTCACCAAATTTTCAACATAGCCATTTTAAGACCTCTGCTCATGACCAGTGTCACTGTGAGTTTCTTAATCTGTCCCAAACATTGTTTTCGCACACTGACTGTACCATTGTGCGCTCATGTGCAGAAACACATTTTGGGTGAGATGTGAAAATGGTAGCTGTACTGCTCATAAGGAAATGCGATGAAAATGGCACTATTGAAAATCTGGTGTGCAAATATTAGAAATTAAGCAAACTTACCTCAAATGCGTAGGAACGCCTAAGCGTCGCTCTAAACAGTCATTTTGGGAATTTTTTCACCAAATTTCAACATAGCCATTTAACACCTCCTGCTCATGACCAGTGTCACTGTGATTTTCTTAACGTGTCCCATACATTGATTTCGCACACGACACCGCGCTACTATGCGCTACATGGGCAGAAACACGCCTTGTGGACAAGATGTGAAAAATGGCAACTGTACTGCTCATAAGGAGATGTGGTAAAATGGCAATGTTGAAAATCTGGAGTGAAAATATTGAAAATTTGCGAACTTCTACAGCGTGCGTGGAACTCTGCAACATACGCTCCTAAAACAGTCATTTTAGGAATTTTTCACCAATTTTCAACATAGCCATTTTAAGACCTCTGCTCATGAACAGTGTCACTGTGATTTTCTTAATGTATCCCGTGACATTGATTTACTTTACTGACTTCATTTGTGGTACTACATGAGGCGGAAACACGTTTGGGGTGAAATGTGAAAAATGACAGCTATACTGCTCTTAAGGAGGTGTGGTAAAATGGCAATGTTGAAAATCTGGAGTGAAAATATTGAAAATTCGCGAACTTATGAGCGTGCGTAGGAACTGCACAATGCACACTCGTAAAACAGTCATTTTTAGGAATTTTTCCACCAAATTTTCAAAATAGGCTTTTTGAGAGCCCACCTTATGAACACTTTCAGTGTCACTTCATTAATCATTCTGGAAAGGTGATTTCGTGCAGTGGCTGCGAAATCACCCTTCGGGCCCGAGTAACGCCATAACAGTGACAGCATTCATGAGAAGGGGTCCCAAAAACCCCATGTTGAAAATTTGGTGCAAAAATTCCAAAAAATGCCTGAGATATATAATAAAGTTGAAAAAACCCTATCTATCCAATTATACAGCTTACCGGCATTTCCTCAGTTTGCGGTCGGCTTTGAAGAGTGCAGACGTGTTCCTGGTCCGTCGAAAATTGTCGCGCCGAGCTCTGGAGGTAAGTATGGGGTGAGGGGGGTGTGGGGAGGCAGGGTGCGCAGTGGGTGGAGTGCAGGTTATGGGAGGGGCAGGGAGAAGCGCCGAGGGACAGTTTTTGTATTTACAGGTTTTTTTTCCTAAGGCAGACGAGGGGCGTTTGCCACGCTGGGTGGGCTCCCAGCGTGGCAGCTGGAAGGATGTTGGTGGGGGGCAGGAGCCGACAGGGGATTGGGCACCCCGTCAGCCTAATATCATTTTGCCATGCTGGGGTGGGCTCCAGCGTGGCACCTAGATGCTTTGGGGGTGGCGTGCAGCTGACGGGGATTGGGCACCTACGGCTATAACATTTTGCCATGCTGGGGTGGCTCTCAGCATGGCACCTGGATGCTGGGGGCGTGGAGCCGACAGGGGATTGGGCACCCCGTCAGTCATCTGATGTGGGGGAGGGCGCATGACCACACATTGTGCGTACGTGCATGCGTGTGTGTGTGTGTGTGTTTGTGTGTGGAGGGGGGAGCTCTGTTCACTGAAGAGGAGCTCACCCTTTCAACTGTATGCCACTGCATTTTCAGCTGTCATAGACAGCTGGAGCAGTGATTGGCACACTGCGACCGCGCCTGCAAACACACTGACTGAATTGGAAGAGGCTGACACACCTCTGGAAAACTCGGATGATGGTACTATGTTTCTTGCACATGCGTGCAAGCAAACATAAAAAGGGACAAATCTGCATGGTTTGCCACACCAAGGGTGATAGAGAAAAGACCAAGTCAGCACATAGAAAAAGGAATACCAATGTACATTCTGTGGGCACAGACAGTAGTGATACAGACTGTGAGAGTGCAGTGGCCAGCCTGGAAATATACAGTGTGAACAACAAGGACAGGGCAGCAGTTTGATTGACACCCCAGGTGGTGGGAAAAACACTTAAACTGGAACTGGACACGGGGTTTGCTGCATCTCTCATTTCACATGCAGAATATGAAAAATGTTTTGAAAATATCAGACTGAGGGAGATGCCATGCTACTAAAAATGTGTGCTGGTAAAAAGATAGTACCTTTGGGAGTGCTGCAAATGAATGTGGAGTACAACAATAAGCAATGTTTGTTGGACTTGATGTCATTGAGAAGGGGGGCCTGGCCTTGTGGGGCTGTGACTGGCTATATAAGATTTCTCTGGACTGGAAATGTATTAAAATGCTGCAGTTGCCCACGCCAGGCTCCACTGGTACAGTTGAGCAGTAGCTGGAAAGTATACTAAATCAGGCATCGGAGGTGCTCAAAGAGGGCATAGGAACCTTAAAACACATTAAGGCCAAAATAACCCTAGTTGAGGATGCACCACCCAAGTTTCACAAAGCCTGACCTGTCCCTTATAGTATTCGCCCAAAGGAAGATGCAGAGTTGGAATGCCTGGAGAGAGAGGACATGCTTTCAAAAGTGAGCATGAGTGAATAGGGGATCCCCATCATTCCTATTGTAAAGAAATGTGGTGCTGTGAGAGGGCGTGGAGACTTTAAAGTCACCATAATTGTAGTGCTGAAAGTTGAAAAATACCCCCTGCCACGTAATGAAGACATTTTTGCCACTTTAGCAGGAGGCAAACGGTTCAGCAAAATTGATCTGCCACAAGCTTACCTCCAGATGAAGGTTGAGGAAAACTCCAAGGCATACCTCACAATCAATACAACAAAGGGTATGCACCAGTACAACAGGCTAGTGTTTGGCATTGACTCTGCTCCAGCTATATGGCAATGGGCAATCGATCAAGTATTGCAAGGCATTCCATGAACACAGTGCTATTTGGATGACATTATTGTGACAGGAGCAAGTGATACAGAGCACCTGAAAACCCTGAAAAAGGTACTGGAACACCTAGAGGAATATAGGCTATGAAACAATCATGCAAAATGTGAATTTTTCAAGGACTCAATAGCTTACTGCGGACATGTTATTGATGCACAAAGCCTACACAAATCCCCCAAAAAGATTCAAGCAGTGTTGTGAACTGAAAGGCCAAAGGACGTGTCGCAACTGAGATCATTCCTGAGATTTGTTAATTACTATGGTTGATTTGTACCCAGTCTAGCAATTGCATTGCATCCGCTGAACTGTTTGCTATAAAACTGGTAAAAAATGGGTATGGCCACGTGAGTGTAAAGAGCTTTTCAGGAAGCAAAGAAGCTGCTCACGTCAGACAATGTGCTTACACACTTTAACCCATCCCTGCCTATCAAATTAGCAGGTGTTGCATCATCATATAGAATTTGGGCAGTTATATGTCATGTTATGCTGGATCGAAATGAGAGACCCATTGCATTTGTCTACAGATCATTGACAGTGGCGGAACGTAACTATGTGCAAATAGACAAAGAAGCTCTAAGTCTGGTATGGGGCATGAAGAATTTGAACCAGTACTTATATGGATGAAAATTCACCCTAGTCACTGATTACCAACCCCTAGTCACACTTTTTCATCCACGAAAAGGGATCTCTGTGACAACTGCAGCACACATGCGGCATTGGGCTATCTTCTTAGCTGGTCACGATTATGACGTTGAATTTAAATGGACAGCAGATCACGCAAATGCTGATGGGTTGTCATGATTGCCAGTACCAGTGGAACCCCCATGGGGCAACAGAGACAGAATCTATTGAATTTGTCAATTTATTTCAAATAGAGTGCCTTCCAGTGACAAGTAAACTAATCGAGCAGGAAACCAGAAGGGACCCCACACTAGCTCAAGTTTACGAAGCTACGCTTAATGCCTAGAAATGTACTGAGAGTCATGAACTGTCACCTTTTTATGCATGTAAAGATGAACTCACTATACATCAAGGATGTGTGATGCGGGAAATCCGTGTTGTTATACCTAGTAAACTGCACTCAAGAATCTTGACAGAGCTCTGCACAGGACACCTAGGGGTGGTTAAAATGAAAACACTTGCCAGAAGTTTTGTATGGTGGCCAGGCATTGATCAGCAATTCGAACAGCTTGCTAAGGAATGTGCAGGATGTAAAGAGGTACAGCACATACCTAAGCCAGCACCATTACACCCCTGGGAGTGGCCATCGACCCTGTGACAACATGTACATATTGACTTTGCAGGGCCTTTTTTGGGAATGATGTTCCTGGTGGTGGTGGTGGACACCCATTCCAAGTGGCTGGAAGTTTTTTGCATGAAATCTACTACATCTTCACAGACAATAGAAAAACCGCAGAGTTTGTTTGCAAGAACTGGACTACCAGAACAAGTTGTGAGTGATAATGGTCTGCAGTTTACCTCAGAAGAGTTTCAGGAGTTTATCAAGAAAAATTGCATTACCTCAGCACCCTACCACTCAGCCACAAATGGGTTGACTGAGAGGTTTATACAGACTTTCAAACAAGCCTTGCACTCCATGGCAAATGAAAAGGGGTCATTGCAGCAGAAATTGGCATGCTTTTTGCTTGCCTATCGAAATGCCACTCATGCCACAACAAACCAGACACCAGCAATGTTGTTCCTGGGTCGCTGTCCCAGATCATGTTTGGACTTATTAAGGCCAGACATAAGCCTACAGATCAGGAATCATCAGATGGGCTAAGCTATGCTGAGAGGAATCAGTGCACCCCATCAGCTACAGGTGGGACAAACAGTGTTGGCACATGATTACAGAGGAACCAATGCCTGGCTCCCAGTGGTGGTAAATGCACAAACAGGTCCTCTATCCTACACAGTACAAGTGGCACCTGATATCTTCTGGCACTGCCACACTGACCAGTTGAGGGAGTCAGATGTAACCACACTCCAAACCCAAGAAGCAGAGCCTTTGGAACCTCCAGTTGTGCAGGCACAAGTCCCCATGCCTGAGAAAGCAACCACTCGTGTTACACCAGAGAGCAATCAAGCTGAACAACCTGCACCCCTGGGGTGGTTCTTGAACTCGACTGTGTTGCAAACATACAGTCTCCTCAGGGTAGTGTTCAAGAGACTGGCAGACACTATCCAGCAAGGAAACGCAAGCCACCTGAGAAACTTGATTAGTAAATGAACTTATTGATTGTTCCTTTAAACTGTTCATAAGAGGATGTCGTAAGTAAACTGGGGATATTTCTAATGTTATATACATGTAGTCTTATGGGAGGGTAGATGTGGTATATTGCATGGACTTAAGGATCAAAATAATGAATCTGCTGATGTGAATCTGCAAGTATAATCCACATACAGCTATCTATGTTGAATCTGCTGCTTTGTTGTTGTTACTATGCTTACTTCCAGTTGACAGTGAAAGAATACATAGGCAGAGTGTTGCTCCAGCTTCAGTGTCTCTGTCTCTATTTTATGCAGGTTCTATGCCAAACCAGCAATACACCACAGTCAAAAACATGGCAGTTGGGTTCAATGCCAAAAAGTACAAAATCATGCATCTAGGGCATAGAAACCCAAGAACTGAATATAGGATGGTGGACTACTGTCAGTCACTAAGTGTGAAAGGGATCTTGGGGTTATCATATCTGATGACCTCAAAGTGTCAGGGCAGCTTGACAAAGCAGCCAGTGGATGCTGAGATGCACAGGGAGAGGTATCTCCAGCAGGAGGGGGAGGTGGTATTGCCACTATATTGCTCGCTGGTGAGACCACACCTGGAGTTTTGTGTCAAGTGCTGGAGGCAGCATCTCAGAAAGGACATTGGAAGGGTGGAGGCAGTCCAGAGGAGAGCAACTAAAATGGTGCAGGAGTTGCACAAAAAGCTCTATGAGAAGAGACTGAGAGATCTCAACATGTACACCCTGAATGACAAGATGGTGAGAGGGAACATGATAGAGACCTAAAACTACGTTAGGGTGAACAGGGTGCAGGATGGGAGTCTCTTTTAAATGAGAGAGGGCACCAGAAGAAGAAGAGGGCATGCAATGAAAAAGGAGGGGGATGTTTAGTAGGGATGTGAGATAGTAGTGTTTCTGAAAGAGTGGTGACCCCTGAAACAGACTGCCAGTGGAAATGATGGATACAAAATAATAAGGGACTTCAAGCATGCATGGGGTAAACATAGAACATTAAGAAATGGATAGGGAGAGGAGAAGGTCAATGGAGACCAGTTAGGGCATGCAGAGGTAGACTAGACAGGGACCATCTGGGCAGACTGGGTAGGCCAAGCAGTTTTTTTCTGCAGACAATGTCTATGTGTCTATGGTCCCGCTGTCCTCCTGGGGCTAAGTACAGTCAGAGAGAACTGTACTTAGCCATGGGAGAACAGCAGGAATGGGACAGGCAAATATCTGTGCTACACTTATAAAGAGCTAGAAAAGGGCCAAATATTCTTCTCACTATATATTATCTCCAGTAACACATAACGGTAATAGAAGAAATCTGACTGGTGCTAAGTCTTCTAATTGTGGATTTTCTCCTTTTAATACATAGTTACTGGCTAGAGATTATAACTGAAGGTATTTTAAGAGAATTTGTACTCCACTTACAATCAGTAAGTAATTTGTTGTTTTCACAGCAACTTACCAGGCTTGCAACCTCAACCTTAGTCAAATTTGCATATGTTTATCCATAGTAGAGGTGTTCAGCATCTACGATTCTGTTCCATTTGTAATATGTCAGATAATCAGAACATCTGATTCCATATCCAGTTCCGTTCCGAAGCCTAGTAAGGCATCGGAAGTCAGAATCAGAAGTTCTGATTCCATATCCAACTCTGACTACTAATTATGACAACCTCCCCCCACCCAATAAAATGCCCTAGAGGGTCAGGAGAAAAGCCCTTCCCCCTCGCTGACCACCCCATCCACTTTTCTTAAGCACAGCATGGGTCAGTTGGTCATCTACAGTTAGTGGCACTTGCAGGAGGCAGCAACGTGTACATCTGATGTGAACGTATTTTGTTTTTGTTTACTGGGTGGGTGCACTAGACAAGAATTTTGCCTATTTTCAGGGAGAATTACATACAGTGGAAAAACAATGCACAGACATATGTATAGTATATCTATAACATTTAGGCAACAGTAGATGCAGTAGTGTAAACAGAACAGTGTACACGTAACAAATAGGATACAATATATTGACAGGTAAATATGATTTCCAGGTACACAGGTATAGAGATAAGTGCTATATTAGTTGACAGGTCTCAAAGAGCAAGGCATTTAGCAGGTATGCTATCAAGAAGGAGGCATATGAGAGACAGTACGGGAGCAGTGGTCAGAATCAATAAGGTAGGACTGAAAATTTTTTTGAACGGCATGGTGTGTTTTGGATTGTCTGACATGTAACAGCAGGGAGTTCCGAATTCTGGGGGCAGATATTGCAAAGGCAAGTTCACCCTTCTTGGAGAAACATCTAGGGGTATCAAGAGGAAATTTCTCGAAAGATGTCAGGGTGTAGAGCAGAGCAGGTTGTTTTAATAAAGCTACAAGAGATACAGGAGTACCAGTTTGGATTATATAGTAAATCATGCATCCCTCCATGTAAAGTCGATAGGAGGATGGTGAGAGCCAGTTAAGACTACAGTAAAGTTCACAGTGATGGGTAAGAGAGGGCAAAATGGCAAATGCTATTGTAGCAAGTGCTCCATTTTTGGATTACTCCATTGCAGGCATTAAGATAGGCCATTGAGCCATAGGTAAGGCAAGGTCAGAGAATTCCCTATGCTATGACCAACCTGGCAGCAGAGTTAACAGAGGGCCTGACTTTATATGCCAATCCCAGTTTAATGTTCACCACCTTATAAGTGGCTGCAACATGTAGATTAAAAGCAAGAGACTGATCAAGGGTCGTCCTGAGGTACCGGAAGAAGGAAATAGTATCCAGACTGGAGCCATCTGGGCCACAAATGGAAAGGGCAGTTTGACAGGCTTTAAGTCTGGGTAGGGTACCAAAGAGCAAGGCAACAGTTTTATTCATCTTCAGTAGGAGTTTGTTTTGCTGTAACCAAGCATGCAGGCAGTCAAAGTCTATTTGAAGGGAGGTGTGTATTGTTAATAAGTCTTTTGAAGTAGAGTTAGAGGATCATGTCATCTGCGTAGAGGATTTTAGAGGATGAGCCGAGCAGGGAATGAAGATTGTTTATAAAAAGAGAGAGAAAAGGAGGGGACCGAGGATAGATCCTTGAGGGACTCCGACTTGGGTAGCGACAAGATCAGATGCAACGTTCCCTATTTAAACAAATTGTTTTCTACCCTGGAGGTAACTACCAAACCAGGAGGTTGTGGAGTTGGATAAACCAAGTAAAGACAGTATGGATATCAGTAATGGATGGTCAACCAAGTTGAACGCCTTTGTGAGATCAATAAAAATGGCCTTAGTGAGCATACCTTTGTCCATAGTCTGCAGAACATCATTTGTAAATTGTAGTTGTGCAGTGGATGTATTATGCCTGACCCAGAAACCATGCTGCTGGGCAGTAAATAAGAGATTGTTGTGTCGCAAGTACTCAGTTACCTGAAAAGCAATGACTTTCGCCAGTATTTTGTCAAGTGTAGATAGGATGGCTATCGGCCTGTAATTGCCCATGATTTTTGTGTTACCTTTCTTATGTACTGGGACAATACGGGCAATTTTCCATATGGACGGCACTGTGTTGGTTATAATAGATAAGTTGAGTATTCTTGTGACAGAAGCGGCGATGGCAGCAGCTGCATATTTGAGGAACTTCGGCAACAGGCCATTAGGTCCAGATCATCTATGAGCAGGGATGACTTTAATAAATCAGAACACCTCAACTGTGAAGACTGTTTTAATACTGAAAAGGGTCTGCTGAGGTTCTTCAGAATTTTCATGGGCGTCGAAGGGCAAATCAGAGATATGCCAAGAAATCGGAGAAATGATCATTTAGGACATTTGCAATCATGCTTAATTTGTTGCAGTGTGCACCATTTAGCATCATTTCCATTATAGATGGAGTTGTCCCTTTTCCCAAGAAGTTTTTAATGTACTTCCTGAACCCCCAGCAACACTGGCTGATTTTTGAAGGAGATTGTCACAGTATACTTTTTTAACTGCTCTGATGTCTTTTTTACAGGCCTTCCTCATGGCCCTGTACCTAGCCCAATCACCTGGCTGCTTAGACTTTTTGGCAGCAGCCCAAGCTTTATCCCTACTTCTCATAGAGGAGAGGAGATTGATATGCAACCATCTAGTCTTGAAGCCCCGAATTCTCCTTCTTTTACGGGGCACATATTTATCCTGGAGGGGGAAGAGTTTGGAAAAGAAATAATTAAGAGCCTCATCAACGTTCACTGCCTGATAGATAGGGGACCAGTTGATGCTTCTCACATCCGCAAACAGAGCATCAAGGTTTAATTTAGAGAAATCCTGGAACTGCATATCCTTGGGGGGGGGGCTTGGGACAGTGTGCATTCCATACATAGAAAGTGGGCAAATGGTCACAAATAGAATCAGGGAATGTGCCAACCTCAAGAATCCTATTTGCTTGATTTGTGACAATTCAGTCTAATAGGGACTGATAACTGCTGCTAGAAGTGATACGGGTGGGTTCAGTAACTAACTGAGAGAAGTGAAGTTTCACAAGTGTATCCTGGTATGATCCTGATTTACAGCTAGACCAGTCAAGGTTGAGGTCACCAAGTAAAATGATTTCTTCCTTTCTAGATTAGAGAGGTAGTCTATAATTCCATCAAGATCAGTTAGAGCACCCTTAGGGGGGTTATAGATGCAGACAAGGTTTATTCTCTTTTCTCCACCTAGAAGTAGTAACATGTGAAGGGTTTCACATGAGCTTTTTATCCCAGAATGTTGTACAGAGACATTGAGATGTTCTTTGTAATAGAAGGTGACCTCACCTCCCACACCTCCATGAGGAGGGATGATTAAATCTAATTAGGTTATAGCTCCTGAGATTATACATGGTGTCAGGGATGTTAGGCTTAAACCAGCTCTCAGAGAGTCCCAGTATGTCAGGGGAGTACAGTTCAACCCACACTTCTAGTTCAGAGGAATTAGCAGGTAAGCTTCTGATGTTCATGTGAGCAATTTTGATGCCCTTTGATAAGAACCAGCATGGAAAGATGTTAGGACTTATTCCAACAGGTGGGCCAGGATTAAGCTCAATGTCACCAGATAAGGCTAGGTGAAGGAGGTGAAATCATATATCAGTGAACATCTGGAAGAGGTACCTATACTTATTTTGCACAGGAAGAGAGGGACCAGATATAGTAACCACGCCTTGCAGAGCAAGTGAATTTCAAGGACCAGGTAATGATGGAGAGGGATCTATCTTTGACCAGAAGATTTGAGTAAGTGAATGATGAGTCATCATAGAAATGATGCATGTGGCTAATAGGGGTGTCATATCTGCCAGAGCCAATAGGGTTAATAGTGCCAGAAACAGTCCAGCAGGTGTCATTGTGGTATTTGACAGGCACACTGGCACTGCCATAGTGATAAATCAGGGATTTGTGGTTTTATATGCTTCATACTCAGAAATCTTGCCCTAGTAGATGTACACAGAGCTTGCCCTAGTTGAAATGAAAAAAACCAAAAAGACAAGGAGCTAGGAGAGAGGAAATGTAGAGAGGATGAGAAACTAGGGAAGCACTGACAGCAGGAAGGTCAGGTTACACTGTGATGTGTCCCACCCCTTTCACATCAGAAACCAGTCAGTGATGTCCATGAGCAGAGTAAATACACATTTAATAAATGACAGGGGTGGGGCAGGTCAGCGGGAGAAATTACAAGCTAAGGAAGAGAGGCCCTGTAGCTGAAGAGCTATTTTGGAAGTTTCAGATTGCAGTTTCATTAATTAAGCTGCACCACAGAAAGGCGCCAAGTTTAAATCAAGTTTGTTCTGGAGCTTGAGAAAGTTGTTCTCAGCTTATCTGTGTCCCATACCTTGCAGAGTGAAGTTGTTTCAGTGGCGGCTTGCTGAGAGGGGCTGGGGAGGGCTAGTCTACTTACAGCCCTCAGACCAAAGATGACAGAAAAAACAAAGGGGTTAACCACTAAAGTAAAAAGTAAGAAAAAAGGGCTGTAATTGCAGGGGGAAGGGTTGAGGATTTTGAGCAGGGGACTGGGAGAAGAGAGAGGAGAGAGATCAACTGATAGGCAGGGGCTGCAGTACAGAGATTTTAGCAAAGATTTTAACAAAAGGCAGAAAAATGAAAGAGGAACCCACAGAAGAACAACAACAGACAACCCCAGACAAGGATTATTAAGTTAATTCAGTCACTTCAGCAGCAGCAGTTAGTAAAAATAATATAAAGAACAAGAAAAAAAATATAATCAGCTAATTTGTAGCCTAATGGTTACAAGCTAAGGAAGAGGAGCCCTGTAGTTGAAGAACTATTTAGAAAGTTTCAGATCGCACTTTCACTAATTAAGCTGCACCACAGAAAGGCGCCAAGTTTAAATCAAGTTTGTTCTTGAACCTGAGAAAGTTGTTCTCAGCCTCTCTGTGTCCCGTACCTTGTAGAGTGAAGTTGTTTCGGCAGTAGTTGGCTGAGAGGGGCTGGGGAGGGTTAGTCTACTTACAGCCCTCAGACCCTTGCAGAGTGAAGTTGTTTTGGTGGCGGCTTGCTGAGATGGGCTGGGGAGGGCTAGTCAACTTACAGCCCTCAGACTCTTGCAGAAAGAAGTTGCTTCAGTAGCAGTGTGCTGAGAGGGGCTGGGGAGGGCTAGTCTATTTGCAGCCCTCAGACCCTTGCAGAGTGAAGTTGTTTTGGCGGTGGCTTGCTGAGAGGGACTGGGGAGTGCTAGTCAACTTACAGTCCTCAGACCCTTGCGGAGTAAAGTTGTTCTGGCAACAGCGTGCTGAGAGGGGCTGGGAATGCTAGTCTACTTACAGCCCTCAGAGCCTTGCGGAGTGAAGTTGTTTCGGCAGCTGCTTGCTGAGAGGGGCTGGGGAGGGCTAGTCTACTTATGGCCCTCAGATCCTTGCAGAATGAATGGACACTGGAGGGCAGGATACAGTGTAGAGTGCACTATGTGCGACATCTAATGACACTGCCCCCCCCCCCAGATCCCAAGCAAGAAATCGGCAGCAGAGTCAGGCAGGCAGTGGCATACCAGTAAACACCCCCGCGGATCCCTTCTTGGCCTCTGGTCCTTACTCTGAAAGACAGGCTCCCTGGATTCCGACAACTGATGAGTGACACTCTGTCTTCTTCAGTCCACATAAGAATCATCAGTTGGACTGAACTTAGTGACAGCAGCATTGCAAAAGAAAGTGAAGCTACTAGTACTATAGTAGTAACTACCATTAATATGTTCCTCTGTTGACTATTTGACCCCTACCCAACTTCCTCCCCTTTTAACCCAGCATCCCTTCCGTTCCTCCTCTTCTCTCCATGAGCTGTGGGCAACTGAAAGAAAGCCTTGTGTTGCAGGCAGGCACTATCTGATGTTTACTCTGGTCATATTACCAATGAAACAGAATCAGTAGATTCCAAACACCACTACGATGGATAAACATATGCACATTTGACTAAGGTTGAAGTTGCATGCCAGGTAAGTGACTATGAGAACAGCAAATAACTTATTGATTGTAAGTGCAGTACAGACTTACTTCATAATATTTTTCTTGTGTGGGATGAGAGGGAAGGTTGGTGTGATCAGATGTCACGCATAGTTCACTCCACACAATGTCATCATGTCCTTACGTGTCCATCTGAGTCTGTCCACTGGATGCCACTACACATGTATACGTTGCTGCCAAGCCTGCCAGTAGCACTAACAGTGGTGATGACTGACTGACTGACCTGTGCTGTGCTTAAAGTACAGGGACTGATGAGGGCTTTTTTTCTGGCTCTATGTGGCCATTTTACTGGGTGGGGGAGGTTGTTAAAAGATTCATTAGACTGTAGACAGATGCGGATTCCAAATCGGAATCTAATTCTGATTTCACATCAAAGCACGGTCTCGGATTCTGATTTTTGTCTTAAATACAGAAATTCCAAATACCAAAAGAAGCTTGGGATCTGATTAATCCAATTCTACTGAAGAGATTCTGAGCAACACTAATTCATAGTAAAATCCAAGATGACCATGGTGCAATTTTTGTGTCTTGTGCATCTGGGGTCCTGAGTAGATAGGTTAATAGTGACATAGCACCATGGTGCATATTTGAAAACACTAATATGCACTCTGGGTGTCATTTGCAGAGGTGTAACAGTTTGTTTTGGGTGACACAGGGTCATAATGTCACAGACAAAACCGAGCATACAAACAAGCGCACAGACACAACGGTGTGTATTCTAACTGTGTTGGGACAAAATCCCGACCGAAACAACAAGAGCGCAGGCCGTTAAAAATAAAGCTACTGTTTTTTGTTTTGTCCCCCGGACTAATAATAATCAACTCCGGGGGTCATGGACTTTGGGGAAAGAAGAAAACCCGTAGCGGGGAAAAGTTTTTTAAAAAAAACAAAAAAAAAGCTGACCTGGGGAGAACTGACCCATTGCCCCAGGTAACCCGCCACCACCAGAGGCAGGTGTTCTAGCCACTCCACCACTGGAGTGGCTCGACTAAGCACTGCCCCAACAGTGTCCTTCACATTGTATCATGGCAGCCTACAGCAACAGGGGTAGTGGTTTCTACCACATGCTGAAACAACCCCTATCACTGCAAAGCTATTCGGGCTTCCTACAGTGCATTTTTCCATGCGTGGTTTTGTCTGTGCTATATTGACCCAGTACCATTTTGGGTATAATGATTTGGAAGTCGTAGCCTCCATGTTTTTATGATTATGCCAAGTTTTTGTTCGGACTGATAGAAAAAAACTGAAGCTAGCCAAGAGCTTGCATTTAAAGTTTAAAGGTTATTGGTACAGCTATGATTTCACAGTATTATGGCTCATTAAGCTATGAAACTGAAGTACAAATTATGAATTACAATTTTTCATTAATGGTTTATTATTACATTACAGTGTTCCCAGAAGAAGCCCTACTGGGTGAAACATCAGGGTATGGTACAACAATGCACTGGCAGTTATCAAATTTATGTCAAGGCCTTTTTCTGGCCTACAGCAGCCCACCCCTGTTTTTTCTTGCATTTGGCATTCATTTCTGGTACAGTAAGTCATCTACCGAATGATGGACTTCCAGACTAACCCCAGAATGATTGACAGCACAGTGGACCAAGGCTGAGCTGACATTCACCAGTGAACAGCAGCTGTGCCAGGACCCATTCAGTCTGCATGTGTCTGCAAAAAAAAAATGCAGACTAGTGGCTGTTGGAGCTGCTGCCAATGCAGATTCTATATAAGCCCAGAGAAGACAGAGTGAGCAGTGATAGGCATAATTCCTTCCTTCCGAGAAGGAGGTAATTGTATGCGAGCCCAGCATGAAAGCAAAAACTGAAGGCTGCAGCTTAGGCAGAGATTTTTTTTATGCTGCAGCTGGAGATCATGACTGAAACCACCTAACTGTTTGTTACCACAACCAGGTATTGGTTATGGCCACCCCTCTGGATTAGATGCCAGAACTTGCTGGGTGGGGAGGATAGGATTGTGTTTTACCTGCAGAGCTGCCCTGTGAACTGAAGGAAGATCATCTGCTGAGTATGGAGGTCAGAAGAGGTCTGAATAGGACAGGAGATGACAGCCATCTATCAGCCAACACCAGAGGCCTGCACCACAGAAGAAGGTGAAAATATGAAACCAGCCAGAGGGGTACTCATTGCGGACTGTGCCATCACCCCTGGGCATTGAGGGAGATCCCCTGGTTTGGTAAAACTTTTAGTAAACTCAGTGCTTGCCTTGAAACTTGCAACCTGCAAAATATTTGGGCAGCATTTGATGGACTTGGCCATCTGGCCAGGAGTTACAGATACCTCAATTTAAGGCTAAAAGCATTTAGGTTTGGGTTGTAATTTGCAAGCATTACTTTAATTTGTTTAGGTGCACCACTGCCAGCCACCCACGTGAACCGTCATTGGGCCCACACCATTGCCACATCTCAGTTCCCAGTACAGCATTGGGAGCTCCATAACAGTAACTAAGAGTTTTACACTGGTATCATTGGGGAACAAGGAATGAGTACAGGTGCACCAGCTAACTAATGTACTGATCATTATTGGGCTGCACCTAGGAGAGCATGGAAAAGAAATCTCTGTGTATGTAGGCTGGACCTAGAAGGGAACCGAAGAGTCAGATGCACTGCATATACTGCCTCACTTACTAATCAACCCCTTTTCTCCCATTTACCTGTTCTTTTGTTTGAATTCCTTGCCTGAGCGATTATTCATTAACATGATCATTTGAATGCTCACTTGGGTAACTGTTATTGTACTGCATTGGTTCATGGGTGAGGTGTTCCTGTGGGGAAGTGTGGAGGTACTGCATCCCAGGGGCTGTACCATACTTAAACCAGGCCCCTTTAAACATGTATCCTTATTTAAACCTTGGATGCAACCCCCCCCCAATCAGAAGTTTAACAATCAAGGCCTCTCAACATTATTTGGGCCCACAAGGTGGGGGATGTAACCACAAAATCCACAGCGACATGCTAACACTTCTACTCTTAAAATGTCTCTCTCTCTCTCTCTCTCTCTCACTCAGTCTGTGACAACTTGAGTGTGGTTTGTGCAGTTTCTAGTTTCATGAGTTATACATGAAAAAGGCATGGAATTTGTGTTAAAAAGAAGCAATTGTAGGTGATTTTCTTGCTAACATGAAAATGGCAATTTGAGGCCATGTGCAAAACTTCACTTGAAAAGCATGAAGTGCAAGCACAAAACAAGGTGCCCTGTGGCACAAAACAGGATGTCCTGCGAACACCATTTCACCCTTGCATGCCTGCACTTTTGATTTTATCTTGTTGAAATTGCTAAAGAGCTATAACAAAAGTTGATATTGTAATTGTGCTTTCTCAAGCAACATTAAGCTTGTAAGTGACCTGTTTCCTTGTTGTTTTGTGGATTGTGTTCTAAATGTGGAGAGCACCAAGTCAGTCTTTCAGCAGCCTCTTGCTTGTATGCCAGTTTCTGGCCATAATTTATGCAAATGTAAATCTCATGAAAATTGTTATGTGCAAACAAAATTTTCTCCTAGTATATAGTTGCCACTTCCTTGAGATGTCTGACTATTCATGTTTGCAAGCAAGTGATGACTGTAAAGTAGCATGACTCCCTCTCAAGAAGTTCAGAGGATTTAAACAAGGAAATCATTCACTGATCAAATGGTGGTATAAACCTCAGGAAAGGACTCATTGTGGTCTCAAATGAGACTAGGAATGCAGAGTAAATACAAAATGTAACACAGTGTGTTGCTTCTGTAGTGACTCTTCAATGCATAGGCTTCAGGGCAATGTGTTTCCAATCACACGCTTAATTTAAAACCCCTGAAAATCAGCACAGACCTGAGCCAACCAGATTTCTGCTGCTGTATGGGTTACCTGTAAAAAAATGTAATTAAACCATGCATTTTATGATGCATCTTAAAAGTCCCTATGAAGGAACTGGAAAATGATTCTCTTGTTCTGTGGCATTGCAATGTCGTTTTTGAAGAGTGTAGATTTATAGCTGCAGTGCTGTAAACTCCAGTTTAGCAGGAGGTCTTTCAAGCTACAGTTTAACCTGCAGCACTTGGTAAGCATATTTTTTTTCCCGAGCTAGTTTTCCATAGGTTTAGAGCTCAGTAAAAAACTTCTTACTTTCTATTCCAGGCCTGCTGTAATTATTGCATATATATTTTTTAGTTTTAGTTTTTGTTGACCGGGTAAGAGCACTAGACAAATTCTGCCTATTTTCAGGCACGACCAGCAAAGGAGGATACAGATGAATGCCAAGTGACCTTGAACTAGATTAAACTGTTGGTGGTATTTTTGTGAATATCTTAGGCGCAACACCTCCCACACACCCACCTCCAAAGTAATCTTTAGCAACATGCAGCCATCTGCTACTCTCTCTCTGTATGTGAAGAAGCTAAGAATGTTATATGCTTGCTTCCGTACATACAAACATACAATAAAGGAAAAAAAGACCACCAGTACAGTACGTTATTTCCACCACCAACTCGGTGGAAATACTGTCATTCCATTTTCTTCACTCTAGTTTAAAGGGAAAGTCCCCTCAACCTTGTTTTCTGTATACCTGTGTAGTTTGTTGGCATGAACAATGTTTCCCTCTCTTATATCCCCCTTATGTCATCTTAATTTAAATATAACTGAGGTTGCTTCACTCTGTTTTACCTTGGTGTGAAAACCTGTTTACTTCCATTGCAAAGATCATGACCTCACTCATGCAAGGCATAATGGGAGTTGATGCATACCTGCACACACCAGCAGAAGCTGTAATCTGCTTCATTTCTGTTACACATCTTGTGAAGTCCCTGCATTCTCTAAAAGTATTTATTTCTAACTTAGATATTAAACTACAGAAAACAGCAGGGCACTTCCTACGCCTCGAAAAGTTTCATGGCCAGCATGAAGACAAGAGCCTAAGGACTGCAGAGGATAGCAACACCACTGGCTAATACAACTACTGCAGGCTTCAACAGTAAAACATCATACAGTTCCTTACATGAGTCAGGTCATGACCTTTGTAATGGTGTCAAGCAGGTTTTCACACCAGATTTAAGTACCTTCATATACATTTAAATCCTAATTAAATTAGGAGGTTGCAATAGAGGCAGTCCTTGTTCATGCCTACCAACTACTGTACATAGGTAAACAGAATAAAAGGCTGAGGGGACCTCCTCTTTAAGCTTGAAGATAAAAAATAGTGCTGACTGATGTCACTTGTAAGAGAAGTCTGTTCCACATGTCACCACTCATTCTAAGAGGTACCTCGTTAAGTACATTTATTGTTAACTGTCCCTGGATGTTTTAACCATTTCCCTCCCACTTACATTTGACACTTGTTTTTGGTAGCATTCACTGTAAAGAGAAAGATGCCATCACTGTTCAATGAGTTGTAGGACGAGGTTGAAAACCCAAATGTCAGCTTTATTGAATGGATTTGTTCCTTTAGTTTAGCTGAAGAACAAATCAAGATGTAATAGAGTGCTCCAAGCACCAGTGTTATCCATACATCCAGCTGTTTGTACTGTAATCATGTCACCAAAATGGTACAGTAGGCCTGAGTTACTCACTTTTAACCATTTTTGCTGTTTGTCAGTGAATTATCCTTCCCCTCCTAAGAGGAGAAGAAGTCCTCCACATCGATGTTCCAGATACTCTGACTCTTAAGGTCTCCACATCAGAGACTTTACTGTTTTGCATTTCATTTTGTACTTTTAGAATATCTATGTACAGATCTGTTGTATGCAAATGCCATTACCCATTTTGGTGAGAAGGGAAGGAATCTGAGTTGGACAATAGGATTATTTTGCAATATTTAACTACAATGCACAAATCAATTATTTCAAAAAAAGGGGGGCATTTTTTAGAGACATAAGCAAAGAGAGAAAGACCAAGGGAGGGGTAGTAAGGCAGACAGAGGGCAGAGGGGTGTGTGGAAGAGGACCACCAAAAAATGGACATATTGAACAAATACTTCTGTTCTGTATCTATGGAGGAGGGGATAGGTAACAAGCCAATGATAAAACACATGGGCATTAAGGGAAGGGAAGTGGACACTAACTCTTATACAATGGAAAGAGTCCTAAGGGAATCATCACATTTAAAAGTAGACAAGGCAATGGGACCAAACGGGGTGCACCCCAGGTTACAGAGGGAGCTCAAGGAAGAGTTGGCTGCACTTCAGACAGCCCTGTTCAGCCTGTCCCTAGAAATGAGAGAAGTTCCGGAAGACTGGAGGAGGGCTGATATAGTCCCACTCCACAAAAATGGAAACAGAGAGGAAGCTGGAAATTACATGCCTGTCAGCCTGACTTCAGTAATGGGCAAAGTAATGGAATCACTACTGAAGGAAAGGATTGGGGAATACCTTGTTTCCAATGGTGTTCAGGATCAGAGGCAACATGGGTTCATAGGGAGAGGGTTTTGCCAAACAAACCTGACTGAATTCTTTGACTTGCTAACCGTACCAAGGAAGTGGATCAGGGAGGAGTGGTTGACGTAGCCTGCCTGGACTTCAGTAAGGACTTCAGCACTGTTCCACATAGAAGACTGATGAGCAAGATGAGAAGCCTGGGAGTGGGTCCTAAAGTAGTAAGATGGATAGAGAACTGGCTGGACAATAGAAGTCAGAGGGTGGTGGTAAATGACATCCACTCTGGAGAGAGCAAAGTGACCAATGGGGTACCACAAGGATCAGTACTAAGCCCAGTCCTCTTCAATGTCTTTATAAGTGACATTGCAGAAGGACTGGAAGGGAAGATATGTCTGTTCACAGATGACACAAAAATCTGCAACAGAGTAGACACACCAGGGGAGGGAGGTGAAAAGAATGAGACAAAATCTGGAAGAATTGTCATGGGTTTGGCAGCTCGGCTTCAATGCAAAAAAGTGTAAAATCATGCACTTGGGGCACAGAAACCCGGGGGCAGCATATCAACTGGGAAGAGAAGTAGTAGCAGTCACAAAACAGGAAAGGGACCTGGAGGTACTGTAATCACTTCTGATCACCTGACGGTAGCTAAACAGTGTGACAAGGTGGTGGGTAAGGCTAGGGGGATGCTTGGCTGCATAGGCTGGAGTATCACCAGCAGAAAGAGGGAGGTTATAATACTCCTGTATAGATCACTAGTGAGACCCCACCTCGAGTACAATGTCCAGTTCTGGAGGCCTCACCTCCGAAGGACACAAACAGGGTAGAGGCGGTACAAAGGAGGGCAATCAAAATGGTGCATGGCCTGAATCAGAAGTCCTACAAAGAGACACTTAAGGAATTAAGTATGTACTCCCTAGAAGAAAGGAGGGAAAGTGGGAATATGATAGAACCATTCAAATACCTGACAGGTATAAACAAGGAACAGGAAGGGAGCATCTTCCAGAGAAAGAGATGCTTGAGGACAAGGGGTCACACTATGAAGCACCACACCTGTCATCTGAATTCAGGAATGAGCTAAGGTTGCCAGGGGCTGATGGGGGGAGGGCTACAAGATGGAGTGAGCAGCCAACAGGCAGATCTCCTATCCTGGGCAGGGGTGGTTTGCTTTCCTGGCTCTTGGCTGCCCCAAGGTGGAGGACTAGTGGCAGCACTGATGCTATTGGGGAGGGCTAGATGGACATCTGGGTAGGTGGAAGGAGGCCACAGTTCTAGAGCGCATGCACACCTCCACACACATGCACTTCTGTGCTTCTGTGCACGCTGTGGTGCTGAGACCTTGGGGAGAAAACAAGGAGGAAAATGGAAGGAGGACCAGGATTCATGAAGCCCTATCTGAGATGCTACAGCTCATCCTACCGCTCCAATGGCAAGTGGGATTCTGGATGGGAGTCATCATTGGGGGAGGACAGCCCTCCCTCCCCCTGGCACCTCCACAGAGGAAAATCCATATGGGAACCCCACAATCCAGATGGAGAGGTAGCAGGCTGGCTGATGGTGCCCAAGGACAGGGCTGAACAGCAACCCAGTCAGCCCATGAAAAATAAACACCTTCATAAAAAAAGAAAAAACAATGGCAAGCAAATGCATAATGCCCATGGGGCCTGGGGAGCATGTGCCCTTCCCCAAATAATGATACACAACCACAACGAGAGGAAACAAATTCATTTTTTTATAAGAAAAATCCTGGTTCCAAAATTAAAGTTACCCTTTTTCACTGTCTTTTTGAGGAGATCTGGCACATGGACTCTCTCCCAAGTACCCCCCAAAAAAAGATTAAGCTTGGTCCCTTTTTTTTTCCTTTGTTTTGCTGTCTTTTTTTCCCAGCCATCTGGCTAGACAAATCCCAGCCATGCTGGGGTATGTGTAGAGTGGGGATTAGTTTTGGTCCCTCTTGACTGGCCATGGGTTTTCCCACCACTCCACACACAGTTCTTATAGCAACCTGCTTCACATACACACAGTGCACACGCACATTGCAGTAGGTGAGTCAGTATTGCACCACATTGCTCGGAGAGCTACCAGTCGAAAAAAGCTGTTAAATAGGCCTAAAAACAAAGGTTAAGAAAATAGATCCCCAGCAGTGTGTCCCACAGTCATAGCAGGTGAGTTGGTATTACATCAGAGAGAGTCACAACAAGAAAGAAAGGCAGAAAGAAGCTAGAGTAACAGTTGAAAAAAGTCTGTAGGCCCAAAAGCAATCAGTTACTAGTCCACCTCAAAGTGTCGCAACAAAGATGGCAGGAAGAAAAAGCTACTAGCAGCAGTACCAGTTCAAAAAAAAATGTTAAATATGCCCTAAACAAAAGCTGGACAGGTGAAGCAGAGACTAACCCAGCCCCAGGCCCAGTGCCCCACAGACTGTTATAGCAGGCAAGTCAGTAACATCACAACATCACCTCGGAGGAAGAAGCAGCTACTCTCTGGTTGAAGCAAAAGCCATTAAATAGGCTGCAAAAACTGGAGAGGTGAAACAGAGATCCAGACTCAGTGCTGCCCCTCAGTCATAGCAGGCGAGTTGGTATCACATTTATTTATTTTATTTTATTTTATTCTTTTGGTAACTGGGTAAGGCCCACTAGACACAAGTGCCTGTTTTCAGGGGTGACCCAGGAACACTGTGTGGTTAAGTGACTTGTTCAGAGTCGTACAATATGCAAGTAGAGGTTTTGGGAAATCAAACCCAGGTCTTCTGGATCTACCAAGCTCATTCACAGCTCATTACTCTAACCTCTAGACTATACTGCCAGTCCTCCATCACATTACCATCTTGGAGGAAGAAGCAGTTACTGGTCACAACAGAAGCTGTTAAATATGCCCTAAAAGCCAGAGAAGTGAAGCAGAAACCTAGGCCCAGTGCTGCCCACAGTCATAGCAGACGGGTCAGTATCACATCACAGCACCACCTTGGAGGAAGAAGCATCTACCGGTCAAAACAAAAACCATTAAACAGGCCCTAAAAGCTTAAGAGTTGAAGCAGAGAGAGCCCCACAGTCATAGCAGCCAGCAGGCAAGCCAGTATCACATCAGATCACCACCTCAGAGGAAGAAGCAGAAACCGTTTGAATTAAAAGCCATTAAATAGGCCCTAAAAGCCATAGAGGTGAAGCAGAGTGAGCCCCAGTGCCATTAAATAGACACTCTAAAAGTCAAACAAAGGTAAAGGCATGAAGCAAAGAGAGCAGACCAGGAGCTGAGGCCTGAGGGCTCTTCTACCACCTGCCACCGAGCCGTGGAGCTAGAAGTAAAAAGAAAAGAAAAGAAAGATGGTACTGTGTGGGTGAACTCTGCAGAAAAATCTTGAAAGGGAAGGGAGCTAGGAGGAGAGAACTGTTCAGAGTGGCACTGCACTGGCAGCCTGGGCCAGAAGGGAGCCAGTCCAGAGGAGAGATGAGGTGTGGAGGAGAGAGATGAGATCTGTTTGTGAGCTGTGGGAGGACTGAAGGAGAGGGACTCTGGGAGAGCACAAGGCCACAGAGAACCAGAGTGAGGAGAGGAGATGAGAGATCTGATCTGCTCTGTGCAGTACTGGGCAAGCCAGATCCAGGCACAATAAAATGCTACAAAAAAAGAGTGAGAGCCAAAGTCACACATCACGAGTCCAGAGCCAGACCACCAGCAGCACCATTCACCACAACCACATACCAGGCAGCTCCAGCCAGTGACATAGTCAGCCCACCAGGACAAAGGTGTTGCACCACCAATCAAGCCACCACGGTGACCATGGAAGGAGTCTGGACTTCAGGCAGCCCACTACCTCTCCCAGACTCAGTGCTCTCACCTCAACCACAGGTAAACATTTTTTTATTTATTTGGAAAGAAGACACACATTGATGTTGGTGGGGGCCAAGGGTGGGGGGGTACTAGTGTTGGAACTACTGGCTGGGCTTAGTTGCCAGACCAGGGCCAGGCCACAGTTGGTCACCAGGAGGATTTTCATATAGTACTACACCCAAGACACACTGACGGGGGCTACACTCACTGTTATTATTCTCACCCAAAAATTATTAATATACTGCTTACAATTCCAGCACTTGCCTTGTTACCATAGTAACATTAAATTGTTTGTAAATTGTTGTGTACTGCTTGCATGTGAACACCATATTATATGGAATTCTGTGCACATGACGCTGTATGGAATGCAGCAATATAAGAAGTCATGTGACTAAAGGGCATGTGCCACATTGCCTTTGCCTTTGCTTTGCATACATGACTTCAGAGCTGCATGGGCATACAGTATGTCATGTGCACACTATTCAAATTCAAAATGGGCTAGATGTCCAGTGGCAGTACGGATTTCGTGGTGAGTATACACTGTACACAGATACTGCTATATTGGTTTAGTACTATAGGATCAAAGTGTAATAATTCAAAAAGGATAAGGAGCACCAGGATATGTGCGGTGCTATCAAAAGTCACAACAGGTATAAATCAAAATGAATCCAAGCACCCGCACAGCATACTCAGAAAACGTTCAATTGATCAAAAGTCACATTTATTAAAGACCAAATCTAAGCGCACACTACACAGACTGACGTTTCACTTGGCCCCCTGCCAAGCTTCTTCAGGAGTAAAAGACATCTTTCAAGTAATATACTTAAATACCTTATTTACCAAGCCATGTGATTTCTATTGCACCAATGAAATCCAATAACAAATATACATCAATTTTGAGAAAATGATTCTTAAAGGTACACATCCTATAAAATTCATCTATCTCATATAAATTGTTAAAAACTACTTCACAGACATCACCCTAATATAGGAATATCTAACCAATGTTAATATTTAATTTATACAACATCAGGATAACCTGTATTCCCTGTGTTATTTAATAAAATACCTAAAAATAGTGCAAACCATAAACATACAAATATTAATATTAAAAGGTGACAGGTTATTTATTCAAATTAACTCTGCTATTTGATAATTATATTATGTATTTTACACATTTATTAATTTTATCTCAACTTCTAATATAAATTTATGGAAATATGCCCATATTATTTTTACTTATATTATTTTGAAATTTCTCCCACTTGCATAATCTTAAAAATTCTATACATTATTTATATTTCTTCAAAAATGCTGCCAACTCAAAATTATCATTTAGGCCCTTATTTTCACAAGCTCCTAGTGTATATATCCAGAAGCTTTCTCTCTGGCCTATTTTCTTGTTCAAATCTCCACCCCTTGGTCCCAATGTAACTTGTTCCAAACCCAAAAATTTGAAATTGTGATTTATGTGTCCATACTTCAGCACGTTTCACTATAGCGTATGAATCATCCTTTTTCTCAATAGCTCTAACATGTTCACCTATTCTCACTTTCAGTTTACGTACAGTACGTCCAACATAAAAAGCCCCACACTCACAAGTCAATAGATATACAACGTTCATACTATTGCATGTGACAAAATCCCGTAACTCCACGATCTTTCCAGTGACCAGGTGTATAAAGGTTTTACAACAATTAATGTACTTACAATATATACAGTTTCCACATCTATGTGTTCCTTTTGGTCTCGTAGTAAGGAATGTTTGTCCAGTTTTTAAATTTGAACCTGCCTTATTAAATACCACATAGTCCTTAATACTTTTGTTCTTCCTGTATACTATGTTAGGGCCTTCTTTTGTCATCTCTCTCAGTTTTGGCTCCAGATTTAAAATTGGCCAATTATGCTTTAAAATTTGTTTGATATCGTTAGCCTGGTTTGAAAAACTAGTAATGAAAGGACAGTCCACCTTAGATACAGAAGCCCCCTTGTAATTTAATACCTCTTTCCTATCTAATTTGTCCACTTTTCTAACAGCTGTTGCTATGCTGTTATTACTATACCCCCTGTCTTTAAAACGTTGTACTTGTTGGCCCCGTTTTACCTTATACTCAGTGGTTTCAGAACAGTTTCTGAATGTTCTGATTAATTGACTTTTCGGTATATTGAACTTAGTATGAAAAGGATGGCAACTGTCATATCTTAATAAAGTATTTCTATCTGTTGATTTTTGAAATAAAGTAGTATATACTCCTTCATCACCATCTTTATATATTTTCAAATCCAAAAAATTGATACTTGTCTGATGTATGTCATATTTGTACATCAGACAACTACTTGTTGTCTCCATCCATTTAATAAAATCTCCAAATTCATTCACTGAACCCTTCCATATTATTAAAATGTCGACAATGAAACAACGCCATAAATCAATTTTATCAATGAATGGATTAATATCCACTTCATACAAAAAATCAATCTCCCATTTGCCCACAAATAGGTTAGCATAACTCGGGGCCATTGTGGTACCCATGGCCGTACCTCTGATTTGATGGTATAAAATTCACTCTTATTGAAGCTCATCAGCTGTAGGTAAGTGGTAACATTTACTTTTTTTTTTCTTGCAAGGTTGTCAGATTAATGCAGAGTGAGTGAAGAGCAAGTAGTCAAGAGTCCAGAGATTGATGCAGAGGCGAGCCGAGAGACAGAGAGCAGCAAGTAGTCAGTAGAGATGGGTAGTAAACACAAGCAGCTTATTCTGGGGTAGGCAGTAGATGTCACATGCCAATGGACAGTATGGCAAGAGAAAATAGTTCATTTAAGTAGAAAAACCAAAAGCTGTGACCACACAGTCTGAACATGAACTGCAGTAGATTACTGTTTCTAGTATGATAGTTTTTTTCTCACAAGTGACTCCCACTCACCTGTTTCAAGAACTCATCTATGTGAGCTGTTGCACAATTGCTGCTCACTAGAACCAACTGATCACTGTAGCTACAATGTTAAAGAACTGTGGGGTGCCACTGACCTGTCTGTTATGCAGTGTTAATTTATAATAACAAATTGCTGAAAGACACACTGCGTCCTGCTGTCTAAGTCAGTGAGCCATGTTGATGAGTCCAACTAAAGTGTATCGCTAGCCTGCCTGTACTGTACCCGTGACCTGCACCACAGGCAGTTGCAAGAATATGCCACTGATGATAACCACCTTGTCCACTGCAGTGTGCTGTGCCACTTGAAGATCACTGTATTGTAAGCATTAGGCCAGTCTCCTGCCTAATGCATACAATACATACATTGGTGTTATTAGTAATGAACTTAGGCTATCTTTTATCTTGTTTTAAAACAATTCAGCTTACATTACTGTAACTTAAATTGTCTGCAACATGATTTGCTGTGGTGCCTGCATTATGGCATGGAATATTTACTGGGGAAGGTTGAATGATTCAACATGCTTCATTGACATTATTTAACAGAGAAGTATTTATTTAAGTTATTTCAATTAGTCACATGTGACACATGAACCATGGAACCTGTATAATGACATAGAATATTTAGCGGTCACTCAGGTTTGAATTTTATGAAATTCTTTTTTTTTATTATTTAAAATAGAATTATTGACTTAAATTATTCTGATTAATCACATGTGACACACAAACTGTTTCTGATGTCTGCAATGCCTACAGTGTTATACACTGATCACAATGCTCTAATACGTTTTACTGAAACCATTGACTGCTATCCCCACCCCCATTTGGGGGCCAAATGCAAGCCACTGATTACCGTGCATGCATGTTAGCTTGTAATGTTATTTGGTTGCCAGCAACATGCTTGTGCTACTAAGTCAGGCTTGCATTGTGTTCCTGAAGTAAAACAAGGACAGCACTGCACCACTAAACCATTTGCTATGCACAGCTGCTCATTTTCTGACAAAGTGCTCCAAGTCAGCGGCACAAGGTCGCACATCTCATTGGAATGCAGTAATGCACAGCACAGCACCATCCTTGTTTACAGTGAGTGGCACATAACCCAGAATTGTTATCACAATTATGACATCAGAGTACTGGTTCATAGAATTACGAGCGTAATTAGTACTTTCCTTGGGGGGGGGCACATATGAAATTAATTCAGTGGGTAAGCTGAGCTTCCACTGTATGTGCTGTGCACATCATGAATTGTGGTGATTCTTAATGACTATAGCCCTATACTGTTTACTTTGATGAATTACATTATGTAGCTAGGTAGCCTAGTCCCAGGCCTGGTAAGCTGAACTGTACAAAGATGTAGAAGAACAATTGCAGACAGTGACTCCAATTTGAGAGGCAGTTGCAATACCTTCCACTGTCTCTAATTGTAAAGTAATTACACATTTGATTTGAAGTAACAGCCTGTCACAGAAGCTGAGACCTGCTCCTTCACAGCAGAACAAAAGAGTACAGCTTTACATAACATTTGCTCAATAACATTGAACTGCTTTAAATATGCGGCACACATTGTACCACACTGCCACCTGTTTACCAGGTAAATATGTGTCAGTGTCAGTGGGACAATCTGTGCTGCCTGTTTCAGGCAGTTTAATGTTATTAACCACTTGATATGGAAAGCTGTACTTACCAGGTGGGTATGGTATATGTTGCCTGCTGGCTACCTACTGGTTTTCAGTCATAGTCAGTCAGTCTATGTGCATCTGTGTCATCAGCTCCTTCTTACATAACCCATGATGGTTTTCTTCTAGGTCCACAGCCAGTGCTGCATTCTCCATTCATCTCAGCTGCATCACCACTGGAGGTGATACCATTTAGCTTACAATCAGATTCTGAAATAAATTGTGTTTTTACATAAGCTCTTCCTATACAGCAACTAGAAACACAGATGTGTGAGAACCAGATAATTGTGTTACTTGATCAAGAATGTTTTGTATCTAGGCAACTGGGAATGTTGATCCTCAAAAGCAACATTGATCCTCCCTTTTGTCTTCCAGTCTTCTTCCACATGTCCATAGATGTGGGTGACACTTGCTTCATGCAGGAAGTCATGGGAGGCATTGTGCCTTTATCTGAGTTGTTAGTAGTTATCAGTGTGGTGAAGTCCCTAGCCTGCCAAATTTTTCATGTCTCATTAGTTCTGTGCTGAAGGCCCTGCTGCTGTTTAAAACTATGGGGTTTTGTCTTCCACTTTTCTCCCACGTGTCCTTTGCTGTCACTCATGGTCGCTTAGTGAAATGAGTCTTTAGTGTCAGCTGAGCCAGCGTAGCAGTAATATCGTCATATTGTCTTATTCCATCCAATATTACTTGATACTGACAGCCACGCATTCATTTACTTCAGGCACATAAAGGATTTTATTTCTTTACCAGGGAGAAGCAAAATCATCTATGACAAGTTAACAATGCAGCAGAGTACTACATTTAAATGTTTCAAAAGTACTTCAGTCACTTCTCGGAGGCAAGAGCAAGATGATAACAACATTATCAACCTACAGCTCAGCAGTCAAGATAATATCAATGCAACAGTCAGTCATGTGGAAGTTAATACAGAACTACAGCAAGGCATGTTAGTGTACAATTAGGGTGGAGTGGCTCTTGATGAAAAGGTTTTTTCCAAAATGTATGTAGTTAAGGATATGTTTACCTTCTTTAACAGAGGCAGATACTAATATACAGTTGGAGTCCGGGTTCATAGTGCCTAAGGATCATCTAGCTAGGGAAGCATACATCAGGAAAGGGCCTATTCAGAAATGCTTAGAAAAGTACCCACAAACGATGATTGACAACAGGAGATCTTTTAACAAAGGGTGCTTTTCTAAATATAACTGGCTAGAATATGACAGTTCATCAGATACAGCTTTCTGCTTTCCATGTCATGTATTTGGTACTGATACAGCAAAGTATGATACAACATTCTCGGTGAAAGGGTTTAGAGACTGGAAAATAGCTTTAGAGTCTGGGAGAGGTTTTTCTAAACATGGTGACAGCAAACAACATATTGAAAATGCTGAAAAATGGCAACTGGATTCGATTACTATGCCACGAGATGAACAGTTATCTGAACAGAGAGCAAAGCAAGTACAGCTAAAATCAAAACAGAGACAGAATAGGTACAATGCTGTCACCAGACTTGTTGACATTACTGCTATGCTGGCTCACTTAAGGCTACCGTTTAGAGACCATGATGAGGGTAAGGATTCAAAGAACAGGGGTGTGTTCAGAGAAATCTTAGCTTTACTTGCATAATATGACCCAGTGCTTAGAGCCCACCTAGCACTGACTGTTAAACATCCAAAGGGCTACCCCAGTTGCTTATCAACTCAAAGCCAGACTGACTTAATCATTTGCATTGCAAGAGATGTCCATAAAACACAATAATTCAGGAAGTCAAAGAGTCTATATTTAGCAGTTTGCCATGATATCACTCCTGATGCTTCTAAACAAGACCAGTATCTGTAGTTTTACGTTATGTTTCCAAAGATGCCACAATTCATGAAACATTAATGCATGTTATTCACACAGAAACAGGTACTGGTGCCAATATAGCAGATTAACTTTGCAAAACATTGAAGCAACATGGCCATAGCATTTCAAATGTGAGGGGACATGGACATGACAGCTGTGTGGCAATGTCCGGGTCTTACAGAGGAGTTCAGGCTATTATTAGACAATCTTGTGATAAAGCATATTTTGTTAATTGGTTGCTGGTGACACATGCAGCATAATTGCCCAAAACTGTATTTTTTTTGGCGTCCTTGAACAGCTGTACACTTTTATTGAAAATGCAACTAAAAGACACAATCTGTTTCTTGCTGTACAGGAAGAGTTCTTAAAACACATTGCTTCACATAGAATGCACACTCTGAAACCACTGCCTGGGACACACTGGTCTAGCAGAATTGACAACTGTCGAGCACTGCTTAAAACCATTGACTGTGTAATGTAAACCCTTAACAAAATTTAACAGAATGACTCTTTTGATAGAGAGACTGCTAGCACAGCCATGGTCCTGAGTAGATCCACAGGGCTCGATTTTCAAAGAGCCCTTAGATCGCCTCAATTTGCAATGAACTAGGGCTGCGGCGAACTCCAGGTGCATCCAGGACCCTGCACCCAATTTTGTAAAAGCAGGGGTCCCTGCACCAAAAACCCAGGAGCTGCCACAACCACAGGCTAGCACCAAACAGTTGACAGACCTGCGAGAATTGTCACAGGGATCACCCCCCCACACACCTGGTGCAACACTGAAGGGGCCATAATGGTTGGAGGGGTGGTGTAACATGCTTGTCAGGTTGGGGTCCAGGAGCAGAAGGGGCATGGGGGTGTCATAGGGGGTGTTGGGCACAGTGGGCATGTGAGGCAGTGATATGGCACCCAGCAGGAGTGATGTTTGTATAGCTATAAAGCCAGTGGGATGGTACCACTTTGGGGGGGTCCAGGGACAAACAGTGCCATGGCCTAAGGTGGGCACAGCCAATCAAACAGAACCTCTGTTTAAGGCATAAGCAGTAGGACTTAAAAAATAAAAACCCTCCATCACAGGCCTGTTAGGGTAGTTTGGGGGGGGCAGGGCACACTGGACTTTACTTGATTACTGATATTAGTCACAACCAAGAGCACCCTTGAGAAAAATAATTAAATTTATAAAGCCAGGGCTGAGCAGATCACACTTTGGATTGGTTTATGATTAGGGAAAGTAGTGGCTCTTTCCTAGTGATTGCCTCCCAGCAACACCCAGTGTACCTCATAAGGTTGCACTTTTTAACTGTGAGACAAGGAAGCTGGAGGGAGGTCTTTGCAAACAGAGAGAGTGAAACAGCAGCACTTCAACTCAGATCTGCGAGGTAAATTTCAAAAATGATTTATAGAGTAGGACTCAACCAACAGAGGTCACCGCGAAGTGGTGGTTAGGCTTCAAGTCTCAGATAAGCACCTCTCTTTAAAGCATAAGCAGCAGGAATGAGAAAATAAAAATCATGCATAACAAGCCTGTTAGAGCAGTTTTTTTTTGGGGGGGGCGCACTGAACTTTACTTGATACGTGAGTGAAAAGAGGAGAGTAGGGTTGAGATAGTGATAATTAGGAGGGTGGGGGGACTGTGTAGAAGAACATCATGAAAAAGCTAAAATTTTAAAGAAGTATTTCTGGACCAAAAAGTATCAGTGGGCACCAGAGGGAGGTGGGAGTGGATACAAGTCCATTTTTGGAGGACAGAGCATGGACGGGATTGGAAGCCCTAATAGAGAACAAGGTGATGAGACTGGATGGGATTCATTCAAGGGGTCTAAAAGAACTGAGCACAGTGTTAGCCAGCCTTCTGGCAACACTATTTAGCACATCGCTGTAGATGGGGGGTAGTTCCACAAGACTGGAGGAGGGCTGATGTGATCCCTCTGCACAAGAGTGACAAAAGGGAGGAGGCTAGCAACTACACACCAGTCAGTCTCACTTCATTAGTGAGAAACTTAATGGAGACCCTGCTGAAGGAAAGGCTGATGGAGTACCTGGAGGCATATGGGCTGCAGGACCACCGCCAGCATGATTTCACCAGGGGAGGTCATGACAAACAAATCTCATAGATTTCTTTGACGGGGTGACTAGGGAGGTGGATCCATGGAGGGCAGTGGATGTGGCCAATCTGGACTTCAGCAAAGCCTTCAACACCATGCTGCACAGGAGGCTAGTAAAGAAACTAAGCAGCCAGAGGGTTGAGAAGAAAACTATAAACTTGGTATTAAACTAGTTGAAGGACAGGAAGAAGAGGGTGGCGGTAAATGGCAGACACTCAGGGGATGGGAGAGTGGCAAGTGGGTACCACAGGGATCAGTACTAGGACTGGTCCTCTTCAATGTCTTCATAAGTGACATTGCTGAGAAACTGGAGAGGTTGTGTCTCTATGCAGATTACACAAAAATCTGCAACAAGGTGGACATTCAGGAAAGGTTTGGTAAGAAAGCAAAGGAATCTGGGGAAACAAAAGGAGTGGTCTAGGGCATGGCAGATTTCAATGGCAAAAAGTGCAAAGTCATGCACCTGGGTCAGGGAAAGCCAGGAGCTGTGTATAAGATGGGGTGGTACTGACAGTCACCAAGCAAGAAACAGACCTCGGGGTAATCATACCTGATGATTTCAAGGTGGCAGGGTAGTGTGATAAGGCAGTAGGCAAGGCTAGTGGGATGCTAGGTTGCACAGGAAGAGGGATTTCTAGCAGGAAGAGGGAGGGTGCTGTTACCTCTGTATCACTCATTAGTGAGACCTCACCTAGAGTACTGTGTCTAGTTCTGGAGGCTGCACATCCACAAGGGCACTGTCAGGGTGGAGGAGGTCCTGGAGAGGTCTACCAGAATGGTACGGGGGTTGCATAAAAAGCCATACAAGGAGCAGCAGGTGGAAGACTAAGGTTTGCTGACAAAAAGCACCTAGCTTCACCTAAGCTTTTTGACTTCTAGGTTTGCTTGAAAGGACAGAGCAAGGAGCAACATTAACAAGGAGCAAGGAGAAATACACAGATATACAGATACACAGAAATGTGATGGCAGAGAAAGGCCCCACGGCCCATCTAGTCTGCCCAACACCCTACCTCCCCGCTTCTGTTATGCTTCCACCCTCTTTTCCCCAACCCCTTAAATCTATCCCAATCCCTCTTGAACCCCTCCACCATTTCAGCTGCCACTGCCTCCTCCGGAAGCTTGTTCCAGGCCTCCACCATCCTCTCCATGAAAAACTGCCGCCTGACATTACCTCTGTACTGCCCACCTTCCAGTCTGAGGCTATGTCCCCTCATGTTCGCTCCCTTCTTTAATTTGAACAAGATATCACCCTCCACCTTATTTTCCCTTCAGATACTTAAAGGTCTCAATCATGTCCCCCGTCTCCCTCCTAGTCTCCAGAGGGCACAAATTCAGCCCTCTCAATCTTCTCTCATAGGGTACATCCTGCATCCCTCGTACCATTTTGGTTGCCCTTCTCTGTACCCTTTCCATCAACTCAACATCTCTTCGAAGGTGAAGCCTCCAGAACTGCACCCCATACTCCAGATACGGCATGGTTCTATAGAACGGCATTAGCACTTCTCTCTTCCTGCTTTTAAAACCCAGGCCAGGATTCCATTTGCCTTTCCCGCCACCCTGCTACACTGGCTGCCCACCTTGAGGTCACACGATACCATAATCCCCAGGTCCCTTTCTGTTTCCTTTTCCTTAATCACCACCCCCCAAGGGAGTAAGTTTCCCTCCTATTCCTCCTCCCCAGGTGCATCAGCGAGCACTTTTGGGCATTAAACTTCAATTTCCAGGTGTCATACCACCTCTCCAGCCTCTCCAGGTCCAGCCTCATGGCTTGCACCCCACTAGGTGAATCCACCCTATTGAAGACCTTTGTATCATCTGCGAACAGGCATACCTGCCCTCCAGACCCTCCTCTAGGTCACTAACATAGATGTTAAAAAGTATTGATCCTAGCACTGACCCCTGTGGCACCCCGCTGGTCACCACCTGTTCCCTGGAATTTGTCCCATTTACCACCACCATCTTTCTCCTACCCTTCAACCAGTTTTCCACCCACCTGGTGATCCTGAGGTCCACCCCTAGTCTGTCCAGCTGATGCACCATTCCACCATGCGGAATGGTTTCGAAGGCCTTATTGAAATCCAGATAGGCCATGTCCACCCCCCCTCCCTGGTCCACTATCTGTGTCACCCCATCAAAAAACTCTACCAGGTTAGTCTGACAGGACCTTCCCTTGGTGAAGCCATGTTGCCTGTCATCCTGCATGCCATTCATCTCCAAGTATTCTATCAACCTGATCTTAAGCAGTGTTTCCATTACATTCCTCGCCACTGAGGTAAGACTAATGGGACAGTAGTTTTTGACCTCATCCTTCCGCCCCCCATGTAGTGCAACCACCTCTGCCCTCTTCCAGTCCATTGGCACCAACCCTGTGACCAAGGACAAGTTAAACAGCCTCGCCAGATGTGGTGCCATTTCATCCTTCACCTCCTTGAGAACCCTTGGGTGTATTCCATCAGGCCCCATTGCCTTGTCCAACCTAAGTCTACCCAGCTCTTCCTTTACTCCTTCAGCTGTGAATTCTGCTACACCCACCTGCCTGAGGCTGTCACCCTCCCCAGCCCGTCCTGGTCCCCTTCCCTTTCTTTCCTCTGTGAAGATTGAGGCGAAATAGCTATTTAATGCCTCTGGTTTTTCAAAATCCCCTTCCAGTAATGTTCCACTTTCCCGCCTTATTCCTTCCAATCCCATGCTGTGCCCTCTTCCTTACTCCAACGTACCTAAAGAAGGTTCTGTCCACCCTCCTTGCCTGCTTCACTATTCTCTCCTCAGTGGCCTCCTTATCCCTCCTTATCTTTTGCCCTGCTTCCTTTCTTTTTTCCCTGTAGGTTTCCCTGTCCTCATCCTTCTGTGTCCTCCTGTACCTCTTGAATGCTCTAGTCTTCTCCTTGACCCCTAAAGCCACACATTTGTGTACAGTTTTGTTGAGTGCCTGTCACAAACCATGAGCCACTCTGTTAATATTATCATTCTAATCTGTAGTATTTGGGTTAGTGTAGGCCACTGAGGAGTGTCCAATACATGTATAACCTCTTTAGAGAGTAGAGGAGTCATCTGACAACAATCTGACTTGTTTGGAAGGGGGTGCCATTTGGAAAGGATGTGTACATTTTTTAATTGGGGGGGTTGTAACTGTTGGAGACTGTGTACAAAATGGAAATTTCTGGCTACACTCCTACTCTCTAGTGAACCATAGAGGTCTTTTCTGTCTTCTATTCTTTCTTACTCTTCTAATACATTAGTCCATGGCTTTAAATACCCCTCTCTTGATGGCTGCCCATAATTCTTCCACCCACTGCACATCCCCTATCCTCAACATTTCTTCCCTGACTACCTTCCTCATTCCATGAAAGTCAGCCTTCCTGAAGTCCATTACCTTGGTTCTCATCCTAACCCTCACCCTGCCCGCTCTCACCCTGTACCTGACAGCCCTGTGGTCACTGGTGCCAAGCTATTCCCCCACCTCCACCTCCTCCACACTGTCCCCATTTGTGAGGACCACATCCAACAGGTTTACACCCCTAGTGGGCTCACTGACCCTTTGCTGCAGGAATATGCCCTGAAGAGCGTCTAAGATGTTCCTGCTCCTTGTGGAGATTGCTGTCTGGGCCTCCCAGTTGATGTCCGGAAGATTTAAGTCCCCAACTAGCACAATTTCCCCTTTCCGTGCCATCCTCGCTATGGATTCCACAAAGTGTCTATCCGCTTCCTCCCCCTGCATAGGAGACCTATAGACTACCCCAATGCGCAGAATTTCCCCTTGTCCCCTGTCTAGGGTGACCCACAATATCTCTGTTTCCCCCTCCTCATCCTGCCCTTCCATGGCCCCAGTTCCTTCCCTGACATATAATGCCACCCTCCCCCCTTCCCCTCCCGATCCTTCCTAAACAAACTATACTGTGGGATCACCTACTCCCAGGTGTAGTGCTCGTTCCACCAAGTCTTATTCACTGCTACAATGTCTAGGTTCTCCTCCATCATGGTGGCCTCCAGTTCTCCCATTTTGTTCTCCAGGCTCAGGGCATTTGCAACCAAAGCCCTACAACATGTAGCCCCATCCCGTCCTTCCCTGCTGCTAACTGCTCCCTTGATGAGTGTTGTGACTTGGGGGGGGCTCATAGCCTCTGATCTGCCTCATGTAAGGATGGCCCTGTCCTTAGCCCCCCCCATGAAGTCCTTGCCATGAAGTCCCCCATTTTACTCTTTCATTCAGCTGCCCCTGAAGAGTTCAGGTGCAGCCTGTCTTGGGCATACAGCCCCTCCTCCTCCCATGTAGAGCCCCAGTTCCCTATCCAGCTGAACCCTATCCAACTGCACCAACCTTGTAGCCAATTGTTGAATGCCCTTATCTTCTCCTTTCTGGTTGTGCTCACTCTTGGTACAGGCAACACCTCAGAGAAGGAAATGGAAGGAAAAGCAGTGTTGCTCCTACAGAACCTAGCGAGTTCCTCGAACCTTGCCTGTACCTCCATCAGACTGTTTCCCTCCAAGTAATTTGTGCCCAGGTGAAACACTAGATGTATCCTTTCATCCTGCTGCTTACCCCAGGAAGGAATATGATACCTCACCTCCAGCGCCATCATCCCTGGCATGCACTGTACCTATGCTGCATTGTTTTTTGCTCCCTTCCCTCCCCATTTTAGCTGCTTAATTATTGAGTCCCCGAAGAGTGTCACTCTACTGCCCCTGCTTCCTGGGTGTCCTTTTGGCCTCTAGCTTTGTGTCGCAGGGTTTGGCTCCCTTTGAACTCCTCCTCATGTTCCATCCTGACTTGGTTTCTGCCCCTGCTCATCTTTTGTTCCTCATCACCTAAAATATCCTGATTTTTACCCACACCTAGCATCTGTCCCTCTTCACCCTCTCCCTTTAGCCTTTCCTCAGACTTCCGCCTCCTGTACCTCTTCATCCCGTGTACTTCCTCCTGGCTTTCTTCATCCCTGCAAACCCCTCCTGCATCACTGCTTGAGCATGAGCCAACTTCACCTGACCCCCCTCTATCTGGTCCTGGCCTTCGCCAATCTGCATCACTGTGCAAGATTGTGCCAACTGTGCTTGATCCCCTTCCAACTATTCCTATCCCGCCCATCTTTGAAGAAGGTTTGAGCATCGTACCCCACTTGTGGAAGTCTTCCTCCTCACCACCTGCCCTGTCTGCATATTTCCACTCTCCTGCACCCTGCCCAGTGCATGCCCCAGCCTTCTACTGCAACTCCTGCCCTGCAGGGTTTCCTCCCATTCATTTTCAGCCTCCCAGAAGCTCAACTCCAGCTCTTCCAGTGCTTCCTTCCTGCCCCTTTTCTTATGCCACAGTTCCCCTAGTGCCACCCTCTGGTGTGTCCCTAATGTGCCCCATCCCCTGCATGCAATGTGCCTGCCCCTCCTCCCCTTCTACTGCACCTGAGATCTTTCCCCTCATGTCCCCCAGCTGCTCTGCCCCCCTTCTCTGATGGCCCCTGCCAGACCCCTTCCTCCAAAATGTCCTCGACTAGGATACCTAGGGGGGCCAAACTATTTGTTACTTCCACCCTCTGGCCCATTTCACCTATGCCTATGCATCCTTCATTTTAGGCATCCATCTGCCTTTTCCTGAACCTACTGTCTTCCACTCCTCCTGATCCCTGGCTGACCCCTTTACTCTAGCAACAGGCATAATGTTTGTGCCTCCATACCTCCTGTTGTCAGTTCCCACTGACCCCTTTCCTCCGGTCTCGGGCATCCCTGTCCCAACTCTGGACTTGCTGCTGTCTGCTACCACCTCTGGTCTATCCCCTCTGGATCCCCTTTCATCCTCTCCTTCCCAAGCCCTTGACTTCCGAAACAGTGTAGCTGATCCTCCACTGAATCCACTCAGCCCTTCCCACTCCTTCCTTGGCTTATACCGTCCCTGTCTCTCTAACCCCTTTTCCCAGCTTCCCCCCCATTTAACCCGCACCTTAGCCTCACCACTTCCTCCCTCAACTGAGTGAGCTGCTTACACATCATACAACCCTGCATCCTCCAAGCCCAATTTAGGATCATAGCCATTCCACAGTCACTTCACCCCACCACCCTGCCAAAGATCCCCCTCCCTCTGTGCTGCCCTACCATTTCTTCCATGATACTCAGATATAGTCCTTAAATTACACCTTATGTATTTTTGGGTCCCAGACCCTCACCCCCTCCTCAGCCCCAAGCCACAGTAAAGACTTTTTAGAAACAATAAAACATGTGCAAACCATAGGCATCAAGAATTAATAACCATAGTCACCCAGTTCAAGTCCAAGACACCAAGTTCAAGTCCAAGTTCCCAGCACCTCCAGCATCAGTAGTCCAAGATCAAGTGACCTGTAGACCTGTGACCTGTTAACTCCTCCACCTGTGGCCTGTTAGCTCCTCCACTTCATATATGACTCCTCCTCCCCTCTGTATTTAATAAAGGTTGGGGAGGGAGGATGGGAACAAACACAGCTTTCAGCTCTGTGGTCTGGCTGGCTTTTTAAAACCTGACCGCCTTGGCACCTCTCTCTCTGATTGGCCCAATCCTACACCATGGACTGCGGTTAGCTGGCTGTCCTTACTTCAGTTGCCAAACTGCGACCTGCACCCCTTACTAGTTCAGCTCCAAACAGTTCAGCTCTCCTTCTTCTGGTTGCCAACTGCGACCCCACTGCTGACTGCAGTGACAGCTCCACGCAGCTCTCCTTTCTCTGGTTGCCGACTGCGACCCACTCCACCACTGCTGACACAGCTAATAAACGCAGAAATGCACAGTCTTATTTCTTTCTGTGCCACCTGGGCTATTGGTACAAATCATGAAAGAGGTCACCCAGGGTCACGGCTAGGCAGGGATTTGAGAAGAGGCTTTGGCTATGCAAGAGCTTTCAGACATGCACTCCCCTGCCCCATTACATTGATAGCTTGCTGCACACTTACTTAAGTGCAGGATGTGAAATTATTTTGTCCTTATGCTTCCTTTGTTATTTAAAGAGGTTGTTTAAAAGCCCACAAACAGATCCCTTAGGAGCAAGCCAGATGAAAATGTGGATTCAAGCAGGACCCACAGTCACTGAATTTGTCAGACTTAGTTGCTTGACTTCTGTTTTGCTTGGGATAGCTTCCAAAAAGTTGATTTTAAACTGAAAATGCAAATACCAGGTGGTGATGTTTCGCAGAAATCCAGTCCAGAAGACCTTCACAGATGTAGTGAGCAAGAATGGTGTAGTTACTCCAAGCAGAAAATCTTGTAAATCCCCTAAAACTAAGCTACAGACACAGACAAACACAAACAGCCACCCACACAGACCCAGAAGGCTTCTTTTGGCTAAGCAGTGTTATTGCCTTGTTGCCATTTTGTTTTGTCCTTACAGGTTGTGTTACTGTTTTGTGCTTACAGGTTTTATAGTTTGATCTCTCTTTAGGATAAGCAGAGTTACTGTTTTGTTTTATACTTACAGGTTGTGCTTACAGGTTTTGTTTTAGGCTTACATATTTTGCAGTCTCTTTCTCACATTGAAGGAGCTAATTATGTTTTCTTCCACAGCTCTTCCAGGGCACTAGGAGTGTAACAGGGTGATGGAGCTGACAAAGACTTAGAACCTTCCAACAGAAGGAGGATTTAAAGGGTCAGGTTACCTTTTCTTTCATCCAAGGGTACTGTGGTTGGTGGTGTTTGTTGGAGCCACTGCCAAAAGTTGATTGTTTTTCTCTAGGTACCTCTATCGATTTTCTGCAGGGGAAGTACTCACCCACCCTGCCCCTATTCCCACCCACCCTATGCTCATCCTCTAATATGGTTCCTGACCCCCTCATTTCCTTCCTGCGGAGGTAAGGAAGGGGTGGGACTTACTGCACATCTCAAAAAAAAAAAGAAAAGGAAAAAACTCTTTTTTAGTTTTACTCTACAGGTTCTCTTTCAGCCACTCAAGCACAGGACAGGAGATAGGCAACTTAATTGTTTACTTTACACTCTCTTTCTCATTCATCCTTTTTATTTATTTTCTACTCTCTTTTTTCATCCACTGGCAACACACATGGATATCATTGTCTGCCAGCACTGTGGAACACTCTTCAATGGTACATAACCCAGAGGCAGGGCCACTGTCCCATGTGCTTGGAGTTATGTCACTTCCAAGCTTAGCTCCATGAAGCTTGGGGTGAGATCAATCTCCTACATAACCACATAAAGGAAAACTATTCTTTTTTTTTTCAATTCAAAGTTTATTAAAGGTTGTACAGTACAGAGAATAGATCCAGTGTGTACATGAAATAGACAACATATACATTATGAAAATATAGGGTCTATCTTCCCCCCTTCCTCCACGCTCCCCCATACCCCCCATTACCCAACACAGAGTACATTTCCATAAACATTAAGTTGAGATCACGGTATCACTACCAGCAGGTTGCAAAGAGTAAAGGGATTGTAAAGGTCCCCATATCTTATTGAACCTTTTTAAGTCTATTATATAGACTAGCTATAGCCCTTTCAGTTCTAAGATTTGCCAGGAGCTCTTGAAGCCATTCATTAAATGTAATTTCTATACTGTGTTTCCAGTGCATCAGAACTATCTTTTTTACTGACTTTGAGATCATGGTTATATGATATTTGCAGTTCAATACTGGAATGGTTGAAAGATCCCCTAGCAAGCAAACTTCATCTGAAAATAAGTCAGCCAGACCTAGAAGGGGATCAGTCCATTGGTTAATAAGTGCCCATAAGGGGACAACTTTAGAGCAGGATCAAAAAATGTGAAGCAAGTTGCCCTCATCTTGTTGGCACCAGGTACAGACAGGAGAAGCTGCAATGCCGAACTTGGTCATTTTTTGTGGGGAATAATAAACATTGTGTAAAATTTGAAACTGTATGAGCCAAAGCCTGTCTTCTGTGACAAACTTGTGACAAACTTGCCATAAGAGAAGCCAGTTAATACTCTTGTCTGGGAAAAGGAAAGACCAGTAGGTTGTTGGGCCAAAACTGTCTGGGCAAATCCAATTGTATAATATACTATATATTTTGGAAACAGCTTGTGAGATGCCTGCTAATGGGCCTAGCTCGGTCTGGAAGGCAAGATTCGAAGGCAGTGGTGGTACTGCTCCAAACATCTTGATTAGAAGATTGTGAAATTGAAACACATTAAAGATATTGGAGTGCAGGATATTGGCCTTGCCCAGTATCTCTGGTGAAGAGAGCCAAGTCATGTCTTCTTTTACAAAGTACCGAAGAGGGCAGTTTCCTAATAGTGGGAGCCAGCCTGAAGAAAGGGATTTGCCTCCTATTCTGACATTAGGGTTGCCCCTTATGGTTTTGGTCAGATCTTGAATGTGATTATATTTTAGGAAGGAGCACAATTGGGAGTGAACTCTGAGAGATACTGCTATGGGAGAGGCCTTTAATTGAAGAGGAAGGGAACTGATCTTCATATGCAAAAGCATGGAAAGGGAAGGTCTCTGCGCTTTTATTAAAGCTAATTCTATTTTGAGCCAAACTAGCAGGAAGGGAAGAGAAAGCTGGGGGTCCTCTGCAGATACCCATCTGAGATATATATTGGCATGACTAGCCCAATAGTAAAGACCGACATGTGGCAAGTGCAACCCCCCTTTAGCTTTGGGGAAGCTGGTTTGTGAAATGCCATCCGGGGTTTTTTACCAGCCCAAATAAACTCAGTAATGAGACTATGTATTTTTTTAATCTTTGACAGGGGAAGCCAATGATTGAGAAGATTAAGTGGATAAAAGAGACAGAGGAAAACTTTCATCTTAATTAGGCTAATTTTACCCCATAGGGATATAGGGAGAATGGACCATAATTTCAAATTCTGAGCAATCAATTGTATTAGGGAATCTAAGTTTAGTTTCAGAAGATGACTGGAACTCCTGGCGAGTTCAATTCCAAGATATTGCAAGGAGTCTGATTTCCATGAAAGCCCCAAGTCAGAAATGGTGTATTTTAAAACCTAATGGTTAAGGGGGAAGACTATTGTCTTCTCTATAGTTAGCTTATAATTGGACACATCACTGAAATCATTAATAATTCCCAACATAGGTGGAACAGACTTGGCTGGGTATGATAATTGAAGGAGAAGGTCGCCCGCGTAGGCTGAGACTTAAATTACCTAACCTTGGATAGGGATGCCTTGAACCTCCTGACAGTCTGTCAGCCTGTGAATAAGGGGTTCTAAGTATAAGTTAAAAAGAAGTGGTGACAGGGAACACCCTTGCCTTGTACCCAATTGTAGAGGGAAAAGATCCGATGTAACCCTGTCACTCAAGCAGTTGGGATTCGATAGAGGGCACCTATCCATTTCTGGAATTCTAGAGGGAAACCAAATGCATTTAAGGTACTCAATAAGTAGTTCCAATTGACCCTGTCAAAGGCCTTATCAGCATCCAGGGACACCAGAGCCACTGGAAAGTTGGCATCCCTGGATGCCGAGAAAACATGAGACAGAGTGCGTAAGTGATCTACAGATGACCTACCTTTCATAAAGCCCACTTGCTCCAGCCCTACGAAGTCAGGGAGTATTTTATTAATCCAGTCAGCAAGAAGTTTAGCCAGTATTTTAATATCTTGATATAGAAGTGATATGGGCCTGCAACTCGTCACTAAGGTTGCGCATTTATCTGGTTTAGGCAGGAACATAATCAGAGCCTCAAACAAAGATGCATCTGATTCTGCACCCGAAAGAATATGCTGATAAAGTGGGAGGAGCACTGGTATCAATTTGTTCACAAAAACTTTATAAAAATTAGGGGAGAACCCATCTGGTCCTGGAGTTTTTTCCATACGAAGGTCTTTGATTACTCTGGCCAACTCAGCTGGTGAGAGTGCTGATATCAGGGACAGCTGCTGAGGAGTTGTGAGAGAGGGCAGGTTGGAGTCCTTTAAATAAGCATTTAGGCATTGCTATGAGGGGGGATTATTCATTGGCCTATATAGTTTCTTATAGTAATTCTTGAATACAGCCACAGTGTCATCTGTGGAGGGTTTTTAGTGTGTCAGTTTCTGGGAAATGGATAGCTGCTACTAACCTCAAGGATTCTTGCTGTTTAAGCCGCAGGGCAAGCAGACGACCTGCCTTTTCCCCTTGGTCTGTGTAAGCAACTTTAGCTTTCAGGATTGCAAATTCTGCTTTTTCTCTCAGGAATTCTAAGTAGGAATCTTCCAAATTTATAAGGTCCTGCCTATCTTATTCAGTGGATCGAGAGGTCAGCTTGCTCTCTTTTTCCCAAATTTGGGAAAGGAGAGATAGAAGTTGGCCCTCTTGTTTCCTCCTCCATTTGGAGGCCAAACCAATCAATATACCTCTTAAGTAAGCCTTCAAGGAACACCATACCACATCTGGTTTACCAATAGAGTTAGCATTAATATAGATGAAGTGTGTAATTTGGTCCAAAATGTATTTAACTGTTCCTGGATCTTTTAAGAGTTGGTTATTAATTTTCCAACATCCCCTCATTTTAGGGAGAAAGGAGAATGATATTAAACAAGAAACCAGGGAGTGGTCCGAAGGCAGGTCTGGGTGAATAGAAGAGTCTAATGACCCAGGAATAAGTACTTGTGAAATAAACAGATAATCAATTCAAGAGGAAGACCCATGTACTGGAGAGGTAAATGTATATTCTCTATCAGTGGGATGAAGGACCCGTCAGATATCACATAGGCCCAGTTGGTCTATCAATTCCCCATAGGAAAACTATTCTTATGGGACTGCACCTCGGCATCACCAGTACCAAACTAGCACGCCTCCCCCCCAAACAACTAAGCCTGGGGGGTGGCAGCTGGTTAAAGGAAAAGGAGGCAGCACCTGGGCAAATCTCCCTAACAGACAAAATGCTCTTAACTCAGAAAACAGGTGCACGCCTCTTGCATCTGTACCATCAGAAAGGAAAAAGAAGGCCTCAGGTCAGCACAAAGCTAAAAGCAACAGGGTAACAAAACATCATTATAAACAGAATTCCAAGGACAACAGTAAAAAGCCCATAATCATAGGGGACTCCATGATTCACTGTGTGGATCCTCACCTGAGCAGAAACGAGTGAGTGGATGTGCAGGTCAGATGTCTCCCAGGAGCATCCGCTTGGAGGAACACTGACCAAATAGTCAGAATAATTTAAAGAGAAGGTATTAAGCTCTAACATCCTGGTCAACCTATGGACCAAAGACCTTGCTAGTCAGCTGGTAGAGGAGGCCAAGGAGCACATTGCCCAACTCGGGGAGAAATTGGTTTCCCTTTCATCCAGCATTGTCTTCTCAGAAGTTCTGCCTGTTTGGGAAAAGGGGAAAAACAGGCAGAAATCAGAGAAAAGGAGATAGGTGAGCTCAATGCATGGCTCAAAGACTGGTACCACACCAAGGAGCATAACTTCATCGGAAACTGGGTCAACTTCTGGGAAAGGGAGTTCTTCAGATTCAATGGCCTCCATCTGACTAAGGAGGTGGTTAGGGCACTGGACCAAAAATTTGATGTCCATGCAGGGCATTTAAACTAATGGATGGGGAGAAGATGGCAGCTCTAGCAGTAGTACGTGTACAGCCTGCCATTTCTCACCCTCCAGCTAGCACCAATCCTATAGGACACTCCAGGATAACAGTTGCAGAAGGCAAAAAGCATGCAGCCCTGTCAGAAACTGACAATGGCCAAACAAAAGGTAAAGAGAGAACCAAGAACAAAAAAAAGGAGGTATCACAAATGAGAATGCACTTCGGGAATGGACAGCTTTATGTCTCAATGTATGCAGTCTGGCTAACAAGATGCCACACCTTTACTGCAACAATAGCAGAGGCAAGACTGGACTGGATTGCCATGACCAAAACATGGTTCACAAACAATCATGACTGGGAGGTGGATCTTCCAGGGTATATCTTGATCAGGAGAGCTAGGACTGGGGAAAAGAGGGGGGGGGTAACTATTTACTATATGTCAAAGATATCATAAGTGGTACTGAAATCCAGCAAGCACAGGGGGAAACTGAGGACCTATGGATTACAATCGGGGTCAGAAGCCGGACACTCATCTGGGTAGGAGTAATCTATAGACACCCAAATTGGGAGAAAACCAGGGACAAGGATACCCTGGAAAACATTGTTCAGATGTCAGACAAAGGGGACATGGTGCTGGTAGGGTACTTCAATCTACCAGACACTGATTGGAGTTCCCACACAGCTGCATCAGAAAAAAAGCAAGGAATTCCTAGTTACACTATAGGAAGCAGGCCTAAGCCAACTAGTGAAGACACCCACAAGAGGACACATGATCTTAGACCTGGTATTCATAAATAGCGACAGAGTTCTGGGCATCAAGGTTGGGAACCATTTAGGAAACAGTGACCATCACACAGTATGGTTCTTTGTAAACAGGACTGAGAACTCCACACACTCTAAGCTTAAAGTAATTGACTTCAGGAGGGCAGATGTCAAAAAAATGAAGGCCTGCCTGAGGGACAGTCTTAGTAACACAACGGAAGGGAGTGTTGAGGAGTGTTGGACAAGATTGAAAGATGCAGTAACCACAGTTACATCACAGTGTGCCTACCAGGTCAATAAGAATAAAAAGAGGAAAACCCACTATGGTTTTCCAAAGAGGTGGCAACCATGGTGAAGGAAACGCCTTCAGAAAGTACAAGGAGTTGGGGAAAGAGGCAGACAAAACAGAATATAAAGAAAAGCTAAAAGACACAGGGAAAGTGATAAGAAATGGCAAGGCACAGACAGAAGTGAGGATAGTTCAGGGAGTGAAGAAGGGTGAAAAAACCTTCTACAGGTACGTACGAGAAAAAAGAAAGACTATGGGAGGCATTGTTAGAATCACGAAAAAGAACAGGCAGCCCACGGAACATGATGCAGAGAAAACAGAGGCACTCAATGAATACTTCTGCTCAGTCTTTACACAGGAAGCACACAGTAATGGTCCAACAATAGGCAAAAAGAATATTCCACTTGGAAGCACAGGCATAAGTCCCTTCACAGAGAAAAGGGTACTAGAGGAAATCAACAAATTAAAGGTAGATACAGCTATGGGGCCAGATGGGATACACACAACAATACTTAAGGAACCTGGGAGGGAACTAGCAGCCCCCTTAGCAGTGCTCTTCAACAAATCATTGAAATCGGGGAGGTTCCAGAGGACTGGAAAAGGGCAACAGTAGTGCCACTCCACAAGAGTGGAAGCAAGCAAGAGCCAGGAAACTACCATTCAGTTAGTCTAACTTCAGTGGTGGGAAAACTGATGGAGTCCCTACTGAAGGAAAGAATCATAATTTTTTAGGAGGGAAGTAGTCAGCTTAAAACAAAGCAACATGGTTTCACAGCATTGAGGCCCTACCAGGCAAACCTGGTAGATTTCTTCGACTGGGTCACCAGAACAGTGGGTCAGGGTGGGGCAATAGATGTGGTTTACCTGGACATCTGTTCCTCACAAAAGACTAGTCAATAAACTGGAGAACATGGGAGTCTGGCTTAAGGTAACAGGCTGGTCAGAAACTGGTTAAATGGGAGAACACAGAGGGTATTAGTAAATGGCACTCTGTCTGAGGAGGGTAGGGTGACTACTGAGGTTCCACAGGGCTCAATTCTGGGGCCAGTCCTTTTCAACATATTCATCAGCGACATCGCTGATGGACTGAAGGGAAAGGTGTGCCTGTTTTCTGATGACACCAAAATCGGCAACATGGTTGACACACCAGAGGAGCAACAAAGCATGGAATCTGATCTTTGAAAGCTGGAGGAATGGTCAAGGATCTGACAATTGGAATTCAATGCCAACAAATGTAAAGTCATGCACCTGGGAAAACGTAACCCAGGGAAAATGTACTTAATGGGATGGGAGCAGCTGGTGGATATAAGGCTAGAATGAGGCCTGGGGTGATCATATCAGATGATCTCAAGGTCAGCAAACAATGTAAGAAGGCAGCACTAAAAGCTATTGACATTCTGGGATGCATAGGAAGGGGTATCTCAAGCAGGAGGCATGAAGTGATCATGCCTCTGTATCGATCCTTGGCAAGATCCCACCTGGAACACTGCATCCAGTTCTGGAGGTCACACCTCAGGAGGGACATAGATAGGCTGGAGATGGTGCAGAGAAGAGCAACAAAGATGGTGCAGGGCTTGCACCAGAAACCATATGAAGCCAGACTCAGTGAGCTCAATCTTTACTCCCTAGAGCAGCACAGGAATTGGGGGGACATGATAGAGACATTTAAATACCTTAAAGGCAACAACAAGGTACAGGTGCAGAACCTCTTTCAGGTAAAAGACTATAGCAGGACAAGCTGGCATGACCTTCGTCTCAAGGGAGGTAGGTTCAGGAGCAATATGAGGAAATTCTTCTTCACAGAGCGCATTGCTGAACCATGGAATAGCCTGCCAGAGGAGGTGGTGGGAGCGAAGACAGTAGGGGATATCAAGAGGGCATGGGACAGGCATTGTGGGATACTTAAGCAGGCAGCTAAGTGGGGGGGTAGGAAAACAAGGGCAGACTTGCTGGATCATAAGGTCCCCATCTGCTGATAACTTCTGTGTGTCTCTGTTTCAGCTGTGGGATCTCAACATGTACTCCCTGGAAGGAGAAGACAGTGAGAGTGGACATGATTCAGACCTGTAAGTACCTCACAAGGATTAACAAGGGGAGGATGTTTAAGAGAGATGTGTGGAAATGCTTCTTTATGGAAGAGGTGGTGGATGCATAGAACAGCCTGCCATAAGAGGTGGTGGGGGCCAAAACAGTAGGGAGCTTCAAACATGCATAGGATAGGCACACAGGTATAATAAATAGATGAAAGGGAGGTAGGAGGGATGCTGGTGACCAAATAGGGTCTGCTGTGTTGGAATAGGCAGGGGTATATAGGGCAGACTGAACAGGCCTACCACTCCTTTTCTGCAGAAAAATTCTATGTTTCTATGTTTCTGCAAATGAATAACTATGTATTTCAAAAAATGTATTAACTTATAGGGATTTCCATAGCCCCTCTACTACTTACTGTACCCTGTGATTCCTTTGGTAAGCAGACATTGTCTGAGCTTACCCTGAAAGCCTGCATTGTGTTCATGTCCACTGAATTTCCTGGTAGTCTGCTCCACAAGTTCACTACCCCCTGGGTGAAGAAGTGCCTCCTAATGTCACACCCTGAATTTGCCACCTCCTGAGCTGCAGGGTGTGTCCCCATATCCTGCTGGAGGATGCAAGATCAAATGTCTGTCTGTTCAGTCTTATCGATACCCTGATTATGCAGAACACTGAGATCACATCCTCTCTCAACCTCCTTTTCTCCAAGGAAAACTTGTTTAAGAGTCAACAGCCATTCCTCACAGCTGCTGAACCTCAAACTCCTAATCATTCTGGTCTCCCTGCACTGGCCTATCTCTGCCATCTGAATGTCCTTTTTTATTGAGAAGACCAGCTGCACACAATACTTAAGGTAGGGCCTAACCAAGGCCTTGTAAAGTGGCAGGATTACTTCCCTAGCACTGCTGGTCACCCCCACCTCCTGAAATGGACTCCCAGCATTCTGCTGGCCCTTTTGACAGCAACTTCAAAGTCTTCATGCATCAGTCTTTTATGACTCCCATGTCCTTTTCCTCATTCACTGCAACAAGGGGAACCTCACACAGTGTGTAGGTCCTGCCTCTGTTTTATCCCTCTAAAGTGTAGCACCTTGCACTTGGCCACATTGCAGTTGTGACTTCAGAAGTCTGACTTAGTGGCCAGCTTGTTCAGGTTCTCATGATGTTTTTTCCTGTTCCTCAAGAGAGTCTACTACTCTGGCCAGTGTAAAATCAACAGGGAACCTAAGCAGCCTGCAGGACACCTCAGCTCCCTGGTCATTGATGAAAATGCTGAAAAGCACAGATCTCTGAGGAACACCACTTAGTAACCCTCTCCACTCAGAGTAGTGCCTATCCACCACAACCCTTTGCTTTCTGCCCCCAAGCCAATTAACACTGTAAATGCATGTTAAATATTGTAGAAAAGGCAAAAACCACTCCAGCTACCAAAGAGGCTTGCCAGGCTTGTAAAGTCAGTAAAGCAGAAGAACAAAAGTCAGTGCTCTCAACTGCAAAAAGTGTGTATTTTATTACATACCACCACAAACCGCCGTCAGAACTGAAACACAGATACCCTGACCAGTTTCACACAAACATGCGTCCTCAGAGGGATGTCAAATATTTTGCCTTTTCCATGGCTGGAAACTCATTAATATTGTACCTGCTCTGTGGCTGGAAACTTACTAGCCACCTCTCTAGCACCTTGGGAATTTAAACATGGTTTATGAGGGCAATACAATTAAGACTGTGTAGTGCACCGCATACCTCTCAACTGTCACACATTACGAGGTATGTCACTCATTTTATCCCTCAGAAACCCTCTGTCCCACATGGAGAAGGTGACATTCCACATTGACCACTGAGACTTTTAAGCAGAAATGTATAATAATATAAGATGCTAGCTTATCAGCAAACATTATAAACATTAGTGCACTTATTTCCACAGTATTCTGAGCTTGCAATGTCATGTTTGATGATCTGTCACACATTTTGTCCAGTTGTCACACATCTCGTCACACATTTGGGTGATAAAAGGTTGAGAGGTATGGTGCACCATGTTTCTGGACTCTCCTTTGTCCTTTGGTTTTGGTCCACGCCTTTGTGACATCTCGCCTTGATTACTGCAACTCCCTTTACCTAGGACTTCCTGGGGTTAATATCCGCCGCTTGCAGCTAGTGCAGAATGCGGCAGCACATTTGTTGACTGGGGTATCCAGAAGTTCTCATATTACCCCTGTGCTGCGCACTCTGCACTGGCTGCCAATACAGTGGCAGATCACCTTCAAAGTGGGTCTTTTGACCTACAAAGCCCTACATGGTCTAGGTCCTGACTATTTGAAAGAGCTTCTGGTGCCCTACACCCATCTGAGACAGCTCCACTCGGCTGACGAGGGGTTGCTGGAGATTCCGAGGGTAAATTTGAAGTCTTCTGGAGCTCGTGCTTTTGGATTTGCTGCTCCTACCCTCTGGAATTCTCTGCCCCGACAGGTCTGGGAGAGCACGACAGTGGGGAGTTTCAAACAGGCACTAAATACTTTTTTATGGGAGAAGACATTTTCTGCTTTGTTGTAATTGAATATTTTAGCTTTGTAATATTCATTTAGAGTTGTTTTATTGTATGTATTGAATATGTTTGTGTCTTTTTGATGTACAGCTCTTTGAAAACTTTGAAAGGTGCTTAATCAAATAAATTTTATTATTATTATTATTTGTGATCTTGTGATCTCTTTTAAAAATGCTTAATTTTATGCCAGCACTATCATCAGATTGTGTGACTCTCATGAGAGGAAAACAGAAGCAAATCCCTTCTCCTTTTTGTTTCTGATGTACCTACACAATGGCTAGTCACCAACCAGATCCTCGTTTTAAATGTTTCAGTACAAGCTTTGATTTGTTATTGCTTAGAAAGGTTGATATGGGAAAACCTATTATTTTCTTTACTACTGGTGTCCTATTAGTTAACTATTTTGAAATAAAATGGATCCTTCTACCATCTATGAAAGACATAATACTACTGTTTACCAAATGAGGCATAAATGCAGAAAAGGTGAATAGTCAAGTAGCCAAGGCCCTTTTTAAGGCTGCTTGGCAGAGTCAGCAGATTGTATTTTGGAAACTCCAGAGTAGGTGTAAAGGTATGAAGCAGGGAAATTTCCCAGTGAGTCATTGACTACTTTTGTGTGCCTCCTCTGACCCTGTCTGCTCAAGGATATGCCCATAAAAATTACATATAAGGACTTGTATAGCATATCAAATTTCACATACCCTACAAATGCACAGCATCATGAGGAGTATATGCAAATCAACATACACAGATTTTCCTTGATGCATTGCATAACCTATTTTAGGCTTACCATGACACAAATAAATGGTATCACAAGTCAGGTTTATCCCTCCCCCACAGGTTGATATAAAAGGAAACCCATATATAGCCCCAGTGGTGGGTGGCACAATACTAGGGAGCACAGAGGTTCCTATAACAGTCACTCACTAAAACTGCCACACATCTTTTGTGGTTATTTGTTGTTATTAACCAAATAGAACCATGGGCAAAAACAAAATGCCCATTTACAAGGATGACCTGGGGCAAAAAACTGCCTTAATAATACGTGAAACATTAAGCAAAAGAAATGAAACCCATGACATAATACATAAATAAAAGTACAAGTGGTCTTAAGCAGAAGCAGGACACCACTGGAAATGAAATGTACAGTAGTATAAAATGTTATCTGTAAAGAAATCATACATACTCGTCCGAAGCCTATTTTCAGATGTACTCCTGTACTACTCATACAACTGCAGATACTGCACAAACATTACAAATACATCATAGAAACAAATATTGAAAACACAATTACAAGCATGTCTTAACAGAAACAGCTGGCATACTCCTTGCACATTTCACAAAATCTACAAAAGGTCAGTAGAGCCTGTAACCTTCTAACTTTAGAATTTCTGGTCACACAATTTATTTGATTTTAAAAGTTTTAACAGGAACAACATGCTGAGCTGGTAACAGCTTGTTTCAAATGTGTGGGGGAGGGGAGGAGAAACAATAAACACTACAAAAGATGCAATTGAAAATAAAATACAGTAAAGTCCAAGAATTAATAAAAAAAATATATATTACAGTTGAGCAGTCATGATATTGAGGTAATTAGACCAGCACAATCAAACACAAGTACAAAGACAATGCAAAAAGGTACAAGGGCAATTGATGGATGTACAGTACAACAAAGGAAGTGCAATATGATAAGGCATACAGTAGGTACTATACATTTCAGATGTGAACACATGTAGGAGAAGAGCAGATTAATACCCCACAGATGGGGTGCCTAGGGGGGCACAACATTGCTCCAAGTCAGAGGGGCTCCCGACAAACTGGGAATGGAAGGGGGACAAGTACAGTTGCAGGAGGGGTAATAAAGTCAGAAAGAAGGGACTTAAGAGAGGGGAAGGAAGATGCTGAGTGGATAGACAGAGGAAGAGAGGGCCAGAGCTTGGGTAAATGATATGAGAAGGCAGCTTGGCCTGCAGTAGTTCTTCTGGGGTGGAGGGAAAGGGAATGGAAAGCAGAGTTCTGGAGAGAGTAGGAAGAAGGTGAAGAGACAGGTGGGCAGAAAGATAGGGAACTAACAAATTTGGAATTTCAACTGACAGAATCATGCTGTTCTGAGGCCATGTATGGGGATAAGGGATGAAACCCCTCAGTTGTACAATTTTGAAGACCAAACTCAACTACTTAATTTCTCATCTTGTACCTGTGGGACTCAAATTCAAGTGGTTGTACAAGCATATAGACACAGCTTTCATATTCTAAATGTATGTGGCATGTAAGCTATGCTATCTCATGCAATAAAAAAGACCTCCCTGGAAATGAGATGTGGCATCTCATCTATGCTATTCTGTGTAAATCAATTGCTTGCAAAGAACTTTGACAACCCACCAAGGTAATTCTTGAGGCAGTAGAGTCCTTAACTCAGAATCCCAGGAACGTTTAATTGTCCCTCCAGCGAGATTGAAATCTGTATGGGACCAAACTTTTTCTGTTGTAGCTCCATGATTATGGAATACTGTTCCAAGATCGACCAGTTCTGCTTCTGCAGTTGATAGTTTCAGTTCTAAATTGAAGATCTGGCTATTTAGACAGGCTTTCTCTGGTGAATGATAAATTGTGTAATTGCTAGTTGTATTTATCTGTTTTAATTTGTGAAGCACTTTGAGCTCTGGAAAGGTGCTTTATAAATAAAGATCTAGCTGTCTGTCTATCTGTCTATCTATCTACTAGCTATCAATGCATGGCCAGTACTACATAAATAGACATTCTATACTGCTTTTCAGTTCAGGCACTTTTAGTAGTTAAAGCAGGAGAATTTGTTAGTCAGCCAAAAATGTCATCATATACTGTAGTTTTTAATAAAACCATATAATGACATACTTACATTCATCATCTGTCTTTTTATTACCCTCAGATATTTTTAAAACAGATTTCATAACCAGTTTTATAATTAATGACTCAAGCCATTAAAGATTGCCGCCACTAACCATTTAAAAAAAATATCCTCTGTTGAGGTTACATTTTTTATTTTTATTTTATTTTTATTTATTTCAGCTAGCATTACATGATACCTTTGAGCCAGGCTCTTTTACAAAGGTTCTGCATCGGAGAACAAATACAAAACAAAACAGTAATTAAGTACAAAAACAGTAAATAAGTCAGCATATTAGGTTACAATGGTTGATTAAAACAAGAATTAAAATAAATTGATTGTAAACAATGGGAACACAGAGTAACAGAGGGTCAGGTAGGAGGGGGAGGAAGATGATGATAAACATGTGGAGAGTAGTAGGGATGGACAGGAATAGCAGCCTTGAGGCATTGTCAACAACTAGGAGCATACTGACAATAATTAACATAAGGAGAAAGTGCATTGAGGGGCAGGAAGAAGTGGGGTAACAGGTAAAGTCAGTGGTGGTGAAAGTCCTAAAATAAAATAATAAAAAAGAGGGGTGGAGAGGGAAAAGGAGGGAGATGCTTTAAGTGCTAGAGGGAGAGACAAAATGATTGGGCTGAGGAGATTATAGGTAGCATTCACAGGTGCTAGAGTTAGTGAGGTGGAGGTGGAGTTTGGATTTGAATGAGCGAAGGGTGGTAGTGGAGGAGATGTCAGGATTGAGCTCATTTAACCAGCTGGGCACTCTGTGGGCAAAGGACCTTTGGCCCTGAGAGGTGCAACAGTGGGGAACCTGAAGGAGCTGGGATTCAGAGCCCCTGGTTTTATGTGACTTTAGACTTGAACTCAGCAGTGCTTAGACACCCAGTGGGGCGAGGCCCATGGTTACTTTCTTTGCCATGATGCAGGTTAGGTACTTTATGCAATTTGAGAGTTGAAGCCAGCCAAATCGGGTATACAGGTCACATGTATGCGTGAGTTGGTGAGCACCAGAGATGAGCCTGTAGGCCTTGTTAAGTGATGTTGATATTCGTCTGAGGGCAGTGGCAGAGGCAGAGCCATAGATTGTAAGTCCGTAGTCAGTGATGGAGACCACCGAGCTCTGGACGGCGATCTTCAGTGCTTCAGCAGTAAGATGCTGTCTACGTAGGTAAAGTAGGCCTAGATGTGTATTTGCAGCTTTGACAACATTGTCTATGTGTATCCCATAGGAGAGATTTGAATCCAGGATTATCCCTAGGTATTTGAATGACTGCACTTGCTCAAGGGTGCTGCCACTGTTAGTGGAGATAGCTAAGGGTGAGATCTATACCTGTTTTGAGGGCTGTTAAAGAGCATGACTTTGGTTTTTATGTGATTGAGGACCAGCTTATGATGACAGAACCAGTTTTCCACTGCGGCAAAGCCTTGCTGAAGATTGGTCTGCAGGAGCGCAGGGTCCTTGTGGGAGAAGAAGATTACAGCGTCATCTGCATAGAGGATGAGTTGTTCAGGGCAGGATTTCGGGAGTTAGTTAAGAAAAAGGCTGAAGAGTAACAGGCCCAGGTTGGATCCTTGGGAGACTCCAGATTGGACTGGTCTGAGGTCCGAGAGTGCACCAGCAATTTTGACTCATTGAGACTGGTTTTGCAGATAACTATCGAACCATGCGACTGTGTCAGGAGAGAGACCTGTAAGCAGGAACTGTTGGATCAGCAGAAGATGGTGGACAGTGTCAAAGGCCTTGGTCAGATCTACAAATACTGCCCCAGTTAAGTGACCTCTATCCAAGGTACCATGCAGTGCTCCAGTGAATTCCAGTAAGGCAGATGAGGTGCTGTGTCCTTTTCTGAAGCCATGTTGTTGTGGACATAGGAGATTGTGTTTATCCAGGTAGTCCGTAAGTTGGTTGGCTACTATACATTCAAGTGCCTTGGAGAGAGGTGGTAGAATAGAAATCGGATGATAGTTTCCATGGAAGGTCCTATCCCCGCTTTTGTGGACTGGTGTAACTGTAGCTGCTTTCCATTTGTCAGGAAACTGACCTGTGCTAAGGGAGAGGTTGAGAATGTGTGTTAAAAGGACTAGAACCGTTTGAATGTACTTACTAAATTCTATTGTGGATATGTTAGAGTGGCACTGCCAAATGTTTCTGATAGTAAACAGCATAGCACCGCACCAAGATATTAATTTTTTTTATGTTGGGCATGGTAGAGGAGCAGGAATTTTAAAAACTTTAAAATCTGGTATCTCATTTCAGGAATGAAAGAAAATGGGAAGAAAAATTAGTATATTAATGCTTCCATTAGAACTACATTATTGCTAAAAAAAAATACATGATGACTAACAAATACTGTTGCTTTACTCAAAGGACCAGTTGTGCTGAGACATGTCAAAGACCATTTCACAATGCAGACTGCATAACGTATATTATATATCACTAAAGGTATTTCATGTAATCAGCGGGCAGAACCACTGTAGCTCTTATTCTGGGCACAGTGTACTCTCATGCAGGAGCCAATGAAGGGCATGTTCCACTTCAGCCCTGGGGAGAGGATGGAAAACTAAAATTTAATAACACAAGACTAAACATATTATAAATTACTTGAGCTTAACTCTAGTGATTTGTAATAAGATAACAGGGCTTCTGAGGGATTTTTCTTATGGTATAAGAGACACCTGTCATGATATCTGGGCAGACAGAAATGCTTAACTTCACTTCACAGTTGTCTCGCCAAAATCTCAAGCTCGGAGTCTCTTACATCATAACAGAGAGGCTCTATTATACAATAGGAGAGGGCAGATAACTCATTAAATAAAAACAAGAATTCTCACAGCAGTGTGAAAAATCCAGATGTCACACTGTGATTACATCATCAAACAAAAAAAAAACAGCACAAAACACAGTCCTATTGTATACAAGGAATACATGATGCCTAGGTGTATGATACAGAATATATCTGAACTCATGGCAAGTGAGCTCAGGGAACCATCACTTGTGGCTCTGCTATACTCCACCACTCGTGATATTCCCCGAGCTCACTTGCCACTCATTCAGATATGTTTTGTATCACACACCTAGTCATCACGTATCTCCTTATTAACCTATACTAAAAGGTAAAATTAGTCTTCCTAAAATGTACAATCTTTTTTCCTACAAATCTCCATAATAATTCAAACCTCCAGCTTCAAGAAAAGGGTGCAATCTGACAATAGTAAAAGCAACCCATAACTACAGCAAGCATCAGGGAATCCAGGGTCAGATTTTGAAAATGACTATTCCTGAATTGCTGACTGTTCCTTTTCACCATAAGATAAATCCCATAAAGACAGGAAATTACTGTTGCTTCTTTTTTTTTGTTCAAACAATTAATGTGACCAAGCATTTTTCCACCAACATGAGATGTTAATTGGTACTTACAGAGGCCACAACACAGTAACATTCTCAGCCTCCCCACAGTGATGTCTCAGCACTAACCAATTTGCTTGACCTTACATTAAATAACATCTTTCATGAACCAGACCTGAATGATTTGCATGTTGCCGCCACTGAACAGTTCACTGATGCTTCTGCAGAGCTGGTTTTGTCATAGTCAAATATCCTGGATTGTATGTCCAAAACTGAATTATCGGAATTATTAGATCAAAGCAAAACTAATATCACACATCCAATGCCAAAATCAACAGTCCATCTCAAATCTACTTTTACTCCATCATGCCAAATGAGTTTAGCAATTTAGATGTACCAGCAAATGGTATTCCGTGACATAGACAACATTACTTCAAACCATCGTAATACCAGACCTTTTAATAAGTTGTCTGTGGAAGAACAGCAAGCTGTTAAGCAACTACAAAGTATGGTAATAAAATCTAGTGACAAGGGTGGTAACATCATTCTTTGAAAGGAAGATGCACACATAAAAGAAGTAAACCTCCAGCTGATGGATGGCATCAGCTATCGTAAACTCAGGGAAAATCCCACTGCCACATTGAAGAAGCTCAAAAACCTTTTGGAACACTCTACCCTTTAAGGTTTCATCACTGAATTGGACTGTCAGTTCATTTACAACAATGACCCCACAATTCTAACTTTTTATTTACTTTGAAAACTTCACAAGGACAGTATCAACCCCCCAGGATGTCCAGTCATGTCAGGAATGGCTCCCTTACTGAGGGATTAGCAACATTTGTTGATTTTTATTTGAAATATGCAGTCCCTACCCTGCTATTTTATATTGAAAACATGATGGATGTCCTGGGAAAACTCCAAGACTTCGTCTGGCAAAATACTCTAATTACTTTTAGGTTATCATGGATGCCACCGCATTGTATGTTTCCATTAAAAATCATTATGAGATTCAGGCAGTGCGTCCCATGATTATCAAGGCTGGACTTTATTTTCTGGTAGAATTTATTGTGAATATGTTGGACATTATTCTTAATTCTAATTATTTTTTTAATAATGCTTTTTATTTGCAGGTGCAGGGAATGGCCTTGTGGTCAGTGATAGCCCCTCCATCAACCTTTTTATGGGTTGGTTGGAGAGGACCATGTACAACACCCAGATAAATTCATTTCATGATAATATCAACACTTTGGGCTGGTATATTGATGACCTCATTTTTGTTTGGAGCAGTGCTGAATCAGACATTTGAAAATTTGTTGATTATATGAACCAAAACAATGTGGATCTAAATTTTACCTATACATGTAGCACGAATGTAATCACTTATCAGCATGGCTCAGTTGGTAGCACATCCACCTCTAGGCTAAAAGGCTGTGGGTTCTTGTCCCACTCCAGAATTGGGCTCATACCATAAACACTGGCACCCAGGCTGGCCCGGTGGTGCTGAAGGTTGAAGCGCTAGATGCCACACCTTGTGCTATGCTGGTGACCTGGGTTTGGGAATGACCTCAGGTCATTGGGGTGCCAGCATGAGGGGAGGGAGGAGCAAGACTGAGCATGCTGTCAGGCTGCTCTCCTTTCCCAGGTGTGGTGGAGGTGGGTTGTCGACCCTCCCGTAGTCCTGACCCCACTGGGTGGAGGTCCAGTGGGGTAACATAGGCAGGCAGGCAGGGTGGCAGTATGGGTGGGAGAAAGGGGCTGAGCTGGCTTCCAGTGTGCATGCACACCTCCACACACATGTATGGCTGTTTGCTGGGGCCCTGGTGGGGTAGGGAAGAAAACCCAAGAAAAACCCATAAAAAGCTATATATAAAAAAAAAATACTGGCACCCAGGTGCAGTACTAGGGGGGTGCTGTACTGTTGGGATATGCTGTCCTTTGAATGAGATTTTAAACCAGGGTCCCTTCTACCCATCTCTGGTGCTGTCCTGGTGGAAGAAATAGAAGCCAAGGCACTTTTCACAAGAGTAGGGAAGTTTTTGTTGAGGACAAATTAACTTGTACATACATAAATTCATATGTGTACATTATTCTTTCATAGAAAATAAAGACACAAAATCAGTATATATAAGTAAGTAAACAAAAACATACAGCATTAATGCAGTTTTTCTTAAGTATTCAAATGAGGGTTATTACACCATCCTGTAGTGTTTTTCCATAGGGATTTGACTAAAGCAGGTGAAATAGTTTTCTTTTCTTTCTCATATATTCTACTCAATTGCTGTCTTACACACATAATTACTTCATGTTGTGTCCAATAATGTTGTTGTAAAGTCCATTTACATCTTGCTATCCATATGTAATATTTCAATAACATTGTAAGAAGTTTTAATGTGCTTGGATAATATTTTCTCCAGTTATTCTTATAGTGACCTAATACTAACACTTCAGAGGTAACTGTTTTAAAATCTGTTGTTTTTAAATATTCTGATAACAAATCCCATAGTTGTTTAACATAACAACACTCTAGATAAAGGTGGGACTGTGTTTCCAGAATCCTATTACAGGTGTCTCTAGGACAGTGTCTTTCAGTTATCTGTTTGCGTTTATGAGGATCTCTAACCCCGAGTTTACCACGACATGAAAGCCATAAAGTATCTCACTTGTAATCTGGTGTTCTTGAGACAGTTAATATTGACAGTGTCTCATTTGTAGTTTCAGGTTTACTTAAAGGAAAAGTTAAAGTTTCACAGTAGTTTCCTGTCATAATATTGTCATTTATATGTTTTTTTGTAAGGAGTTTTATCTTTTCAATTGTTATATTCCCTGTTTTAATTTTTTTAAAGGTATGAATTATATATTTGGGTACTATTTTTTTTCCAAATTATACAGAAATTATTTTTCCATTTTTCCATAATGGGATAATATCTTTTGTCCAGTTTGTTATCCATTCATGCCATGGTTTTGAGGTACTTAATAGTGCTGGCTTTAAATTGGTATATATTAAATTATTAAAAAAGAAAACTACTGGATTAATCATATTCAATCTGCCTTGTTTAACTGGTAAGTATGTATAATTTATTTTCACTGGGTTCAAGCGGCTACCCCATTATGCCTGGAAAAGTAAACTGTAAAGTCTGGTTTCTAAGTCTTGCTGTAATGGAAGGACTGTGTTAACATATAAGAATAATGATAATAATAGTGTTTTTATTAGGTTTATTCCCTTTTTCTTTGGGATTTGCATATTCTTCCATTTATTTACTAAAAAGTTTTCTTCTTTCATTTTTGTTTCCCAATTATGTTTTTTCATGTCTTGAGTCCCAAAATTAATACCAAGTGATTTTATTTCAGTGTTTATAATTGATATATCACATATGATGTCATGTTTAATTGATTTTACTTCCTAAACATATTGCTCTACTTTTTGAAACATTTACCTTTGCATTTGAAATTGTTTCAAATTTTTGCAAGAATGTTCTAACATGATGTCCTGAATTGTCATCTGCTATTGTTAGGCATATATCATCTGTATATGCTGTAATTTTCAATGGAGATGTAGAATTTGATATTGCTATCCCTCTGACCAGTGTTGATGCATTAATTTTCCTAATTAATATATCTATTCCAAAAACATATAATATGGGACTCATAGGACATCCCTGTCTCACTCCTTTCTGAATTTGAATAGTACCGTATGTCTGATATATCCATTTATTAGTATTTTAAAGGTAGCTTTTTCATACAGTAACTTTATCCATTCTATAAAATTGTCCAGTATTTCATAGTGCTTTAATACAGTACCTGATATAAAAACTTATATGATATGTGATCAAAAGTTTTTTTCTTGATCTATAGAAACTATGTAACCCTCAATTTGATTTATGTTACTTCTGGCAAAAATTTCTCTCAGTTGTATAAAGTTATCTATAATAGAACATTCTGGTATAGAACAGGTTTGGTTTTGGGATAATAACAGAAGTGTGATGGGACTCAGTCTTCTAACTAAAATGTTGGTGAATATTTTCTAGTCTATATTTAATGGGGAGATAGGTCTCCAATTTCCCATTTCCACCGGGTCTCCTTTCTTGTATAAAAGAATTGTTATTGCCTGTGTCCATTAAGGATTTATTTGTTTTGATTTCAAAATGTTGTTATATTTCTCTTTCAGTATTATTCTGAGGATATTATGAATTTTTTTGAAAAATTCTGCATTTAGGCCATCCTGACCTTGAACTTTTGCTAGATTTAAAGAATTAATTACCTCATCGATTTCTTGTAAATTTATGGGTTTAATCAAGTTTTCTTTTTTAATTTTGGTTCCTATTGTCAGGAATAAATTATTTAAGAAATGTTTTATATTTATATGATTGTCATTTATTTCTGTATGAAATTGTTTGTATTTATTTTGGACTGTTTCTAGTATTTTTTTATCATTAGTATGTATAATTCCGTGATCATCTCTAATGGCTGTCATAATTTTGGTTTTAATCTTTTCTTGATTGTTTTTATAAATATCTATCGAGCCTTTAGTATTTTTTGTACCAAATTGTTGTTCAAATACTAGGGATTTTGCTCTGTCATATAGATAAGTTAACATTTCAGTTTTAATATTTTCAATTTGTTCTTTGTATGAATGATTTCCCATAGTCTGTAATGAAATATATTTAAATTGTTTATGTCTAAGTTGTAAATAGTTTATATAATCTGATTTCCCCTTTTCCTTCCCTGCTTTTTGGAAAAAAATGTTTTATGTCTCTTTTAGTATCTAACCACCATTGCATGACTGTATCATAGCATACTGCTACTGATAGTCTAGTTTTGATTAAATCTATACATTCATTATAAAATAGTGAATTTTCAAGAAGAGAATTATTTAATTTCCAACATCCTATTCCAATGGCTTGTGAGTCTGTAAAATGTATTTTTATTTGTAATTCAGTATAGTCTGATAAAGCTGAAGCACTTTTTTTGGCCGATATTACTTTTCCTCTTTTTGTAATAAAAATGTAATCGAGCCATGTAGAGATTTTGTTTCTAACATATGTATGACCACCAGAGGGGTTAATTTGCCTATATGTATCTATTAAGTCAGCTGTTTGTATAATATTTTGAGACAATTTGTGTCATAGTATATTTTATTTGTAAGACCTGTTTTGTCTTTCATATCACAGGGACAGTTAAAATCTCCTCCTAGTATGACAAATTTTGCAGTGTGTAAATAGGGTTGTTTAACCCCCCCGTTACCCGGGGTTACTAGAATCCCAGTAAGACCTGGTGGTAGACAGGGAAGGAAGCTTGTGAAACTCCAGTTAAATGGATTTCACACTGTCTCACTCTGTTCTCAGTCTCAGCTGAGACTGAGGGATGACATCATCTTAGAACTTTCGCAGCTGCATAAGCCACACTGGAATGTTGCAGTTGGAGGTTAGTGTAGAACGTTGGGGATTTTGAATTCAGTCAGTGTGCAGTCTGAGTGAGAGACAGTAGTACAGCCGAGTGTGTGCAGACTCTCAGAGTTTTAAGCTCTGTTTTAGAGCTACTTTTGGAAGGTGTGTGTTTCCACCTGAAGAGGAACACAGGAACTGGTAATTGAAGTGGTGGAGACTGCTTTCAATGGTTCAAGAGCCCCGTCCCTGAGGGGATGGGGGACGGTTTTTGCCTATTTTCCAGGGGCAACCCTCCTGCGTCCGGCTAAGGGAAAGAGGTTGCCTATTCAAGTTGTGCTGAGGCACCAGAAGCTGTGAGAGAGGAATTCCTTGTGGAGGAATCACCTGTGGGGCACCTGCAACCAAAGAGTGAGTTCGCTCTGAAAAAGAGCCAAGTGTTTTTTCACCTGAACAGTTGGAAAGTGGGGATTGGACTACTTAACTCAGTGGGGGGGTCTAGAGAAATGGACAATGCCACTTAAAAGTATGTTCAAGTCCAGCACAAATGGGAAGCAAGACAAGTAGATGGAATGTGATATACATTTAGCAAGAATCTACATTGCAAAGCTTTACAGGATGAGGTGTTTACTGTCTGGAGAAATAGCTGGGTATGAAGTGTGGGAGCGAGAGGTGGGAGACCCCCATCAGTAGTAACCAAATTCACCTCTACGGATTTGCTCTGAGACTCCTTTTACTTTCTCTCAGGTGCTTGGACAGTGCCTGAAGAAAGTACCCAGACATGGGATTAAGAGGAATAATTCCCTGATGAAGCCTAGGTGCTCTTAGGTGGTTTAGGGATCCACCCGAAAATGTTTCCATGAAGTATGGAAGGTGTCCAAGTGGCCGGCAAGGGATCCGAGCCAGGGAAAACCCAAAACAGTGCACAAGTTTGGGCTGTGTAACCCAAAGCAGCATGCAAGTCTGGGCTGTGTGCCCAGTGGGTTCAGAGCCTGAGGGCTAAAGTGTTGAGGAAGTGTTCTTGTTTCTTTTAATCTGCATTACTAGACGTGTAGCCCCATGGGGGTCCATCTATGCTTTGTTTATTCTGTTTGGATATGAATAAAAAGCCACACTTTAGAATCCTACTTCTGGTATTGGACATTACAGTTATTGCTTCCTGTGTTCGAATTACTTGGATGCCCTGTGCAGAGTAGCCAAACCTAGCCTTTGGTGTCACAAGTGGACCTATTCTCCCTCGAACCCAGCTCCACCTGGTATTGCTGCCGATTCAAACAGCATACCGCCTGGTTACAGTTGTAATTTTTTAAATAAATCTGACTGTGCTGTTTTAGTTTGAGGGGCATATATAACTCCTATCCTCATTTGTGTGTTCTGAATTACAACATCAATGAAAATACATCTTCCTGGTTCTAAATCCATAACCTTTAGAATAGTAACCTTAACAGAATGAAATAAAATACCTACTCCAGTGCATATTTCCTCCCCTATAGACCACACAGAGGGTCCCCAAGGCCATCATTGTATTGCATTATTAATTTCAGTTGTTGATTTTAGTCTGGTATTGTGCGACAGTATTATATGTGCACCTGATGTACTTAAGGCTGCAAAAAAGGATAGGTTTCTTTTATAATTCTTTCTACTGTTAACATTTAAGCAAGAAGGCACAACAGGGTGTGGGTTATTGTGTAATAACATCATACCTCGGGTGGTTGAAGCATAAGGCTTCAAGCTGAGTGCATTTAACACCTGAGAAGTGATGTTATTACACAATAACTTACACCCTGGAGTGCCTTATTGCTATTACACAATGGCTCCTTATATTTAGAATAGAAAAATACAAGGATTACATATTTATTTATTTATTTTTAACTGATTTATTAGTGTGGTAGAGTATTTAGAGAAAAAGAAGTTTCTTTTCATAGTTGTGCAGCAGGTGGTGCTGTATACTTTGTGCTGTTTGAATCTTTGTGTTTCTGTGTGCCTTCTGGCCCCTGTGCTGTTTCTGGTTGTTGGTTGCCATGGGGGGGGTCTGACTCAGCGTGTGTAATATTTGTATTTCGAATAATTTCAAAAGTGTTGAGTGATGGAAAAGAACCAAACATGAGATCGGTGAGTACCTCATGAAGAGGCACGTTGAACTGACTGACAGTGGAGTGGGTTTTGATGTTCTGTTTCTGAACAGAGCAACGAAATTGAATAGTATAATGTAGTCAGATGAGCTGAGAGGGGACATGGGACCTGGGGCAGACTAGAAGAAGAAGAAGTAGCCTTTTTTGTCTTAAATATTTACATCAGCGTGGGCAAACAAGATGAGAGACATTACAGGAATTTGAGGATATGATTCACACTGAGCAGGCGTGCAGTGCAGCGCTGAAGCATCCACGTGCTGTCACACTGGTGATGTCAAACGGGGAAAGGAAAAGCTTTTTGGAGCCACAGCTTGTTTATATTTGTGTGGAATTTGTTTAAATCACATTCATTTCTTAATGGAAGAGGGTCATACAGTAGTTTTAGAAGCTTCCTCTGCAAATTGAGTGGTGTCACTGAAGCGGGCGACAGACAATTTTGGTGTGAGTGGTTCAGTGAATCCGCTCATCTGGGGGGAAAATAGCAGGCATGAAGTAACCATGCCATGATATGATATGTCCAATTTTTTTTTTTTTTAACCAGGTGAGACTCACTAAGCTGAAAGCTTGTTTACAGGTGCAGCCTGGAAGCACAAGGAAGTTAAATGACTTGCGCAGGATCACACAGTATGCAAGTGGGGGCTGTGGGATTCAAACCCAGGTCTCCAGATTTGCAGCTCAACGCCTTAAACCACTGCGCCATACTGCCTCCTATGTGAATGTGTTATGTGGTCATGTGTGTGGCACACTTGATACAGCGATGTTATGCTTGGATAACATCACGGTCTCAGGCACACACTGACCAATCAAAGCTCTGGAAATTTTCTTGCCATTGTGTAATTAATGTTAAGAGTCTCAGATCCTATGTAGTCATAACTATGCTAAAAGGGGAAGAAAAAACATGTTAGTATTATTATATTTTTCCTCTGGTCTGTTTGTGAGTCTTTTTTCCTTTAGTTTGTTAAGTTTCCACATCAGATTGGTCTTTTTGTGAGAAGGAAATTGAGGATGCTTTGGATTCCTCATCCTCCTCTGTCTTGCTCTATAGAACTGTGGAAGTATTCTTAGTGGATACAGAGTCCCTTCTGGAAATTTTGGACTTTGTGGGTTGCTTAGTGTTTCTTCTCTTGTCTCCTACTATTTTAAAATCCTCCTGTGGATTAGCTGGTTTAGGCATAATGTTTTTTGGGTCTTCTTCCATTGGTTGTGAAGTTAAGGTTACCACCTACTCGGTTTTTGACCGAATGGATTCGGTTTTCTAGGTCCAAATTCAGTCCTCCTGTTTTCTCCATTGCAAATAAATTTTTTATGTTGGGTCAAACAGCATCTGTGAGATCTTCCAGTAACTCTGTCTCATTTTTTTCCCATCTGACTGTTAACAAGTGTCTGACATTTCAGTGTACTTGCTTGGTGTGCATGCTAATCAGGAAGTGCCTTCAAGTGCAGGGCACTCAAAGGAGCCAAATGCGTCCCTGTCTGCTCAGTTGTCACCTCTAACTTCACATCATCAAATTGGAAGATTATTCCTGGGAAGAGTAAACAATACTACCTTAATTAATACCTTCATTTTTCTGAAACCCTTAGACATTCAGGCAGACACCACATTAGGGTTGCCTCCTGTCCCAATGTGGACTGTATAATCTGTGTTTCAGAAACCTTATCTGCTAATCCAGTTTTATTCAGAGGTAGTACTTTTCAGTCATTTTAAATGCTCACATACTTGTAAAACAGATTATATTAAATCCTTCACCACTGTACTTGCATGTTCAGGCTATAAACAAGTTCTGATGTCATTCATCAGAACCTTTGTTTGTATGCCAGTCAGTCTGAGAAGTGTAAAGTAGGGTCATTAAGACCATTAGCAGCAAATCAACCTAATCCTTTCCAGGCTGCAATATGATTATGGTCTTTGACTGCGGTGATAGGGAATATTTTTATACCTTTAAATGCTCACCAGTTTTTTTTTTATGGTCTGTCCAATATTCTAATATTTGTTACCCATTCTGTTAAATTAATAATCTAATATTTTATTATTTCTAGCAATACTACACCTCACTCTCCTCAGTAGTTATTGCTGTCAGTTTTCATACTACCTGGATATTCCAGGAAGACCATTCCAGGCCTTTCAGCTGCACAGCACATAATAGTGTGGCTAATGTTTTGCTAAGCCCAGTGCACTTTGATGGACCCAGCATCACAATGACGCAAGTCTAGTGTATGCCCTGTACCTGCCCTGCTGACATATTTTTTTAATTTTTATTTATTGGAAACAATCAGAATTACAACCCTTTGAGTTACAGACTCTTTTGCAAAGGCTCCACGTCCGTTACAAGGGTGGAGGGTAGACAAATACAGTAGAGAACATACATGTAACAGGCAGAATATACATAAAAAAATCAAAGGAGCAGTCCAGTCAAAACTTAATGACTGTTGAGGAAGTTAGGCAGCAATCTTGGGATACCCAGAAGGGATTCTTGGTGAGATACGTGGGGCCTTGTGTGGCCCTGAGTCGAGAGTGGGGGAGGAGGGCAGTTAACTGGGTGAGCAGGAGTTAGCCGCAGCCACATATGGCTCTCTCAAGGAGGTGAGCTTTGAGGCCTGTTTTAAATTGAAGAGATGCTGTGGGTCTGTGAGGTGAGTGTGGTAATGCATTGAGCCAGAGGGGCTCGGTATCGGAAGGATCTTTGCCCTAGGGAAGTTCTACATTGAGGTACAAGGAAGGGGAGCTATGCTAGTCTTGTATTGCACGGTGAGGTGCAGAACTGATTAAGGGAAAAGTCCGACGGGGGCTAGGTGAAGGTGTATTTTTTTTGCAAGGATGCAGGTGTGGAACTGTAATCGATGTTGGAAGTTTAACCAACCAGATAACGCATAGAGATCACAGGTGTGGGTTAGCCGATCACAACCAGTGACTAGGCGGCAGGCTTTGTTCAGGACAATGTTTATCCTGTTCAGGGAGGTGGGTTCAGCAGAGCCGTATATAGTGATCCCGTAGTCCACCAGGGAGAGGATGGAGGAGGTGACTGCGAGCCGCATCGCCTGTGGGGGTAGGCAGTGCTTGATGCCTACCCTAGAGTTGATAGAGGAGGAGAGAATTTGGGTGTGCCTCTGGTACGAGAGGGAGGTGTCTAGAGTGACACCTAGGTATTTGAAATTGGAAACTTGTTCCAGAGGGGCACCTTGAGCGTTCTTGATGAGGAGAGCAGACTGACTATGAGGACTTTGGCGGTGGGCAAAAATCATGGACTTAGTTTTATTATAGTTGATAGATAGGCGGTGTTCAGAGAACCAGGTCTCAAGTTCCCGGAAGTGCCTTTGAAGGGCCTGCTGGAGGGCGGTAGGGTGGGGGTGTTTCCAGAACAGAACCGCATCATCGGCATAGAGGAGCAACTGACCACTGCAAGCCTTGGGGAGGGAGTTTAGGAAGAGGGTGAACAGCAGTGGGCCTAGGATTGACCCCTGAGGGACCCCTGAGGAAACTGTTTTAGGGGTGGAGAGGGTGGAGCATATCCTGACTTGTTGCGAGCGGCCTGTGAGGTAATCCTTGAACCAGGTCAAAGTCTCCGGGACCACATTTAGTTTAGGGAGGACTTGAAGCAGAAGCTCGTGACTGACCGTGTCGAAGGCCTTGGTTAGGTCCACATATATGGCCCCGGCAATTGAGCCATGGTCGAGGGCTTCATGAAGGAATGAGGTGAGCTCTGTGAGAGCGGTGATGGTACTATGACCTGAGCGGAAACCATGCTGCTCCTGGCTGAGGAGCTTATGCTTAGATAGTGTGTTAACTGGTCAGAGACTATTCTTTCAAGGGCTTTGGAGAGAGGTGGAAGTATTGAGATGGGTCTGTAGTTGCTGGTGTTGGTGGGGTCTCCACCCTTCAGGATGGGCGTGATTATAGCTCTTCCAGGTAGAGGGAACTGGCCTAGGCAGAGCGAGAGGTTAAGAATTTTAGTAAGGTGTGGTAGAGTGGCATCAAGGAGAGCCTCAGGAGTTTAAGATCAAGGGAGTCATTGCTGTAGCGCAGGGAGAGATGGCACTGGAAATATAGCGTTTGCCTCGTGGTGGTAGGTGATGACTCGGAGCCGGAAGGGGGGTATTGGTAGAGCTCCGAGTTGGGGGAGTTAGGAGGAGATGGGATAGATCCCAGAAGGCCGAGTTAAGGGCTTCAGCGATAGTGGTATGATCTTGTGTGACCTCACCATTAATAGTGAGTTGCGTGGGGATGGGAGCGAGGTTTGCCACTAAGTTCCTTTATGTTATCCCAAAATTTTTCCCATCACCCCAGGTAGAGGTTAGGGTGTGTTGGTAGTAGTGGCTTGCTGCCGCAAAGCCCATGTGCATTTATTGCGGCCTCCCTGTAGAGTTGTCTATCCCGGTGCTTTGGGAGTTCATGGCTTTGTGCCAGAGGTTATCTCTTTGCTGGAGCAGGCTTAGTAGGGGGGGTGTGATCCAAGGGGTGGATCTGGATTTCACAACTAGCTTAGAAAAGGGGGCGTATAAATCACAGGCTTTGTTGAAGGTGGTTATAAAGTGATCCAGAGCGGAGTCAACTGACTGGGCAGTGTAAATGGGGAGCCAGTTGCTGTTGGTTAGGTGAGCTTTAAGGTTCATATGTTGCTTTCTTGACTGTTTATTGTTGTTGCCATGCTATGATGCTGTATATGCTTCCTTGTTATCATTGTCTGTACCTGACTGTACCTTGTTGATTGCTGTTGCCTGACTCTGTATTGTTATATGCTTGTATCTTGTAACTCTCCCGGGTCGCACCTGAAAATAGGCACTTGACTGTCTAGCGTGCTTACCTGGTTAACAAAAGCTATATAAATAAATAAAAAATAAAAAGGCCACAGAAATGAGAAAAGGAGGAGAGAGCTAGAGCAGTAGCTGATGAGGTGAAAGGAACACAATCTAGATTTGATGGCACTGCAAATTTAGGTAATTTATCAAAAATTTCTCAAAATATTGCTACTTTCTTTTTTTACCAGACAAGACAAACTAAGCTGAAGCTTGTTTACAGGTGCAACCTGGGAGCAAAAGGGAGTTAAGTGACTTGCTCAGGGTCACACAGTATGCTGCAAGTGTGGGCTGTGGGATACAAACCCTGGTCTCCAGGTTTGCACCTCAGAGCCTTAAACCACTGCACTATACTGCCTCCATGCTACATAGCACATATCATATTATCTGTTATGTATGACTGACATGGAAAAAATAGGATCTTTAACCACACAGAATAGTTCCTACCACTTTTAAAAACTTTCTCTGACATTACAAATAACTTTAGAGTAGGAACAATGGGAGGGACAGTAGCATATCTTAAAATGGCAGATGATATTTAAGCAATAAGACACGACAAGGTGTGTGTTGTCATGTAATAACGTCACTCCTGGGGTGGGTTGAATCACGAGGCGAAGCCGAGTGCTTCCACCACCCCAGGAGTGATGTTATTACATGATAACACACACCTTGGAGTGCCTTATTGCAATTATACAATGGCTCGATGTTATACAAAATTAAAAAATATTTTAAAAACATTTCAGTAGATTTTTAGTGTGACGATATATCTTTGAGTGGGTATCATGCTCATCTGCCATATCCATACAGTGATGTTATTGTGTAATAATACCATCACTGTCTCAGGCACACACTGACCAATCAGAGTCCAGGAAATTTTCTTGCCATTGTATAATTGTAATTACATCTCATCCACCATTACTGGTGTAGTTTATTTATTTATTTGTTTATTGAAAGTGTTTTACCAGAAAAGGCCACCTGATCCAAAACAGTCTGTTGTCAGAGGTGTCCTTGTAGTCACTCCATGTGTGAGCTAAGCTATGTACACAGGATGCAAAGGGCCCTGAACCCTTTCTCTAACCCCACCAAATGTTAACACACACTGAAATTTAAAATATTTAAATCTAAATCAAACAAACCAAAAATAATAATCATGATGCAATTTAAAGAAGTTGTACACAGTGCAATATCAGCAGCAATTCTGAATAAATCAAGTGGATCAGAGTCCAAACGATGCCCTCATCAGTCATAAAAGGGGTAGGGTTAGGGGTGGAGTTGGGGGTGTGGTTTAGTATACAATTTTCATCTCATCCAGAAGTGGCAACCCTATCTGAAGTTTGAATTTCATTTGGAGATCCCCAATTTTCCCTCTTCTTGAGGGTTTTCATCCATTTTGTTCTTCTGGTGGTGGTTCTTGCTCTGGGGTAGGGTTATTTTTTTTTAAATTCCTTTATTGTTTCCCAATGTTGGGCTTTTTCCCTTTGTTTCTGTGCTTCCAGAATAATTTCATCTCGATTATAAAATGTTCCTTTATTGTGTGCTGCCCCAGGCTCATTTTATAGGAATGTCCTAATTCCTCACACATATTGCATCTTACGGGGTTAGGGCAGAAATGGTTGGTATGCCCTATACCCAGACATAGATCACAAACTTCATTGTCACAAGCTGAATTTAAGTGTGATAATGACCCACATCTGAGGCAGGACTTTGGCTGCCCAGCATAAAAACAAAATCCTCTGTCCCTTCAGTGACAGGGTGCCTCCTGTCATGAGACTGACCCTAGTAAGAAAACAGAGGTCTGCCTTATAAATTTCCAACCCCCCACCATGGTACTGAAGGCTTAGAAACCTGAACAAAGGAGGTGCTAAGATACGAAAAATGTGCATTTAAAGAACAGAGATGCATCAAATTTAAATTCCGCTGGCGAAGAGAACGTGAAGTGGGCACTTTGCATTGCCACTCCACTATGTGGAGTGGGCAATACAAAGTGCTTATTCCACCTTCTCATTACCACTTCTCGTTAAGGTGGAATGGCAATGCAAAGTGAGGCTAAGTCACTGTTTTTAATGGACTTCGCATTCCTCATTATGATTATAAGTGATCCACTTGGTGTTTCAGATTTGGCAGCCCCCCCACACACACACACATCACATGGCTTACAGTACTATAAGTCACATGCTCTTTAGCTAGGCAGGAAGAAAGTGAGTCATTCAAGCGGACACTTTTACTTTCTCCTGTGCAGACAGAGAGAGAGGAGTGTGTTTTGTGACTGCTGATACTTTGAGATCAGAGAAAGGAGGAGATTTAAACTTTGATTTGGGCCCAACAGCTTTTTTAAAAGCTACATTTTTTGTCTTTTCTGTACTCTTTTTTACTTAATTTGTTCTTTCTGTAAATGTTATTTTTCTTACCTTTATAAGTAGTTAGTTGTTTGTCTGTGTCTGTGTGACTGTGTGTGTGTTGGGTGACAGTGTGAGTAGTGATTGCTTGGACTGAGGGAGCTCGGTAGGAGAGATGGACCAGGGTGAGGGAATGTCTGGGGCCGGGGCAGCTCTGGGAGAGCGTGGTAGTGGTAAGCGTCTTACCAGGCACATGTGTGGAGGGCATGGGCGCCCATTCCTGTTGGACCACGCAAAACTTGTGAGTCCCCCCCCGGAAGCAGGACCAGCACCACCTCCTGTCCTGATTCTGAAGCAGTTGAACCACCACCACCACCAAGTCCAGCACCAGGTCCTCTGTAGCAGGATGTGCCTGTTTCCCCTGGCCCAGGTGTGGATCCCATCCCTATTCAGCACCGTAACCAGCTGGCTGCCAGTTCATCTGGCCATCCCCTGCATGTGCCTGGTCCTCCCCACACCTCCGTTGTTTGGCAGTTTTTTGACTGTGTCGGGGGAGACAGCAGCGTGGTCAAGTGCCACCTATGTGAGGTGGAGGTGCGCCGTGACCCCCAAGGGGCTCACCTGGGGACTGGGGGCCAGTGCACCCATATGCTCAATCACCAGCAGTTAGAGTGACAGGCTGCCACAGAATGGACCATGCCTGAACCTGCTGGCCATTCCGTGGCAGAGGGTGCAGCTGTGCATTGCAGCATCCTTAAGAAGATGAGGGCCACAGCAGCACCTGCTACTCCAACAGCACCCCCACCCTCCCACCACCACCACCAGCAGGTCAGCCTGTAGAACGTGTGGACCCCAGAGAACTGCGTGTAACACAGGCTGACTTGGCAGTTCTCTGGAGTGCTGTCGAGGAGAACAAGGAGTGGGTGAGTGCTGTGGAGCAGCGGCTGGATTGCATAGAGGGACATCAGTTGCACATGATGTCAATGCTGGAACTGCTGCTGGATCACCATGGGATCCCACATTAGTTTTTTTTTTTTCACACCATGTGCCCCCCCACACCTTCCTTGCTGTGTTATAAAATGTATTCCTCCACCATCCCCGACCTTTGTATGTAATTATGCCCTTTTTTGTTGTCTTCCATATGCGTGACACTTTGTATTCTGAGCAGTGCAAGTATACTGTGCTAAACTGCATGTGTGCAGTCAGTCTTCTTTCCAGTCTGTGTATGTACTGCAGACACTGTCCAACTCCCTGACTTAAAAACATTTATTAATGAGTACAATGGTGGGATGGTGAAGCCTGGAGAGATACTACAAAACAGGCTTACAATATATCCAAGTAACTAGTAAAAAAATTAATGTTGTGATTCGTGACGTTGATCATAAATCATGATTTGTGACTGTGATGATGAAGAACGTGATTTGTATAACGAGTGACTCATGATGATGGTCCTGACTTAAAAACACATATTAATGAGTACAATGTTCATGCAGAATTATGCACCACACCTGTCCAGTACTCTGAAGGGAAGCCAAAGAAACAACTGTGACTTAAGTTAGAGATGGAGATTGGGCCCTAAAGAGATGCAAATGCACAGACAGATTAAGATTGTGCTGCACACTGAAAAGATGCAGATGCAAAGGCACAACACCTAACCAGTGCTCACCATCAGAAATTCAAATCTGGAAAAGAATACCTTTGCCAGTTGGGGCAGGCCGTGGGGGGGCAGTGTACTGCACTGCTGCAGTAACAGTCACTAGTACTAGTACCAGTAAAGATACCACAAAGAGGTACAAAAATTACACAGCTGCAGTAGATAGCAGGTTCACATTGCTGAAATTATGTGACACAATAAAAGGTGTCTGATTTGATGACACGTGTCACACACGTACTCACACACACACACTAAGTAATGCGTAACGAATCAAAAACTTCAGTAATATAACCACATATTTTAAACAAACTAAAATTATGCACTGCTGCACCACAAGAATCAGCAAAAAAAAATGGCAAGAATTATTGAAAATATTACTGTGTGCATTAACACAGTTATACAACAAAAATATCACCAAAACAGAAAGCACTGTCTTTTCCTCCAAGTTAATCTACCTACACCACAGATACGCCCCTCCCCCAAAGTACACTTCCTCTGTCTCTCAGTACACAGACTGAATGTTGTACATTAACATTCAAAATCCACACACAAACAATAAACGTTTGATGATATGAGCATAGGAGGGTTTCCTATAATCGATGAGCTAAAGTTTCAGCAAAAAATAATGACTCAAAAAGGCTTTTTTAAAAGCTTTTAGAAGGTTTGAATCACAGAGAGCTCTCAGAGCAGATTGTCTCCTACAGCTTCCTACACACACTACCCCAAACTGAGGCTGTGCAGAACAATCTAGAGCCCATGTGACCTGAAATCCCATGAATCACTGCAAAATTCGCCTTTGAAGCTTAAAAACAAGGCAAAGTGAGTCGAAGTACATTGTTTTCAATGTACTTCACCTTAAGAATTGGTGGAGTAGTGGTTTGGGAAGGCAGAGTAATGTGAAGTCATTGTTTTCAATGGACTTCGCGTTACCCATTATAACGCAAAGTACTCCGCTTTGTGTTGCGGAGCACTCCGCAAATTCGCCTTCACTCCATGAATCACTTCGCGGAGCGAATTGGGGCCACTTCACCCATCTCAATTTAAGAATAATAAAGGGAAGTCTTGTTAACTCTTTATACGGCACTTATTGCAGTAAGAAATGGCTCATTAAATTGCCTGTGCAGAGTTTAACTGTTTATGCTGCTGCTCTGTAGCCTGCATCGAAGCAGGAATTGTTTAGTACTGAGCGGCATAGCCTACTTCATTTGCTGCTGCTCGGTACAAGAATCCATAAAAAACCTTCCCCTTACAGCTCTTCTGTAAAGAGTAAGGCTCCCGGCTGCTGGCAGTGGGGTAAAGTGTGAAATAGTTTTGCCAACTGAGCTGTGTAGGAGCCGCAGAAATGTTCAGCTGACTCAGGCTGAGTGGGAATTAGGTTTGAACCCTTATTCAAAGTGGGATACGAGCACAGAGCAGAGGTGCAGATATTTTAGTTAATTTTAGCTGCTCTGTGTCTCAATAGATGCTCCTGGTACCCCTCTGAGTGTAAGACCCTATCGGATCAGTAAAAATAAAAAAAAATAGAGCCTTCTGTGAGTCAGGTTTGTGCTGAAGCCCCTGGACTGCTGCAGGATGCAGCTTAAGAGTACAAGCAATATCAGCAGGTGAGACACTATGAGCAGGGAATAGATAAGTCCCGTAGTGGCCATAAAATATGAAAATGTGTCCGTTGTTAGGACTGCATCCCCAGAATGGTGTGATTGGGGCTGTGTTAATAATAAAGAGAAGCCGTCCTAGAATGTGTTACTGCTTTGTGTGGCTTGCCCCTGGTAGTTATTGCCACTGGTTGCAGATATCCAGGAAGCTCCTTCTTGCTCCAGCTGGCCCTGTTTTCCCTTTGCCACTGCTGTGGCTTCTTATATAAGTGGGCAAGCTGTTTTCAGGAGCGAGTCTAGCACCGAAATCTCGGTGTGTGTGTCTACACAGCATCGGAGCAAAAGGTGCTCCAATGCAGGATAAAGGAGTATTTTAAATAACCATTAGTGGTTCAGAGCTGCAACATGCTCCGAACCAGGAGGTATGTGCGCACATTGTGGTGCTAGCTCCCGAACAGGGAGAGGATAGTCGAACTGAGCACATTGGTAAAATAAAGGGCCCCCTGTAGTCCTTTAAAAAAAAAAGGAAAGAAAGGGCTGTAGAACAAGAACGTCTTAAAGCAGGGGTGCCCTTTCAAAATAAAGTGTTTTGGGGATTTGAGGAAAAAGCATAGGGCTAATAAAAGCCCCAAAGAAAAATGGGTCAATATGAAAAGTGAAGCCGATGGGTAGACATTTCAGCATTCAGTCAAGGTACAGCTACACTTGAGAATACAGTAGTTGTGCCCTGCAGCTTTTCTATATAGCAACACAGAAGAAAATAATAGGGCTTGCTATTTGAGATAAGGTCTTTGGGCTGTATGATTTCTAAACAAATAAAACATGTTTTGAGGTTATAAAATATGAGCAGAGATACTAAAAGTCTCTAAGGTGCCCTTCCCTTTGCAGTAAGCCCTGTAAGAAGTGTTTGTAGGGCTGTTTATTGCAAACAAACAAACATACAGAGCTGTTTTATACAAATAAAGAGAAAGGGCTGAAAGCTGCAGGGATAGACATAAGCAGACTAGCCCTTCCTATTAAAACAAGCAAGAGGTTAGTACCTTTTGTTTCAAGGGTCCTTCTGTGTAGATTTTGCTGGTAAACTGTAGCTAACACAGGAAGGAAACCAAAGGCCTAGTGTCTTACCTGACTGCAGGAATGCATGTGGGATTTTCTTAAAGGAGCAGCGCCCTCTGCTATCCCCTTCTTATACCACTCCACCTGTCAATCAAGAGTAACTAAGGAGGGTTTTTTAGTTACCATGTAATTAGCTCTATTTTAGACTTTAGTAGCCTTATGCTTAACTTATAAGAAATAAAAAGTTTAGAAGGACGTGGGGTGTCAAAAGATACATGTATGGTAGGTCACAAAATGCAGCTAGACTAACACAGAGTTTCTTTTCTGTATTACGAGTTAAGGGCCAAGTCAGGTGACCCCACCAAACTGTATAAAAGCCTGCCAGTAGAGGCATTAAGTCAGACAGAGTGGTCAGTTGAAGGCTGACTGAGGTGGTAGTAAGACCTCCTGAGGATGTGTTCTTGCACACAGTTCTTTTTTAAGAATGGCAGAGATGCAGAAACTGTGATGAAAACAGTTGTTTGATTTGTTTTGACTAACCAGTTTACTTTTGACTTTGTTCATGTCATCGTCTATTATTCAGAAAATACAATGACAAATGCTCTCAATTGTTTTTTATGCATCTAAAAGTTGTCTGCCTGTGTCTGACGTTAGTGATCTCTCACACCCTTTGACACTTTCCAATATAAAAACTACTTGGAAGATGCTGAGTACCAGTTTCTAGTGTCTTTAATTTTAATCCTTCAGCCCCAAGTCCATGTATTTTCTAAATCTATTATGGGTTGTGGATTTTCTGTAATCTCCACTCTTTGTTTGACCCAATGCAAAATATTCACAATTTGTACCCCCTCAATTGTAAAAAGAATTGTTATTGTTTTCCATGTGGGTTTTGTAAGTGGGATGACAATGAAATGAGACCAGATGGGAGCAGTCTTTGCCTTATGACATTTGTTCCAAAATATGTCCAGTAACACTGGGTTCCTAAAACTGATGGCAAATATTGTATCTCCTGATGTATGTATTAATGCAAATATTTCAGAAGCCATGAAATTCAAAGATTCTTTTAAAAATTTACAGGCAATAAAAACTCCTTCTGGGGATTCTTGCAATCCTCCTTTGTACTTGACACATGCAACGTTTTTTCGTTTTGCTGGTTCCCCCAGATCTGAGAAGAGGTCGGCCATTCCTACTGTTCTTGGGGGTATTTTATTTTCATTTTGTTCTTTGGGTTGCTCTTGGGGGGGTGTCTGATTTTTTTCCATTTTATTAATTTTTCATGTTTTTTCTACCATATCTGCCCAGGATGTGTTCGTTATTTCAAAATAAATTTCCTTTTGGTGATCTTTTGAAACTGTTTGAACTAAGGTTTCTGCCTTTGCCGGGACAGGATTTTTGGTGTCCTTGAAACTGTCAGTTTCTAAAAAGTCACTGTCATTCGGGGTTGTTTGTCAGGAACAATGTTTTTATCTTTACCTACATTAGAAGTTAAATATTTTCCCTTTGCTGTGTTTTGATTTTCTGTTGTCTCTGGGGCATTCCTGCCTCTACCTGTTGCCATGGGAACCTCCAGGGCAGCTCGAGCCCAACTGTCATTACTTAGTTCATTTTCAGTATAACATACTGGTTTAAATAAGTAAGAATACATACCTTTTGTAAGTAAGTTCTTTTTTGCAGCGTTTTGTATTTCTTGAGCTGTCAGAACTTTTTTTCCGACATCCATAAAATACCATCGGGTGATTTCACCCAGCCTGCTGCCTTCTGGGCATTCTCTGGATGCCAGGGTTCGGTCGGGACAGTGACCGGTTGAGTAGATGATTTTGTATCCATGTCAAGTTTGGAGACCATTTTGTTTTTTGTTTTGGTGGTTTCTGGGGGTGTTTCTAAGGAGCTTGAAGGCTGTTCTGTGTTCTCAGTTTGCTGAAGCGCTTCCTCCTTGGTGGCAAGCATTTGGAGAAGCTTGCTTCTTCTTTCTTTTATATCAGCAAGTTTTATGGCAGTTTCCGATTCTAGTGTATGTTTTGAGGTTGATCTCAGGATGTCTACATTTTTAACATTTTGTTTTAAAGCTGCAGCAGTCTGTGTTTGAAAAAATTCTGTTTCTTGTTTTCTTTTTTCTTCCTGATTACTTGGCAATGGCATTTCTAAGTTATAAAAAATGCTTGCAGGTATTTCCATTGATGTAGTAAAGTCAATTTTTTCTTCTAATTCTCTGGCAGTGGAAGTTACTTCTCCAGATCCTATTCCTTCACCTCCTTCTCCTCTCCATTCTCCCTGGTCAGTTGTCTTGCTGACCAGCAAAGCACAAGGGCTCCCCCTACTGCAGGTGTCTGTAAAATCCACCTTTGTTGTTTCTTTTAATTCTTTTCCAGGATTGCCTGTGCTTACTTTATCCATGTCTTCCTGGGGGCCCCCTTGGCTTTCTGTGCTTAGTATACCTTCCGTGTTTTCCATTTGAGGTGCTTCTGCTTTGACTTCATTATCCTGAAAGTTAGGAGAGTCCTCTGATCCACTCATTCCATTTGCAAAGCTCATCTTAGGCCGAGTCATCTCCAACTTATTTGTGCCATTCCCTTCAAGGCAGTGCCTTTCTGTACAGCAGTTGTTTCCTATTTTTTGGACATGCTTCTTTTTCTCTTTTTTCTCTATTTTACTTTCTGCATTAATTCTGACAGTGGTGGCTTCCTTTGATGAGGCCAGGTCATCAGAAGTCAGCTGGGTGTTGCTGTCAGATGCCGTTTTCTCTGGTCCTGACATTTGGCACTGCCCTAGTTTCTGTAATGCTGATTTGAGCTGCTCACTTTTTTCTTTGTGCCTTATGTCTTCTGCTTTTAATTTTGCCAATATACGTTTAGCTGCTTCATCCTCTACAGCTTTACACTCTTGCAAGCTTGCGGTATCCTAGACCTGTTCCGTTGTTTCTTCCTCCACATCTGTAGCATCGTCCTCTGTTTTCCCTTCATTTTCCTTTGATTTAGTATCCTTGCCAGTCTTTAGTTTCTCTGAGGCTGAGGAGGATACCTGCTCCTCAGCCTCATGCACATCCGCTCCCTTTGCTTGCCTACCAGCTTCTGGTATTTTGGCAGTACTCCAGCATGGGTCACCATACCGGAGAGTAGGGGACGTTTTTATTGTGAATGATCAAACAATACATAAGGACAAAGGAAATCACCACTTGCTTTAGAATACATTTGAAAACTTTCATAGAACTTAATTGATATCAACTATTCCACAAATGAAAGACACTTTAAATTAAATTAAAAAAAGTAATAATGCGTACCCTATAAAAGAAATCAATTAGTCCCCCCTCCCCTTTTTTTAACATAAAACACAAAGGAAACATATCTCTAAAGAGGAATTTTTACTGTAACCCACCGGTACAGTATTTCCATGTTTTACATAGTTGCTGAGGACTCTCAGTCTTCCTTTCTTTCTTGACAATATGTTTGTTACACTTGTCCTATAATGAGCCTAACCAATTCCTGTTGTGGTAAATAATTCTGCTGTAGTGCTAATTGACAACGGAATTGCCAGATATGGTATTTTAAGATACTACATATAATTATAAGGGTACTTGGAAAATATTTCAGCCAAGGTCCGAATGGATTTCTAGTATGAGCACATCATAAATCATTCTCCTAAAATTTGGGTACTGTACTCTATTTGCCAGAAAGTTCCAAAAACCAAAAAGATATTGACATTCAAAAAATAAATGTTCCTGTGTCTCAAGAAACATATTACACATGCCCCAGGGCAGTATCAATCTGCTAATGATTTATGTGTTTATGGTTGTTTCTAACCCCAATCCTCCCATGGAATGTAACCATATCGTGTCCCAGAGATGTTTGGGAGTTCTAATATCAGTTAGTTGCCTAATAGTCTGTTGGAAGGTCTGGGAAGTACCTTTCAGAAAAATTAACTGTTCAGTGAAAAATTCTAACGTGAGCTGTTCATATAGCGTTCTTGTAGATAAAGTCTGCAGATCTTCAATAGTTATTTTCCAGGACCTGACTTTTTGCATAGTGGGTATTATGAAAGGCAGTAATACATCTGTAGAGAGTTTAAAAGTTCATTTCTGTTCCAGCCATTTGGGTTTGTACCGAGCAATCCATTCTTTACTCAAGATGCTCCACAGAGCATTTGTAGTTTTTAATATACTTTAGGAGTAAGACTGGCAACCCAAAATACAGTATGAAAAAAAATTAAGGAGTGTACCATTCCTATGCCACCCTGATTTACTGGTCGGTAAGTAGTTATTCTTTTAACTGGGTTTAGCCTACTGCCCCAAATAAACCCCCAAATTAAATTATATATCTTAGAGTCTAATTCCATAGGAGGAGGGAATACTGAGCTTGAAAATGTAAAATGGGAATAATAAAGGTCTTTAATAAATTAACCCTCTTTAATTTTGAAATTTGTAAGTATTTCTGTGAATTAATTATTTTCTCACATATGGTCAGTTTATTTTCCCAATTAACTTTTTCCATATTTTGTGAACCAAAATTCATATCCAGAATTTCTGTGTTTGATACCACTGGTATGTCACCAATGTGTGTTAATCCAGCCTGCACTATATTCCCTATACTGAAACCTTTGCTTTTTACCAAGTTAATTCTATTGTGAAATCACCTCCAATACTACCTGACATTCAGATTCTGCTCCTAAAAATAAACGCAAATCATCGGCATGAACCATTATTTTCAGGGGCTAAGTCTCCTGAGGTATCTGTAAACCCATAATCCCTGGAAATGTAGAATTTTCCTGGTTAAAATATTGATACAGAAAACATACAACAGGGGGCTGAAAGGGCATCCCTGACCTACTCCTGTCAAGATAGAAATCTTTCTTCCTGTTGTTCCATTAATCAAGGGATGGAGATGGACTTGAAGATAAAGCACCTGTAGCCATTTGATAAAGTCTGTTGGAATTCCATGAGCACTTAAAGCTTGGAATAAAAATGAATGGGGTACCAAATCAAAAGCCTTTTCCTGGTCCAGCGTAAAAACATTGCCATGTAAGATGTTCAAGTTTCAACTAGAAAAAAAATTATCTTAAACTGAACAGGTTCTCTCTTAGGTTCCTGCCAGGGATAGCACAGGTCTGGTAAGGAGTAATAGCCCTTTGTGCTACTTGACTGAGTCTATGGTACAATATTAGTGACAGGATCTTATAATCTGTATTTAGTAGGGAGGCAGGTCTCCAGTTGATAACATCTAGCCACCCCCTTTCTTATATAACAGTATTAAGAAAGCAGTAGACATTTGATTAGGCCTCTTGTAGTTACTTAACATACCATTGAATATTTCTAACAAAATAGGAATCAAAGTGTTCTGAAAAATCTTATAAAAGTTTGTACTCAATCCATCTGGCCCTGGGGCTGTTTTTCGCCATACTTTCCTTATGATTCTTTAATTTCCTCAGGCTGTAGGGGTTGGGTAAGGCCAAAAGTACTGGTCACTGTTAATGTATCTATGTCTAAGCCAGCAATGAACTCATTTAAATTTTCTGCTGTAGTAATGGGTATATTAAAGGTGGAGAGAAAATGGTCAGAAATTATATCCATAATTTTAGTAAAAGCTGAGTGTATGGTGCCCTCTTGGTCTTTTACTGCTGACCATTCTCTATTCTCAATCCTATGATGACAAGCCTTAAATATGTCCAAGGAACCTTGAATGCCTTGTGTTCCAGAAGATTGTTTCACTTTTAAGGATTTAGCCCTATCATAAAGGTACAGTATTTCCTCATTTCTAGGTTTAGATTTTTAATTTGGGTTGAGTACTCTATATGTTCAATATTTTGTAATGAATTAAGTTTGTAAAGATGCTTTCTTAATTGTAGAAACTTAAACTAGTCATCTCTGCCCCTCTGTTTTCCCCACTGTTTGTATAAATTCTGAGTTACTACTTTGACATCTTCCCGTCACTCTCCTAAGGGGTCATACCATACTGCAACTGTGGCTCTGGCCTTTAAATGTTCTACTGTCTGTGGGCTGGATATTCAAAAATGCACCAAAGGCCTGCACAGGTCCAGCACAGCGCAAATCCAATGCACACTGGTGCAACAGGAGTGATATTCAGAGATTGTGCATGCCATAGTGTGCCAGTGCAACCTGGCTGAATATGGCACAGTTGCACTATGGTGCAACTGTGAATGCACCATGGTGCACCTAGAGGTGTGCCATGGTGCATACACACACAGTTTCAGCACACAGCAGAGCGACGGGGGGACACGGCACAGAGAAGTGACCCAGGGACAAAACCAGGGAGGCACAGTGACAGGCCACAGGAGGCCACCACCAGCTGGGCATAGCAGGGTGCGAACAGGCACCCACACCCCCACCCCAGAATATAACAGTGGCACCGAAGGTAGGCAACAGGAGGTGCCAATGGCCAACAAAGGGCCACCAAGGGGACCCCCCACAGGCTGCATGCTGTGCCCCCCCAACACAGCCAGACCAGAGCAGGTCACACCCAGGACCACACAGCCAAGCACACACACCCACAACACTCCCCCGACAGCCCCCCCATGGGCACCCCACGACACGCCCACTGACCAAGGGGAGGGACACCACCACAGTGGGATACACCACAGCACACAGCAGTGAACCACAGAAGCACAACATGCACCCTGACACATACACACCACATGGACAGGCACTGCGCCACTGCAGCATGGCTCTGCACGCCACCTGCAAAGCAGACACTGACACAGGCAGGTAAGTCAAAATATTGTAATATAAAAATATGAACACTAAACTATGTACAGAACAAAGGGGGTGGGAAAGGGAAGGAATGTGAGGGATGGGGACAGGGAACAGGGACTGTACAGTGGGAAGGGGGACTGTAGGGGGAGGTACAGCAGGGGAAACGGGAAGGTAGGGTGCACACTAGCGGCGGCCATGCCCTGCTACCCCTCAATGACCATGGAGTCCACCTCCCATCACCCGCCTGTGGATCTGGAGCACCGCCTCCATAGTGGTGGACGTTCTCAAGATCAGCTGCCTCAAGAGCCTGCAGTAGAAGGGCATCCTTCACCACCCCCGGACACCTAGGACAAGGGACAGGACAGGCGATCAGTGCAGTTACCCAAGAAACCGTGCCCATCCACAGTGCACATTGGGCAATGGGATAACACACCCCAGAAGGCCTGAACAGGCCACCCACAGGGGGATGGGCAAATGACTGCCAGCAATGCAGCACACAACTACAGTGCACAACAGTGGTCCCTGCTGCACAGAAGCCACCCAACTGCGCTATGCCAGTCACATGGCACAGTGCCCTTGCAGCACCACAGCATTGACAGTGGCAGCTGGGCACACACCCACCCCACCAACAGTTGGTACACGAGTACAATGGATGTGCCACAGTGGTAGACACCATGCACAGTGCAACACACACAGCTGCCACGGCACATGGCACAGGCGGCCATGACCAAACCCATGCCCCCGCAAACCTCCTATACATGTGTGAAGGACCATGACATTGACTACCTGCTCTCCGTGACCCCACTGGTGCTGGGGCTGCTCCTGCACCACCTCTGGATCCTGCTGTGGCCTGCTGTCCTGCTGTGGCCACCGTTGCCACCCTCTGGCGATTCTCAGGCCCTGGGAATTGAACACAGACAGAAACACATCAGTACACAACCACAGCAGCTGGCCTCCCATGCACAGTGTGGGTCCCTGCCTGGCACGGTCTGCACAGTGGCATGTCAACACAAGCGGTGGTGGGTGATGCCACCCTGCAGTGCATACATTGACAGTACACCATCCTGCAGGACATGCCAGGCAGCCCAGCCAACACCACAGTACAGTACCAGGGTGCAAATGCATGCTGGGCCTACTCACCTGGCTGTGGCACATGCCCACGCCTGATGAGTGCCTCCAGCCAGTGGAGACATCCTGGGTCCCTCTGCATCAAGTCCCCATATCAGTGCTGACACTGCTCTCCAGTCTTGGCCACCCCAGTTTACTGCACTAGTGTGGCAGCAATAGCCTGCCATGCAGCCACACGGGGCTGCTGTAGTGGTACCTGGCAGGACAGCTGGGGTTCATGGGGCTGGACGCAGGCCACGAGGTTGGCCAGCTCCACCTGTTTCCAGTTACTTGCCCATTGAGACCTGCGCTGCATGATGTCTCTGCTGAGAGCCGTGCAGCAAAATGGTGGCCATAGTCACACGTGGCCACAGCATGTGCCAGATGCATGGACCAAGGGGATATGCGCTGTGTCCGCAGATCGTGCAACGGTGTAGATGTGCAGCATGGGTGTGGCTGGGTATGGCCATGTGTGTGGGATCATACAGGGTCAGAGGTCACTGCAGGGGTCGGATCATGGCCGCGCGCTGTGCGCACATGCGTAATTGCTGCCATGGTGCACCATGCACCATGGCTGCTACTGCGCAGTGGGTGCACAATGCACAATAGCCAGCAGTATACCGGCCAGCGCCTATGCACAGTGCCAATGCGCACCATGCATGTGTGTGCATTGCACCACATTGTGCGCCAGAGCAATCATATGACTTGCTCCGGAGCACTGTCATTGTGCATGGCGCAAATACGCAATATTCAGCCACCACATGCTAATGAGCTCATCAGCCAATGCATGGTGCAATGGGGGAATTAGCATATCATTACCGTTGCACCAAAGCCCATTTGCATGCGGTGCACCATAAAAGTGCAGCAGATTGGCACAGGCCATGGCCTGGTATTGCATCCATTTGAGGTTAGTTGTGCATGCTGCTGGAGCACACTGAGCACAGACGGCACAGAAGGGGGGATGGCAATGGGTGTTGCAGTGAATGACGCACTGTGCTGTCCATTTCCACAGGAAGCGACATGTCAGAACCTGAGGAGGGTGGGGAGTGTGGGTCTGCTCACAAGTGCAGGCCCAACTTCACAAAGGCAGAGTCAGAGGCCCTGTTCAAGGCTTACCTAGACAGGGAGCCGCTGTTGAGTAGTACGACAGGCACACCACAGGCCAGAGCTGGGGCCTGGGTGGAGATGGCGGAATGCGTGAACCAGCAGGGCAGCCACCAGTGGTCAATGCAGGAGTGCCGCAAGAAGGTGGGCACTGACAAAAAGGTGGATCAAGGAGAAGGTGGCGGCCATCTGTACAGCCCGGAATGACACCAGATGGGGGCCTGCTGATGTGCCACAGCTCATGGAGCAGGAGGAGTTGGTGGAAGCCACCTTGTGCTGCAGCACCATGGAGGCTGTGCCTGGCAGAGGATTCTGGACAGATGGCAGCCCATCCCTGCATGGTACATATGGCAGCAATGCACAGCATGCTGTGGCATTGTGGGGTAGGCACTTGTGGCCATTTCTTCACTGACACACCTGTTTTATCTTCCAGTACCATCACACCTGCATGCAGAGGATGACACACTGGTAGCAGACGTGGAGGCAGGACCAGCCCTGGAAGACCAGCCATCCACCTCCATGGGCATCCAGGGGCCTGGGAGGCTGCAGCACACCACCACTGTCCAGCCAGATGACCTGGGCATGGGATCAGATGAGGCCCTGGATGTGTTTCTACAGGATGCCAGTCTCAGCATCCTCTCTGTGGAGACACAGATCGACGTGGGGTCCAGCACCAATGACGACCTCACCATAATCCTGGACAGCATGGGCTGTGTTGTGGGGGAGATGCCCATACCAGACACAGACAGTGCATCCAGCGACCTGACAGTAGGGGAACAGTTGCCTGCCACCACTGTGGGTGCAACCGTGTGCACTGCCACATCTGTGGCTTAGGTGGTGGAGGTGTGGCTGCACAGGTGCTGGGCAGTGTTCAGTGGCTGGAGGGGCAAGTGCAGCAGACTGCTGGTGCCACAGGGCAGCTGGATGCAGGGTCTGCCGGCGGGGCATCAGCAAGGGACATACCCCATGAGGACCCCATTGTGCAGCATCCACCTGAGAGGGGGGCTGTGCAGCATGGCCAGTCACCACAGGAGGGTCGGTGTCCCACCCAAAATCCCCAGGATGCTGACCCAACAGCAGAGCACACCCATTTGCTGTGGGCCTCCATTGAGCAACAGGTGCAGGTTGCCACTGGGCTGCGTGCACTGCGTGTGGAGGTGCACTAGCTGGCAGAGCAGGATGAGAGGGGCATTGAACAACTCCTGGAGGGAATGCAGGGCATGCAGGAGGCCATGACTGCTTCCATGGATCATATTACACAGGCGGTCATGGATGGCTTCATGCTGCTGGCTGCCACAGGGCATGGCTGGTCACCACGGACCCCACACAGTGCATTTTCCACCCCACGATCCCAGTGTCAGGTGACACTCACACTGTCGATGCCAGGCTCTGATGTTGGCATCCCAGGCATGCCTGGGGTGGGTCTGTTTGGGCGCCTACACCCCCCCCATGCAGACCCAGTCGAGGTCCCCAGGTCAACCCTGTGGGGCTGTTGCAAACACCCCCTGAGGCCAATGAGCAGCTTGTGGCTGCCGATCAGCCCTGTCATGACCCCCCATTGCCATGGTGGCCAGGGATCCGTGTAGTGGCCCTGTTGTGCAGCCTGCCCTGACCACAGTCTGCAGCTGCTGCCCTGTGCATGCATGGGTGGTATGTGCGTGTGCATACCACTGGTGTGGTGCCTGTGTGTCACGCCGCACGCTGCCTGTGTGCATGCTTGCCAAGCCACTGGACCATATGGCGTGGGTCTGATGAGGCCAGTTCTGCACCGGTTGCGCCTGTGCACTGGTGCAATGCATCTGATCCTCGCCACATGCCAATGCCTGTGCATGTGGGTGCATGTGTGTGTAGGCATGTGTGTGAGTGCATTGCTGTGTGCTGATCTGTGCAGTTGTGTGTGGTTGTGTGCCACTGACTCCCCTGACCCTGCATCATGCCTCTGTGTGTGCATGCCCATTGCCATGCAGACCCCTGCATGTGTGCTGTACCTGTGTGTGTGGCTCAAGCATAGGTTGAGTGCTACCTACCTGCGTGCACCATAGTACTCCTGTACGATGGTATCATGGTGCTGTTGGGCCAGCCTCATCAGCTGTGGATCCCTCTGCCTGGGGGGACTGTCCACCTCCCTCCGGCACATTGCCTCCATCGTCCCCACTACTGTCGCCCTTGTCAGCCTCAACAGCTATCCCACAGTCAATGGCCATGTTGTGCAGTATGCAGCAGGCCAGGAATAGGCCACAGGCTTTCGAGGTGCTGTATTGCAGGGCACCGCTGGACCTGTCTAGGCAATGGAAATGTGCCTTCAGCATTCCAAATACACGCTCAATGATGTTGCACATGCTGGCATGTGCCTCATTGTAGTGTTCTTCTGCTGGGGACGATGGGCGCCAGTAGAGGGTGAGCAGTCAGGGCCTCAGTGGATAGGAGCTGTCACCTGTGTGGATAATGACATGGTTAGCTCTCTGCCTTCCCTTGCTGTGCCCGTTGCCTGCCCTGGTGCCCTCGCCTGCTTGCCCACCCTGCCCTCCCCATTCCATGGCCTGCTCTGTCCGTCACCCTGCCCATTTCATACTTACCCAGTAGGTGGCCTGCGGGGATGTCCCCACATTTGAATCTGTGCACAGCACAGAGCTGTGCCAGATGAATGCATCATGTGCACTCCCAGGGTGTGTGGCACAGACATTGGTGATGCACCCCATGGCATTGCACACCACCTGGCAGTTGATGCTTGGGCTCCCCTTCCTATTGATGTATGCTAGCCCCTCGGGGCCAGGTGGCATGCGGATGCCCAAGTGGGTGCTGCCAATGGCCCCAAGCATGCCAGGCATACGTGTTATCCTGTGGAAGTCCTGCATGGCTGCTGTATGCTCCGCCTGTGTGCTGGGGAAATGGATGTATTCTGAAGCATGTGGCAGCAGGGCATTGAGGAACTTTGTGAGGAGGCATGACGTGACTTACTGGGTTATGCCTGTGGTGTCTCCTGTTGGTCTCTGTAAGGTGCCCGTGGCTAGCAGGCACATGACTGCTGTGACTTTCGTCTCCACAGACATTGCATGGCTCCATCTTGTGGGTGCCTGCATCTCCTCACTGCCCAGCTTGCACAGCTGCCTCAGAATGGCCCTATGCAGGTGGTACTGGCCCACTGTCTCCGTGTTGGAGAAGTTCCCGAAGGTGGTGCAGGCACGGTACCACCTGTGTTGGGCATACCACCGATGGGCCCTTCCTCGGCCATGTCACTGTTTTGCCTGCCCTCTCACACCCCTCATTACTGCCTCCATCATGAATGGTTCACTATCCATGGCGCCTGATGTCTTGTCTCCCCCTGGGTGGTTGGCTGCTGTGGGATGTGTGCCACCCTGGTGCACTGCCTGGCACTGTGCCTGCCTGTCCCTCTCACTCTCTCTGTCCCTTTGTCCCTTTCCACTGCCACCTCTGTCACTATCACTCTGTGGCTGCCTCTTTCTTTCTTTCTTTCTTTCTTTCTTTCTTTCTTTCTTTCTTTCTTTCTTCTGGGTGTCTCTCTCTCTCTCTCTCTCTCTCCTTCTCTCTCACCTGGTGCAAGTGCTGTCTGTGTGCTTGCGCCTTGTATTTATAGGCTCACGTCTGCTTGGTGCATCTTGGTTTTGCTCCACACATGCGCCATGGGTCCACAGTTGAATATCGTACTGCGCTGGATATTCATGGGCACAACCCCTGCGCTTGCACCTGCAATCATTATGGTTGCACATTTGCGTAATGGTATTTGCACTGTGCAAAGGCTCCCACTGAATATGGCTCCTTGAAGCAATTCTGCACCTGTGCTAGCGCAACTCAGTTGTGCCATGCGCAACTGCTTTGAATATCCAGCCCTATGTGTTTAAATGAGAATCCAACAACACAAAATTATTGATATGCCAATAACCTTTCCCAATATTATTTTTTTGTAAATGGCCTAAGGTAATGTGTAGTACTAAATGATCTGAGGTTGCTGTAGGGATGGTATCTGCCTTATGTACCTGCCAATGTCATGAAATAAAAACATAATTAATTCAGGAGTATAAAGCACTTATAGAATATGTATGTCCCCCTGACTTTTTTATGGTTCTATACACATCCTGTAATGTTGCTGTATTTATCATTTGTTTTAAAACATTTGTATCGCAATACAGTTTGGATGTGGTCCCTGTTTTATCAATGAGTTCTAGTGGGCAGCTGAAATCTCCACCAAAAATAATGTTCTTATGTGTGTGTAGATAAGGTTATATTAATTTCAATAATTTGATTCTAGATGTTTTTGTTTGTGGGGCATATATTACTCCAAGTCTAAGATCTTAATCATTTATTTTTATGTCCAGAAATAGAGCCCTACCTGGGTCAATATCCATGACTTTTATAATTTGTACCTTCACACTTAAAAGTATTCCTACCCCAGAGCACAAGTCTTCCCCTAAGGACCACAAGCTTTTTGTATTTAATAAATATCTACCTCAGATCTTAGCCTGGTATCCTGTAATAAACAAATTTGTGCCTGAGAGTGATGTAGTGCTTGCAATATAATTTTTTATGTTATTTACATTTAGTGACATGATTTGTAAAGTGTCACCAGAGGCTGTATACAATAATAAATTTTAGTGGTTAGTACAAACTCCATATTGTATCACATTTTCTTTCTAGTCTTTTTCTTTAACTTTGGTTTCTCAGTGATATCACCCTTCATGTCCAATGTACTGTATCTTTTTGAGAAGAAGCCACTGAGGATGTCTCTAAGTTTTCCTCTTTTCTGTCAACTGATCTCGTAAAACAGTGTATTTTATGGTAATATCTAATTTCTCTGTTTTTGGAAGTTTAGATTTTGGTGTGATTCTAGAGGAACATTGTTTTCCCCAAACCAGCTGGTACCCCTGTCTTGGTCGTGGGGGTGGGGGTGGGGGCATCGAGCCTTCCTATTGCAAAACTGTCGAAGGGGTCATATAGTCTTGTGAGGCAGTAATCTCCATTTTTTGTTCTCCCTCAACTGGTGCACTCTCCTGATTACTAGTGGAATTGTCTGTCAGTGTTTCGTCAGAGTCCTCTGGAAGGATTGTGGGATTTGCTGGTCTAATGTGTGCAGTTGAAGTGATGTCCACAAAAGTCTGTGACTGTGTGGTGCCCTTATTAGTGAAGGTTGGGCTGGGCTGTTTTTTCTTGTGCAGCATGAAATATGTTGTCCTGATTGTAAAAAGTGCCTTTATTGTAGACTGCCCAGGGACACTACAAAAAAAGGTGACCCATCTATTAATAGAGGTTACACTTTGGTGGGTTAGGGCAGAAAGTATTTTCATGTCCTATCTGTAAACAAAAGTTACAGACCAAGGCATTACAGGCATTGCTCAGATGAGAGAGTGACCTGCATCTGTGGCAGCTTTTTGGCTGACCAGGGTAGAAGCAAAAGGCCTGGTCTTGACCCCAAGTAAAAATAACTGAGAAGGTGTGTAGACCCAGCTTCAGTCATGTGCAATTTTATCTTTATTTCCACCCCCAGTTCAAATATTTTCACTATCCAGGATAGGTATTGGTTTGTCAATAATGTCAGCTTTTTCTCTCACCCAGTATAAGATATCCAAAATATGTACACTTTCATATCTGAATAAAATGGTAATGTTTTTCACAACTGGATGAGTGAGTGGAATGGCAATAAAGGAAGACTACACTGGAAAATGTTTTAGTGGGTAATATTTATTCCAAAATTTCTCCAGCTGTATAGGGGTGTTAAAGCTAATGTCAAAGATAGTGTCCCCTGAGATGTGAATAATGGCAAAAATGTTGGCAGCTAAAATCTGCATGGATTCTTTTAAAAGCTTCCTTGCCACAAACACCCTGTCAGGGGGATTCTAACCCTACTGTGTATTGAAGTCGAACTGCATTTCTTATGGTACTAGGTTTCCCTAGTTTGGAGGACAAATCAGACAGTTTGAATCTCATGTTAGTATTTTGCCTTAAAAAGTTTTGCTTTGGGGAAGGGGGGGAGCCCCACCCTTGGCTGTATCTGAAAAGAAAGACTTATTAGTTTCTTCCTGCATATTAGCATAATTTTCTATTTCTTCAGCCCATGATTTTGGGGGCACCAGCTGTAAAATGTCAGAGTTTTTTCCCATATTTTCTTCTCTCTTTCAGGACCCTCCAGTTGAGCGGAGGTTGTAGCGTCACCTTGTTGTTTAGTATTTTCACAGTTCCCCAGCCTCATACGAATGCCCTCTATTCCCTGTATTGTCTCAGTGGGCACAGTTTGAGCTAATTGATAAACAGTACCTGATAATGGAGCCATATGCTCCGCATCTTGCATCTCTCCCAAATGTGTGGTTTCCATGGGAACTGTAGTCTGTTTCTGCATAGGAGCAGCCACACCTTGTTCAGGAACAGAGCAAGTTTCGGGCGGCTTTCCTTTTGTTTTTTTCTGAAGTTCTTTACTAGACAGCTGTCGAATTTCCTTTGCCATCGGGGGTTCTCCCGGGAGCCATTTTTTCCCATCTTCTGCAAGTGTCCACCCAGCTGCACAGAGGACTCATTCTGGGGACCAGGTACCCTCTTTTGCCTCCCACTCCTTGTTTTTCTCTGAAGCTGGATATAAAGGTGCAGTAATTTCATCTTCTGCCTTGGCGGCCGGGAATTTCGGTGAGAACTCCTCAGAGTTCAATAATCTTAGGAGCCATGCCCTTCGGGCTTCATGTTCAACAGGTATCGTTGCCTTCAGTGTCTCTGCCACAGCTGGAACAGCTGCTGTTCTTGAAGGTATTTGCTCAGTTTGCTCATTTTCCTTATTCTGACCTGCTATGTCATTTCAAGCCTTTTTTTCTCTACTTGTGGAACTTGGGTCCTCCCAAGAATCCATGTCCATGTCTGGAATCTCCATAGAACTTTGAAAGGTTATCGCTGTAATTTTGGAGCTCCAGGCTCCTAAACCCCCTCCTCCTCCAACCTCCACACTGTGGTCAGTCATTTTGCCGACAAGAGCACAACAGCGCCCCCTATTGCAAAGAGTACAGGAATTTTCCTGGTGTTCTGAACAGCATTCCTCTTCCCATAAAACTGGTTTATGCAACTGCCCAAGGTTGTGCACAGGTGTTAATGTAAGAAATGCTGCAACTATATAGTCAGTCACTTCACTACCAGTCTCATTGTTTGCAAAGCACAGTGTGTATGAAAAGTGATATATAAATGTTGTTGTTCTTCTTTTTTTGATCTAGATCTTCAACGTACAGGTAGTATTGGTGTCCCTGTCGTCAGCTCTGATTATCATAAGCCAAATGCAGGCAATTCAATTTTGCATGCTATAAATACCCACCCAGGGTATCTCATGAGACGCATCTGGTATAGACAGCTGGTACAGTACGTCTCAAATATGACTGTTCGGATGACTTGACCTTTCACTCAGAAGTATTTAGTAAGTTTGAAAGGTTTGCAGTCCAGTTCTACAAGTGAGATGTACTAAACTCTGCCTTTCAGAGAGCTATTTCACTGAATATGTCCAATTTGCTCTAATCAAAATTACATGCAAATGAAGCAGAATGCATTAGTTTTGTCGCAAAACATGACTCAGTTGCTACACAAATAAAAGGAGTTATTTTGAAACATTGGCACTTGCTTGAAGCAGATCCTAACTTGGGCAAAGTAAGCCACATTCCTTCTACAGTGCCTTTCGGTAAAGGACCTACAGTAACTTAGGTGACCTGCTTACCCAGAGTCATTATCAGCCTACCAGACCGACAATTACTTGGCTACCTCCAAAGCCATGCAGCTTTCCATGCCATTATTACAATATATGCAATACTCTATCCAAGGAAAAATATTTATTCATCCCATATCCACAAATGTTGATATTCAACAGTTTATTACATGCACCACAGCTTTAGTCATCTATGTCCACTGGTGCATGTGTGCCCTCCTTTATTTGGGCTGCATTATTAGTCTGCTTAAGTAGAGGCTCCAGGAACATTTCAGAGCAAATTTGTAGCAACAAAACAGAATACAATGGTGCAAGGCATTGTAACAAGGCACATGCAGGTAATGCCAAAGTCTTCAAATATATGAGCACTGAGGTCATCACCTGAAGTCAACAAGATGCCACTGCCTTTGCCTACTATTCCAAGAGAAGAATAGATGGATTTTCCAGCTCTTAGTGTTATCTCCCAATGGCCGTAATAAGGATCTTGGTTTTATACTCTTTCTGTACTGTTTGTGCCAATATTTACCTATTTCTCTTGACATTAATAATTTTGTGTTATATTGCATTTGTCTCATATTGATTTCTGCATAATTAACCTCAGTTGGTATATTTTGGGTTATTACAGCAAGATACTTTGTTCATCCCTTCCACTGTTTCATTTCTTCTTTTTTACTCTCTTCATTTACCCTTGTATCTCTCAATGCCTTAGCTTGGTTGGATTTCACAAAAAACGAGTGTATCTTTACCTTTACCTTCATTTTCTATTATTAATTTTCATTCATTCCCATCATTCTGGTTGATTTCTGCATTGAGCAGTTTATGTTTTTCCCCTCTTTCCCCTGTTCTGGCTCATTTTTTTTTTTTTTTGTAATTTCTCTTAGTCTTCCATTCTTTATAATCAGGAAACTGTATTAATCAGCTTGATTTTGGTCATTTGTCCTCTCCATCTGTTATATACCTAGTGGTTTTAAATGTAGTCTTTGTCTCTTTATCACCTGTGTATTAGTTAGTGCTTTGGCACACTTTTTTATTCCCATGTTTTACATCTGGTATCTTTGGGTTTATTGGATGTTTTTCATTACTGTCGGTACACTGAAGCAATTTTCACAATGTTTTTATTCTTAAATTTATCAGTTGATCTTGGTGGTCTTACAGAGGGTGTTTCTTTTCGATAATGTCAATTGTTCATACTCATTCCTATTGACTTAGAGTGTTTGGCAATATTCCATACTCACATTTACTTTTCTATAACATGTTTTTTGTACCTCCTCCAGCTTGGTTAGTTGTCCATCTTACTTTGCCAGAGGTTGGGCACTCCTTTGTTTTTGGCACTTGCACCCGCTGCATGTTCTTGGACTAACTCCAGTAGTAATTGACTTTTCTAGTACTCTCTTGTGTTTTGGAGCACCAAGCTAAAAAAGTTCTCAAATGATTTAAAGTGACTCTAACATTGCAGGGGTGATGGGGCAACCCAAGGTGGGTGACTGAGGATCCCAGCAGCTTCTAGTGCAGGACTTCACCATTAGGGGATAGATTTGGGAACAGGGAGGGGGTGTAGAAGGCAGTAAGGTGCATATCAAGTGCCACAACTTGGAGGGATGGACAGCGGATCCAAAGGATCACTAGGGCAGCAGGGCGGGGGGAAGCTGTATGTCACTGTTCACCTGGGGACCAATGACCTAGCTAGGAATGTACAGAAATAAGGGGCACTGGTCTCAATAATACTGGACAAATTGTTAGACATAGACACATTCAGAAAACTGGAACCTAGTGACTTAACAGCACTCTACCCTTGATCACAACCTGGACACTAGCTGAAAGTCTTAGCAGTGGAGTGATAATGACTCACATTGAGTCTTTTGTGGGATCCCTCTCTTGAACTGCCAGATAATTGCAGCTCTTAATGAGTTGTTAATCACACCTGGCCATCTGGAACATTGAGAGAGATTAGCATGAGGACTAGAGAATGCTATAGTAGAGACTTTTTTAACTTCATTAACAGCCATGAAAATCTGCACTAGTCAAGACAGGCAAGTAGAGAGTTAGCTGCACTAGCCCTGGTCAATTTGCACTAGTGTTTGGGCTAGTAAAACAATGTTAAGATTGACCCCTGCACCACTGCCACTGCATTGTCATGTGTACCACCATCTCTGTGTGGTGCCATGCACCCAGCTAACTCCATGCTGTGCCACTTGCTCTTCCAACATTACACAGTGACTCATGTATTGTCATCACTGCATCACTACATGCACTGCTAACTCTGCCATGTACACTGTCATCACCACACAGTGCCACTTGCACAGCCACCAGCTTGCAGTTCTGTGTACAATGCCACCACTTGCTGTGCCACATGCACTGCTGATTCCACACTGAGCCATTTGCACTGATATCAATATTTGGTGCCATGTGTACTGCCGATTTTGCTGGAACTGTGCCTGGTGTTGACCATTGCTGGAGGCTGGGGCATCTGTGGCATCAGTTATTTTCATCAACTCACCCCTGAAGGCCCAAGTGTTGGTACATGCCCTGTAGGTCAGGTAGTATCCATAGACAGCAGAATTAAGGCATATTATGTTAAAATTATTCAATCAAAATAAAGACCTACACTTTAAGGCTACAGCCTGGCTAGTCCTCTAACCAGTTCACATCCAGTTTTAAAGATGAGAGGTCATGTATCATTCCCAATGTCATATCCTGTGCCAGTGACCATGGTAGGATTTGAACTAGGGATCACTTGGCTTGTGTATGCAATATCTATGTTCTCCCTGTAGCTCTTGTACTTCTCTGGAACTCTGTACTCTTGTTTTTCTCTTTTCCTTATAATAATCCTTTTTTTCCTTTATTTCTGCATGTCTCAGAGGACATTGACCCTGGTCTGTCAGGACACAGACTACTTACATATCAGATAAGTATTGTTTGTGTTTGACCTTCCTCATTGGCCCATTTTGTTCTTGAAGCACTATGGATCCTTTGTGACCCCATGGATATTCTTTCTTCACAGGTACGATTGGATATCATTCTAAAACATCCATCCCAGGCTCCCCAGGACCCAGGTAAGAGATCTCATATCTATGCTAGTTAGGTAAGCTGTAATGATGCAGCCTCAACTGTGCCTTGCCTGTCTCCTGCACCCTTTGCATTGTCTATGCCCTGACCCACATATCATGTTAATGCAGTTGCAGTGGAACATCCGGAATCAAAATGCCAGAACCAGCAGGAATGCAACAAGCAGATTACAGGTGTATTCAGGTTCCCATATGGCATTTCCTAACCCTGCAGGAATAACTGTTTTGAACTAATACAGATCTGTCAGTTTAAGGGGCTTTCCTTTACAGTGCCAACATAAATGTGTGGGGACAGCCCTGAGTAAGTTATTAAGGATGTTAAGCCGTTGTCTCCCTTCCAGGTTTATAGCTCATCTTCCAAGGTTCAGAAGGTCTGGAATTTCTCAGTGATAAAGGCCAGCAGAAGCTGACTTTTCACCATGGTGCAGAGGTACAGGTATCCCGTTGAGGTAAAACATGGACTGGGTAGTAGGCAAGCTTTCTCTTTGTTCCTTTTGAAGAATAGGATGGCATAATGCCAGGAGGCTGCGACACCCACTGGAAGATGTGCTGTGTGTTGCTGCTCCAGGTGCACTGAGGTGGTTGAGTAGGGTAAAATGCTGATAGGGACCCCTTGTTTATGCTGGAATGCTGCCTCTGAGAGGGTTTGCAGGCTATGGGCCAAGCCAGGGTTGGCACCTGCGTCCAGGGCAACAACACAGAGTTTTTGTCCAGCAGCAAAGAGGTTGGCCTTTGGGGGCAGAATTGGGAAGAGTAGAGCTGCTGTTGACATGCGGGAGCAGATTAGGTAGTATCATGGAGAACAGACTCTGCTTAAAGTATGCCAGCTGCATTGGAAGAGGCTGAGGGGGCAGGTGCAGCAAGAGAGCAGAGGTATTGTGAGTGAAATATAGGCTGAGGCTACTGCTGTATCTCTGACTGTGAGGAAAATACACAGCAGGAAGTGCAATTGACTTTATTGCAAAAGTTGTGCAAGGAATGCACACAATTGGTATAATCATTATATTTAATATTATCCTGGTGTCTATACACACATGCTTTCGTTTTTCAAACAAGGAGCTCCATCCATGGCCCTGAGGGAGGGAGGCAAGCAAGCAGGTGTCTCATGGACTTTATCCAGGTTTCACAACCCACACATCAGCTTGTGCCATCTGCAGGACCACACAACAAGAAAAAAAAAACAAGGCAGGAATTACAATTCAACCAGTCCATGTAAGAGCTCGCAACACACGTAATGCTACAGATAAGTAATTCTTCCAGTTCTTATTGCCATCCACAACATGGCACCGCACTCAGTATACTTGCACCTGGAATAACTGAGGGGCATTGCCATTGTAGTCTTCTTTCTAGCTCTGTGTAATCTGTCATGTGGCAGAGTAGGTTACAATAATAGCTTTTAAAAATTATGCTCTGATCTCACTGCCCGCGCATGCTGTTTATTTACAGCAGAGTTTGTGTGTGTGGTTAGTGGATGTGGCAACAAGCATAGGATTGGTGGGTGTGACAGCAAGCACAGAGGAATAGAATCATAAGATGTGATAGCAGGCATGGTGTTATGTGGTCAGTTGGTGTGGCAGCATGAATGGGGGGGTATGGAGTTGTGAGGTGTGATAGCTTGCATTGTGGTAGAGGTGAGTGAATTTGACAGGGTGTATGGGGATGATGGGTGTGATAGTGTATGTGATCATAGAAACATAGATTTTGATGGCAGATAAGGAACACTTGGCCCATCCAGTCTGCCAATTTCCCTACCTATTGGATAAGCTGCAGATCTTAGTTAACCAAAAGTATGGAATCATGAGCTGTGACAGCATGCATGGGGTATGGTATTGGTGGGTGTGACAGCATGCATGAGGATATGGGGCTGTGAGGTGTGACAGCGTACATGGTGTTATAGGATCTGTCGTGTGACAACTTGCATGGGGTTGGTGGATGTGACAGTGTAAAGGGGAATATGGGGTCATGATCTTTAATTCTTGCCCCACCTGCAGCAAAACAAAAGGATACTATGCTAAAGAAAGTCAAAGTCACTTCTCAGCTGAGCTGCTGTGTTAATTCTGTTGCAGGGAGATGTCACTGGAGCAACCCATGGTGGCAATGCCAGGATGGGCTGAAACTGTTTGCACTCCCAGGAAGAACATTTCCCTTAATTCTAGGAATAGGTAGGAATGGGGTCATTTATTTTGTTTTCATTTTTGTAGGGAGGAGTGTCCCAGTAGGTTCCTTTGTGTTTTTCATGTGAACAAGGAGGGTCCCTGCACCGAGGCTGCACCATGAGGAACCATGTTGTGAGGCTAGGAGGACACTATGTAGCATAGACTAGGGGCACAACTGGTGTACAGATAACTTTGGTAGGATTTCCAGTGAACAGCTGGTGATTAGCAGATGTTGGATGACACCTACATTAAAGATATGCAGATGTCTGATCTTGTTGTATGTACCTTAATTATTTTTTGGGAACACTCCACTGGCAGGTTTTCCCCTACAGTGTGGTCAGTGTGATACCAGTGACCCACGCAGGCCATTGTGATACCATGCTGCACGATCATTTTGCTACCACCAGCACAAAGCATGGAATGAGACCATTGTATTACCACTGCAAATGCACCTATTGTGCTACCACTGACATATGGTACCACAGTGGTCACAATGGTAGTGCAATGGAATTGAAACAAATCCATTATGATACCAATTGAAGTGGTATCACACTGGTAGTCGCCATTGTGCTACCATCACACAAGTTTTGCCATTGTGCTACCACTGTGTGTCAGTATTACAGTAGACACAATGACATCACACTGGAATTGGAACAAAACCACTGTGATACCAACAAGCAGTGGTATCACAATGGTGCACATTGTAACCACTGTGGTACTAGCAGAGGTGGTGTTACTGGTGAACTACCACTGTCTGCATGGTATCTCAATGGTTACAATGGTATCACAATGGAATTGAAACAAATCCACTGTGATACCATTTATGAAACCCACAATGGTAGTATATTGGAAATCGCAGTGGTAGCATAATGGTAAAGAACAGGTATTACAGTGGTATTCCAAATACATTTTTTGAAAGGGTATGCCTATAGTTTCAGTAATTATTTTTCTTACATTTTGTGGCTGTACCATTGAAAAATCAGGACGCCTCATTTGGTGTAAACTTTAAGTGAACTAAATACAGTTTAATTTATAAAATTGGATACCCCAATCACCGCCAGTCTTGTCACCTACACATCCACGTAGGACCATGAAGGGTAGGTAGGTGCCATCAGCTGCCATCCAGACCTCATGACACATCGGGAGGGATGAGGATACTCTCATGCCAGATAGGATATCCACTGCTTTAAGGGGCACACACAGCAGGATGCCTGCAGGCAATAATCTGCCTCCATGCACTAGCACTGTATACAGGCCATATGTATACTGGTGTTTGGTAAAACCCTGTCCCTGTGAGCCACACCTGGGTTAGCTGGCAAGCACAGCTGGAGCACAGCACATGGCCTATAGCTGCGTAAATTGCATATATGGCCCTATATAAATACTAATTGAGCACTACAGTACTACTACTTTACCACTATTACAAAGTTTTCAACTAGTCTTCATTAGTTTTCATTGGTATTCATTTATACAGTTCAGAAGTACTCATTAAACAATTATTTAATCTTCACAGCACTGCCTTAATTTGCATATAAGACTACCTAACTACTAACTGAATACTTACTTATTACTAAGTTAGTCTTCAAATACATAGCTCATTTAAACTTTTCGGCTCGTGGGCAGACTACTTTACTACTACTGAATAGTAGCCAAAAATGATCTTAAAATTACTATTTCAATACTAACAAAGAAGACAAAGTGAAGACAAAAATTAGTATTCAGACTTCAGTGAGGGTAGCCCATCTGGGTTACCAATTCTAGGGCATCCCGAGCCCACAGGACCACCAGTGCCAGCTTTATTTTTTAAGATGCACTATAGCACTGTGGTTTAGGGCACTGAGATGCAAATCTGGAGACCTAGGTTTGAATTCCACATCTCCCACTTACATACTATGTAACCCTGAGCAAGTCACTTAACTTCCTTGTGCTCTCAGGTTGCACATGGAAACAAGCTTTGTTTTAGTGTGCCATTCCTGGTTAAACAATTTCTCCATTTCTTTAAAGCCATTAACCCAAAAGAGGCTCCACTAGCACACCTGTTTTACCATTGTAAAATACTGGACACCTGGCCATCCAGAGCACTAACAAGTTTTAACTGAGCTTCTTCACAAACAGCACTTTCTCTACACTTTCCTATCATTTCTATCTTTATTATTTCCTTTCCTTACATGTCTGTTTTCCTACTTTGTTCCAACTATAACCTTGAATTCTAAATGCTCCCTTTTCCTTACTTCTATGCTGTGCAATACCTCTTGTATCTCGTGGCTCCCTATTTCTCTTGTTATTGTATTTTTTTCCATATTAACCTAATTTTCTTTATTTTACAGGTGTGACAGGATGCTGACTCCTTCCTTCCCCATCAGATAAGTATCATTCTATGCCTAACTTGTTCTTTCCATTCTATTTACTCTCTAAGAACTGTGGATTCCTTGTGATCACTTTTTTATATTTCATTTTACAGGTCCCTTGGGTATCATCCCTTAAAGACCCACCTCTGGCTCCTTAGTACTCAGGTAAGAGACTCTTGATGTTTATGTGGGTTAACTGTAATGGTGGGGTCGCACCCGTTAGAGTGTGAGTCAGAGCTGGGCATGTGGGATGGAGTGTGTGTCTGTGTCAGGGGCTTTGGAGGCAGGGGGTTAGTACTGCAGCTGTGGAGGAAGCAGGGTAGTTTTGGGGGTTGGAGGTGGGGATATTGGTGATGGTCATGGAGGGATGGTGCTGTCTGGGACAGTGGAGGGAGGTGGCTAGTGTAGGGTGCTGTGAAGAGGGAACGCTACTGTCTGGGCTGTGAGGGAAAACTGTCTTGTGCTGTGGAGGGAGGGGGGCTAATGTCAGGGTGTGGTGCGAGGGAGGCTAATATTGAGAGTCATGGAGGTAGGGGGTTTGTATGGGGCTGTGAAGAGAGGGGGCATGTGTTGGGTACATAACACTGTGGGGATGATTAAACACCAAAAGCATTAGTGAATAAAGTTTTCAGACCCCGATTAAAAGCCTCTACCCCTGGGATACAATGTACCACCTCTTGGTCGTGTGGTGTTCGACTCACTTCCCTCCCTATGCCCCTCACTAGGGAATCCCTTGAAAGGAATAAACACGGTGAATTGTGAGGAACTATTTAGCCTGAGCAACAATTAAGACATGAGCAGTATGAGTGGAAAATGATGAAAAAGAGGTTCAAGAGGGATATGAGAAAGATTTATTTTATAGAAAGGGGAGTACAGTCTGCCAGTCAAGGCGGTGGGTGCCAAAACCATAAATTATTTCAAGTATGGCTGGGACCGAGTGAAGGATGTAGTGGTTACTCAAGATGGCTATAGTATGTGGGGTAACAGTGGGGTAGCTAGTGAGGGCTAGTCCCCTGAATGGGCAATTGGTCCTGGGGTTTAACAGGGAACTACAGACAGACTGGATGAGCCTTTGGTCTTTTCTGTTATCTTGGTCTATGTTTACATTGCATCACATGTATTTTCCTGTTACCCACTATGTGAATCTCCTCCATCTTTGGTCTGCATCCCAATCTCCTCTGTGATTCTAGTGGTGTAATTTTGTTTTTTGTGGGGGGTCTGCATTTGTGCCCTACTCCTTGATGTGGGATACATACCCTGCTCCTTGATGTGGGATATGTACTGGATGCAGGCCCAACCCCCACAAAAAAGGGCAGGGAATGAACTGTATCTTTACAGGTACAGTACAGGGCCTGTACAAGGCATCCTTTTGCAGGTATGCTACAGGTATACGATAGGTACAAAGAGGGCAAAGAAAAGACAATGTGCAGACATTGGACAGTACTGCTTTTTTTCACCATGGACTCCTCCTCAGCCTTTTAGCCAACCCTACTCAACTCCTGATTAGTGTTTCAAGTTTCTAAAGCCCCTGGCAGCCAATCAGGAGTGAACTCCCCCTCCTCCAGGTGGGAACCTGTCAAGGTAGTGCCTCCCGACTACTGTCCTTGCCTGTTATGAGCCCCTTATTTTCCCCCTTTGTGAGGTAAACACTGCCAAGTTATGATGTTGGTGGATATGACTTGCGATTCCCTAGACACGCTACCTTTTACTTTTTCAAGTTATATCCTCTAGCTATCAGGAACAGCAGAATAACAGCCCCCCCCCCCCAACTTTTATTTACTATCTGGCTGATTCTGCCTCCTGCTGCCGATGTCAAGATGTCCTAATCATCTTAGCGCCAGTCAGCATGCTCCAAACATGGCCTGCCTGGAGTTAACCTGGAGGATTGCTTGCTCCCCAACCCCCCACCCCACCAGTAGCCACTTAATTAAATCTATATAGTTTTGTAATTGTGTTTTTTTAATGCCCTTTTGGGCTTCTGCTGTGGCCGCTGTGGCTACCTCTGGGCTCTCCCAGCCCTAATGTGCACTCCCGTTCCACCACCCCCAGCTCATGTACTGACCCTCTCAGGCTTGATTGCAGCTGCAGGTGGCTTGTCTGTTACTCCCCTTGGGGAGTGCTCAATCTTGCCTGCTTCCTGCAGACCTTTACAATGAAATTTAACCCCTGGCATTCCAAAAGTCATAGTGCAGCTTAAACTATGCAACACCTGCTGCTGCTACTGCTGCCATCCTCTCTTCTTCCATTCTTACACCCCCCCAGGCTTTACTATTGCCACAGGAGTGGTTTTACTACCTGGCAGCTCCTGCCACATCTGCACTCCCTTTCTGTCTTCAGCATTACTGTGGGAGTGGTTTCTCTCAATGGCAGCTCCTGCCACCTTCCAACCCCAACTTCCAAAACTGCTGTTGCAGCTGGAGATGTGACTCTTTCTTGGCCATCTCCTTGCTGTTGCTCCTGCCCCTTTGGGCATAAACAAATACTGCCACTGAAATGGTGGTTTGGAAGGTGGGGGGGCTTCTATTATTGCCTCCTCCACTTCCCTCTGGCTCCTTTCTCTCTCTCTCTATCCCCCACCCATGCAGAGTGGGCCACAGCCTGAGCTCTGTGTGGGCTGTGAGTTACAAGTACCCGTAGGCACTTTCATTGTAGCACGATTGCACTATGTGGCTGGCTGCAGGTGCAACCCAAGCATATCCCCCTCCTGCCACTATTTTACATCAGCAGTACCCACACAATACTTGGGCTCAAACAGCCCCCACTAGACCACAGAGAAATGTACTAATTCATTTCAAAGGAAAATTGGCCTTAGCAACAGGGTACTAGACAATCAGGGCTATCATTTTACTTAGCCCCACCATGGCATTTCTAGCTCTCAAGACCATCAGTACCTTTCTTTTATTTACCAACAGGCCTACTAACCCTAAAGAACATCCACTAGCCCACCTGGCTACCAGGTACAATACTGGTCAGTGGGTCACCAATAGGAGCACTGGGATTTTTGGCTGAGCCCCCTCCCAAACCATCAGACATCAGTGGTGGAAAAGTTAATGGAATTACTGCTGAAGGAAAGGATTATGGAATATCTTGTATCCAATGTGTTTAAAGACCCAAGGCAGCATGGATTGATGGGGGGGGCATATCAAACAAATCTGATAGATTTCTTTGACTGGGTGACCAAGTTGCTAGATCAGGGTGGAGAAGTGAGCATAGTCTACCTAGAGTTCAGTAAGACTTTTAACACTGTTCCACAAATGAGACTAATAAGCAAGGTGGGTAGCTTAGGATAGGGTCCAAAGATGGTAAACTGGGTAAGAAATTGGTTAGGGCATAGGCAGCAGAGGGTGGTAGTATACAGAGTTCATGCCAAGGAAGGGAGTGTGACCAGTGGGGTGCCTCAGGGATCAGTGCTGTAATCAGTCTTCTTTAACATCTTTGTAAGCGACATAGAGAGGCTAGAAGTGAAGGTCTGCCTCTTTGCAGGTGACACTAAAATATGCAATAATGTGGGCACTCCAAGGGGTGGAAAGGATGAGCAGAGACCTGAGAAACCTCAAGGAGTATTCGAGGGTATGGCAACTGAGTTACAATGCAAAAAAGTGCAAAATAATGCACTGGGTGCATAGAAACCCAGAGGCAGAATACAAAATGGATTGGGTGGTACTAATGACCACCAAGCAGGAAAGAGACCTGAAAGTAATTATATCTGATGATCAGAAAGTGGCCAGGCAGTGCAACAAGGCAGTTGGGAGTGCTAGTGGGATGCTGGGGTGTCTAAGGAGGGGTATCACCAGCAGGAAGAGGGAGGTGGTGTTTCCTCTGTATAGATCACTAGTAAGACCCCACCTAGAATACTGTGTTCAGTTCTGGAGACCACAGCTCTGGAAGGACATTGACAGAGTGGAGGCAGTCCAGAGGAGGACAATTAAAAGGGTGTGTGGTGTGCATCAGAAGCCCTATGAGGAGAGACTTCGGGACTTAAATACTGTATGTACTGTACACCCTGGAACAGAGTGGGGAGAGTGGGGATATGACAAAGATGCTTAAATGCCTCATGGAGTTAAATAAAGTACAAGAGGAAAGTATTTTTCAGAATACAGGAGGGAACTATTTTTCAGAAAAAAAGTGCTCAGGAACAAGGGGACATCATATGTAGCTGGGGGGGTAGATTCAGGAGAGATGTGAGAAAATACTTCACAGAAAGAGTATTGGATTTCTGGAACAACCTTTCAGTGGAGGGAGTGTGAGTGAAGACAGTGGTGGGATTCATGGCTGGCCTACCGACACGGTGGAGACCTACCACTTGCAGTGCCGATGACCCGGGTTCAGAAGCAAATCTGGGCTGTCAATGTGCCAGTTGAGAGGAATGAGGATTGAGCATTCATAGGACTGCTTTGGGAGGATGGTCAGAGCCCAAAGCATGCTTGGTCCCCGGAGGAAGTAGGAGGAAAGACAGCCCAGGTGAAGAAGGTCGGAAAGGTGTGGCAAAAGTCGGTGCACATCACGCGGGAGTGCATGACATACACCATCATGTCATTGCTTGTCACACCTCTTGGGGGCCAAAAATTGAAGGAACTATCCAGTGGCAAGATGATGACAAGTGCCTACTGGCCCTGCACCTGACCACCTGGGCAAGCTGACACAAACTGAATCCATGCTGTAGCGGGGCTTGGGGAACCCTGCCAACCACACCAGGAGAAGAAAGCCCTGGGGACGATGGCCAGCAAGATCATTCCTGGCAGACGTCAAGGTGACAGGGCTGGGGCACACATCAGAAGGAGGGTTGACCAGGAGAGGGCAAGAAAAAAAATGGTGGTGGGGTTCAAGAATGCATGGGATAGACATAAGGGTATCTTAGGGGAAGGGAAAGGGGTGCAGGAGAATGGACTGGGGATCAAGTAGGATCTGCAGTGTTACTGTAGGCAGTGAAAAATGGGCAGACTAAGTGTGCTAAACAGTCCTCATCTGCTGGCAAATTCTATATTTCTATGTTTCTGTGGGGAGAAAACTCCTCCAGGGAAGAGGTTCAGGAAGGTAAGGAACAAACATAGTAATACAAGAGAGGAAAATTAGGCAAGGCCAAAGGAAGTGGGGTGGGTTGCAAGCAGGATGAAAGAAAGATGTGGAAAGCAAGGTGTAGAAATGCAGAAGTCTTAGAAATAAAATTCAGATCTTGAAGCTTTCATGGCAGAGGCAGACCTGGACATAGTGGCCATCACTGAGTCATGATGGACAGGAAACCACAACTGGAGCATAGCTATACCAGGATGCATGCAGTTCAAGAAGGATAAGGAGGGGAGGAAAGGTGTGGGGGTTGTGTTCTATGTCAGGGAAGATATAAAGGCAATAGAAATGCAAGGGGATATGGCAGGACTCGAAGTACTGTGAATCACACTGGAGACAGAAGCTGGAGCCTCTATTTGCACTGGGGTGATTTACATACCTCCAGCACAGGAGGAGGATCTAGACAAGGAAATGGGGAAAGCCATTATCAAGAAGGCAGAGAAGGGGAAGGTATTTTGATGGGAGACTTCAAGCTACCAGATATTGGTTGGAGCAATGGCCTTAGCTAGAGGCAGGGTTATCCTAGACTCCCTCCAGGGTGAGTTTCAGAGGCACCTAGTCATGGAACCCACTTGTGATGGGTCAGTACTTGACTTGGTGCTCACTAACAGGGACAGTTTTGTGGACGTCAGGGTGGGATGCCACCTGGGTATCAGAGGTCACGGGACAATGTGGTTTAACATTAGGACAGCAGTGGTGGTGAACCACACAGGGATGAGGGTCCTGGACTTCAGGAGGGCAGATTTTTAAAAAATGGGTGAATGTCTCAGAGACACTCTGGCGGGGAGAATTACCCTGATGGGGTGGACATACAGTGAGCCATATTAAGGGATAGAACAGTGCAGGCAACAAACCACTGCACAAAAGAGGTGAGTAAAAGCAAGAAGAAAAAAGAGAGCAATATGGCTGTCAAGGGAGGTGGTGGTAAGGGCAAAAATGACAGCATTTAGCAGATAAATGGAGACACAAAGGGAAGAAGGTAGAGAGGTATACCAGCAAAAAAGAGGGAAGCCATCCGGGACATGAATAGGTTAGGGAGGATAGTAAAAAGAGAAAAAGTTAAGCTTGAGGTGCTGGTACATTTGGGTACCAAATGGTCTAGACTATTGAGATCATGAAGCACAATTCTTTAAGACTGGGGGGCAGGCTGAAGGTACACTTGGAGTCACTTGCCTTTTCTGAAGTTGTCCCTGTGTGGGTTAGGTGAGAAAGGAGAAGAATAGAATGAGGAAAAAGTAGATTGAGGAGATTAATGAGTGATTTAAGGGACTGGTGACAGGAGGAGGGATACCATTTTGTGAGTGACTGGGGGGGGAGGCTTCTGGGGCAGAAGGCTTTTCAAGGATTATGACCTTCACCTAATAAGAGAGGGAGCTGGTATGCTTGAGCAGAAGTTTGATGTCTACATTGGTGGACATTTTAACTGAGTGTGGGAAGACTTAGGCTGGTAGAAATAAAGAGGATGGAGAGCAAAACAGGAACCTAGCTAGGACTCACCCAGAAATGGGGGCTAGGAGCAGTGGGGATGGAAGCAGCAAGACAGTAGTCCATAATAAGTTAAGAAATGGTGCCAGGGAGGGGGCCTACAAAGCTGTAAAGGAGCACAAAAAAAAGGAAATTAAGGAGGAAAGTGGAAGTCAAAGGGAGAGAAGCTGACAAAAGGGGGAAGGGGAAGGGTATAGGCTCAAGCAGTAAGGCAGTCTGTCTAAATGCCAAGAGCCTTGAAAACAAAACTAGTGAGCTCCAGGTGACAATGGTAGATGCAGAACTAGGCCTCATAGACTTTACGGAAACATAAGCCATCTGGAACAGCAACTGTTGCCTGGCAGCACTGGGGTACACCATGTACAGGTGAGATGGGGTAAGAGAAAAGGAGAAGGGGTAGTCCTCTATGTCAGGAAGACATAGAGGTGGTGAAGATGGTCCATTTGGGAAGTAATAGGGAGGTATAATCTCTGTCGGTACCGCTTATGACAGCATTGGGTAAGAAGTTGCCCAAAGGGGAGGTCTGTAGACTGCTGGGATAGGGGAACAAGGGTGTAGGGGCAGAAACTGTGAAGAGGGCTGCAAAGGAAAGTAGTGGTGGTGGGGCATCTAAATCTACGAGACATAAATTGGGACATTCCAGCTGCTAATAGTTCCAGGAGTCAAGCCCTGCTAGATATGTTGCAGGACTGCCTGCTGGTGCAGCTGGTCAAGGAATTCATGAGACAGGAAGCTATTCTCAACATGGTGCTCACCAATGCAGAAAATGGTAGGCAGTATGTAGCTTGGAGTACCACTTAGCTCTGGTGATCATAACACCATATGGATTGAACTGGACCTGGGTACCAGTAGGCCCTCATCAAAGGCTGGAGTTCTGGATTTCAGATGATCAGACTTTGACCAGATGAGATAATTAGTCAAAGATAAGTTAGTTGTAGTGGGAAAAAATCAGAACAGTGGAGGAGAGGTGGGGAACAATTAAAGGGGCCTTTTTCAAGGCAGCAAAGTCCTCTGTACATATTTTAGGACCAAAGTGGAAACTGCCACTTTGATGATCATGATGGATGATCTTATGGACTCTCTCCCTCAAATTTGAAAAAGAAATACTGAAAAATAAAAACTTCTAGATGACTGAAAATGTACACCCACAAATAAAACTGTCCCAAAAATGAACTGTGCATGCTTTGTGACGTTTTATGCATCTTTTTTTTTTGTTTTAGATTAAAAAGATGCATAAAAATTTAAGTCCTTGGGCATGGGTGGTTTGATTTTTTGGGCCTCTCTCATGAGCATCTAAGTGACAATTGGTACACCTGCCTACGGGGTCACTGGTGAAGGCTGGTACAGGTCCAGTGCAATGTGTGTGAGCATGCAGCTAAGTCTGCCGCAGGTCCTGCGCTGTGTGTGTATGATGGTGCAGCAGCTTCACTTGGAAAATCCATTACATGTCTGAGGCAATGTGTGTGATTATGCAGATGCATTGCAATAGTTAGCGTCACTATGTGGGTGATTTTCGAGTAGTTCGCAGGACCACTAACTAAACGAGCTACAGATCTCGTACAGTGAGTGTCACTATGCAGTGTTTGGCATGGAATGTAACAAAGGCTGAAGCAAAATGTGCAGCTGTTTTACATCTTTTTCAAAATGTAAAGAAATAGATTGAGAAAGACTGCATCAATGCATCTATTAGGGTTAAAGCACAAAGGGTGCAAAATGAGAAAATGAAACATTAGGGTAAAACGTTCCTGGAATCTTGGCAAATCTGTACCATGGTGTTCCTCAGGGTTGTAATTATAATATGACGTTGTGTTTACATTATCCTCATATCAGCACTGTCTCATTAGACAAAGTAAACTAGTGGCATGACAAGGCTTGCATAGAGGGTGTTCACATTAGAGTAATGCTAACACTACTGGATAGCCTTGACCATGTCCGTTGGACTGCTTCCCCCCTTTCTTTTTTATTATTTTTTTTTAATCCGATTGCTATTTACTGCATGTAACTTTATCTCATAAACCTCTGTTATATTGTGTTCTTTTTGTTATCTGTATTGCACCTGTATGTTACCACTGTTGTATCTCACACTGTAACCATGTCTACCCTCCCTGCGATGAGGTCCTTTTGTAAATGAGTCCCTGACTCAAAGGTTGTAAATCCAACTTTCAAAATAAATAAAACAAAAATAAAATACTGGACTTACTGGATGGATTGGGACAAAAGAAGGCACAAGGCCCATCGAGATTGTCCCCATAACAGTGGATCATTGGTTATGACGATACTGAGAGTTGAGCCATAAATCTAACTGGGATATAAATGATTTAAAGTTAACTATATTGATCAAATCTTGTGGTAATAAATTCCAATGTTTGGCAACTCTGATAGAAAAGAAATTATCAAGTTTTTGTGCATTCGCCCAGTCTACTACTAATTGTTGGTTATGGCGTCTGCCCACTATGCGGTTGTCAGCTAAGGTAAGTCCATATTGTTCCATTAAGATGGGGAATTTAAGTAATTTGTAAACAAAGAGAATATACCCCCTATACCTATGCATGCCTAGGGGAGAGAGACCTGTTTCTGTTAGTTGAGATTCATTACTGAGAGAATTAAGCAGTGGTACCATTTTAGTAAACCGCCTCTGGATTTGCTCTAAACAAATAATATCTCCTTTAAGATAAGGGCTCCAAAATGGTGATCCATAGCCCAACTGAGGTCTAATATAAGCCCTATAAAGAGGTAGTAAGCAGTGTTCAGACTTACTGACAGATGTTCTTTTGATTTGTTTCAATAGGACATTAGCTGATCTAACCACCTTTTTATAGTGATAATTTAGGGATAACTTATTGTCAATTATGATTCCTAGATATCTTTCATTAGTGGTGGATTTTAACATAGTATTAGTAAGGTACTAATCAATCTGTGGGTTTTTAGCACCAAAATGGAGGACTGAACACTTATCAATATTGAAAAGCATTGAATTATTCTGTGCCCAAGATTCAATACAAAGAAGATCATTTTCAAGAGATTTTATGGCAGGTATAGAATCAACCCTACCACCGAATTTCATATTGTCAGCAAATTTAGATAGATGACTATTTGGGGAAACTACATCATACTTTTGTACAAACCATGAGGAACACTACACCATATATTTGACAAGGTTCCAGGAATGTTTCACCCTCATTTCTTATGTTTCTGTTATGTGTGCTTTGTGCTTCAACCCTTATAGATGCATTATGTAGTTTTTTTTGCAATATGAACATACTAACATACGAAGAAGCCAGCAGAAGATGGCCATTTGATCTATCAAGTCTGCTTATATTGCAGGGTCCACAGCTTGAACTAATACCGATAGATAGATAGACAGACAGACAGACAGACAGATACTGTATATAGATGGATAGATAGATAGACAGATAGATAGATAGATAGATAGATAGATAGATAGATAGATAGATAGATAGATAGATAGATAGATAGACAGACAGACAGACAGATATATAGATAGATGGATAGATAGATAGATAGATAGATAGATAGATAGATAGATAGATAGATAGATAGATAGATAGATAGATAGACTGACCGACCGACCCTAGGGTCTACTAACTTGGAAAGCTTTCTGGAAATCTGTTTAACTGTTTATAGAGTGTTAATTTGTATATTTTGTAATATTTTTGAGCCAAATGTTTTGCCAACGGATAGGCAAAAAAAAGTTACATGATGAAACCTACAGGTTTGTAAGATGTTATAGAGAAATAGGACCTTTTGGTGATTTGGTGAAAAAGTATGAATTCATTTTTAAGTTATTCATGATTAATTGGTGCTGCATGTTCCGTTTCCTGAAAATGTAAAGATATAATTTGCAAAACACTACATTAATACCGCTGTCTTTCAAACCATATACAGTACATTTACTTACACATGAGTGCTTGGAGAGAGAGGGTGATGAAGTTAAAGCAACACCAACGCTGCGTCACTCGATTGTTCAAACCTTGAGAAACTCCATGACACAGATAAACCATGGGTAAGGGGACATTATACCCTAACATCCCATTTTCCTACTTTTCATGCTTAAAACTGCAGTCTAATGAAGTTGGGCAAAAAGTTTGACACTACAGTTTTTGTTTTTTTTACTGGAAAGGATTCTAAACATCTTTCAGTTCTGTTTTCTGGTAGAATGTCCTAGCTCTGCAAAGAATTATGTATTTTATAAAATATTTAAATTTGTATTTTTCAAGTAAAAAAGCTTGCCATTTTATTTGACTTAGAATTAACACTGTAGAGCTCACAAGGGTTAGGATTGAGAAAGTAAAAACAAATACGCAGTGTACAGCTAGAGTTGTGCTTAACTGAAAAATTTTACCCAGCAAAATATTTCACGTAATTTCACAGGGCGAAATGCCCAAGCATGTGTTCATTCATTCAAGCAGTCAGTCATGCTCAGTCTGGCTGCTGGCCATGAAGGTGAGTGGAGGGCTGTGTCGGTGGCCCTATCGGGGTACTGTGGGGGGAGCGGGGTGGGTGCTAGCTCATGAAGACAGGGTGGGGGTCCACCAGACACCAGGGAGTGGGGGGTTGATTATTTTTTAATAAAACGAAATGAGGAGGCCAGAGTAACTGGGGGCAGGGGGGCTTTATTCAATTATGGCCTGTGATTGGACAGGAAGGACCACTAGACACCAGAGAGAATAATCTGGGACAGTGAGTGGCTGGGGGACCACTAGACATCAGGGAGTGTGGGTTTCATTTTTCATTTTTTTGACAAAGGACATGAGGGTGCCAGAGTAACTTTGGGGGGATTTATTCAATTACAGCAGGTGATTGGCCAGGAGGACCACTAGACACCAGGAAGAATAATCTGTCTTGGTGGTGGCTGGAGGACAGGGGACCACTAATTCACCAGGGAGAGTTTTACATAATGGGAATGGGATAGGTAGGGTGCGAAACTATGGTGAGATTTCACCATTTTGCCACAATTTTGCGAAAAAGTTTGTGCGTTGAAATTGCCAATTTCATGGCAATTTCACCAGCAAAACTGAATTTCACAACATCTCTATGTAAAGCATAAGAAGCACTGACAAAGACAGATTTATCAGGTGTGCTAATATTTTTATTAGCTGTAGCCGAAAAATAGATTAAAAAAAATCATTGCACTTCTGCTTTAAACTCTAACTGATCCATCAGTCAGCATTGTCAATACTTTATTTTTTTGTGTAATACAGTATTTATAATATTTTTATTGAGTTTCAAACAAGATACATAACACAATTGGCTGATTTTCATACATGTTCCATCTCTGGTACCTTGCATTATTATTTAAAAAATTTAAAACATTAACATCTACATCTCAGCAATAAATCATTCTACAATTTTATATTTCTTTAGTTTCCCTTTTCCAATGTCTAATTCATTTTATGACACCATTAATGCTCATGCCCCTTCTTTTTCCAGTAATTTTCTCTAATGTCCCCTCTCTCTCTCGTTATCTCGTTATCTTTCTGGGTATAGTCCTATCTTTTAGGTGACCCCTTCCCTCAACCTTTGGGCTTCTGTCAATGTCAGGGAATCCAGGAACTTCCCCCAGGCCTGTATGAATCAGTCGTCTTTCTCTTTCAGGACCTACATCAATCAATCAATCAATCAATCAAAATCTTTATCCAGGCGGGCACCATTGAGCAAGGCTCATTTGCAAGGTGGACCTGGTCATGAATACATCAAAGTACAGTACAGAAGCAGGTATACAAAAAGCAATAATATACAAGGAAGAAAAAGTATATACAGTGTATACAGCACAGTACAAGGTTGAAATAAATAATAATAAAAAACAGCATTATTTTACAATTAAAGAAGTCAGCAGATGTACAATCAACCATAGGCATACAGGGGTTATAAGCAGAGATCTTTTGAGTGAGGCAGCCGGCAACTACACATATAGGGGAAAGAAGCCGTGTATGGCGTGGCAGGTTAGGGAGGTAAAGAAGAGGAGGGATATATTACCAACGACTGGGTGAAAAATTGGGCTAAAACCACAGAAAGTGATGATGGCTGTTGTGTACATGTTTATTATGATAATGACGGAGGAGGGGTAGATAATTGGGACACTACTATGGATGGGGTGGGATTTTAGCCAGGCTGGAGCGGACAGGGAAGGGTGGGTGCAGTAGGAAGAGTTAATAGGGAAAGAGTGAGAGCCAGGGGTAGAAACATGGCGAGCGTCAGGATGGAAAGGGGGAGTTGCGGAATTAGTGGGCTAGCAGTGAGGAAAACATTTGCAAGGTGCTTTCATGTAGCGATCATAGAGCGCCTTGAAGATATTCAGGCTAACAGGGCAGCTCAGCTTCAAGTTCCTTTGTAAACCATTCCACAATGTGGGTAAAGAGAAGCTTAGAGCAGCTTTGCCAAAATTAGTTTTGACCCTTGGAACTTGAAGGGCAATTAGGGAATAGCTCCTTAGAGTGTAGGTGCCTAACACACTGTGGGGAATACAATCCGAGACATATGAGGGGAGCTTGTTGGTCACCACTCTGAAGACCCATAGGGCGACGTTTCTATTCCTTCTATAGTGAAGGGAAGTCCAGCCTAAGGATGAGTAGAGGGAGCAGTGGTGTGTGGAAAGTGGAAGGCCAGTAATGAACCTGATAGCTCTGTGGTAGAGGGTGTCCAGCTTAGCCAGTGCAGAGGCAGTGCAGTGGCTGTAGAGCAGGTCCATGTAATCTATTCAAGATAGGAAGGTAGCTTGAACCAGTTGAATCTTGGCCTCCTTTGTGACCAGTTGGTTAATTCTGTAGAATAGTCCTAATCTTTGCCTTAGTTTCTTCTGTAGTTCTTCAAGATGGTCGACGAAGAAAAGTTTATGATCGAGCCAAACTCCTAGATATTTTAATTTAGCTACATACTCTAGTGATTCTCCAAGAACAGTGGTAATTTGTGAGATAGCTCCCCCTAGCAGGAATTGCCGCATGCAAGGAGGGTGAGAAGAGCATGGCTTTTGTCTTTTTCGCATTGAGCAAAAGCTTTTTGTTAAAGAGCTGGTATTGTAGAAGGTTAAATTCAGCTTGGAAGTCTTCATGGGCTGCTTCTGGCGTGGGACGACTCAAGTACAGTACAGTGTCATCTGCGAATAAGTGGATGTCGGCTTTTTTGATGGGGTCATTGATGTTGTTAATGTAGACTGCAAAGAGGAGGGAACCAAGGATAGAGCCCTGGAGCACGCCCCTAGACATAGGTTTTAATGGAGAAAGATCACCCTCAGCTGCTTCCGTTCTCTGAGGTGGTTGCAAACCAGCACATAGATTTATGGTCCAGGCCTAAGGTGCTTAGGGAGGAAAGAAGCAGGCTGTGATCGGCTGTGTTGAATGCCTTACTAAGATCCAAGAAAATGGCACAGACATGCTTCTTATTGTCAAGGTCTAGGAGGCAATCATTGGTCACCTTAGCTAAGGCTGTTATGGTGCTGTGCTTTGCTCTGAATCCAGACTGAACCAGGTTTAATAGGCTTCTGGATTCTAAGTATACCCCTAGCTGGCCGCACACTATTGTTTCTAGTAATTTAGACAGGATGGGGAGGAGGGAGAGCGGTCTGTAATTATTTAGATCGCAAGGGTCACTTGCTTTTAATAGAGGGATGACATGGGTTATTTTCCATTGAGGGGGGAGGTTACCCTGGGAGAGTGACATGATGAATAGGTGGGTGATTGGCACTGCAAGCACATGGTAGGCACATTTCAGATAATATGGCTCTATGAAGTCGGAGCCTACTCCCTTCCTGGAGTCCAGTAGCAGCAGTAGGTCTTCCACCTCTTTTAGAGAGACAGGCAGGAGGGAGAAGGCCTCCTTGGTAGAGGGGGAACTCATGGGTTGGTGGGCCCTGAGCTGTGCGGAGATCATTGGCAGGAGAAGTATCAAATGCTAGCCCTGCCATTGCAAAATGGTAATTGAGGGCTTCCAATATCTCTGATCGGTTAGAGATAACGCTGTCACCAGACTTAATTTTTGCTGGAATGGAATTACCAGGTGCGTGTCCAGACATGTCTTTTAATGTTTTCCAGAGCTTTGAAAGATTTCTTGAGGCAGAGGCTAGCTTCGAACGATAGTAGGCGGTCTTGGCTGCTCTGACCAACTTGGTGCACTTGTTACATGCTCTCTTAAAAAGACACCAATCCGAGTCATTCTTGCTTCTTCAGGCTTTTTTCCATAAAGTATCCCTTTCTAACAGGAAAGCTTTGAGCTCAGGTGAGAACCAACGGCAGGTGCTGCTCCTGACCCGTACCTTAACCAAGGGCGCAAGCTTATTTAAGGCCTCACTTAAAATATCGTAAAAAATAGTATGTGCCCTGTTAACCTTTTGGCTAGGAAGAATTCCTGCCATCGCAGTGAATGGTTCAAGTCGTGGACGTATGAAAACAAATCGAAGTTGTGTTTGCACCTCTTGATAGGGAACTTTGCCACAAACTGTGGGTTGTGCACGGATCTAATGGTGTTGATTACACAATGATTGCTAATCTCTGAGAATAATGTTCCGACATGAGAGAACAGGTGTGGCTTGCTAACTAAAATTACATCTAAGAGGGAGCTGTTGTTAAGGTTCTATTTAGTTCGGCGAGTAGGCTCGCCAATGAGTTGCACCAGCCCGAGTGTCGCAAAAGGATTTCAAGGGAGCTGATGCACTTGATAGTCAATCATTGTTCAGGTCACCAAGAATAATGGTTTCCAAGGAACTGAGCCCTAGTACGGAACTGAGGTGAGACAGGAGATGAGGCCCGGCAGAGGGAGGCCTGTAGCAGCCTATTACACAGAGTGTACTGGAAGGAGAAAGTTCAATCTTTAGGGTCAAGCACTCAAATTCTTTGGGGGAGGATGATGCATCTATGCATGTGGCTGAGTATTTGTCCCTTACATAAACTGCCACCCCACCTCCTCTTGATTGCCTATCCGCTCAGAAGAGTAAATAATTTGGGATATTGATTTCATTGTCTGGGGTGGCTGGCATAAGCCAGGTCTCAGTGATCACTAGGACGTCAGGAAGAGTGTGGCTCACCCAAGCCTGGATAAGGGTGAACTTTGTCAGCAAACTACAGGCATTAAGATGCATAAAAGACATTCCTTTGATACCTGCCAGGTCTGACGGAGAAGCAAGGGTGTCTAATGGTCCTGGGTTGAGTTCGACATTGCCTGAGCACAATAGTAAAAGAAGCAGGATTCTTTTTAAGGCAGTGAACTGACGGGCCACTGCCAGGCTCTGTATGTTAAGATTCCTCCATTGCAATATTGATGGGGCTACACATGACACCCAAGTGTTCTGGATGCACTGTCTTGCAGTTGTTAGCATTATTCTTACTGATCTTGTGTACAGTTCCCATCCCTCTTCCCCCATATCTTCCATTCCAAACAGTTCAACTGTGCTTATACAACTGGTTGAGATGTTTGCTTGTGTGACTTTGACACTTTGTGGCTATTCACCTCTCTATCCATGGGATATACCACCCTGTAGTGGTACGATGCAAGGAACCCTAGAGGAGGGTTCCCCCCTGAAGATGCCATGGGAAATTCCCCTAGGCTAAAGGTAGCTTAGGAAGAAGACCACAGGAAAGAGAGACAAGCTGCTGGAGGAGGATGGGGGGATGGTGGGACAACGAAGAGACGAATTCTGGAACAGTCCAGGAAGAGTGGCCTTTTAAGGCCTAATTAGGGAATGATATAGTTGTTCCGCCCATTAAACCTCAGGCTTATAGCCTTCCCATTCAATTGTGCTTATGCAACTGGATGAGATGCATGTTTGTGTGACTTTGATACATTTTGGCTATTCGCCTCTCTATCCGTGGGATATACCACTCTGTAGGGATATGATGCAAGGAACTCTAGAGGAGGGTTCCCCCCATAGGTGCCACAGGATATCCCCTTGGCTAAAGGTAACTTAGGAAGAAGCCCAAAAAGAATACCCAAAAAGGTGTCGAGCATTGAAGAAGAGAGAAATCCGAAGATATCTAAATCAGAAATAACTGAGACAGACAGAGACAGTAAAGACAGGAGAAGAATGAGAAAAGGCATGGACAATAAATGAAAGGAAATCTGACAAGATGCAGAAGGGCGGACTTCCTAAGGAGAGAAGGAACAGCGGGGGCCACCATATGATTCTATCCAACAGTGGTACATAAATAAGGAACCTATGAAAGCACTAACCTTGACTAATATTATGACCATAGGCACAGAGGAGAGGGGAAACCCCCCTTGAGAAGGAAACCTCTGGGGCTCTGAGGCCTAGGTCGCCTTCCTCCAGGATAAAGGACGTTTAGATGAGGGAGGGCTCCAGTACACAATTTAAAGCAGAGATTGAGGAAGGAGGAAAAGTCCAATTTTAGAGGAAGCTCTCACTCTGTCCTTCCAAGTGGACAGCTGTTGAGGGATGCAAGCAATGTCTGCAACTAGATGCTTAAAGCAAGAGAGGAAGTATGATGATGAAAAGAAGCCTTGAAGGCCTGCATGGTTTAAAGTGAAACATAAAATGAACAATGAATGATGATGGAGAGAAGCCTGCCAGCCACTAGCAAAGGGGCAATAGAGATGGAGGCATGTCTCTGAGTGGAGAGCAGGTGGAGTTGAGGTAGTATAGACCCAAAAGGGTTATGCTTGAGTAGTCAATGTGAAGGAATAGACCCACATAGAAGTCAGATGAGTGAGGGATACCCAGATGTGAGCATGAGAAGACTGATGGTGAGGATAACTGAGCTGCCCTCTTGAAACAAGACTTGGAATCAGTCACATGTGGTAGACCCAGGAATATCTAGTGTGGGCAGAACATGCACTAATTTTACATTGATTCAATTTAATGCTAGAAGCATGCTACCTAAAATAGACCTAATTAGCACTTGGATTATGGATCACAGCCCTGAGTTAGTCATTATTACTGAAACTTGGCTAGATTAGAGAAAGGAGGATGCCCTAGTAAATATCATTGGTTATAACTTTTGGAGGCAGGATAGAAATAAGCGTGGAGTGGGCATTTTGATGTATGGACAGTCTGTTAGCACCCTTTGCAGACTGTGTGAGAGACCTTTTGGTACCATACATTTCTGCTTAAAGTTGAACCAACATAATATACTGTGGTGATTTGCATATACAGCCCATGGTGCTTTGTATTATGGGGGTATATGTGATTTTGTATTTCTTTGAAACTTGGTTTCCCAGCCAGTGCCCTTTGGGGTAACCATTGCCTCGGTGCTTGCATGCTGAGGTTCTTTGTCTTTTAGCTTGTTTTTTGGTTTTATTGGGTTCACCACAACATAACCCTGATAGACCATCTTAGGGTAGCTGGTTCATTCCACTGGGGCATCAAACAGATGAAGCACACTGATGAGTCCTGGTGGGACAAAATATGTGTATGTGTCTTCTGTTAGCACCCTTTGCAGACTGTGTGAGAGACCTTTTGGTACCATGCATTTCTGCTTAAAGTTGAACCAGCATAATATACTGTGGTGATTTGCATATACACCCATGGTGCTTTGCATTATGATGGTATGTGTGATTTTGTATGACCTGTTACTAACACCTATTGAAATAAACAGGGATTTAATTGGTTTGGAGGTTTTAGCCTTATAACTGAGTATACCCCACTACAAGAAAATGCTATTTGTGGGAGTATGTAGCTCCCCCAAAAATGATCCATCTGCCTTTAACTGCCTTCAGGATTTCCTCCAGGGATTTAATAATTCACATGTAATCCTTATGGCAGGTGAGTTTAATACCAATTGGTGCTGTGTTAATGATTTCCATCCCTTGGTGGATCTACAAGTAAATTTAGGTTCTACTCAGTTGATTTGTGACCCTACCAGAATAAATATGGCAACCCCTGACTCTTCCATGATTTTGGATTTAATTTTTACCAATTCTACAGAGAATATATTGTCTTGTGGGGTTTTACCTGATGCAATATCTGATCATCAGTTTACCTTTTGTTCTAGAAGTAGACCTAAGAAACATACATGCACTAAACGAACAACATGGCGTAGTTTTAAAAATCTCGATTACATAGATTTTATTCAATTCAATTCAATTCAAACTTTATTTTTATTGCGCCTTTCAAAACCAAGGCACTTCACAGGTTATAAATACATTAAAACAGAATATAAAAAATTTTAAAATCAGCAAGTTCAATTAAATGAATCAATTAATCAGGGAAGACCAATAAAAACAGATATGTTTCCAACATTGATTTAAAGTTTGTGATAGTCAGGCATTCTCTTAACCAGTGAGGTAGAGAATTCCACAGGGTTGGTGCTGCAAAAGGAAAAGCATGCACTCCAGATGTTTTAAGACAAACCCTGGGAATCTCTAGCAATCCCTTGTCGGCAGATTGGAGAGGGCAATTAGGGGAGTAGGAAATCAGGAGATCCTTAAGGTAGTCAGGTCCCTGTTTGTGTAGGACTTTAAAGGTAAGCAAGCCTACCTTATAGGTGATCCACTACTGAACAGGCAGCCAGTGCAGTTCGTGCAGAACAGGAGTAATATGACTGGACCTAGAGGTACCAGTCAATAACCTGGCTGCAGCGTTCTGCACCAGCTGCAAGTGGCGGATATCAAACCCAGACAGCCCTTGGTAGAGGGCATTGCAGTAGTCAAGACGGGTAGTAATAAAGGCGTGGACCAGAGTTGGAAGGTCACCCGGGGGAATCAGGTGTTTCACCCGGATGATGTTCCTCAGATGGTAAAATGAGGATTTGACCACAGCTGACACCTGAGACTTCAAGGTCAAGCCATCATCAAAAACAGTGCCCAGGTTATGCACCCGATCAGAGGTAATAAGCTGGACACTGCTGAGCCAAAAGCCAGACATGTGCCCCACACCAAAACCCTTTCCTGGGTAGCACGGTTCCACAACCAGCATCTCAGTCTCATCCGGATTCAATCTCAGCCAACTCGAGCTCATCCAGTCTTTGATCTCAGAAAGGCAACTATTTAGCATGGAATCTGCATCAACCTGTCCGGGCACAAATGACATATACAGCTGAGTGTTATCTGCATAGCAATGAAAACTCAAGCCATATCACCTAATGATATCTCCTAAGGGCAGCATATACACTGCAAACAACATGGGAGCTAGTATAGAGCCCTGCAGTACCCCACAGGGCAGGGGGAGGGCATCAGAGGAATAAATTCCAGTGATCTCCCTCTGAGACCTGCCTGTTAGGAAAGATTGAAACCATTTGAAGACTGTACCTGACAGGCCGCAAAGGACCCACAGGGTCTCCAAAAGCACTTCATTGTCCATAGTGTCAAAGGCTGCAGAGAGATCGAGAAGGACCAAGATGGTACGAGCCTTTCGATCTCTCGCCATCAGGAGATCATTTAGTACCCAGACAAGGGCGGTCTCCTTGCTATGCATCTTCCTAAATCCAGACTGGAGCGCAGGATGTAGGCAGTATAAACTGGGATTGACTATTATTAATACCCACAGTGGATGATGCCTGGGATTTTTTTCCAACATGAATTTATGCTAGTGTGGAATAAGCATGCTCCCATTAAATCTAGGCAGCTGAAACATAAAAATGCTAATTGGTTCACTGACGAGCTAAGAAAACAAAAAAATTCTAGAGATAAAGCTTGGGTCAAAGCAAAAAAATCAGGTAAAAAAATAGATCGGAAAAATTATGAAAGATTATGTAATTCATATGTGAAAACAGTGAGGTCCACTACACAAAATTATTGTAAGAAATTTTTGGAAACTAAATGTTCTCACCAGCCCAAAGATTTTTGGCAGACAGTGACTTTTCTTTTGAAAGGCCAAGGTACTGGGACTCCTAATGTATTTACAATTGATGGCCAGTCGATTCCTATGTCTCAATTAGTGGTAGATAAATTTAATGAGTTTTTGGGTGAAATTGGATCAAGGAGAAAACAGGGGATAGATATAGAACAGCTAGATATGGATGGAGACTTAAGCCACAATTTCTCCTTTTTGGAGATATCAGCCCATAGGGTTCTGGTGGAGTTACTAAAATTAAATAGATTCAAGGCTATGGGCTTGGATGGTATCCCCTCCAACATAATGAAGTTTGCTTCTCTGGTGGTTGCATTTCCCTTGGCATACATATTTAATCTTTCCACTAAGACAGGGGTATTCCCAAAAGCCTGGAAACAATCTAAAGTTGTTCCCGTCTGTAACGGGGTAATAAAATGGAGATAGGCATCTATCAACCTATTTCTGTCTTACCTCGGGTCTCAAAGATCTTTGAAAGGATTGTGGCTACCCAGATTACTGGATATTTGGAAACCAAGGGCCTCTTGAATGGAATGCAATCAGGTTTTAGGAACTCATACAGCACTGTGTCAGCCCTGGTTAAGGTTACTGGGGATATACAGGCTGCTCTGGATGGGAACACTCCAGTAGGTGCAATTTTTGCTGATTTATCTAAGGCCTTTGATTCATTGAACCACGGGGTCCTCCTATCCAGAGCAGCCTCCCTTGGGATGGCAGGGCCCAGTTTGCAATGGCTGTATTCCTATCTGATAGATAGAACCCAATTGGTCACCATGGGTGGTTGGACATCAGGTGTCATCCCAGTTGGATCGGGGGTTCCCCAGGGTTCTATCCTTGGTCCAATACTGTTTAATATTTATGTTAATGGGTTAAACTTTTCAGATTCATCTATTCTTTTCCATTTGTATGCAGTTAATATTATTATTTATACTTTAGACTTTACAGTAAACAAAATTGAAGTTAAGTTACAGAATGCATTTAATGAGTTGCAGATTTTTTTAAGGATAGTAGTTATTTATTTATTTTTTTTTATACTTTATTTATGCACTCTTACCAACCTGAACTCCTTCGGGAGTGGTCACTCGGTAGACGCCTTGCACTCTTCCGCCTGAAGCTCCTTCCCACTGCCCTGTGACAGGGTATTTCCATTCCCTTCGGCCCCCCAGCCCCCTGGCACTGAGTCCCCCAAGGCAGGACTGCCAGATTTACACCTCCTGGTGCTCTATCTATAATCCAATCGGGCTGCCTCTGGGATGGAGAACAGAGGAAATGGGAGGAGGAGCCTGGCATTGGAAGTGGTAGACTACACCTCCAGACCCTCTGTCATCTATCTGGTGGCATTGGGATTTGTCTTAGACAGCTGATGCCCACAGCCCCCTGCCTCCCAAGAGAGCTTGGACATGCTATGGTGGCAGGTCACCTGCCACAACTCTCATCCCACTACTGGAGTCCCTTGGTGTGTGCAGTACCTCTGGTTTCCACTGGGGGCCACTGCAGTGCCTAGGACAGCCTGAAACCCACTTCTGGATGCTCAATCCTCTCTTTCCCCTGCCGACCCCCAGCGGCCCGACTCATTCCCGAACCTGGGTCACCGGCATGGTGCGAGGTGTGGCGTCCAGCGCCTCAACCCTCAGTGCCACCAGCCTGGCTTAGTAGTTTGGTTTTAAATCCCCAAAAAAAACACGGTCAATATTATTTTCTCACTCTTTTTCTGCTCTGGAAGACCCAATATTGAGGATTGATACCCTGGAAGGATCCACAGTTAAGCGGGTTCAGACATACAAATACCTGGATTTGTGGCTCAATGAGTCTTTAAACTGGGCAGCTCATATAAATAGTGTATTAAATAATGTAGGGAAAAAAACTAGGTGCTTTGTACCAAGTTAGACATTCCGTGAGTATGGAGGTAAGAGGGAAGGTGATTAGTTCTATGGTTATCCCTACACTGCATTATGGGGATTTTATCTATGCCAGTGGAAGAAAAACAGATTTGGAGAGGTTGGATGTGTGTTATGGAAGACTAGCCAGATTTATCCTGGATGCTAACCGTCTCACCCACAAGTGTTTTTTTTATTTAACCATTTGCAATGGTTGAGACCCTCAGAATATAGACAGGAACACCTACTCATTTTTACGTACGAGTGCTGTCTGGGTACTTTACCTCCATATATTGAAGCAGAGGTGATCAAATGAGTTAAATTAAGCTCATTAAGAGCAGCTAATGCCCCAGAGTTTGTAGTCCCTAAATGCAAATTATAAATAGGTCGACATTCTGTCTTTTACAGGGATCCCGTTGAATCGAATAAAATTCCAGCAGACGTTAAGTTTTACAGAGGGAAACCATCCTGGTTGGGGATTAAGTTGTGGTTTAGGAAGCAAGTTCTTAGTTCTAGACAATGTTGTTTATAATGAAATCTCTTTTCTTCTGCTTGTGAAAATGTGATTGATGTAACATTAATGTTTACAACTATTTATTTAGTGTTAAATGTTTATTGTTTGCTCTCACTGTTTGTTTTTTTACTATTGTATTGGATTATTGTTTTTGTCTAGGACCTCACTGTAAATGAGCATTAGCTCAATCGAGTCTATCCTAATTCATATGTTTTATATTAATAAAACTTTTACTTACTTACTAATAACTCAGGATTACAGCAGTTCGATGAATTAGTATAGGACCCAATGATAGGTATGCTCAATTAAGCAATATAAATGAGTAGATCATGAGGTCAGACTGAGTGAAGGAGAACTGGACTCAGCACGTGGACACCAGACAGACTAAGGTAAGGGGATGATAGGAATAATGCAGGAGATGACAGGATATGGAAAAAATCCACAAAAAAGCAGATCACAGAAGAAGCAGAATGGAAAGCAAAGGGAATGAAAGGAGGGCAACTAGTGGAGTCGACAGGGGCAGACACCCCTGATACAGTGGGCAGACGAGTGAGGCAGGAGAAAGTGTACCGAGCTCCAGTAGCGTAGCAAATTCTCAGAGGGCCTGGGTGCAAGGTGATGTTACAGAGCCCCTTCCCAGTTTTGAATAAACATCAAAATTATGATTTGGGCCCCTCAAACCTTATAGTCCCAGGTGCCACTGCACCCCCTGCACCCTTGTAGCTACGCCCCTGCTGGGCTCACGAGAGGGAAGAATAGCACAGCCTGAGCCGGCTACGCAGGTAGCACAGAGTCGAGTTGGAGGGCTAGGGAAATCGCGGAAAGTTATCAAGAAATATGTCTATACAGGAAGGGGGTCAGTAGGCAGAACAAACTACCAAACAAAGTTGTCTGTGCAAAAACAGTGGAGAGATGCAATGATAGATAGGAAAAGACACACAGGACTAGTAAGGAAATCAGGAAAAGATGAGGGATGAAGAAGAGCAATGAATAGCCACTAGGGCACTCATTCAACCATGGGTAGTGCTGGGCAGACAGGATGGGCCACAAGGTCATATTCAACAGCCAGATGCTATGTTTCTTTATAAAGAGTCTGTCAGTCGCGGGAAAAGCAAATGTTGAGTTTGTTAGCATCCAAACAATACCGGAACTAACAGTAAAGGATCCAAGAAAATGTGCAAGCCAATGAAAGACCTTCTTTTATCCTATGGTATGCTAAAATGGTATCATTTTCTGAACTGATATATATTAACAAAAAACATACCGGCAGAGGATCCGCATGTGTTAGAAAATTTTGAATTACATAGTTTATGTGATCCCTGCTCAAAATAAAGTAAATGACAATGAATCCTTGCAGTCAAAGTATAGAAAACAAAAGTAACACAGAGAGGGAATCAGGGAAACAGATGGGGAATGGGAGGACTGCAACCGAGCGAGGGAGGAAGGTGTAGAGTCGGAGTAGGAAACAATGGAATCGAGAAATGGAGGTGGCATTCAAGCAATGATGGTTGAGGTGCAGTCAGAGCAAGCCCAAGGACACAGAGCAGGCAAGTGGAGAAGTGCTGGAAGGCCACAGAATGACAGACCAGGCAAGCGCAGCAGCGCTAGATGTGGAGGAAGACTAGGAAGCAGCTGTAGGATGCCGCAATAGAGCAGAGAATGGAACAGCAGAGAACACTTACAGCCAGCAAAAAAAGGAGTACTGAAAGAACGGGGAAGTGCAGGGGTCGAGGCAAGACGACATCGGGAGGGGAAAGAAATGGGAGGAGTGGGGGAGTAATGAAAGGTAGGGAGTAAAGAGCAATTAGGCGACTAGGGGTGAGTCAGCCGCCCAGCAATACTGAGGAAAAATGAGAAGAAGCAGCCAACATCCTTCGGCTGCAACGAAGAGATGAATCCTGGAACAGTCCAGGAAGAGTGACTTTTTAAGGCCTGATGGAGGAGTGACATAGTTGCTCCACCCATTGAACCTCAGGCTTAAAGCCTTCCCATAATAAGAGTGGGATATCTTTTATTTGTTTCCCCCCATATCTTGGTTAGTTCTGAAGCCACTGCTTTCCAAAAGCCTCTGAGCATGCTGCACTCCCAGAAATAGTGGAAGTATGTACCTCTCGCTCTGTCACACCTCCCACATGTAGGCGAGATCTCCAGATGAAACTTATGAACTACACTAGGGGGATAATACAACCAGTGCAAGAATTTATATTGTGATTCCTTGTGTTTGTTACCCACCAGGAGCCCCATATGTGTACCTAGCACTGTGTTCCAATCTTCCTCTGTTATTCACAATCCCAGGTCCATCTTCCACTGCTGTTTTACCTTTACAGATAGATCAGGGGGAAGTGTCTGTCCTGCTTTGCTGCGCTGCCTATTAGCCCTGGCTGTATATTTTTCTTCTTCTATTCCCACCATATCTGTCATTTCCCCCGTTTCTCTCTCTAGACCCCTCGCATATATCCTAACTTGAAAGTACCAGAATTGGTGTGAGTGTGGTATATCTAGGATTTATCTTATTTCTCCAAATGGTGCAATCCCCTCGCTATTATATAGGTCTCCTAGGCATCTGATTCCCTTCTCTCCCCATAAGCAAAATCTTGAGTCCTCCAAACTGGGGGAGGAATCCTGGGTTTCCTGTCACTAGTATTAGCAATGTGTGTTCTCTCTCTACCCCCCTTCATCTCTTATTTCCCACACCTCTAACACCATTGGGATTGGGTTTTGCAGTTACTTATATGCTTTCCTACCCCCTAATGCAAGATACCCTGCTACCCACCCTGGGCATTCTTCTTGTTCCAGCCCTATCCATGTTGCTGCTGGACTTTGATTAACCCAGTCTTGCATATACCTGTGTTGTATGGCCATGTAGTAGCCTTTTAGATCCAGAAATCCCAGCCTGCCCCTTTCTTTTCCTCCTTTGAGTCTGTTCAGACTCATTCATGGCCTTTTCCCCTGCTATATGAAATTCATAAACCCCTTCTGTCTTTTAAGGTCCCTGTTAAAGGGACATCCTGCCACTGTTGAAGACCAACCTTTTCTTAAATCTGTTGCAATAGTTCTTCTATTGCTTAGCCTAATATATCCTTTACAATTTGTAGTCCATAAGGTTGGCCACCTATGGGCACCCCCTCCCCTTTCTTGACTATGCTATAGTGTCCTCTCTAATTTTCCTTTTCCCTCTTAGGTTCTCATACAGGAAGGTTATTGTTGTGACCTCTGAGCTGATGTAAAATAACAGCCTGTGTTCCTCATTGTTAGATTTAGTATGCAATGGCATTATATCATAAAATACCTTGATGTATGTAACTTATGTGTATGAAACCTGTAAATGTTGAAAATACCATGGCACTAGGTGTTTTTGATAAAGGTAAAAAGTACTAGGTGACTGCATTACAGAAATTAAGTTACCAGGTTAGCAATATCAATACCCCCCCCCGTTTTGTTGTTAAATGTATGTAAATTGCAGATTGTTTGAGATCCCTCTTGGTACCATGCATCCCTGCTGTAAACTGAGTCAGTCTGAAATTTCATGGTGATTTGCATATACATCCCATGATGCTTTGCATTGTTGGGGTATGTGTGATGTTGCGTTTCTTTGAAACTTGGCTTTATTTCCAGTGCCTTTTGGGGTAATGTTTGCTTCAGTGCTTCTGCACTGAGGTTCTTTGTCTTTAGCTTGTTTTGTGTTTTTTGCATTTGAGCCCCACCACCCAAACACGAGACAAACCTAGGGATGAAATGATTTTCACTAAAAAGTTAGATCAGTGGGTCAGTAGGTGCTAAGTGCACAGGAAGGACAAGCATAGTCTGTTGCTGCAAACTGATGTATTAAAGAAGGGATATACCATTGCTGAAGGTTATCCACTGTATTTTAAATAAACATCACAGAGACTGTGCATTGAACCTGAAGTTCTGCGTCTGGTCCGTTTGTTATCCCACAGCCCCTCCACAGACTTGGTGTCAGAAATGGGATAACTTGCTGGAAATGTCTGGACTGGCCTAAGAGGATTGTTTTCTGGTGGATATCACCCAGATATCCCAAGTGGACAGTTGCACCAGGACTTGCTAGAGAAGAACCCAGAGAAGAAAGTCTGTGGAGTTCTGACCAGAACCATGGCTGACAGATGGAGAAAAGCTGCTGTTTGGATCAGACCTGGGAGCTCGGAGGAAGACCAAGCCTGAAGATGATGAACAAATGCAAAGGGATGAGAAACTACCATGGGGTTGAGGCAGACCAACTATGCAGAGAAGTGGAAGACCGGTGCCAGGTGCTCTAGAGGTCCCTGCCAGAGAGTTTGGGATAAAGAATCAGAAGAGGATTTTTCATGGGTTCAACTGGAGGTGGACCCTCTGACTGAGCAGGATATTTCTTTGTTGCCTGTATTCCCAGAATGTTACCTGTTGGAGGTCGGAGATGCAAGTATGGAACTTGAATGTGAGACTCCAGGTAAGACTGTGCCTACTGATATTGTGCTGGGGTTGAAGACTCCAAGCAAGCAAGAAGAAGCCTATGAGGCTAAATGGATTTTTTCTTGTATTGGTACAGCTAAATCTATTAACAGTATTGACTGGGGTGTACTGCAGGCTAAAGATGCTAATGTTGCCAAAATGGTACAATATGTTAAGATCAAGGAGGTGGTACATGTGTTTAATTTGTTTGTTTGTTTTTTTTGATGGAAAAACCTACAAAGAAGGAGATGGATGAAACATAGAAACATAGGCTTTGATGGCAGATAAGGACCGCTTGGCCCACCTAGTCTGCCCATTTTCCTACCTACAGGATAAGCTACAGATCCTAGTTAACCAACAGCCTATTTCTTCCTACCCCCGACAAGAATTGCCTTATGTCTGTCCCATGTATTCTTGAATTCTCCCACAGTTTTAGACCCCACAACATCCCCAGAAAGGCTGTTCCATGTGTCCACCACTCTCTCTGTGAAAAAATGCTTCCTTACATTGCCCCTGAACCGCCCACCCTCTATCTTTAAATTGTGTCCCCTTGTTCTTGCACATCTCTTTTTCTGAAAGATGCTACCCTCTTGGACTTTGTTGATTCCACTGAGGTACTTAAAAGTTTCTATCATATCCCCCCCTCCTCCTTTTCCTCAAGGGTATACATATTAAGCTCCTTTAGTCTCTCCTTGTATGGCTTCTCTTGCAGACCCTGTACCATTTTAGTTGCCCTCCTCTGGACTGCCTCTATCCTGTCTATGTCCTGCTGAAGATGGGGTCTCCAGAACTGGACACAGTATTCCAGATGGGGTCTCACCAACTGTCTGTACAGAGGAATAACAACTTCCTGTTTTCTGCTGGTGGTGCCTCTCCCTATACATCCCAGTGTACCCCCCAGCCCTCCCTACTGCCTTCTCACATTGCTTGCTAACCTTAAGGTCATCTAATATGATTACCCCCAAGTCCCTTTCCATTTTTGTTGTTGTTACTACCTCCCCCCCCCCATTGTGTAATCTTCCCCTGGGTTTTTGTTTCCCAGGTGCATTATTTTGCACTTCTTTGCATTGAATCCAAGCTACCATACTTACTGACCATTCCTCCAACCTTGCGAAGTCTCTTCTCATCCTTTCCATGCCTCCTTGTGTATCAACCCTGTTGCAGATCTTTGTGTCATCTGCAAAGAGGCATACTTTTCCTTCCAGTCCCTCTGCAATGTCACTTATAAAGACATTAAAAAGGACTGGGCCCAGTACTGCACCCTGCGGTACCCCACTAGTAACCCCTCTTTCTTCAGAGTGGGCTCCCATTTACAATTACCTTTGTTGTCCAGCCAATGTTTTACACAGGCTACCACCCTGGGACCCACTCCCAGGTTGGTTAATTTGACTATTAATCTTTTGTGTGGGACTGTGTCAAATGCCTTGATAAAGTCTAGGTAGGCCATGTCCACAGCCCCTCCCTGGTCTACTACTTTGGTAACCCAGTCAAAGAAATCAATTTGATTCGTCTGACATGACCTTCCCGCTGTGAACCCATGCTGCCTTGGGTCCTGTGACCCACTGGCCTCTAGGTACTCAACAATTCTTTCCTTCAGAAGTGATTCCATCACTTTCCCTACCACAGAGGTCAAACTGACAGGTCTGTAGTTTCCTGCCTCTGTCTTGGTCCCACTTTTGTGAAGGGGAATCACATCTGCCTTCCTCCAGTCTTCAGGTACCACACCATCCTCCCATGATTTGTTAAAAAGGATAGTCAGTGGTTTCACTAGTTCTCCCCTTAATTCTTTAGAATTCTGGGGTGAATTCCATCACGCCCCATTGCTTTGTCCACCTTCAATTTTAGGAGTTCTTTCAAAACCCTTTCTTCTGTGAAAGGACTGGGATCAACCCCCCATCAAGAGTGCTTCTGTTAATAGGATTAGGCACCTGCCCCTCCTCCTGTTTTGTGAATACTGAGCAGAAATATTCATTCAGTATCCCTGCTTTTTCACTGTCCCTCTCTGCCCACCCACTGTCCATTCTATTCAGCCTCACTATCCCTCCCTTTGTCTTTCTACGCTCCCTGATGTACCTATAAAAGGTTTTATCCCCCTTCTTAACCGAGTTGGCTATCTTTTCCTCAGTTTGGGCCTTTGCTATTCTGACTTCCCTCCCTGCTTCCTTCTGCCTTAACTGGTACAGCTCTCTGTACTGCTCCTTCTGTGTTTCATTATACTTCCTGAACGCTGTCTTTTTCTCCCTGACTTTCCCCGCCACTTCTTTTGAGAACCATAGTGGCTTTTTCTTTCATTTTGATTTGTTTATTTGCTTGACTCAAAGGCTTGTTGCCTCTGTGATGGCAGTTTTGATGTTTCCCCATTGTTGCTCCACCTCTCCTTCTAGCCCTTTGCTAGTGCTTTTCTAAGGCACTCTCCCATCTTGCCAAAGTCAGCCCTCCTGAAGTCCAGTACCCTCACTTTTGTATGGCTAGATTCTGTAGCTGAGTTTATCATGAACCACACTGATTGATGGTCACTTGTTCCCAGATAGCAACCCACTTCTAGATCTGAGATCCTCTCACTGTCCCCATTTGAGAGTACGAGGTCTAAGATTGCTCCCTCACGAGTGGGTTCCGAAACTAGCTGTCTGAGGCATGCCACCTGTAGGGCATCGAGAATGGCCCTGCTCTTGGATGTGGCTGCAGCAAATGTGCTCCAGTTAACATCTGACATATTCAGGTCCTTCATCAATAATATCTCCCCTTTCTCTGCCATCCTAAGAATGCCTTCTATCATATCCTTGCCCATTCCCTCCCTCTGACATGGGGGTCTGTATACAACCCCTGTGTGGATTGTGGTGTCATTTCCAGTCTCTAAGGTGATCCACAGTGCCTCCTCTCCTCCCTGTTTATTCTTTTGTTCAGTTGATTTTATCCCTTCCTTTACATAAAGAGCTAATCCTCACCCTCTTCTCCCCTCCCTGTTTCTCCTGTAGGTTATATACCCTGGTATGTTAACATCCCAGTCATGGTTCTCTGTGTACCATGTTTCTGTGACTGCTACGATATCCAGGCATCCCTCTTCCATCAAGGCCACCAGTTCCGGGAGCTTGTTGCCCAGACTACGGGCATTAGTACTCATTACCCTCCATTTCCTGATGGCCTTGCTCATTTTTGGCCCATCCCTGTCCTTATTGCCTTTGTCACTTTCTCCATTTACCCCTGCCCTTCTCCCTATCAACATCTCTGACTCGGTGTTTACCTCAATTACTACCCTGACTTTTGGGGGGGCTAGGATTTCCCTGTTCCTTTCTGGTGCCTCCCCCCTTGGCTAGTTTAAATGCTTGGGATGGAAAATGGATTGGAACCTGTATTGGCACAACACCTAGAGTGTCTACCCTCAGATGTCTATATCAGTATCAAGTGAAATGAATGAATCAAGAGACACAGTGGGTTTATGTAGAGGGGTTTAACCTAGGACTGGGACCCTGCTTAAAACCGTCATGTCTGGTGGGTTTTGAGCAGGCAATTAGTGATCTCAGAGAAATTCTTTCTATGGTACTAAACTTTATAGCCATCCAGATTTTCGGTCAGTAAAATATGATGGACTTTCCCTAAAAGGAGATGGTGCTGGGAGTGTACTGTTAGTCTCTGTTGAGAAATGTGTTAATGCCTCAGGGTAAAGAATGATGATACCCACTATGTTTATGTTGGAATGTTTATCATTAATAGAGACCCTGAGACGGAGCTTCTGAAGATGGATGGGTGGAAGCTCCATCCCTTTCTGGGACAGGAAGGTGGTAAGCAGTTATGGGGATATGTGACAGGGAGATCCAGCCACTCTTGAGGACTGACCTTTTCTTAAATCTGTTGCAACAGTTCTTCTGTTTCTTAACTTAATATATCCTTTACAATTTCTAGTCCATAAGGTTGGTCACCTATGGGCACCTCCTCCCCTTTTTTGACTATGCTATAGTGTCCACTTTAATTTTCCTTTTCCCTCTCAGGTCCTCCTACAGGGACGTTATTGTTGTGACCTCTGAGCTGATGTAAAATAACAGCCTGTGTTCCTCATTGTTGGATTTAGTATGCAATGGCACTATATCATAAAATACCTTGATGTACATTACTTACGTGTATGAAACCTGTAAATGTTGAAAATACCATGGCACTAGGTGTTTTTGATGAAGGTAAAAAGTACTAGGTGATTGTATTATAGAAATTAAGTTACTGGGGTAGAGATAGCAGAAACCCCCCTGTTATGTTGTAAAATGTACAGTACAACCTCAATTATCTGAACCCTAATTATCCAGATCTCCCTATTATCTGAAATCTGACACTGTCCCCCAACTCTCATTTGCCTAATGTTATGGACCCCTGATTATCCGAAGTCTTGATTATCCAAACAAATCTGATGTCTCCCAGAGCATTCAGATAATTGAGGTTGTACTGTATGTAAATTGCAGATTGTTTGAGAGCCCTCTTGGTACCATGCATTCCTGCTATAAACTGAGCCAGTCTGAAATTTCACAGTGATTTGCATATACATTCCATGATGCTTTGCATTGTTGGAGTACGTGTGGTGTTGTGTTTCCTTGAAACTTGGCTTTATTGTCAATGCCCTTTGGGGTAACGCTTGCTTCAGTGCTTCTGCACTGAGATTCTTTGTCTTTAGCTTGTTTTGTTGTTTTTTTTTTATTTGAGATCCACCACCCAAACACACAAAACAAACATAGGGATGAAATGATTTTCACTAAAAAGTTAGATCAGGAGATCAGAAGGTGCTGACTAAGTGCAGAGAAAGGACATGCACAGTCTGTTGCTGCAAACTGATGTATTGAAGGAGGGATATGCCATTGCTGAAGGTTATCTACTGTATTTTAAATAAACATAATACAGAGATTGTGTGTTGAACCTGAAGTTCTGCATCTGGTCCGCCTGTTATCCCACAACCCCTCCACAGTCCCCTTTAGTTGGACACACCGGTAACATTGATGATAGGATTTATGGTAATATGTTCATTTTTATTAAGTTAATTCTACCCATCCAGGAGATCAGTAGGGCCTTCCATCTATCTAGTTCCTTACTAATGGTGTCAAACGGGGGGTATGATTTAACCTATATAAACTTCCTAGCTCCTTACTCACATTAATTCCGAAGTATGTAAGTGATGTCTTCACCCTCTGTAGACCCCTTGAGTCCCCTCTTCCACCTCTTCCCATTTCCCCCATACACATCAACTCTGACTTATCCAGGTTCAGCTTGTACCCTGAAGAGACTGCAAAGGTTTCCATCACCTTTAGCAATGCTGGCATTGATTCCATAGGTTTTGTGATGAAAATAAGGAGATCATCAGCATAAAGGGTGATTTTATGCTCCCTACCTCTTGTCTCCCTTATCCCTCAGATTGCAGCTTCTGACCTTACTTTGATTGCCAGTGGCTCTATGGCTAAGGTGAACAGCAAGGGAGACAGAGGGCATCTCTGTCTCATGCCCCTATTTAATCTGAACTCCTCTGATGGGGAGCCATTAACCAAGACCCTGGCCCATGATTCTCTATGCAGCATTCTTGCCAATTTTATAAATCAGTCCCCTAGGCCAAATCTGCTCAGCATCTGAAACAGGTATTCCCACTCGATCCTATCGAAGGCTTTCTCAGTGTCCATAGACAACACACATGCCTGCCTTGGGTGCCGAGATCTCCACTGAACCACATTCAACAGCCTTCTCATATTGTGGTAGGACAGTCTTCCCTGCAAAACCCCCATTTGATCTACATGCACCACCTCTGGCAGCAATACCTCCAATTGCCTTGCCAGGACCTTTGCCATTATTTTGACATCACAATTTAATAACGATATTGGCCAATACGTGGCACAGTCCAATGTGTCTTTTCCTGGTTTTGGCATTAAGCATATGTTTGCTTCACTACAAGTTTCAGGAAGGCCCCTCTCCCACCCTGGCCTCCTCCATCACCTCTCTGATTGGGTCAGCTAACAATTGTCTCATCTCTTTATAATATTCTGCTACCAGGCCATCTGATCCTCCCACCTAATATCTCTTTGGTACTCCAATGACTCTCATTACCTCTTTTGTTGTTATTTTGGCTCCCAGTATTTCTCTTTGCTTGTCTGTAAGAGTTGGCATATCTATTCCTTCCAAAAAGGCCACTGCCTGATGTTCTCTGCCCTCACATTCAGCCTTATAGAGCTTTTGGTAGAACTCCTTGAAACTGTTTGTAACCAGCAGACTCTCATGCACTACCTTTTGGTATGTATCGCTAATGGCCATGATGTGCCCAGAATTCTTTCTTCCTTTTATTAGTCATGCTAATAGCAGCCCTGGCCTATTCCCCCATTCATAAAATCTCTGCCTTGCAAACATCATAGTTGTTTTAGCCTCCCTGGTCTGCATCATGTTCAATGCTTCCTGAGCCATTATTAGTTCTCTGGCTACTTCCCCCCGCCCTTACTGCCCTTTGTGCTAAGATTTTTATAGCTCCCTCCATTCTTGTCTGTGTCTTCCTTTTCTCATTCTTTACTCTGGCCCCATGGTTAATTATTGCCCCCCTCATATACGCTTTTCCCACTTCCCAATACACAGCTGTAGAGGATAGTGTACCCCGGTTGATACCAGCATAAATTCCCACTGACACTTAAGGTGTTTTCTAAACTCTTTCTTGGCTAGCAGGTAGGAGGGTAATTGTCATCCCAGTCTCTGTCCCTCTTCTCTCCTCCCCACCAACACTTTGTGAACCATAGCATGGTCTAAGATATGTATGGGAGTATGGGCAACCTGTACCACTCTGCTGTATATATTTCTAGTGACATATATATACTGTAGCTTAATCTGGACTATGATCTGTGTGGACTGGAATAGAAGGTGTATTCTTTTGCCCCGAGGTTGGCCATCCTCCGGCTATCTACCAAGTCTACCTGCCATTCAAGCCTGCCAAGCCATTGTGTCTCTGTCAATTCTAGCTCAAGCCCCAGAGTAGTCAAACTAAAATCCATTACACAGTTCAGGTCCCCTCCTAGGACTCAGTTAGGAAATAGCTCCCTATGTATAATATCCAAAATGTATTGGTAGAAGTCTGGGTCAAAAGTAGCTACCAAGTGTGTGCCTTTCCTCCTGTAGTTCTCCTTCTATAAAAATGTATCTTCCCTCCTTACAGTCTTTTACAACTCTATCAACCTTCAGGGGAACATTCTTGTGAATCAGTATTGCTACCCCTCTTTTATGCGATGTGTATGAGGCAGCATGACAGACCCCATCCTTTCCCCCACTGGTTTGGCATGTTTGGCCATGGTCAGGTGTGTTTCCTGCAATAGTGCCACCTGCATTTGTTTTCTTTTCAGAGCAGCTAGCATCTTAGTTCATTTAATTGGTGAGATAACACCACTAACATTTCAAGAGACAACATTCATTTTAGATTGGCTATCCATGATGTGGGCTTAGCAGTTTCTTACTTATGCTTCTTTTACCCAGGGCCCTGGTACATACTGTACAAGCTTATTATTTTTACTTAGACATTTTCTCTGAAATCATAGAATCTGAACTTGAACATAACCATGAAACATATCAACAAACATGACCCCACAAACCCCTATAATTATTATCAAACAGCCTACATGAACAACTTTCCCAATCCCCTTCCCTCCCCTCCCTCCATATTAGTTCTCAATTTCCAATTCATATTGTAAATCCTGTCATTTTGTCTTACTTTCTCCAAACCCTTCATTTCTCCCTCCTGTCGCACATGCCCCCCAATCCCACCCTTATTCTGTGAAATCACCCACTGAAGAGTCTCCTCTACTTGTCTAGTTCCTTGCAACCCCTAACTCCCATCCCCCTCCTTGTATTCAAGGTCTGTCCACACTCCCTATGTGAGTCCTTGGTTGTCGTCACTGCATATCTGCCCTCCTCAATGACCACCTCCTTCCCTCCCTCTTCTGCTGTGCTCCAAGGTTTTCTCCCAACTCCTCCACTCCATCTGCAAGGATATGTCTCAGACACTATTGGTATACATCTATTTTCACACCCTGTCCTTCCTTCACCCCCTACAGTTTTTCCCCTTACACTGGTGTTCATTCCCTCCCTAGCTCTTGTTTTCCCCACTTGGGTTCCAAATATCCTGATCAGGATGCATCCCATTGTTTGTCTCCCACCACTTGACCTGAGTTTGACCAAGTGCATCCCACTAGAGGCCCCAAGGGTGCACCCCCCACCTTGAATCCATATGTACCACCAGGGCTGTCCTTCATTAGCAATAGTGGGGCGATGCCTCAATGGAGCCCCCAAGACTGTGCCTCACTATCTACCCACAAGTGGTCCAGGCCACCCTCCTCCATCCCTGCAAACACTTTCCGGGGTGCCCTGAAGCATTGCGTATCCCCCAACCCCAACCTCCGCAAGCTCTCCATTGTAACTGGGGGGAATGCAGGACTCCCCACCTTCAAAAGCTCCATCTTATCCTCCCATAGGGTGGTCCCCCAGCAGTCACTAAAACCCTCAGTCAGCCATTTGTCTGTATTGCCAGGCAGAACCCACCCAGGTTCCCTCATGCTTCTGTCCCTGATTCTTCTCTTTTCTGCCACCATTGTGGCCCCTATTGTGATTCATTACCCCCTTTTCCATGTCCCACTCCCCCAACCTCCCTATATGGTCCAGCCTCACCTCTATGCCAAAGTCCCTCCCGACCATCACTCTAGGAGGGAGCTACCCCTAACATAACTTCATGAGGGGAGCAGCTCCATCATCCCCCCAATGCACCCTACAGTCGTTCTCTGGTTGAGGGACCCTGTGACATCAATCAAACCTTACTCTATTCTTATGTTCAGTATTGTGCCCTTCCTCCACCCCCAGCAGTGCCTCCCTACTCCCCTTGCCTGGCTCAGGGTCCAGGGCTCCACGCCACCACCTGCCCACCCATTGCACAGGTTCAACAGGCCCATCCATCACATTTTCCTTCTGCATTTTCACTCCTGTTCTCTCCAGCCTGCCATCAAAGCTTCCTGCTGCCATCTACGACCCTGAGGATCTGGACAAGGAGCGGGACAGGGGCCGTACCAGCCTTGGCATCTTCATATGAATCCCCCCCATCACCCCTTACCTGGCATTGTCCTGCAGTCCCTGCATTGTCATGGGCCTCAGTTGTCTTTTACACTTATCTTTTGTTTCCCCTTTAGCACTAGTCTCAGACCCTACCTTCTTCAGTTTCTGATCCAGCAATCTACTACATGGGCCCAAATTTAGCCCCAGTTTCTGAGTCAGCATCAGCCTGCCTGCAGATCATCGAGTCACCCCTAACAGGGATGTCTTGCACACCTTACTTGGTCCCCACATTTTCCCATCAATTTCAGCAGGTTGCAGCCACATCTCGGTCTCCAGATAGAGTCCCTCAGAAAACGCATGCCGGCCCAATCAGCCATCTTGCAGGCCCATCTAGTAACCAACTCCATGCTGCTTCACTATGCCCCCTCATGGAATGCAGGCCTAAAACATCTCTGTTGCGTGTCTTTGAGGGCCTACCGGGCCACCAACAAACCTAGTCGATTTTCCAGTTGCCAGGTAACAGTAGTGTGAACACTTCACCATTTCTTCCAATGTCTTTAGCAGTATTGCCTAAGTGCAGAGTGATATTCAAAGCCCTGAAGAGCATAAATGTCTATATTCATGTCTTTACTATACTTCCACTTGGGAGGAAAAAAGCACCAGAATTCTACCTCCATCTATACAGCAGTGTCAAAAGTTCAGAGAGGGCTATCCAGGTTGCTTCAGTAGCAGTATCCATCTGTACATTCAGTTTTTATGTTTTCTGTCCCATTCCACTGTGAAGCCCTTCAATTTGTCAACTTCCCAGAAGGATAGTGTTGCTCCATCCTGTCTGATCTTTACAGTTGCTGGGTAGGCAAAGAAAAATTAAACTTTCATCTCTCGTAATAAATCCATCAAAGGGTTGAATTGCTGGTGTCGTTTCATCAACTGAATCAAAAAATCTTGATGCAAGGTCAGCCTGTGCCCCTCAAAGCACAACTCTTTAATGGCTATGTAGGCCTTCAAGATTGCCTGCCTGTCTCTGAAATAATACAGCCTGAAGATGATCTGTCTGGGTGGTTGGTCTACTGGGGGTCATGGTGCCAGGGCCTTGTGTGCCCGTTCTATTTTCACTCTTCCTTGCTTTGGATTTAGTCCTAGTAGCTTAGGTAATGTTTTCCCACAGAAATCTAAGGCGTTTGCACCCTCTAGCCCTTCTGGTAGCCCTCTGAGTCTTAAATTGCTCCTCCTGTTGTAGTTTTCCTGATAATCCACCACATCTTTTAGTTCCTCCAGCTCTCGCTCCAGCTTTGCCATCTTGTCAGGAATCTGCCTCCTGGTCTCCTCGACACCTGACACCCTCTGTTCTACCTCTGCAAGTCTGTTATTTTGCTGGGCATACTGCATATGCTTACATAAGTTTCTCCATTTTTCCAGCTCTGTTATTATAACTAGCTGAAGAGTTCTATTTTTAAGACTATTTTTCTTAAGTTTGAAAGCTGAGGTACCTGTCTTTTCCTGGTTTCGGGATCCGGGAGCCATTATAGATGATCGGAGATGGGGAAAGTCCTGCTAGGGACTGGGTTGTGTCCTGGAGAAGAGAAACTTCGGTGAAGAGATTTGCATAAGGCAGAATGGGGCAGGAGACGTTTTCATGATTGGAATTGCCCAGGAACTTGATCGGTCCCTTGCTTGGGACGGACCATATGGAAGAGAAGGTCTTCATTCCTGTTGTCTGAGTGTTCAGGGCCTGAGGATTTGTGCAGGTGGAGGATCCTTTTGGCCTGCTTTTGGAGAGTGGACACTTTTCTTGCACTGAGTCAGGAAGGGATGTTGGCGGGTGGTCTGCCGGAGGGCAGACTGAGAACTGCTGGTGCTCCCTTAGCTGCGCGACGGGCCAGCTGGTGAGCTGTCCTCTTTGGGCACTGTGGCTGCAGGCTCAAGGTTCAAGGGGTTGGCTACCTTTTGGGTGGGTTTTGAGGGGGTTACTTCTATTTGCCTGGCTGGAGTTTAGGCTTCTGTGGGATCCAACCCCTGGGGCTGCGGAGGCATCCAGGAAACGTATGGTGTCTCACTAGTTGCTGTATTCTCCCAGTTTTGGATTGTAGATGCCTTCAGGCTCCTCAAAAGTTGGGATTTTTTAAGGTTTTCATCTTTAACTATGTTTTGGATTCCTGTGAAGATATTTCCTGGATTGTGAACTGATGAACCCGTCAGACTTTCTCTATTACTTTGAATTCCTGGCAGTGAGAGTGCCTTTTAGTTATATATTTTAAATCCTTTTGGCTCTGTGTGTTCTGATGAGAGATGACCATAGTGAGTCTTTTGGTTTGTCCTAAGAGGCGAGTGCTCTCAGGGCCTTGAAATGCCCCCCTGAAACTGAAAGGCAATTGTGACTGCTCTCCTTTTTGGAGGACCTACATGCTGCTTTTAGTTCTGTTTTAAATAGTAATCTTTTTGAAGGTGATTTATTGGGGATATGTGTGACTGGTATGTATGGTTATGGTGTGTATGAAGTGTGAGTGAGTTTTTGTGTGTTCCTTGCTATTTTATAGTTTTGGCTGTGGTTTAAGCTGTTTAAGGGTTGGGTTCGATAGTCCTGGTTGAAATGTGTTTAGGTACTGTACTGGCTCTGCAAGACTCACCTATGCTGCCTCTCTGCTGCTTGACCTCCACCCCATAGCCAACCTCCCTGTTTCTCTGTCTGCAGCTAGACACTGCAGAGAGATCAGAATAACAAGGCAGTGGTTGAGTCATTGCTGGCGGAGAGCAGCGGAGGATGAGGTAGTGAGGGGCATTGAGGTTGTAAGGTCCAGCAGATACCCTGGGTTCAAACAGGGCCAAGGGAGATGCCGGACATGTTTGGTTCCTATACCCAGGGGTCGCACCGGACTGAGTGGATAGGTAGCTTAGGACTGACCACCTCCCCTAATCTTCTTCGGATGGTGCTTGGCAATGCCAGGCTGATTAGGAACAAGACTGCTATTTCTGTGGACTTGATTTCCTCTGTTGACCTGGCTTGCATTATGAAGACTTGGTTGGGTGATGATGCCGGCCCAGTTCTAGTGGCTGCCATCCCCAGCAGGTACTCCGTGGTGCACTGCCCAAGGAAGGATCGCAGGGGCGGGGGTGTGGCCATCATTTTTAGAGACAACCTGGGCTTCACAGTGCATTCAGTCAGTGATACCGGGTCTTTTAAGTGTGTTGCCATTCGTGGAGTCCAGGTGCAGGCAGCAGGATTCTCCTCATTTACCGCCTGCCTGGGTCAGAGGGAGAATTTCTGCAGGAGGTAGCAGACTTCATCATCGACCAGGTGTGGGAGTCCCCCAGGTGTTTAATCCTGGGGGACTTCAATGCCTGGATCGATGAGGAATCCTCACATTTTGGTTATGACCTCCTCCAGTTAATGTCTTCAGCGGGCCTGACATAAGCGGTTGCTTCTGTGACCCACCAGCACAGTCACACATTCGATCTGGTGTTCCAGCTGGGTCTTGGGGTTGATAACCTCAGGACTGAGCTGGTTTCTTGGTCCAATCACTGCACTGTGGAGTTCATGTTTGGGTCCCCACCGATAGTCCTGTCCCTGTGGAGATGGTTAGCTACCGCCCTTTAAGGGGGTTAGACCCGGAAGGACTTTTGGTGGCAGCTGACCTATCTAGGGCTGAGAAAGCTTGTGCGATTGGCTCCAGGGAGACAGTGGCCACCTACAATAAGGTGGTGTCTGAAGCACTGGATGCCATAGCACCAGTTCATATATGGCCTAGATCTTCACATTTGAGATCCCTATGGTTTGATGGGGATCTCAAGGCAATGAAGATCAAAGGTTGGAAGTTGGAGCATTGCTGGCAGAAGTCCCAGCTAGATGCTGACAAGCTGGTCCTGTGCACCCACTATCATGAGTACCAGGAGGCAATCTCCCATAAGAAGGCAGAGTTCCTGTCCAGGGAGATTGTGGCAGGGAGGAACAGACCTGCTCAGCTTTTTTGGACTGGAGACAGGCTTCTTCATCCAGCCTGTCTTCAGCTGAAAAAAGCCTTTCATCCTGTGTGTGTGAGGAGTTTACTCTGCTGTTCTCTGACAGGGTGTCAGCTATCCAGTTGGGGATTCCATCAGATAGACTTTTGCCTCATATTTGCCAGGCTGTTGTGAACAGAGGAACTCTGCCTGCCTGGGAAGAGTTTAGGCCAGTGGAGGTATCTGGGATGACTCGGGTGATCTTAGAGCTGAAGCATACATCTTGTGAACTGGACCCAGCCCTGATGCATCTCTTGATGGGATGCGCCAAAAGCTGTTGGTCCAGTGTTCAATGGGATAGCCAGGTGCTCGATAGTGGAGGGGGTGTTCCCAGCTCCTCTGAAAGAGACGCTGGTGAGAACCCTCCTAAAGAAACTTTCCTCTCGACCCAGACATCACAGTGAATTACCACCCTATCTCCAACCTGCCTTTCTTGAGCAAAGTTGTTGAGAAACTGGTAGCCCAGCAGCTCAAGGATCGGCATGTGTCCTTTGACATCTATGAGCCATTTCAGTCGGGTTTTCAGGCTAGACACAGCACAGAAACTGCACTAGTCAGGGTGCATAATGACTTACTCAGAGCTAGAGATAGAGGAGACAGATCAATTCTTGTGCTCCTCGATCTTTCTTCAGCTTTCGACACTGTGGACCACATTGTGTTTCTCGATCGGCTCTGTGAATTTTGTGGATTCGCCAGTGTTGCCATCAGATGGTTTGAGTCCTATGTCTCAGACAGGGTGCAGTGGGTGGTGATGGGGAATTTCTCCTCCTCTCCAATGCCTCTGTTTTGTGGACTTCCATAGGGCTCAATCTTGTCACCGATGCTGTTCGCAGTGTATATGCTGCCCCTGGGTGAGATCATTTGACAGTACAGTGTGGAGTTTCACTGCTATGCAGATGACACCCAGTTGTATTTGTCATTTGCCCCTGGGACATCTGGTGTGGTTGATGTGCTTAACACCTGTCTGGCTAAAATCAATGACTGGATGGCTTCCAGCTGACTGCAATTCAACCGGACAAGACAGAGATGCTGGTGGTTGAACCGGGTTGCAGGTGTAATGGGTTGCTACCTGGAGCAGACACTGGTAATTTCCTAGGATCTTCCCCATTGATTGCTTCCCCGAGGGTGCAAAATCTAGGTGTGATCCTGGACAGCAGACTGACCTTTGAATATTAGGTGTCATCTATTGTAAAGAGCGTTTTTTTACTACCTATGGAATATCGCCAGGATCAAGCCCCTTGTTCCGTCCAAAGATCTGCCAACCCTAGTACATGCCTTTGTGACCTCCAGACTCAACAACTGCAATGCTCTTTAGTTCGGGCTCACAGGAGAGACGCTCCACAGGCTGCAGCTGGTGTAGAACATGGCAGCCTGGTTACTGGTGGGACTATCTCGATCGTACCATGTGACCCCAGTCCTACGTGCTCTGCACTGGCTGCTGGTAAGGTGGAGGGTCCTTTTCATTGTGGGATTGCTCACCTATAAGGACCTGTATGGGCTGGGTCCTGGTTACCTGTTTGAGCTCCTGTTGCCTTCGACCTCTGCCCGCTCCCTCTGCTCCATTTCGAGGGGTCTCCTGGATGTTCCCAGGGTACAGCTCAAGACCTCTGGTGATCGAGCATTCAGTGTCTCTGGGCCAACCCTGTGTAACATGATTCCAGCTGTAGTCCAGGAGGCTCCTTCGACTGGTGTTTTTAAGCAGAGGCTTAAGACCCATTTATTTTGCAAGGCTTTTGTGGATTACGTCATCTCCCCCGTTTCCCAACCCTAAGCTCTCGTATATTTATACCGAATATTTACATTTTATATTCATGCTTTTAAGAATCTTGTTTTAAATATTTTGCTACTCTATAAATGTTATTTCTGTATTTGTATCCAACTTTTATTGTATACGGTGCCCAGAGGCTCCGGGATTGGGTGCCTTAGAAATAAAGTTGCCTTGCTTTGCTTTGTCATAACCATTTCTTCCAACCTCTCTTCTATTTTCAGCAATCTGGGATTCAGGCCAGCAGCACTTCCTATGACTGTCTGTGCTAGTACCTCCATCTTTGCCGCTGATAAGGAGATCTGGCCTGCACTCAGTACCGGAGCCACCTCTGCCTGTGCTGCTTTCTTTGTATTTTTGACTGCCTGCCTTGCCAATTTGGTGACTGCGGGTATCAGGTGCTTCTCCATCATACTTCCAACACCTGCCGATGCTTTTAGTTTGTTTCTTTAAGTCAGGTAAATGCATAATTTTAAACTTTAATCTTCTCTGTGGGATGGAGCTCTGGTGAGGCACGTCCTATTCACTAGCTGCTCGTTAGTACCCACATCAGTACTTTTAATGACAACACTCCTTGTATTGACAATGCTGGACTTTTGCCAGTATTGTATATATGTTAATTGACAAGCAACCCCTGGACTGAGAATAGCAGCCTTGAGCCTCCGTATTGTTACTATGTTACTATGTTTTCTTAGTGGTTGCCTGATCCTCCAGGTTCCTCCTGTTACATGCCTTCTTGTACTTTCCTGAGTCATACCTGTTTATAGTAATTCCATTGCCTTGTGTACCTACACAGTAAACAAAAATCAAATAAATAAGTTGTTAATACTTTTAAGGACAGATAGCCTTGTGAGCCTTCAGCCGGTGTAAAAGCAAAAAAAGCCAGTCACTCTCCACCACAAGTGCCATTTGTAACACAGAGTCTGTGTGCTAAATACCTTTATTCAGGTGTCAAATTGCACTACAGGATAAAACATAGAAACAGAATCTGATGGCAGATAAGTACCGCTTGGATCATCCAATCTGCCCATTTCTCCCTATCTACACTATTACCGCAAACCATGCCCAATCTACAGCTTTTTCTCCCTCCCTCTTCCTTTCCACTATGATTTCCTTGTGTTTATCCCATATCCCATACATTCTTGAACCCCAGCACTGTTTTCGCTCCCACCATCTCTGCTGGAAGACTGTTTCAGGAATCCACCACTCTTTCTGTGAGGTACTTCCTCATATCTCTCATGAATCTACCCCCCTCCAGCTTCATAGCATGTCCCCGTGTTCCTGAGCACCTTCTCTGTTGAAAAATACTTCCCACCAGTACCTTATTTACCCCCATGAGGTATTTAAAGGTTTCCATCATATCCTCCCTCTATCCTCTCTTTCAGGGTGTACATATTGAGGTCCTTTACCCTGCACCATTTTAGTTGCCCTCCTCTGGACTGCCACCACTCTATGTCCTTCCAGAGATGTGGTCTCCAGAACTGGATACAATAATCTAGGTGGGGTCTTACCAGTGATCTATACAGAGGCAACAACACTTCCCTCTTTCTACTGGCAATGCCCCTCCCTATGTACCCCAGTATCCCACTCGCCCTCCCTACTGCCTTTTTGCACTTCCTGGCCATCTTTAGTTCATCTGATATTCCTAACCCCAGGTGTCTTCCTACTTGCTAGTCATCAATGCCACTTCACCATTTTGTATTCCGCCCCAGGTTTCTGTGTCCTAAATGCAGTATTTTGCACTTTTTCACATTGAACCCCAGCTGCAATGCCCTTGATCACTCCTCTAGTTTTCTCAGGTCTCTGCTTTCCAGACCAAGATGTCCACCGTATTGTAGATTTTGGTGTTATCTGCCAGTTGTCAATACTTTTAATGGCAAATTGTCCATGGATTGACTATGCTGGCTGAAAATGCTTTTAATGATAAGCAATCCCTGGTATAGTTTCAAACCTACTCTGAAATGGCTTTGTGTTTCAAAAATGTAGGAATTATGATTTTGTAAAATATGACAACAGGTATGTGTGGTGTTATACCTGTTTCTTGGAAATCGTTAACCATTCTCAGAGAAATGTTGTTGTACTTTGTGGAACCATGGAATCCAAATGTTTTAAACGTGAAACCATTTCAATGCAAGCTCAGAATCATTCCAAATTTAACCCCATTTCGATAAAGAGTTACCAAACAGAAAAAATCTATTCTTCTTCAAAACTGACCGCCTTTTCTGTTGATCCGCAGATCTCACAAATATCATGTCTAATCTTAATTTACTCATGCTACAGTCTATGAGAAAATGTATCTAGCCAGAGACGCCACTCAGTTTTGTGATTCTTGACACCCTATATGCAACCACTTACTGTACTCAAATGTTAAAATCATTTATCACACAGTGTTGTGATTTATGAAACCATATACACAACCATATACTCAAATCTTAAACCATTTATCACAGGGTCTCGAGAGTAATAACATCATGTAGCACAGAAAGTATTTTAAAATTGCTATCCATGGATAGTAAAATATTGTGGAAGGCAATATGATGCCCTAAATGTTTTGTTTTGTAGGTTTTTATACTTGTTTGTTTGTTTGTTTGGGGGTTATATGGGGCCAAGGAGATTATAAGACTTGGCATTGAGGTAAAATATTGACTACAGAGAGTGTAAACCTTAACTTCAGCAATGAATACGTATTATGCTAGCTCAGAGAGCTGTGTCACTGCATCCTTAGTGGTCACAGACTCCACCACACCACCACAAACACTGCAATCCCCAGCAGTAGCCCACCAACACGACCTGCTATGAGGCAACTAGATAACTAAATTTTCGTTGCTGACCTCATGGTTTTTATAAATCCTCTCCTGGGTATATTGTACTTTACCCCATGGCAGTAACTGCATTGGGACCCAAAAGAGGTTCAGACAGATGCTGGCAGTATAGCCTAGAGGTTAGAGGAATGAGATGTGAACAAGCTTGATACATCCATCTGACCAGACATGAGTTTAATTCTCACAACCTCCACTTGCATACTGTGTGACTCTGAGCAAGTCACTTAACCGCCCAGTGCTCCCAGGTTGCCCCTGAAAACAGGCACTTGTGCCTAATGGGCCTTACCAGGTTACCAAAGACTAAAAATAAAATTGAATAAAGCTGAACTAAATTTATGGTGCCTGAATTGAAGCCAAACTGAATTTGCCAATGGCCAGCTCCCCTCATCCTTAGGGAAGATGAAGTGCAATAATTGAATAGATTATTGTTCTTATTTATTGTAAAATATGTCCGGTTAATCTAGTCTAGGTTGATACATCTGTTTTCAGAAATGGCCTATTAAAGAGCAGGGAAATTCCCTTACATTACAACAAAAAAATATCCAAAGGTGGAAACACAAATGATATCCTAATGTGGAGATAAGGGTATGCATCTCCAGAATGCAATAGATTTTCTTAATACAATGGGGGGTAGAAGATGGCCCCCACTGTTGGACTATGATTCAAAAGGTTCCTGGACATTTACTAATGGAAAAGATCCTCTATACTGTAATTTGTTAAAAACTCCATGAAGTTTATAGTAACCTGGGGCAGTGCTGTAATCTATGAGCTCCCCAGAACTTGATCATATTTTGCATAATTGGGGGCCTTTGCTACTGGTCGAGTTTGCTGATTAGTAATTTTGAAGGTTTTTACCGTATCCCTGCAGAGAAGGTGTCACCAGGTCTTTCAGATAGGGCCTGGAATGTCCTCAGAAGGAGGATAAGATAAGTTAAGGTTTAACCTCTAAGCATCTATTTTATCAATTATCCAATCATATGTAAAAAGACAAGTGATATCATATTCCAGGACTACTATAAGGGGGAAGGGCACCCATTTTGTTGATTAAGTTATCTTGTCTTTCTAGAGTATATATCCTGTGATATTTTTGTGGTGCATTTTTCTATGTGCTGTGCCAAAAATACAGTTAACAGAATTATACAAAAAGCTTCATATTGCATACAACCTTCTTGCACTTCACTAAAGTAAGTTCCTCTTATAAAGCATTTACTGTAGAAATGAAAAAAAAGAAGAAGTGTCCTAGCTGGGATTTTGGAAATCCCAGCTAGGACACATATTTGTTTCTTGCATCCAAATCGTATTTCAAATATATACACATCACACTATCTGTAAATGAAAATTCTCTTATAAGCACTGACATCAGGCACATCTGGCACCTGCTCAAGGGGTTGGCAGTATAGCCTACAGGTTAGAGTAACGAGCTGTGAATGAACTTGGTATATCCATTAGACCTGGGTTTGAGTACCAGAAGAACCTCCACTTGCATACTGTGTGACTCTAAGCAAGTTATTTAACCTCCCCCAGTGCTCCCAGGTCAACCCTGAAGATGGACACTTCTGCCTAGTGGACCTTACCCAGTTACCAAAGAATAAAAAAAAAATTAAAAATCTTTCAAACAGCTCATTCATGTACTGTAGTTACAAAGCTCTGTTTTGAAAATCACTGACACGTACAGTAAGTGTTGCTCAGCAGCTGCTCTATAAGGCCACATAAGTAATTCAAAGTGTTTATTCAGCCTTAATAACTGCTGTATCAAATGATAAATATGTAAAGCATCATATTGCTTCTCATACATGCACCTGACCACCTATTTGACATACACTACCAACCTCAGTAACATATTGTAAATGGCCTGTTTATTCATTACAATGCTCATTTTTGAAAATTTCAGATTCAAACGCATTACTCTCTGCTCTATCAGCCCATGCAGATAACCCAAAGTGTTTAATCTTTTGCCTAATAGATGCCTAATGACTGCATGCTGAATAGAAAATCTGCCAGTTTTGTTAACCATGCATGCACCATACCTTGTAAGTACAGGACTGCATGCTCCTTTATTGTCATGAGCAACCTCAGGTGTGGACTGAGCTAGATGTTTGGGGGTAGAAATGAAAGTATGCAGGGAGACGTATTGCTGAACAGCTGCCGACAGTCCAGTTCTGTGATAGGTTTGGCTGCATCCTTTCATATGGGAGAAGTTTCCACCCATTAGTCAGCGCAGAAGTTCATCAGCTTTGTGACCATTTGGTTGTCACTCACATGCCTCCTGTAGGCTCAGCTCCATTGACTGGTACAGCACACAATTCATTGGTCCTAGACACCCGAAGCAGCCCCAAGATGTTTGCTTTTCACATACACATGCAAACATAAAAATAGGGATCACTAACGCATCCCTACAATCAATTGGAATTACTCCAAGGCTCTATCTCAAAAATGTAATGACCTTATATTCCAGAGATATGATAAAGATACTAAACCTGTTTTTGATCAGTTTCAATAAACAAGTATAAAAAACAATGTAATTACTTTATACTTTGACTGTACCTGACTGTGACTAACATTTTTCCTAAAGTACTCATAATTGTTTTATTGTTCTGCAATTCTGCTATTGTACACACACTTATAAATATTGTGTAATTACAATACAGTTTGTATGTACATACAGTGTCTATATTTTATTATAGCTTTAGTTTCTGTGTATAATTATTGAATTGTAAATTTTGTGTTTATGTATTTTTTCTCCTGCAACTTCTTCCCCTCCCCCAGTGGCATCTATAAATGAGATTGTCCTTGTATTTTTGTATGTTAACTTTCAGAAATAATTTCAAATAATTAGATAATTAAATAAAGAGGCATTACAAATATCACACAATAGATGTGTTATATGTTCTGCCAATTTTGTTAACAAGGATTGGTGTAAACAGTTAGGACCAGGTAATTGAGACTTATTTAGGAATCTGACCTGATCCAGCACAAAACTACTGTCTATCGGGTCTACACAGTTGTGCTTACATTTTCCCTATTTGTGTTATCTGATGAGCCATTATTTGGAAGGTCCCTTTTTTTATGAACATTGTTTATTCTCCTTGGCTTCAGGCCAGGTTGGGACCTTCTTCCACTGGCTGCCAACACTCATATACCATCAAGCCAAGATCTTGCCAGCCACTCAACAGGACCACCAGCCCACCTGCGACACACCACTGTTCTGCCTTCTGCCCCCCCCAGGGTCAGGTACACCTTCAGCTCCTTAGACATTTGACCATCTATGGCAGAGGTGAAGACTGGTGGTGTCCCTGCTGGATAGTGGTGTGGATCCAGTGATGGATGTGGTGGGCTGGCACAGGCTTCATCTACGCGAACCTGCGCCTCCATTTTTCCTGTGCTTAATGCCCCCCCCCCGGGCTGGGAGCACTCAGTGGGACTGGCTGCCAGAAAGTCCTGACACAGCCGATCCAAGACTGTGCTTCCAAGGCCCTTCCCATAATCTTTGGATCCCCTGCACCACCAGCTACGGTCACCCATGTGGAGGTAAAGCAGCAGGATGTGGTACCCTCCCTCCCCAGAGGAAAAAAGTGTCCTCTGGGATGCTCTATCGTCCTCCTGTGGCCTGCCCTCCAATGGCCCAGGCCCATCCCAAACCAGGTCAGCATTGCAAGCAGTAGCTCTACTGATGTGCTGGCAGGCTGCCTCATTTGGGAGGTCCTTCTGATGTTTGTTCCCATCTTCAAGGGACTAACATTCAGGCCAGCTTAGTGTTATTACCAAAATTAATCAGCCTGCTTCTATACCAAAGCTTCCAGATCATTGATAAAAATGTTGAACAGCAGTGGCCACAGCACAAAGCCTTGAGGGATACTGCTTAATACCCTTCTCCATTAAGAGTACTGCCTATCCCCACAATCCACTGTATCCTACTCCCAAGCCAGTTAGCTCTCTACTTTGTGTATGCCTCATGTAGACTGCACTAGTGTATTTTTAAGCAATAAGGCATGACAAGGTGTGTGTTATTATATAATAACATCACTCCTGGGGTGGGTTGAACAGGCTTGAGTGCTTCCCTCACCAGGAGGTGACGTATTACTAATAACACATACCTTGGAGTGTCTTATTACAATTATACAATGGCTCAATGTTATACAAAATAAAACATTAAAAATGTTTTTAGTAGATTTTTTGTGTTTTTGAAGAGAAAAAACGTGCTGAGTGAAATGCTCCATATGTTCAAGTAAATTCATACAGTGATGCTATTGTGTAAAAACATCACTGTCTCAGGCACCCACTGAGCAATCAGAATACAGGAAATTTCCTTGCCATTGTATAATACCCAACAGCTTGTCATGCACCATAGTGTCAAAGGCCTTGCTGACGTTCAGCTAGACTGTGTCAACAGCCCTGCTCCTTCCAGTCTCAAAGAAGGCAATCAGGTTGGTTTGGCACAGTTTTTTCCTCACAAAGCTTTGAGATCAAGAACCTTGGCCTCAACCAAGTGTTCCATTTTTATGTCCTCGATAATGGCTTCCAGGACTTACCTAGCACTAATTTTAGGCTGCTCAGCCTGTAGCTTTCTGGGCTCATTTTCCCTTCCTTGAAAATGAGGACAAAACTGCCCACTTTCTAATCCTCCAGTACCAGACCTGTCTGAATAGACACATGAAGGATTACTGCAAGTGGCCCTAACAATTGTTCCCTTAGCTGGACAATGATCCTAGGGTGTATCCTTTCTGCCCCTTGGGGCTGAGCCGGCTTGACCTTCACAAGGTAACCAGCCAACAGTACAGGTGTAATATCTGTTGACTGCATTACAGCAAGTTCTCATGCCACAGGCCTCCCAGTGATCACTGTCCCTCCCTTGGGGCCCTTTGGTGAATACTCAGTTTGCCCTACCTCTCCCCGGGAATTGCACCCACACAGAGCTGCTCCCTGTCCACCTACCAGACTGCATAAGTTTGCCCTCCCTCTCCCCGGGCATTCCACCAGCACTGAGTTGCTCCCTGTCCGCCCACCAGACTACATAAGGTATGGACACCTGCATCTAATGTGCCCTGCCTTTGTTTCAGGATTTAACATTTAGTGCCTTTCTCCTCTCCTCTCCTAATTTGCCTGCTCTCACTCCTGCTCTTAGTCTCTGACTTGGACAGCAGCATGCAGCTCTCTCTCTCCCTCTCTCTCGCTCTCTCTCTCTCTCTCTGAACACTTCATTTTACTGCCTCTTTCAACTGAGTTTACTGCCTTTCTCAATTGATTTTACTGCCTGTTTCAATTGATTTTACTGCCTTTTCAATTGATTTAATATTTCTCTAAGGCCATATAAGTTACAGATGCAGTGATTAAATTCAGTACTGTTTCTGTTCTGAACTGTTCTTAACTTTATTGCTATTGGAATAAGTTAAAGTCATTTGTAAGAAGTGTTTTCTTAACTCTGATTTCTTTCTTGCTATTTTTATGAAACTCCATTGATTTCCTCTCACTGTTTCCTGGCTCTGCCCTGTCACTCCACGCTGCTTTAACCTCTCCTCCTATAACTTGATTTTTTTGTTTTCACTTGCCGCTTCATGTAAGCCACCTCTTCCAGCTAATTTCATTCTTTATTTGACCACCCTCCTTTTTTCTGGTCAGTTTGCCAGCCCTCTCCCCGGGCATTCTGCCCACATGGGGCTGCTCCCATGTCTGCTCACCAGACTACATAAGATATGGAGACCTGGACCTGCTGTGCCCTGCCTTTGTTTGAGGATTTAAAATGTGGCACCTTTCTCCTCTCCTCTCTTCTTCTAATTCGCCTGCTCTCACTCCTGCTCTCGGTCTCTGACTCAGCTAGAAGATTGCTGCTCTCTCTCTCTCTCTCTCTCTTTCAACCCATTGTACTGCCTCTTGCAATTGAGTTTACTGCTTTGTTCTATTGAGTTTACTGCCCTCTCTCTCACTCTCTCTCTCTCTCTCTCTCTCTCTCTCTCATCCCATTGTACTGCCTCTCGCAATTGAGTTTACTGCCTTTTTCAATTGAGTTTACTGCCTTTTTCAATTGAGTTTACTGCCTTGTTCAGTTGAGTTTACTTCCTTTTTCAATTGAGTTTACTGCCTTGTTCAATTGAGTTTACTGCCTTTTCCAGTTGATTTTGCTGACTTTTTCAATTGATTTAATACTTCTCTAAGGCCATATTAAATTCAGTGCAGTTTCTGTTGAGAACTGTCCTTAACTTTAGAGCTATTGGAATAAGTTAAAGTCATTTGTAGGATGTGTTTTCTGCACTCCGATTTCTTTCTTTCTATTTTCCCGAAACTCTGTTGCTTTTCTTTCACTGTCTCCTGGCTCTGCCCCCTCACTCCACGCTGCTTTGTCCCCTCCTCCTACAACTTGATTTTTTTTTTCTTTTTACTTCCCCCTTCGTGTAAGCCACCTCCTCCAGCCAGTTTCATTCTTCATCTGACCACCTTCTTTTTTTCTCCTGTTTGCACTCCCTCTCCCCAGGCATTCTGCCCACACAGAGCTGCTCTCCATCTGCCCACCAAACTGCATAAGGTCCAGTGACCCGGACCTGCTGTGCCCTGCCTTTGTTTGATAATTTAACATTTGGCACCTTTCTGCTGTCCTCTTCTAATTCACCTGTTCTCACTCCTGCTCTTGGTACCTGACTCAGCAAGCAGAGTGCAGCTCTCTCTCTTTTTCTCTGAACACTTTATTTTACTGCCTTTTTCAACTGGGTTTACGGTCTTTTTCCATTGATTTTACTGTCTTTTTCAATTGAGTGTACTACCTCTTTCAGTTGAGTTTACTGTCTTTTTTAGTTGAGTTTATTGCCTTTTTCAGTTGATTTTACTGCCTTTTTCAATTTGAGTTTATTGCCTTTTAAATAGATTTTATTGCCTTTTCCATTGAGTTTACTGCCTTTTTCAATTGATTTTGCTGCTTTTTTCAATTGATTTAATATTTTTCTAAGGCAATAAAAATTATAGATGCAGTGATTAAATTCAGTGCTGTTTCTGTTGTGAACTGTTCTTAACTGTAGAACTATTGGAATAAGTTGAAGTCATTTGTAGAAAGTGTTTTCTGAACTCTGATTTCTTTCTTGCTATTTTCCTGAAACTCCATTGCTTTCCTCTCACTGTCTCCTGGATCTGCCCACCTCACTCCATGCTGCTTTGTCCCCATCTCCTATAGCTTGATTTTTTTGTTTTTACTTGCAACTTTGTGAAAGCCACCTCCTCCAGCCAATTTCATTCTTTATCTGACCACTCTCTTTTTTTGTCCTCAGTTTGCCCTCCCTCTCCTCGGGCATTACGCCTGCAAGGAGCTGCTCCCTGTCTGCCCGCAAGACGGTATAAGGTATGAAGACCTGGACTTGATGCACCCTGCTATTGTTTGAGGATTTAAAATTTGGTGCCTTTCTCCTCTCCTCTCCTAATTCATCTGCTCTCAATCCTGCTCTCGATCTCTGACTCGGATAGCACAGTGCATCTATCCCTCTCTCTCTCTCTCTCTCTCTCTCTCTCTCTGAACATTTCATTTTACTGCCTTTTTCAACTGATTTTACTGCCTTTTTCAATTGATTTAATATTTCTCTAAGGCTGTAAAAATTACAGATGCAGTTATTAAATTCAATATAATTTCTGTTGTGAACTGTTCTTAACTTTAGAGCTATTGGAATAAGTTAAAGTAATTCATAGGAAGTTTTTTCTTAACTCTGATTTCTTTCTTGCTAGTTTCCTGAAACTCCATTGCTTTCCTCTCATTGTCTCCTGGCTCTGCCCCATCACTCCATGCTGCTTTGTCCTCTCCTGCTATAATTTGATTTTTTTTTGTTTTTTTCTTGGCCCTTCATGTAAGACACCTTTTCCAGCTAATGCCATTTTTTATCTGACCACCCACTTTTTTTCTCCTTAATTTTCACTCCCTCTTCCCTGGGCATGCCGCCTGTACAGAGCTGCTCCCTATCCACCTGCCAGACTACATAAGGTATGGAGACCTGGACCTAAAATTTGGTACCTTTCTCCTCTCCTCTCTTAATTTGCCCGCTCTCACTCCTGGTCTCAGTCTCTGACTCAGCTAGCAGAATACATCTCTCTGTCTCTCTCTGAACACTTCATTTTACGGCCTCTTTCAATTGATTTTACTGCCTTTTTCAACTAAGTTTGCTGTTTTTCTCAATTGAGTTTACTGCCTTTTTCAATTGAGTTTACTGTCTTTTTCAATTGAGTTTACTGCCTTTTCAGTTGATTTCATTATATCAGCCTCTCACTGTAATATTTAATTTTTCTTTGACAACAGGTATATTTCCAGATTCATGGAAACAGACTATAATAAAATATATTCCAAAAGCATGTTCTACACAAAATTCAAATAATTTTAGACCTATTTCTGTTTTGTCTCCCCCTAGTAAATTGTTTGAGAAGATTGTCAATCAACAATTGACTCATTATCTCGAGGCCGGTGGACTTTGGTCTCTGAAGCAGCATGGCATTCGAAGGTCTTGTAGTACAAGTACTGCACTGGTCAGCTTTACCAACCATGTTTTAAGATCTATGGATCTTGGTCAGTTGACTGGTGCAGTATTTGTTGATTTATCTAAGGCCCTCAATTTGGTCAGTCATGCCATGCTGTTCCGGAGACTGAAGATCACTGGTCTTGCAAACATTTCTTGTGATTGGGATAAAAGTTATTTCAGAATGCCCAATGAGGGTTTATTTTGGTGGGGCTATTTCTGGTTCACAGTGGTTAGAACAGGGAGTGCCACAGGGGTCCATACTTGGACCCCTGTTATTCTCTATTTATGTGGACCCATATTATTTTCTAGTTCAACTTCTGTCCTAGAAATAAATGACTCATTGAATAATGACTTTCAAGCTTTAGGTAAATGGTTATATCAGCATTGACTGGTGTTAAATACTAAAAAAGCACAATGTATTTTATTTGGTTCTAAACCCAAATTGAAAAAGACTCTACCATTACAAATATTCAATCTTGGTGGAGTAATGCTGCAACAAATCACAGAAGTTAAGTACCTGGGACTATTAGATCCCTATCTTACTTTTTCAGCCCATGTTAAAAGAATAGTTAAAGTTGTAAACCAAAAACTCAGTGTTTTATATAGAGAAATGGGATTGTTTAACCAGGGAAGCAAGGGAGGATATAACTCAAAGTGTTATGTTATCTTCCTTGCATTATAATTCATTTCTCTTTACTAATTTACCAGCTTGTGATTAAGATTAGTTAATAAAACTTATAATTCAATCTGCAGATTTATTACAGCAAAGCCATATAAAACCCATCACTGTGTACTTTATGATGAATTGGGGTGGTTACTACCTAAACTGAATTTTCTATTTAATTTAGCTTGTTGGCTTAATAACACATTTAGGCTTGAAAATAAGTCTCCCTTATTCACTCTTGTTGAATTTAGGGATGAAACTAGGACACTTCATTCTTCTTCCCTTCCTTGTCTGGCCCTGCCCAGAGTTATATTTTGTTTGGGTGAGTGAGCTTTTTCAGTAACTTGCCCTAAATTGTTGAATTCTCTGCCTCGGTATTGCAGAATTACTACTAGTCAGTTAATTTTCAAGAAATGTTTTTTCAATTACTTACAATCCTAAGCTATTTGTAAATGTTTTTAAAATGCCGTGTTTGGCATTATATTTATTGTATGTGTGTGTATTGTTGTATTATATATTGTAGCATGCTTCTTAGACTTTTTATGAGGCCCCGGGTCGTTCCTGAAAATGGTATTTAGCCCAGTGTACTTACTCGGTAAATAAAGTGATTGATTGATTTTACTGCCTTTTTCAATTGATTTTATTGCATTTTTCAATTGATTTTACTGCATTTTTCCATTGAGTTACTGCTTTGTTAAATTGATTTTAGTGCCTTTTTCCATTGAATGTATTGCCTTTTTCAATTGAGTTTACTATCTTTTTCAGTTGAGTTTATTGCTTTTTTTCAATTGAGGCCTTTTTCTATTGAGGCCTTTTTCAATTGATTTTACTGCCTTTTTCAATTGAGTTTACTTTCCTTTTCAATTTTGGCCTTTTTCAATTGATTTTACTACCTTTTTCAATTGAGTTTACTGCCTCTTTCAATTGAGTTTACTGTCTTTTCATTTGAGTTTACTGTCTTTTTCAGTTGATTTTACTCCCTTTGACAATTGATTTTACTGCCTTGTTCAATTGAGTTTACTGCCTTTTTCAATTGCTTTTACTGCCTTTTTCAATTGATTTTACTGCCTTTTTCAATTGATTTAATCCCAACACCACTACATGGCATCTCCCCACCCAATATATTAGGCATTTAAGAATCATGGCTGAAGCCTAGCATCAAATAATATAAGATAGCAATTCCTGGCTTCATCTGCTTCAGGAATGATTGGCTGAGCAAATGAGGGGTGTCCTTATGTATGTCCAGACTGACTTAGATGCCGTTGAAATACCTTCACCAGGTCCAGAGCCCTGTGCAGTAGAATCACTATTTCTCTCCCTGACCCTTGGCTCCATCAAAAAACTAATAGTGGATGCATCTACCTACCCCCCAAGGAGGCCACTATCTGCCTCCCCTCCTTCATAACCTCCCTTGCCAATCTCCCACACCATGACCTCATACTTTGTGGCAATTTTAACCTTGACTGGCTGCACCCCAACTCTGACAAGATACGTGCCCCTCTTGCAGACTGCAACCTGGTTCAACTTCTCAAAAACCCTATAAAAGTTAACACAAAATTTGACAAACACACCTTGCCTGATTGAATGATCATCAACTGTGCCCTTAAGGTGAAAGCAATAGATGTCTTCTCTGACAGCATCAGTGATCATTCCCCTACATTCTGCATCTGGTGAAATAACTTCCCTAATCCCCCTCCCAAGGTCACCCTCATCCAGGATATGTCCCAACTCAACCCTAGTGCTTTTCTTGCCTCTATCTTTGATGCCAACTGGGGTGTGATAAACACTCTCCCAGACATCAACTAAGCCCTCAATTACTTTGTCTCCACCTTCACCAAAATAGTCGATTATCATACCCCCTTGAAGAAATGCAGATCAAAGGAATCAACGTACCCTGGCTTTCCAAGGACATCGGGAAGCTCATGTCTGCTTGTGAGCTTTCCTGGTGAACTTTCAAATGTTGTGGACTCCTCCTTGATTGGCAAGCCCACAGGCCGCTCAGGAACAATAAATGCAAAAATTCCATTCAGAAAGCCGAATGCTCCTATTTCAGGGCACTCCAAACTGAGCACCTCTGCAATCCTAAAGAATTCTGGCAGCAGGTGAACTCCCTAATCAAAGGTCATACCTCTGAGATCCCTAGCTCCCTCACTGCCCATGGCACCATCCTCACTGGAGCCCCCCCATCCCTAGCCACTGGATTTAATGAATTTTTTACCTATCTGCATAGATATACTTTGCTCTTTACCAACTCACCCCCCCGACGACCTCCCCCACCAATGGACACTGGTGCTCGTCCAGCTTTTCACCTTGAACTAGCAACCCTCAAGGAAGTTTGTCAGCTTCTCACTAATCTAAAAGCTAATAGCTCCCCAGGACATGACACCCTTGAACCTACAGTAGTAGCCACAAACATGGTTAGATATTTCATGAAATTTCTAAGGAGTTTCTCTCTGCTGCCCCTACTGTGAAAATGCAGAAAATGGGATTTCCCTAGAAATATCACAGAAATTTCAGAAAATATCTGATTATGTCTTTGGCTGTGACTGTAAATTTCTCAAATTGGGGGCTGCAGCCCTTGTCTGCCTGGTTCATGACTTGTTTAACCAGTACTTCCTCATGGGAACTGTCCCTGATAAATAGAAGGTTCTTGTAGTCATTCCCATTCATAAGAGCAGAGCCAACACTAATGTTAAGAATTTTAGACCTATCTCAATTCTCTGTCCAGTATCAAAAATCCAGGAGTGACTACTATATGACTACTTACATGATTATCTGGACCACCACCAGCTGCTCTCAACGTTCTAGCATGAGTTCAGAAAAAGCCACAGTGCCCTCACTGCCTTAATAAAAGTCACGTCTGGCCTGTTCCATGTAATGGACCAAGACCTTACCACTGGTGCTATATTTGTCAATCTGACAATGGTGTTTGACTTGGTCAACCACAGCCTCCTGTTATGACAGTTACTCACCCTTGGCCTTGATGGTAGTGCCTTAAAATGAGTCCAAAGTTACCTCTCTGGCCACACACTAAGGGTCAAATGGGCTGGATCTCTCGGACCTCAAACTCATAACCTGCAGTGTTCCCCAGAGCTCCATTCTGGGCCCATTACTATTCTTCCTCTTTATTCATGAATTATGTAATAACTATAGTGGGTCCTCTGTGCACCTATATGCAGACAACGACATTGTTCACCATTCTTCATTAGACATCAGGTGGCTTAACAGTATGCTGGTGCTGGACTTCAGAACTCTTGAGGACTGGTTTGTACATAACCAACTGGTCCTCAACACCAAAAACACTAAAAGCATGCTGTTCTACAACCCCCCCATACTGCATACCCACCCTCCTCTTGTAATACTCTCCCACAATGGTGTCATCCTTGAATCCATGCAATCCTTTAACTATCTGGTAGTCACCCTAGATACCTTGATCTCCCTTGACGTTCATGTTACCCTCTTAACCAAAGCTCTAAACCAAAAGCTTGGCCTACTTTATCGTATTCATCCCTTCCTCACATTGGCCTCTTGCCACAAAATAGCGTCCGCCACCCTCCTTCCCCTCCTTACTTATGGAGCCCTGCTACTACTCACAACCAATGCATCCATCATATCTCACCTCAAACAAGCGTACCACAGGGTGGGAAGGTTTGCTTTGGGGGTCAATGTCCCTCACCACCATTGTGATGTCCTCTCCTCCCTGGGTTGGTTATCTTATGAATCTAAACTACAGTATGCCACACTGAGCCTAGTACACAAGTTAGACCACCATTACACCCCTCCCTGCCTTGGTGAACTCATTCAGCTCCATCAGCCACCGCACATTCTAAGATCCGGCCCCCTCCTCCTTCTTGTAATGACCAAACTGTGGTTAGTTGTGGCCTGGAGATCATTCACCTACTCTGTGGTGTCTGACTTGAACTCACTCCCACCCTCTGTCTTGTCTTGCTCCTCACTCGACAAGTTTCAATCCTTCTTGCTAAGCCACCTCTCTGCCTCTTCACTTTGCTCCTGCTTTCATTGACTCTTGTTCCAGCTTCCCAAACTCTGTGTATAATTTATCCCTACCCTATGTACCTGCTAAAGTTAAGCACCCCTGCTCTCTGACCCTCCATTGTCTGTGTAAATGTACTCTGTAAGAGTATCTGTATGTGCTGTAATTTGTAAATCTATAAATGAGGTAGTTGGTGCAACAGTATTTGTCATGAGATTGTCATGCAATTTGTCATGTAACTGTCATATAACTGCTCTGCCTATCTATATGTAAATTGTAAGTTATAAGTATCTATAAACAATGTAATCTCGTGGTTCTGTGTATGATGGAAATGTAACCACTGTAACTACCTTGCCTCTGTCAATTTGTACTGCACTTCCCGGGGTCAACCATGAAAAGGGGATTGTAATGTCTCAGCGGGCCCACCCAGTTACCAAAATTCAAATAAATAAATAAAATAAATAAATACTAAAGTGTTCATTCAGCATCTCAGTCATCACATCTGGGTCTCTCACAGGTGTCTCCCCCTCCTCGTTCTCCTGTTTTCAGGGGCCAATCCATTCCTTTGTCATCCCCTATCCAGTCATACTAGATAGAACTGGTTCAATCCATGAGCCCTGCAGAAGCGGGCTCATGGAGGGAGCTTGTTCCACCTACTGTGGAGCCCCTGGGGGAAGGAGGGGAGGGTGATCATTGGGAGGCCGGTGGCATCAGGATGTTTCATAATGCAGCCAACAGATATTACACCTGCACTGTTAACTGGTTACTTGGTGAAGATCAGGCAAGCTAAGTCCCAAGGGACAGAAAGGATACACCCTAGGATCATTTTCTAGATAAGGGAACAATTGTCATGGCCACTTGCAGGTGAATTCGTGAATGTGACTTATACCAAACACAGTTGGGTCGACCTTTATTCTCCTTCCCCCCTGCCATCAGCCTCCTGCAGACCACTCAGAGCCCTCATAGGAGTTTGCCATCCACCAATCAAGTGGATTCATGGGCAGAACATACACTGAATGGCATGATTTTCGAAAAGCACCTGTCTCTCCAGCCCCTTCAGTGCTGACCAGACCAACCCCAATTCTGCAGGGCCCATGGAGGGAGCCTGTTCCACTATTTGTGCTCCCTCCTACCTGCCATCAGCCTCCTTTGGACCACTCAGAGCCCCGGACTGCTGTGTTGCATAGTAGTTTGCCGTGCACCAATTGAGTTGATTTGTGGGCAGTACGTACACTGAACAGCATAATTTTCAAACAGCACATATCTCTCCAGGCTTTTCAGTGCCAAGCAGACCAACCCCACTTCTACAGGGCTCATGGAGGGAGCATGTTCCACCATTGTGCTCCCTCCCCCTGTCATCAGCCTCCCGTGGACCATTCAGAGCCCCAGACTGCTGTGCTGCATAGGAGTTTGCCATCCACCAATCGGGTGGATTCATGAGTGGGTCTTTTCTCCTCTTCCTCATTACTTGACTGGGTCTTTGTAAGCAAACAAAAGAACAGTGCTGTGCGTGATGGCTTAGGAAGGGGTGCAAATGAGAGGCCACAAGCCTCACTATCACAATGGAAACATAATCACCTGCACTCCTTCTGGTGCTGTTGCTCTCAGTGGTTGTTGTTCCCTAAATAATGATGAAGCAGAATAACTTAATTAAATTCAGTGCTTTATTAGCAAGAATATTTTCATGTTCCAAGTTCCAGCGTAACACCACTGGTGAATGGCAACGGACTGTAGATTAATACAGTCCTGTGCTTCACTCCTTTGAGATTCCTTAGGGAAGGGACTTTGTAAGTGGCCTGTCCATGCAAAGGACCATAGCACTCAGGACATCATGGAATCTGACTCTTGAGTCTTTCCTTTAAGGCTGAAATGATAATTACTGAATACTCACTAGCTGGGTCACCTACTGTACTAATTGTGCTTGTTTCTATAACTCTGTCAGTTTAAATTTGCTGCCTGGTTTTATGTTCTCCTGCTGCCTCAGTAGCCACAGACCTGCCTACCTAGCCTGCTATTGCTGTTATCTCTAGTGTACTCACTAGCTGGGTCACCTCGTAATTGTGTTTGTTTTTTATACCTTTGCCAATTTAAATTAGTTTTTATACCTCTGCCAATTAAAATTTGCTACCTGCTACCTAGCCTGCTATTGCTGTTATCTCTAGTGTACTCACTAGCTGGGTCACCTCATAGTTGTGTTTGTTTTTTATACTCTGCCAATTTAAACTAGTTTTTATACCTCTGCCAATTAAAATTTGCTGCTGGTTTATGTTCTCCTGCTGTCTCATTAGCCACAGATCTACCTACCTAGCCTGCTACTGTTGTTATCTCTAGTGTAATTGCCATTTTGTTCAACTACTGTTATTGTTGCTATCTCTAATGTAACTGCTATTTTTGTTCAACTATTCTGCTTACTCACAGCCCCGCCTGCCTTGGTCCCAGTCACCTAGCTGCTGATGTTGTTCTCACTATTAGATTATTTCGCCTTGATTTGCCTAGATAATAGTCTACTGCCTCTGATTACTTCTTACTATGCTGTTTACCCTTTCTGTCTATCTTACATTCCTTTCCCTCTTATCTCTGTCCCCTCCCTCTCCCTCTCCCCTCAATCCTATTCCCACACCTCTCCTGTTCTACCCCTTCTCTCTTATTTCTCCACCCCTCCCTTTCCCCTGCTCTCCCCCACTCTCACCTCTCCTCTCATAACCTCCCCTACTCTACCCCTGCCATCCACCCTGGACTCTTCCATACCCCCTCCCTAAACTTCGAATCTTTCCCCTATGCCTTCCTCCCCCTACCACTCTTCCCCCTTTCTCCTTCTCCCCCTCGATCGAGGGGGTGGAAGTCTCACTCTATCCTCTTTCTCCTCTTTATCCCCCTTCTCATTGCTGGTGACACCAACCCTAGCCCCTTTCTCCTTCCTCTCCTCCCACTCTTCCCAAAGGCCTCAGCATTTTCCACTTTTATGCTAGGAGCCTCCTCTCTAAACTTGACCCCTTAAAGTCTGGATCTGTCAGCACTCTCCTGGCCTCTTGTACATCTCTGAATGCTGGCTGACCTCTGGGGTATCTGACTCCAGCTTGACTCTCCCCGGACTATTATCTCTTCTGGCAGGACTAAGGCAGACGTGGTGGTGTTGTTGTCCTGTATGTTCAGCAAAACCCATCCTGCTCCGTCACCTTCAGAGAGCCAGTCCCTTCCTCTCACAAACTCCTCCTAGCTAAGCTATCCCTCCCTTCCATTCTCCCCATCTTTGTTGGTGTTTTCTATGCCTCTCCTAAAATATCTCCCTCCTCCTTAATTGACTCTCTGTCATCCCTTGTTTTCCTTGTTGCCTCTAGTGAGCTTGTCCTCCTTGGTGACTTCAATATAAATTGGCTGTCCCCCGTGTTCAGGCCCACTAGCCACAGGACTGAACCCCTAAATTTCTCACACCTTATCACTGAGCCCAGCCAGCTCAATCCTTACTCCTCAAACCACTCCCTCCTGGACTGGGTGCTTTCCTCCCACCCCCACCATGTCTCTGCAGTAGACATTCTACCAGAAGCCTTCAGTGATCACCATATAACATATAACTGTGTAACCTTCTGCATCAGGAAAGTGAGGCCCACTCATTCTGCCCCTAAATACATTTGGTACAGGTCACTTGACACTAATGTCTTCCAAAGTGGCCTAGTTGTCTCTGAATAGTCCCCCATCTACTCCACTACAGACATCCACACAGCCCTCTCCCTTTTCCAGGCCATACTCAGCCACACCTGGAACATTCATGCCCCCCCTTTAAAAGTCCAGGGTAAAATGCTCTCACCACCCCTGGATTACTTCTGGCCTTATCAATTTATTCAAGTTCCGGGATTAAGCTTGGGCATCTTGCAAATCCTCCCTAACCCTGTCTGACTCTTGTAGGTCTCTCAGGAATTCCTGTATGGAGGCAGTCTGCACAGTTAAGGCCCACTACTTCATCTCAAACCTCCAATCTGACCTTAATTCTCCATCTAAATTCTGGAAGTTATCCACTCCCTATTTTATCCCCCATCCCAGTCCACCCCTTCCCCATTCTACAGGAGGATGGTTCATTAGTCACTGACCCCCCTAAGTTGCCACACATTTTAATAACTTCTTCACTACCTGTGCACTACCCTCTTCTCCATTTCCAGATCATGCCTCTTTTCTTTCCCCCTGCTGCCTGTTCCACCACCCACTCACCAGAAGGTTTCCAATTCCCTCCTGTTTCCCCTCAGGAAAGCTTCTTCACCCTTACTTCACTTAACTTTTCTAAGTCCAGCCCTGATGAGCTGGACCCCAAACTTCTACGTTTCTCTGCTCTAGTCATTACCTGTCCAGTTGCTCATTTTCTGAACCTCTTCTTCTCCCTCCATGCTGTCCCTATGGCCTAGAAAGTTGCAGAGGTCTGGCCTCTAATTAAAGGGGATGACCGTCCTCCCCGGAAACTTCCAGAGGATTTCTCTCCTCCCCCTCATTTGTTACGTTTCAGGAGTCCATTATGTATTCTAGACTCACTGACCTTCCTTCACTCTTCTAACTTCCTCCTCCCCATTCAATCTGGCTTTATGAAGCACCACTCTACTGTCTCCTCCCTGTTGTATATAACTGACTCTGTCTTCACCGGGATGGATCAGGGACCATAGCAATTTTAATCAATCTTGCCAAAGCTTTTGTCTCTGTGTCCCACCTGCTCCTTCTGGACAAGCTGAGCTCTGCTGGCCTCTCAGCGTCTGCTGTCGACTGGTTCTGCTCATACCTCAAGGGCTGCCAACAGTCCATACAGGTGGGTGGTATCCAGTCTCCCCATGCTAGCTGGGTTCCCTTAAGGCTCCATCCTGGGTCCTATCCTGTTTTTGGTTTTCCTAAAAGACCTCCTTTCTGCTTGTGTCTCCATGCATATCCACATGTATGTGGATGACATGGCTATTTACACCTCCAGCCCACTGACTTTAGCTGTGGAAGGTTCACTCCAACAGGACTTCCAAAATATTCTGCACTGGTTCTACACTAACCAACTCAGGGTCAACACCAAGAAAACTGTGTCTATGACCTTCAGCACCAAACAGAAACTGGCCAAATTGTCGCCCTACCTTATCTTCTCCACTCTAGATGGCACACTTTGGGGGGTAGCTTGATAGCAAGCTTGATTTCTCTGCCCACATCAACGCCATCCATACCAAACTCCATCCTTAACTTGGTGCCCTTTACTGCAATAAAGATTGCCTTCCCCAGGTCCGCCAGAAATTGATAACCAAAATGTTTTTTCTGGTTTTCAACTATGCAGATGTGGTCTATGGCAACTCCTATTCCCTTGCCAGACTGGATACCCTCTGCAATGCCTTCTGTTGTTTTGCAACCAACTTCCCTTCCTGCATACACCATGGTTCCCTCTATTCCTCCCTCTCTGTCCCCACTCTTCCCACATGTTGCCAGTCCAACTACACCTTCTTTATTGTCAAATACTAGTTTGGGTCTCTCCCCTTCTACCTCTCATCACTCCTCTCCTCTCCCTGATCCCTCCCTTCCTCTTAACCCTTGCATGCCCATGGACTGATATATCAGTCCAAAATTCCAAACGTTCTAATTCTGTTGGCAGCCTAAGGGTTAAACTCTCCACTCCAGAGATTCCCGTACCTTCACTATTCCCCCACCCTCACTCCTGTGCTGGGAAAACTGTCTTCTTCTATCACCTCCCTTCACTCTGGAACCTGCTCCCCTCTTCCCTCTGCCTCTTTTCCTCTCTCCCTTCTTTTAGATGCCTGTTAAAGCATCTTCCTCCTCCTCCACCCTATACCTTTCATCTCCCTCCTGACCTTCCCTCCTCTCTCACTTGACATCCCCTCTTGTTTTGACTTCCTAATCCAAGGTTAGTTTCTGCTTTCACCCACACTCTATTTCTGTTTCCCCAATGGCACTGACACCCTTCACAACAGGCACTGTGCACTTTTACTGTTTTCTACTCACCTGTCCATGCTACTATTATTCCACTTGACTCCTCACAATCACTCCAGCTTCTGTGATGCTGCCTATGTACCCTCAATCTGATGCACTGTAAGTGTTATGCTTCTGTCTCTCCCTCCCCACTGCCTCAAGTTACACCTGGTAATGAGCCTCAGCTCAGTGCGCCTTTCCTTGTTACCAACTTTTAAATAAATAAACAGTATGTTTTGGAAAAGGGCTGATGTGTCAACTGCTGCTACTACTGCTGTGTTCGCTTCCAGACCCTCCTTGACTTTCCTAATTCTAGTTTTGTAGCCCCTTAGTGCTGCTGTACTCATCTCTGGCCTGAAAGCAGCTGATATATTATCAGTGGTCATACTGTGAACTTTTTTGTTGAGAATCAGTTGTCTTATATCCCTGTCAAGCCAAGGGGAACATTACATGGCTCTTTTACCCTTATTGCTTACAGGGATGCAGACCTCTATGACTGCTTTGAGCCCCCCTCTTTAAAACAATTCACATGTGCTCTGACTTACTTATGAGCAGGCAGGTTTCCAAAGACCCCCAACTATGAGTACTTGGAAATACCTACCCTATGAATACACATGAAAAGCACTTCAGGTGTTTGGTACCTCCAGCTACACTGAAGGCCAAAAGACAGATCTTACTAAGATGGAGATCTTACCTGCACCCATCACAGAATGGCTGTCAGCTCTCACCAAGCTAGCTGAATATGAGAGCCTCTCTCATCTGGCAATCCACAACATTTCAAGATTCCATCAAATATGTAACTTCTTTCTTACTTCCACTGCTAACCCTTTATTCTGGCATAACTCCCAAACAAGAACTTTAATTTTTACTGTTGGTTTTAGGTACTGTTTAACAATACCCCTTTTCTCTCTACTAAATATATGTTAAGATGTTACTACACTAGAACATGCTCCCTGTTGGTAACTTACTATTAATGAATGTGTTGTTGTTGTTGTAATACTCTATAATCCTTTGCTTCATTGTTCATTTTTAGTGTTTAATTTCTTTGCAAAAAAATCTGTTTGTGGGCATTTTTCTTGTTACCTCTTATGAAATTGTTTTTATTGACGTCATGATATGATATGATGTGATATGATATGATATGATATGATATATGGCATGACACGACGTGACACGATACGATACAATACAATATGATATGATATGATACATGTTCAAAGCATTTTTCTTTTTCTCTTGTTGCACTATTCACTATTTACCGCAATAAAATATTTAAAAAAATTGTGCTCAGCATTATTAGCCTTATAAACTGCACCAGATGTTTGGACACCAGGGGCCAGATATTCAGCAATGGGCAAAAGTGGGGCACCAAGCTTTGCACTGCACTTGCCCTTGTGTGTGACCCTGAGGATTCTATATTCAGTTGGGTGGTACACCAGCACTATCCGACTGAATAAAGGGCCATGTCAGGGCAGCACAAAGTTGAGTAGTGCTGTCCCAACATGGATCTGGGTTATATGCAGCCCGTAGGGACATGCAGGGAATTATGCCCCTGAACTAATAGGGCCGAGAGTCCCCAACATGATATTCAGCTGGCAACATGAAAATGAGCCCTCTCAGCATGCGTAGTGCTAAGGGCCATATGCATGCCCATTATAGGCTCATTTGCATGGGAAGCAGTGGCAGGTTTAAGCCATCCTGTGGCCATCCACCACATCAGGCATGGTGGCAAGTGGCCCTCCACACCCCAAATGCCTATCCCTGCAACTGAAATGCCCTCACTGGTGGCCAGTGGCCACCCTACCCACTGATCATCTGACCCTGGTAAAGACACAGTCTCTGGTATCTAGTGGCACACCCCATCCTTCAATCGATGGATGCTGTGTAAAGAAAGCTGTCCCTGATGTCTGGTTGCCCCCCCACCCTCTGATTGTTGGTCACCATGTTAAGAAAGCTGTTCCTGATATCTAGTGGCACCCCCCACCCTCCAGTCACTGGGTGCTGTATTAAGAAAGCTGTCCCTAGTGTCTAGAGGCACCACCTGATCACCGGGTGCCATTTGATGAAAACTGTCCCTGGTGTCTAGTGGCACCTCCCACTCACCAATCACTATGTATTTGGATGCTGTGACTGGTGTCTAGTAGCATCCCCCACCCTCCAATTACTGGTCACCATGTTAAAAAAGCTGTCCCTGGTGTCTAGTGGCACCCTGCCCCCTGATTACCGATCCCTGGAAGTGTGTAGAATATGTGACCCCTGGAGTCAAAGCATGTTGAACACAAACGTTAGGGGGTCAGTGAACTAGACAAAAATCCAACTGGTCTGAGCCTATCTTTGAGATTTGAACAGCAGTTCCTGTCCAAAACTGAAAACCCGCATTACATGAGGATGGTAGTCCCCACCTTTTTTTCTGCTAGAGTAAAGTGTAACATTCTGTTGCATTTCCACTGAAACTGAGGATTCTAAAATACTATGTATGGGCATGAGTTATTTGAGAAACTGGGAGGAATACTATACCAAAAGTACATGATTGGAAGCTGTGACTCACAAGCCTATAATCCAACATCAGCATACTCTGATGAAGTCAGAATGTACAAGACCAAAGCCCCGCAATTGAAATATTCCCCCATGCTTATCTTTTAGTGTATATTATACTGTATATGGCTCCAGGTACATGTCAATGTTAAAAGTGTAGGTTTTCCCTGGTGTCCAGTGGTATGCCCCATCTGCCAAGTACCCACCTCAGTGTCCCCATTACCCCAGTGGCTAGCTGCCCCCCATCCCATTGCCCACACCAAGCACACCACCTGTCCACCCCCTCTTACCTCACAGTCCAGTGACTGGCAGAGCCCTCCTCTCACCACCTCAGTCAGCCACTGCATGGAATGACAGGGAGCATGCATACTATGCACTGTATAGTGAGTGCATGTACTCTCCCCTATATAATACACAGGATGCATGCTCCTGGCATGCCATACAGCAGCTGCCTGAGGCGGCGAGAGGAGGGCTGTGCCGGTCACCATATCAGAGCTCACATATGCCACTGAGCAGGGTGGTAAGGGGGTGGACAGGTGGTGTGTTCAAAGCAGGCAGTGCAGTAGGATTCCCCTAGCCACCGTGGCAATGGGTGACACCGGGGCAGGTGCTCGGTGGCCGGTGATATCACTGGACACCAGGGAAGACATACACTTTTAATATTGACAGGTACCTGGAGCCATGTATTATATAAACTAAAATATAAGAATGGGGGGGCATATTTCCATTACAGGGCTTTGCTGACATCATCCACCACCACTCTTGCACTGATCTTGTAGATTATGGCCTCATCAGAGTATGCTGATGTTGAATTATAGGCTTGTGAGTCACAGTTTTCAGTCACTTACTTTCTGTACAGTATTCCACCAGTTTAACAAATAACTCGTGCCCATACATAGTATTTTAGAATCCCCAGTTTCAGAAGAACCACAGCAGGGGAAAAGTGGGGACTACCATCCTTATCCAATGCAGGTTTTCATTTTGGGACAGGAACTTCAGTTCTTAAAGATGCCCTCAACCCAGTTTGATTTTTGTTTAGTTCTCTGATACCCTAATGTTTCTTTGTGTTCAACATGATTTGAACCACAGAGGCCAGATATTCTATACACTTACAGGAATGGGTGATTGGAGGGTGGAGGGTGCTGGTAGACACCAAGGACAGCTTTCTTTAAATGGCTCCTGGCAATTGGGGGGTGAGAGGCCACTAGACACCAGGGTCAGTTGTCTTTACACCATGACTGGTGATCAGAGGACATGTTGTGCCACCGGACACCAGGGCAGCCAATGTGAACACAAGCCAGGGTTCAGGGCTGGGGGTGTGTATGACTGTAATACTGCTGCCAACCACCAGGGCCTTGCACCCCATTAAGTTGGGGTTTGAAAAGGTGGTAATATGTTCCAGTTTGAGTGGCATTTACCACCTGTGCAAACCTCTCAATTTCCCACTGCACCCACATGCAGGAGACAACTCCTCATTTGCCTGGGTGCAACAGTAACTTAGCACTCAGGTGCTAACAGGTTTTGTCTACACTGTGGGGGTGTCTGAATACAGACCACCTGCAACTTGGGTGCAAAACCAGTTAGTGTGGGCAAATACCCCCTAGCAACTGAGCTAAGTTTTGAATATCTGGCTCCAGGTCTTTAATATTGCCAAAGTCCACCTTTCTGAAGTTCCAAATCCTGGTGACTGAGGCTCAGATAGTCTCACCTGTCACCAGGTAGAAGGTTACCCAGTTTGGGTTTCTGATTCCCACTGGTTCCTTGACATTTATACTGACAGTAACCCCATCCCCCTGCTATGAACAAGAACAGTTGTGGCCTCAAAACAAGTCATCTGTTGTATATGCTGCCCTAAGAAGCAATCATTGAAGGTGGACAGTAACTCTTTCTCAGCACTACTGTTAACCGTCTTGAAATGCCAGCCTATGCCCAGGAGATCATCCAATTTGCCTTTTCTTCAAATTTCACCAAACAGCTGGGCACCATGCTCCTCTGAGCTCTGTGGGAGCCTGAAACACACCCTTAGGGTGACTGTTTCCCTCTTTTTGTCCCCTAGCTCAACACAGATGGACTCTCTGGCACTGTTTCCCCCCCCCCCCCGGGACATAGTGCAGCCAAGGCAAACTCAACGACTGAGATTGGAGCCAAAGAGAAAATACTAAGGAAAAGGCTGTCCCATAAAACATAACTTGTTTTAATTGTTGCATAGCCAAATGAGGAGACTACAATAAATATGTGTGTTATTATGGCTGTGGGTGGAGCCTACAGCCATCCTGCTGTAGCTCAGCTGGAAGAATGGAATACCGTGGCACACATTTTGTAGTTTTCAGTGTATCCTTCCACAAATGCAAATCACTGTGTCATTTAAACCAAATACTCCCTTCTTTCTGTTTAGAATGTTGGACACAGAACACCAGGCTGCATTTCTCTGCATTTACACTTACTCTGTGGGCATTTCAGTAAACAGGAGTAAATTGCAGCAGAAAGACAGAACATGAAAGGCGTCACAGTACCAGATGGCTGCTTCAGAGCTCCATACCATTTGCATCTGCTTTGCTGTATCACAGCTAATTAGCATAGATCAAGAATTCCATACTGTGAAAATGAGCTAGCTGTATTGCAGTTTGTGCAATATAACAGAAATGATCTGTAACAACACCAAAGATTCAAATGTATGGAGCTCTGATACAGCAACTCTGTATTTTGAGGCTTCTCTGTTCTTTTGCTGACTCTTTTTAAAATGCTACATAGTTACAGAAATAACATGTGAGCGATGTGAGTGTGGAGCACAATTTAGTTCAGTGTTTTACCTATTAGGCACTAAAGATCGAGTTCTGTATATCCCAAGTGCATTGCTATATGAGAACAGGTCTGGCAAAGGTAAGAGAAACAGGGCTTTCAATGCTAATTTGCTTGCTATAGTTTGAATGTCACAGCTCATTTGCATACCTAGAGTAGTTCACATTGACAGAATTGGCTTTGGTTATGTGTGCAAATGGTACATTTTTAGAAGCAAATGGAGTTTTCTGAAGCAAGCAAATCAACATTGCAAGCCTCCTTTCTCATATGCATTGCCAGTCGAGGTTCTCATACAGTACAGGCTTCCCCACACTGTGATGTATTTTAGTGCTGGTGAAAGGTGAGGGACTGACAGCACTGGAGAATGAAGACCTCTGTTTATCTACAGGGACAGGGACAGGGACAGTGGTCCAGATAATATTTAGGACACAGAAGTATTTACTACTAGCTTCTTCCACCTGGTAGAATTTTCATCCAAATGGTAATTATATCATCCATTGACCAGTCTCATAACCTCCCCCAACAAACACACACACACACACACACACTTACTTCTAAACCAAGTTTCAATCCCTCAGGCGCCTGCAGTTGCTGATTGTCTAATATTGCTGTGGAGTCATACTGGTACCTTATTTTTATTAACATTGTCATGCTGTCTTTTACAGGTACATAAGTGAAAAAAGAAAGGCACAGGGAGGGATAGTGAGACTGAAGGGGGAGGATGGTGGCTGCGTGGAGGATGACAACAGTAAAGCTGACATATTGAACAGGTATTTCTGCTCAGTCTTTACTGAGGAAGAGGAGGGTAATGGGTCTGAAGGGAGTACAAGGGGTGAGAATGGTGCAGAAATGGACACAAGTCCCTTTACTCGAGAAAGGGTCCTGAAGGAACTGGAAGTAATAAGAGTTGATAAAGCAATGGGGCCAGATGGGGTGTACCCCAAGTCCTTAAAGAACTAAGAGAGGTGGTGGCTGAACCTCTGGTTATCCTGTTTAGCCGATCACTGGAAACAGGGGGAGGTACCCAAAGACTGGAGGACAGCAGATGTAGTCCCCGTATACAAAAGCGGGAACAAAGAGGAAGCAGGGAACTACAGACCAGTCAGCCTCACCTCGGTAGTGGGGAAGATCATGGAAGCACTACTGAAGGAGAGATTGGTGGAACATCTGGTTGTCAATGGACTACAGGACCCAAGGCAGCATGGTTTCACCAGGGGGAGGTCATGTCAGACCAACCTCATTGAATTTTTTGACTGGGTGACTAGGGAGGTGGATCAGAGGAGGGCAGTGGACATGGCCTTTCTGGACTTCAACAAGGCCTTTGGCACTGTACCACATAGAAGACTATTACACAAACTGGGGAATACAGGCATGGGCAGGACAGTAGTGTGGTGGGTAGGTAACTGGCTGGGCAGCAGGACACAGAGGGTGGTGGTAAATGGCTGTCACTCCTCAGAGGGAAGAGTGACCAGTGGGGGTACCACAGGGATCTGTGCTGGGACTGGTCCTATTCAACATCTTCATCAGTGACATTGCGCAGGACCTAGAAGGCAGAATTTCACTGTTCGCTGATGATACAAAGTTCTGTAACAGAGTAGACACACCAGAGGGTGTAGACAGAATGAGAAGAGACCTGCAGAAACTTGAAGAATGATCAGGGGTTTGGCAGTTGAAATTCAATGCAAAGAAGTGCAAGATAATGCATATGGGGCACAAAAACCCTGGCACAATATATCAGTTGGGAGGGGGGTGAGGATATAGCATGCACCAAGCAGGAAAGGGATCTTGGGGTTATCATCTCTGATGACCTCAAGGTAGGGAAACAGTGTGACAAGGCAGCAGGTAAAGCAAATAGGAAGCTGGGATGCATAGGCAGGGGCATCACCAACAGGAAAAGGGAGGTCATAATTCCACTATACAAGATACTAGTGAGGCCCCACCTGGAGTACAGTGTACAGTGCTGGAGACCTTAGCTACGTAAGGACATAGACAGGGTAGAGAAGATTCAGAGGAAGGCAACAAAGATGGTACATGGATTGCATCACAAGTCCTATGAGGACAGGTTGAAGGAACTGAATATGTACTCCCTGGAGGAGAGGAGGGAGAGAGGGGATATGATAGAGACATACAAGTATCTTACAGGGAGGAACAGGGTGCAGGAATACACTAATTTTAAGTGAAAAAGATGTTCCAGAACTAGAGGGCATGGGATGAAGTTGGAGGAAGAACGATTCAGAGGAAACGTGAGGAAGAATTTCTTTACAGAATGGGTGGTGGACAAGTGGAACACCCTACCAGAGGAAGTGGTGGGGCTGAAACAATCATGGGATTTAAGAATGCATGGGATAGACATAAAGGAATTCTGGAGGTCAGAGGTAAGGGGCAACAGACTTCTAGGAAAACATAAGCTGAACTTACAAGCTCAAATGGGCAGACTGGGTGAGCCACAGACCCTTATCTGCTGACACTATGTATCTATGTTGCAGCTGTCCTTCTGACCAGCCAGTGAGCAACTTCTGCCCCCACCCCTATTGGTCCCAGTGTGGTGCCATGGTTGCTGGCATCTTATGGGACTTCCATCTTTGTACACGTGGGTCAGGTAAAGTGTGGGGCAGGGACAGTGCAGGCTTCCCCACACCATGATGTAGTTAATCCTGGTGAAAGGTGAGGAGTTGACAGCACTGGGGACTGAAGCCCTCTGTTTATCCACAGGGTCAGGTACAGTGTGGGCAGGTACAGTGCAGGCTTCCACACACTGTGATGTATTTAGTGCTGGTGAAAGGTGAGGGGCTGACAGCACTGGAGACTGAAGCCCTCTGTTTATCTACAGGGACAGAGACAGTGCAGGCTTCCCCACACTATGATGTATTTAATGGTGGTGAAAGGTGGGGGACTGACAGCACTGAAAACTAAAGTCATCTTGGCATTCACAAGCTCTGGTACAGTGCAAGCTTCCCCAGAATGTGATATATTTAATGTTGTTGAAAGGCAAGTGAATGACAGCACAAGAAACTGATGCCCTCTGTTTATCCACAGGAACAGTATAGGGTTCCCCACACTGTGATGTATTTAGTGGTGGTGAATGGTGAGGGACTGACAGCACTGGAGACTGAAGCCCTCTTTATCTACAGGGACAGGTACAATCTGGGACAGGGACAGTGCAGGCTTCCCTACACTGTAATGGATTTAGTCCTGATGAAAAGTGAGGGATTACAGCACTGGAGACTGAAGCCCTCTGTTTATCCACAGGGACATGTACTGAGTTGGATAGGTACAGTACAGGCTTCCTCACACTGTAATGTATTTAGTACAGGTGAAAGGTGAGGGACTAACAGCAATGAAGACTGGTCTGGTACAGTGCAGGTATCTCACCCACTATTCTGCCACTGAACTGTAATCTTCACAATAACTACAGTAGAACAGCCTAACTTCTCATTCAGCCAGGCATTATGTCATATTTCTGTTGAACTCTGTTGTGTCTGCCTGATAGGCTTGCCTTCAGGTGACCAGTTCATGAGATACAATCGCAAACCTCACTTCTCCCTCATGACCCCAGGAATTTAAGTATGTAGATCTCCCTACATGAATTTTGAGATGGTACAGTGGACATTTCGTGAGGGTGATCACTACAGGACTACTCCCCGCTTCGCTTTTTTGCCATCTTTCTCAAGTAAATGAAATGTGTTTCCCTTCCCTCCTCCCATCTCTCCCTCACTTAACTTTTAACAGTGTGATGGATCCCCAGGCAAAGTTGGAAATTTGCCAAGAAAGAGACTCAGGGAGATCAGCACTGGTGCATCTTTTTCTTTTACTCGTTTTGTTTATTTTTCTATTGTTCATTCTTCTTTGTGTAGCAGTATAAATACTTAAGATTATGATGCATATGGAATAATGAATGTGAAAAAAGTTACAAATATCACAAGAATATGTGAATGTATGCAATGAAGCATTTGGTTTCTTTACTTAATTATATTAATTCTTTTTATCAGAGTTCTTAATGTCATTGTTTCAATGTTTATTTTGTATTTGATGTTTAATAGCATGCCAGCTTCAGTATTTACCCAACCCATGTGAACTGATTTATTGATTTGTTAATTAGATACCATTAATTTATTGTGGGGTACATAAGGGTTGGTTACCTGTACACCAACATAGCCCTTTATGAAGGCTGTTCGCTGAAGCACTATGGGTTAGCTGGCATTTTCTTCTGTGCTTTGTAACAGTCACAAATAAAGGATGCAGCATTCAGCTTTATTTCATGTGTTTGTGTCTGTCTTCTTTGCTGGGAGTGCTGACTTTTTGGATTTGTGTTATTCCACATATGGCAGGTGAAAAGCAATCATAAATGCAAATGGACCACGTTGTGGTTTGAGCCAGGCAGACTTCAGTTAGAATTGAGATAAAATACCCATGGTTCAACCCACAGTATTCACACCTTTGGACTTTCAGCAAAGCACTGGAGTGAGTGGTCCCTATGTGGTGTTGCAGCACTTCTCCTCTGATTTTGTTTCAAAAAAACGATATAATGAAGTAGCACTAATCTACATCTGAACAGTGCTTTTTTTTGCTAGGAGTGCAGCAGTAAGTGGCACTTTGGCCATGACTGGGGTAAGCCACCCCGTTTCTGCCTGCACCTCCAGCTACAACTGAGATGCTGCTGCTGATTTGTGTGGAAATGACAGTGGTGAAGCACTTGGCTCCTGGGCAGGGAGGGAGGACACCTAGTCAAAAAGTAACCCTCGCCCGGCAGAAAGCTGATGGTGATACGGTACTAGAAGCAATTGCAATGGTTATCATCTGCCAGTTCCCCTGGCCAGAGATTAAAGTGCAGCTACAATGACCTCAAAATTGTGTGGGGGATGGGGGAATTCAGGTGGGGGGAGGAGGGAGCTTGGTCCAAAGCCAAACAGAAAATATTACTCAGTTTAGTTTATACATGGAAAATGTCATGTACTGATAATTTGCATTCTCACGTTGGCTTTAAACTTTTGCCTCTCAAAAGTGTCAGGAATTTCCATCAAGTAACTGTGAGACAAGAATAGGACCATTTTTATGTTGGCGTGCTTGTGCAGCCAACATCTTGTGGTAGTGCAGATTTGGAGGAGCGGTCACTGTTGGGGGAATGCAGGGCATGCATCAGTAGGTGCATTCCTCATTCCCCAATCAGCCTGCATGATGGCACCACACCATGCATACATAATATGGTGAGCACATCTAAGGAAAGGTCCGCTGCAATCCGAGCAAAGCTCGTCAGATGCAGCGGACCTCCTGACGTGCTCTGCCACATTCTATGCATGGCAGCTGCCCAACTGCCGACTTTGGGGGTGCCCAATCCCCCTGCTGGTTTCCTGTGGCCCCAATGTATGTGCCGATCAGCATAAAGCACTCCCCCATTTGTTATATGCCAAGGGGGAGTGCCCAATCCCCCTTGGCTCTTGCCCCCCCGCTTTCCTCGTGTGCCGATGGGGGTGCCCAGTCCACATCGGCATAAATTAACCCCACTTTTGTGGTGTGCTAATGAGGGTGCCCAATCCCCTATCAGCTGCAGCACCCCCCCAAACAGTTAGGTGGCATGCTGGGAGCCCACCCCAGTGTACCAAATCCCCAGAGAAAAAAAAAACTGTCCAGCAATGTTTTGTGTTTTTTAACCCTGTAACACAAAAATGGTCCCTCGTAGTCTCCCTCCAACAACCCACACCCATCCTCTGCGCACCCTGCCTCCCCACACCCCTCCTCACCCCATACTTACCTGCGGAGTCTGGTGCGACGATCTTTGGTGGACCGGGAACACATCTGCACTCTTCAAAGCTGACTGCGAACTGAGGAAATGCTGGTAAGCTGTATAATGGAATAAATAGGGGGTTTTCAACTTTGCTGCATATCTCAGGCATTTTTGGGAATTTTGGCACCAAATTTTCAACATGAGGTTTTTGGGACCCCTCCTCATGAATTCTTGCACTGTCATGACATTATTTGGTTCCGAAAGGTGATTTCACAGTCACTGCATGGAATCACTTTTCGGGTGCGAGGAAGAAAATGACAGTGCCAGTGTTCAATTTGGTGGGACAAATCCAAAAAATTACAGTTTTACAAACATGTGTTGCACAGTTGCTATGCACCCTCATAACTTAGCGAATTTGCAATATTTTCATGCCACATGTTCAGCATTGGTATTTTTCCACACCTTCTTGTGAACCGTACAGCTGTCATTTTTCACATCCTGCCCGAAATTTGTTTTCGCACTTCCGGTGCAGAATAGTGCGGTTGATGTGGGAAATCAGTGTTTGGGACAAATTACAAAAATAGCAGTTACCTTGTTCATGAGAAAAAGTCCTAAAATGCCTATGCTGAAAATTTGGTGACGATACTCCATAACATGACTGTGTTACGAGCGTGTGTTACGCAGTTTGCATGCACGCTCGTAAGTTTGTGAATTTATAATATTTTCACTCCAGATTTTCAACATTGCCATTGTTCTGCACCTCTTTATGAGCAGTACAGCTGTCATTTTTCACATCCTGACCAAAATGTGTTTTCTCAGTTCAGGCGCAGAATAGCGCGGTTGCTGTGGAAAGTCCATGTTCGAGACACATTATGAAAATAACAGTGACACTGTTCATTAGCAGAGGTCCTAAAATGCCTATGTTGAAAATTTGGGGCAGAAAGTCCATAAAATTTGTGTTTTACAAGCATGCGTTGAGCAGTATGCACGTACGCTCATGACTTCGTGCATTTGTAATATTTTCACTCCAGATGTTCAAAATTGGCATTTTTCCCCACCTCCTTATGAAGAGTACAGCTGTCATTTTACATATCCTGGCTGAAATGTGTTTTCACATGTCCGGCGCAGAATTGCACGGTTGCTGTGCAAAACCAGTTTTCAGGACAGTTTGAGGAAATGATGATGATGATGATACTGCTCATGAGCAGGGGTCCTAAAATGCCCATGTTGAAAATTTGGTACTGAAAGTCCATAAAATGACTGTGCTGCAAGCGTGCATTGCGCAGTTTCCACGCAGCCTTGTAACTTTGTAAATTTGCAATATTTCCATGCCAGATTTTCACCACTGGCATTTGTGCACACCTACTTATCAACAGTGCAGCTGGCATTTTTCACAGCCTGCCCAAAATGCGTTTCCACAACTGTGGCGCACAATGGCGTGCTCACTGTGGGAAATCACCTTTTGGGACACATTAACAAAATCACAGTGCCACTGTTCATGGGGGGGGGGGTCCTAAAATACCTATGTTGAAAATGTGCCTAAAAAATGCCCACAAATAATTGGGTTGCAGACGTCTGTTGCGCAGTTTGTATGCGTGTTCATTGCTTCACCAATATTTCATATTGCCACCCAGATTTTCAACATTGCCATTTTTTACTCCTCCTCATGAACAATACAGTTGTCATTCTATATATCCTGCCCAAAACTGTGTTTTCATCCCTCTGTCACTAAATGGCAGAGCTGCTGTGCAAAACCACGTTTCAGCTAACAAAGTGATTGTGCTGCTTTCATGAGGTGGCCTGACAAGCAGCCCATGTTGAAAATGTGGAGTGAAACTACCACTACATGCCTACGGTGTTAGGTTTCCAACTGCAGCACCCCACCCAGTATGGACTGACAGCTGTCAGGGCTGTGACTTGGGATCATCGGATGTAATGCTCATGCCATTCCACCCCCCATGCCCACCCTGCAACCACTGATAGGCATCATGGTGTGTATCGCACTATTTGGCCACAAACTTCACCCCACGCTCCTATACTGCACCCACGTCCGTGTATTTCCTTATGGAATGGGGTAAGTATAATGCCCAAAGACCCCAAAGCACACCACAACACTTGTCAGTGTCTACAGGGTAGGGTGAGGTACAATGGCATGAGCATTATAGCTGATGACCCAAAGGCAAACTTCAATGCCTGCCGCTCTCTACAGGGTGGGGTTAGCGTCACTTCAATACTTCACTGCCATTCCTCTTATGCATCTCTATCTCCGCTACTGCCAATGCCAGTGCGACAACATTCGGCATTGACAAATGCTTGTTGTTAAAGGCATGAAGCATACTGTAAGTCTACAAGCCCTCTTGCATTTTGTTTTTGATCTAGGTAAATAATTGCATTATTTCATGTGACTTCATAAAAGTACTTGTGTGATTTTTTTTTTAACATAGTACTAAAAAGTAGATGTACTGTATATATCTTGTTTCAGATGGTATAAAACATAAAGTAAAAAACCTTTTGCATTAGAAGCCAAAACATTCTAATTCAAAACAAGCTCAGGCTTGAAGCCATAGCAAAGGAGCATACTATATGTTTCAGCTGTGTTTTTTCTGTCTGAGGGCCAACAACAGGGAAGCGAGAGCATAAATAAATCATTGTAAGTAATAAGATTTCTAAGGCAGTGAACCCTTTTGAACAAATGGCATTAACAATCTAGTGTAAGGAAAAAAAACTAATAGCCCTGATCCAGAAGACAACAAAGCTGTAGTTATATACATTTCGGGAGTCACCGAAGCAGAAACCTGCATTTATTAGCTGTGCTGTATGGCTGCATTTACTAACACCTGGATAGTTTTCACTACAGAGGATTAGGGGCTCTGTTCACAAAGAACACATATAAACTAAAATGGAATGTTTAAAACAATATACTTTGCAATCCTTGTATTTAACTGGTTTTTACTTAGTCCCACTGGTGTTGTTTTAATATATCACTTAAAGTAAATGTCTGTCACCTGACTTCACAATTGCAGTGCTTATAACATCAAAGTACTCTACAGTGCGATGTTATGAAAAGGCCTGTGATAACAAAAGTTTCTCCTACATCAAACTCACAGCATTGATTTTACTGTCAAACTTACCAGTGTTGCTGAAATGTATACCAGTAGTTCTAGTGACTGTATTATGTTTCAAAATTCAATAAAGATGATATTAAAAAAAATAAAAAAATTAAATGGCAACAGTGACATCATCATAATCTTACCTTGCATTCTAACTGCTGAGGGGTGTAGAAAAAATATTTTTTTACAACATGAAGCATGATAGCAGTAATATGACAGTGGATTCATTACCCTCAGTAGTAATCTATTTGTACTGTACTTAACCTTCATTTTAATTTAATTCTGGTAGCAAAATAAAATATTAGTAACTTACTTCAACTTACAGCACTGCGTCAGGAAGCTTCCTGTTGGGTATGTTCACTCTGAATGCCTCATACAGTACTTCATCCACTCCACAAGCAGATTATGTCCTCATAAAGAGAATCCACTATAATATTGTTTAATTAGCGCACTATGATGTCAAAGTCCTAGTTACAACTTTCTATACAGACACTACAGATCAGTATGTATGTAAAAATGCATTATAAGAAGAACATGGGATGGACACATAATTAAACATGCATTCTCTTTAAAAATTGTAATTGCAAAATAAATTAGGATTATGATGATGCATACTGGTTTATTTATTATAGTATTATAGTTGATTCAGAAAAATCATTTCAAAAAGAAAAAAAGTACAAAATAAGATAAAAAAAGTGTTGTATAAATACACATTAGTACAAAATATGACATTATAAAACCTATATCTATACATACAAAAACGATTCTATCACATTACAATTTACATTGTTAGTGACATTTTCTCTTTCAACACTCCCCCAGAGGTTCATTGACTTTGGGGGACAGGAGGGTGGTGGGGAGAGGGAGGGTGGCAGTCACAAGGAATTTTTCCAAACTCACTAATCCTAACAGCAAATTGTTGTGCTCCACTGGAGGAGGCACAGTTACTTGATTGCTTTGGGGGTGGGGCAGCTCAGAGCTGGTCAGAAAGGAAGAAAAAAGGATTAGGTGTCACCCAGTAGTGAGAACAGGAGGAAGGCAGCAAGGAGTATCCTAGTAGTAGGGGGATCTATAATTAGGGGGCGAAGAAGGTGGTGGGAGCAGTGGGAAAGGAGAGGGGGTGGCCAGATGCCTTCCATGTGCATCAACCATTTGGGACATGGATAGAATAGATAGAATGAAAAAGAAGGGAGAAGGGGAACTTGGGATACTGGTACACTTGGGAACCAACAATTTGTCAAACCAGCCTATTAAGACAGTGAAGAGCGATGTTCAAAGGCAGGGGAAAAGAATGAAGGCACAGTTGGGTTCTCTGGCCTTTTCCAAAGTTCTCCCTGTGTGGGGTTTGGGGAAAGGGACGGGAAGGGAAGGGTAGAGTGAAGAAGGAGGAGACAGAGAAGTTTAATAGGTGGTTGAAGGGATGGTGTTGGAAGGAGGGGCATGATTTTGTGGGAGTCTAGTGGGGGCTTTTGAGACAGGAGGCTCTTCAAGGGTAACTGCCTTCACCTAACAAGGGGGGGCAGTGCACTTGGGCAGAAGTTTGATGTCTATATTGGTGGACATTTAAGTTGAGTCAGTGGAAGACTGAGGCTGGGATAACCACAGAGAACACGAAGCAAAAAGGGAACGTAGTTGGACTTACCCCAAATATGGGAATTAGGAGAAGTGGGGATAAAAGCTGCAAGGTAAGGGTATATAGTAAGTTAAGAAAGGGTGCCAAGAAGGGGGGCTCACAACACTATCAAGGAAGAGGCAATCAGGCAGTTAAGGAGGAAAGGGGAGCACAAAGATAGAGGAACTGACAAAAGGGGACCGGCATAAAGTTCAACAAAGGATAGCATAGTGAAACTGAAATAAGAGGTGGAGTGGGTGTAGAAACACAGAGAAAAGGCAGACGTGCTAAATTAATACTTTTGCTCCGTCTTCTTGAAGAAAAAGGATGGCATAGTTCCACAGGAAAAGAGAGTGATGGGGCATCAGGGAGGATGAGTGAGGAGGAAATCATGGAAGACTGAGTTCTCGGAGGGTTCAAAGGCCTTAAGGTAAACTACAGGCAGTTTCCAGTGCCAGAGGGCATATACCTCCAAGGGAGAGATCCGGCATCAGTTCTTGGAGACCTAAGAGAGGACCTGGTGAGGTTGGAGAGGTAGTCTGGAATCTGGCAACTGTGGTTGAATGAAAAAAAAAAAAGTAAAATAATGCACATAGGTTGCAAGAACCACAGAGCTGAGTGCATACTTGGGAGTGTGAGGGTCAAAGTCTCAGAGGAGGAGGAGGAGAAGGATCTGGGGATAGCAGTCACAAACAACCTGAAACCTGTAATTTAATGCAGAAAGGCAGCATCAAAGGGGAACAGGATGCTGGGTTGCATTTTGAGGGGGTTCACCTGCAGAAGGAAAGAGGTCATTCTGCCCCTATACAGATCCATGATTCAACCATATCTGGAGTACTGTGTGAAGTACTGGAGCCCTCAACTCAGGAAAAATATAGATCAGCCTGAGGTGGTGCAGAGAAGGGTTACAAAGATGATCAAAGGGCAACAGGGTATCTCGTATGAACAGAAACTAGTGAACCTGAACATGTACTCACTTGAGGAGAGGAGGAAGATGGTAGACATGATTGAGACCTTCAAATTATCTTAAAGCTTAATACAAAGTAAACCTTAGGGATCTTTTTAACTACAGCAAAAATTAGAACAACAAAGACTACAACTACAAGCTGGTGGGAGGTAAGCACAAGAGGGCCACCAGGAGGCACTTCTTCATAGAGAGAGTAATAACAGGGTGGAATGCACTACCAGAGGGAGTAGTCAATTACAAAACAGTTGGGGGTTTTCAAAGGGAGTGAGATAAATTTTAAGGGGAAGGTTATGGTAACAGGTGAGGGGGGGCAGAGCAGCATGTGACAAGAATGCATAAACTCCACAACAAGCAGACTCGATAGGCCATTTGAATCTTCTTCTGCTGGCATTTTTTTGTATCAATCAATCAATCAAAATCTTTATTTATCCAGGTGGGCACCATTGAGCAAGGCTCATTTGCAAGGTGGACCTGGTCATGAATACATCAAAGTACTTTACAGAAGCAGGTATACAAAAAGCAATACTATACAAGGAAGAAAAAGTATATACAGTGTATACAATACAGTACAAGGTTGAAATATATAAAAAACAGCATTGTTTTACAATTGAAGAAGTCAGCAAATGTACAATCAACCATAGGCATACAGGGCTTATAAGCAGAGATCTTTTGACTGATGCAGCCAGAAACTACACATATAGGGGAAAGAGGCCGTGTATGGGGTGGCAGGCTAGAGAGGTAAAGAAGAGGAGGGATATATTACCGATGACTGGGGGAAAAATTGGGCTAAGCTGCCATACATTTGACCATTCCTCTAACCTTGCCAAGTCCCTTCTCATCCTTTCCACCCCACCTTGTGCATCAACTCTGTTGCAGAGCTTTGTGTCATCTGCAAAGAGACATACTTTTCCTTCCAGTCCTCTGCAATGTCGCTTATAAAGACATTGAGAGGACGTCTAATACTGAACCCTGCGGTACCCACTAGTAACCCCCCTTTCTTCAGAGTGGACTCCATTTACTATTACTCTCTGTGTCCTATTCTCCAGCCAATTCTTTACCCAGGCTGTCATCTTGGAACCCACTCCCAGGCTGGCTAACTTGTATGTTAATCTTTTGTGTGGGACTGTGTCAACTGCCTTGCTAAAGTCTAGGTAGACCATGTCCACAGCCCCTCCCTGATCTACTACTTTGGTCACCCAGTCAAAGAAATATATCAGATTCGTCTGGCATGACCTTCCCGCTGTGAATCCATGCTGCCTTGGGCCCTGTGCCTCTCTGGCCTCCAGATACTCAACAATTCTTTCCTTCAGAAGTGATTCCATCATTTTCCCTATCACTGAGGTTAAACTAACAGGTCTGTAGTTTCCTGCTTCTGCCTTGCTCCCACTTTTGTGAAGGGGAATCACATCTGCCCCCCTCCAGTCCTCGGGTACCACCCCATCCTCCCATGATTTGTTAAAGAGGGTAGTCAGTGGTGTTACTAGTTCTTCCCTTAGTTCTTTTAGAATTTGGGGATGAATCCCATCAGGCCCCATTGCTTTGTCCACCTTCAGTTTTAAGAGTTCTTTCAGAACCCTTTCTTCTGTAAATGGGCTGGTATCAACTTCTGTATCCAGAGTGTTTCTATTGTTTGTTTTAGGTACCTCCCCCTCTTCATTTGTAAATACTGAGCAAAAATATTTGTTTAGTATCTCTGCCTTTTCACAGTCACCCTCTGCCCACCCTCCCTCCCTTTATTAAGCCTCATTATCCCTCCCTTGGTCTTTCTTGCTCCCTGATGTACCTATAAAAGGTTTTATCCCACTTCTTAACTGAGTTGGCTATCTTTTCCTCAGTTTGGACCTTTGCTGTTCTGACTGCCTTCCAAGCTGCGTTTTGCTTTAACTGATACAGTTCTCTGTCCTGCTCCTTCTGTGATTCCTTGTACTTCCTGAATGCTTTCTTTTTCTCTTGAACCTTCACTGCCACTTGCTTTGAGAACCATAGTGGTTTCTTACATCATTTTGTTTTGTTTATTTGCTTCACACAAACGCTTGTTACCTCTGTGATGGCAGTTTTTATTATTCCTCATTGTTCTTCCACCCTAATTATTTAGATCACAGGGGTCACTTGCTTTTAATAGAGGGATGACATGGGCTATTTTCCATTGATGGGGGAGGCTACTCTGGGAGAGTGACATGTTGAATAGGTGGGCGATTGGCACTGCAAGAAATGGTAGGCACGTTTCAGATCGTATGTCTCTATGAAGTAGGAGCCTGCTCCCTTCCTGGTGTCCAGTTGCAGCAGTAGGTCTTCCACAGTCTTTTAGAGAGACAGGCAGGAGGGAAAAGGCCTCCTTGGTAGGGGGGGACTCGTGGGTTGGTGGGCCCTGAGCTGTGCAGAGGTCATTGGCAGGGGAAGTATCAAATGCTAGCCCTGCCATTGCAAAATGGTTATTGAGGGCTTCCAATATCTCAGATCGGTTAGAGATAACGCCGCCACTGGACTTAATTTTTACTGGAATGGAATTACTAGGTGTGTGTCCAGACATGTCTTTTAATGTTTTCCAGAGCTTTGAAGGATTTCTTGAGGCAGAGGCTAGCTCCAAACGATAGTAGGTGGCCTTGGCTGCTTTGACCAACTTGGCGCACTTGTTACGTGCTCTCTTAAAAAGACACCAATCTGAGTCGTTCTTGCTTCTTTGGGCTTTTTTCCATAAAGTATCCCTTTCTAACAGGGAAGCTTTGAGCTCAGGTGAGAACCAATGGCAGGTGCTGCTCCTGACCTGCACCTTAACCAAGGTTGCATGCTCATTTAAAATCTCACTTAAAAAATCATAAAAAATAGTATATGCCCTGTTAACCATTTTGGCTAGGAAGAATTCCTGCCATCACGGTGAATGTTTCAAGTTGTGAACGTATGCACACATATCAAAGTTGCATTTGCACCTCTTGATAGAGAACTTTGCCACAAACTGTGGGTTGTGCATGGATCTAATGGTGGTGATTATACAATGATCGCTAATGTCTGAGAAAATGTTCTGACATGAGAGAACAGATGTGGCTTGCTAACCAAAATTACATCTAAGAGGGAGCTGTTGTTAAGGTTCTTTTTATTTGGGTGAGTAGGCTCGTCAATGAGTTGCACCAGCCCTAGAGTGTCATAAAAGGATTTCAAGGGAGCTGATGCACTTGATAGCCAATCGTAGTTCTGGTCGCCAAGAATAATGGTTTCCAAGGAACTGAGCTCCAGTACGGAACTGAGGTGAGAAAGGAGATGAGGCCCGGCAGAAGGGGGCCTGTAGCAGCCTATTACTCAGAGTTCACTGGAAGGAGAAAGTTCAATCTTTAGGGTCAAGCACTCGAATTCCTTGGGGGAGGATGATGCATCTATGCATGCAGCTGAGTATTTGTCCCTTACATAAATTGCCACCCCACCTCCTCTTGATTGCCTATCCGCTCGGAAGAGTAAATAATTTGGGATATTGATTTCATTGTCTGGGGAGGCTGGCCTAAGCCAGGTCTCAGTGATCACTAGGACATCAGGTAGGGTGTGGCTCACCCAGGCCTGGATAGGGGTGAACTTTTTCAGCAAACTACAGGCATTAAGATGCATAAATTCATTCCTTTGATACCTGCCAGGTCTGATGGAGAGCAAGGGTGTCTAATGGTCCTGGGTTGAGTTCGACATTGCCTGAGCACAATAGTAAAAGAAGCAGGATTCTTTTTAAGGCAGTGAACTGTAATTTGTAAACACTATATTTTGGGCGATAGGGGAGGTGGTTTTGATGGGTAGACCTGTACCCACTTCTGGTGTTATACTGGCCTAGTGTTGCAACCACTAGTGTCCTGGCAGGAATTTGCCATGAGTAGGAAGTCTCGAGTCTGGATGGGGGAGTAATCTGCAGAGGCAGCTCAGGAGATGTCCCTCTTCCCGGCAGAGACAGTTGAGAAGCCCAATAGTCCAGAATGGCCACCTGAAAGGAGCTGTTGGACACAGGACAGGGAGACAGGTGGCAAAGTGAGAGGCAAGGAATACGCTTTAAATTTAGAAGGAGGAGGCTAAACTACAAAGTGGGTAATAGAAACAGGGAGGAGACATAAGTGGGTTAGAGGGCAGACAGGTGGCAAAGCGGTTAGAGGGCAGATGGGTGGCAAAGCAAGAGGCAAGGATTGGGCTTTAAATTTAGAATGCTAGGCAGTACACTAAAATGTGTGGTCAATTTTAAACTACAGCTTTACACAGAAATTAATTGTAAAAAGGATTCAACTGTTCACTTAGAATAATAGACAGTGCAGTACAGGTCTAATAATCTTAAGACTCTACAGTTTTATACTCAGAATTAGTAATAAAAAGGATTAGGCTGTAGTTTTAGGATATTAAGGAGTGCATTAAAAGGTCAACTTAAAACTTTTCAGCCTTTCGAAGAGAATTAATTCTAAAGAGGGATGTAATCACAGTGCATTCAGAGCAGGTAAATCACTTTAAACAATGGCAGTGTAACACTGAATGTCCTAAACTGGATTGATAGATGAGGAGAGAAACAGTGTGGGGGGGGGGGGCTTTCATGCCATTCTAGCTTTACAAAAAAGAATATCTTTACAAAAAAAATGAAATTCTTGCTTTACAAAAAACGATAGTCCCAGGGTCAGCAGCGCTGATAAACGTCTCTAATGAAGCAATGTAAAATGGAGACCAGCAGGAAGAAGTCAGTTAGGCTGAGATCCTCCAATCAGAGTGTTGGCGCTGAAAATTCAGAATGTCCAAAGGTGCCAAATACCATCGTACCTGAGGGGGTATACAGCTTTTGGCTGTTTCTGTAGATTTCTGGGCCCTGCAATGAACTAGAGTTCGAAGGATCCCTGGCGGCAGTTTCAACAGGGGAAGAAAGCCTCAGGGTCTGCTAATTTGCAGTAGCAGAATCGTGGGTTGCTTCTCAGGACAGGCTTGTAGCTTTTCCTCTGGTGGCAAGGTGCGAGCCCCAGGTGGGCATGACACACCTGAGGGGGTATACAGCTTTTGGCTGTTTCTGTAGATTTCTGAGCCCTGCAATGAACCAGAGTTCGGAGGATCCCAGGTGGCAGTTTCAACAGGGGAAGAAAACCTCAGGGTCTGCTAATTTGCAGTAGCAGAATCGTGGGTTGCTTCCCAGGACAGGCTTGTAGCTTTTCTTCTGGTGGCAAGGTGCAAGCCCCAGGTGGGCATGACACACCTGAGGGGGTATACGGCTTTTGGCTGTTTCTGTAGATTTTTGGACCCTGCAACGAACCAGAGGATCCCGGGCGGCCGGGGTATGCAGCTTTTGGCTGTTTCTGTAGATTTCTGGGCCCTGCAATGAACTAGAGTTCGGAGGATCCCTGGCGGCAGTTTCAACAGGGGAAGAAAGCCTCATGGTCTGCTAATTTGCAGTAGCAGAATCGTGGGTTGCTTCCCAGGACAGGCTTGTAGCTTTTCCTCTGGCAGTGAGGTGCGATCCCCAGGTGGGCACGACACACCTGAGGGGGTATATGGCTTTTGGCTGTTTCTGTAGATTTCTGGGCCCTGCAATGAACCGGAGTTCGGAGGATCCCGGGCAGCAGTTTCAACAGGGGAAGAAAGCCTCAGGGTCTGAGCAGTTTCAACAGGGGAAGAAAGCCTCATATAGACACAAGTTAGGTGGCAGTCTACCTAAATGCCAGGAGCCTATGAAAAAAAATAGTGAGCGCCAGGTGAGGTGGGGAATATGAGCTTGGACCTCATAGCTATTACAGAAATATGGACCACAATGAATAATGACAGTGACCAGGCAGTACCAAAGCACACCATATAGAGGCAAGATGGGGTAAGGGAAAAGCAGGTGGGGTAGCCCTCCATGTCAAGGTAGGCATAGAGGTGGTATGTGTCCCCCAAGGGAGGGAATGGGGTAACAGAATCACTGTGGGTACAGCTCACAGCAGCTTCAGGTAAGAAGTTACACATGGGGTGGTATATAGACTGCTGGGACAAGGGGATGAGGGCAACAGGGTACTAGGAGTAGAAATTGAGAAGGGGGCCACAAAGAAGGAGGTAGTGGTGGTAGTGGGGGGGTCTGAACCTACCAGACACAGATAGGGACATTCTGGCAGCTAAGAGCACCAAAAGTCAGGTCCTGCTAGATACATTGCAGGACTGCCTGCTAGTGCCACTAATCAGGGAACCCACCATTAGGGTTACCAATCTTGATGTGATGCTCACCAACTCAGAAATGGTAGGCAGAGTGTTGGTCAGAGAATCACTGGGGTCCAGTGACTATAACACCTTATGGTTCAAACTGGCTCTGGTTGCTTGTGTCACACACGCACTCCACAGGTCAGACCCTTTGCTCCCACAGTGCCAACCTCCGAGCGCAATAATGTGAACAGGTAACAGACAAAAGTAACCCTGCTGTCTGCTTGTGGGTCCAAATCACCCTTGGTCTCAAGTTCTGGGGGGATTCAAACTGTGAACCTTATGCTAGTGAACCCAAATGTACAGGCTCAGATAATATTCTCTTCGGGGGGATGCAATATGTCTTTCACCTAAGGGCGCCTAACCAGGTATCCAAAATGAACCCTTTAAAACTCTATAAAAGACCTTAGGTATATTCTTACCTTTTCCCAGTTTAGTAACACCATCAAGCTTTTGAACAGTTTTTGTCAGTCATAACCCTCTCTACGTCACATGCAAAAAAGAACTGGCAGACCCAAGCAGTCTTTCAAAATAAAGATTTTACTTAAGATGATAAAAATATGAAAACTGTAAACACAGAGCAATATATCAAAGAGCATACAATCACTTAAAACAAAACCAGGAAAAGTACAAATCAAAAACTCCTACCACAATACATTTAGACTTTTTCTATCTAATGTATTACCACTATAGTGCTTATAGTTATATCAGACAGCTGTGTAGAGTCCCAAGTCAGTATGTCAAAAACAGTTCAAAAACAGTATTAGTTTAAACTTTGTCTCTCCACACCCCTTCAATGAGACTTCTAGCTCCTTCTTTTAGAATACAAAAAAAATACAAACATGATGTCCTATCAGGAGGTATTTTAAATAAGGTGACATCAGCAAAAACTCATTTCCCGAATTATAAATCTTTGAATTCCCAGTTCTTTCTCCCAAGGCATTTCAAAGGGTTTTATAGCTTTTTAACAACAGTTGATATTAAATGTTCTTCCTCGTAACACGTCATAAAAGTTTATGATTTTCATCCTCTGGCAGAGTCATAAAGTCCCATTTCGTTTCCACTTCAAAGAAGCAACAGGTCTTTAAAAAAAGGCCATAAAATACAATGTCTTAAGGAAGTTAATTACATTACAGAGATCTCCTGGTTTAATAAATATCCTGTCATTTCACTGAAACCTGGTTGGGGGGGATCACCCAGGAGCACAGGCTGTCTTATGCGAGACAGTCACATGCTATATTTTTTATATTACAAATATCATACAGCAATCATAACCAGCTGGCCAAGCATCACAGTCCTCCCCACCTAGACTGAATTTGGGGGCTCGATCACCTGGATGGGATGAGCTTCCCAAATCCGTTCACTCCTCATATAAATGCGACAAGCCATCTGTGTACTGATTGGTCGCTCCAGCCCTATGAAGGTCATCATGTCATACCCTTGCAAGGCAAGACTCCATCTTAATAGTCTACCATTAGTTTTTCCCATTTGTGTCAGCCAAACCAGGGGGTTGTGGTCAGTTTGTACCTCAAAATGCTGCCCATATAAGTATGTCTGTAACTCCTTTAGGGCCCACACTATGGCAAGACACTCTTTTTCCACAATAGAGTAAGTCTGCTCCCTTGGAAGTAACTTTTTTCTCAGGTACACTACAGGGCGATCTTTCCTTTGGTTGGATGTCTGACTCAGTCCTGCCCCAATACCCACGTCTGAGACGTTAGTCTGGACTGTAAAGGGTCTGCTATAGTCAGGACTTGTCAATACAGGAGCACTGCACAGTGCCTCCTTCAATCTGGTAAAAGCTTTTTCACAGGCTGGTTCCCAGGTAATTTTCTTAGGCATCTTCTTCTTTACCAGGTCAGATAGGGGAGCAGCCATGGCACTGTAATTGGGTACAAATTTCCTATAGTACCCTGCTGTCCCTAGAAAACTCCTGACCTGCTTCTGCCTTTCTGGTCTGGGTCATGCCTTGATCACCTCTATTTTTACTTAGTTAGGACGGAGCTGTACCCGGCCTACAACATGCCTGAGGTATGCCACTTCAGCCATGGCCACCTGGCACTTCTCAGCTTTGAATTTGAGCCTGGCTCTCTGTATCCTGCCCAGCACTTCCCTAAGGTGGGGCAGGTGTTCCTCCCAGCTGGTACTAAAGATGGCAATGTCAGCTAGGTATGCCATGGCGTACTCCTCGGCACCATTTAACACCTGGTTCACCAACCTTTGGAAAGTGGCCAGGGTGTTTTTCATTCCGAAAGGCATTACTTTAAATTCAAATAAGCCTATCAGAGTGATGAAGGCCGACCTCTCCCTAGCTCTGTCAGTTAACTCTACCTACCAATACCCCTTTGTCAGGTCAATATTCGTAAGGTAGGTCGCCCCTCCCAACTTGTCCAGGAGTTCGTCCATCTGGGGCATCAGGTGGGCGTCTAACTTCGTGACTGCATTCAGTCCATGATAGTCCACACAGAACTGAGTAGAGCCATCTGGCTTCGGCACAAGGACTACAGGTGAGGCCCAGGGGCTGTGGGATCTCTGGATTACCCCTAAATCCAGAATTTCCTCCACCTCCCTCCTAATGTCCTTTTGGACTGCCTCTGACACTCAATATGCTGTCCACCATTTGGGTGTCTGTGTCCCTGTCTCTACATTGTGCATCGCTAAGGGGGTTAGTCCAGGTTTGGCACTAAACAGTGGGGCAAAGTCTGCTAAAACCTCCCTTACTTCCTGGATCTTGTCCGGGGCCAGCTGGGGAGACAATTTAACTGCCTCCACAGAGGACTCCCACTTGCTTTCTTCTAGCAAGTCCAGAAGGGGGTCTCCTTCATCCATCCCCTCCCCAGGACTACTTACTGCAAACATCATGTCACCCCTATTAGCATATGGCTTCATCATGTTGACATGGTACATTCTTTCTGTATGTCTTCTGTCAGGTATCTCTATGATATAGTTCACATCATTTACCTTCCTAACTACTTTGTACGGTCCTGCCCACTCAGCCTGCAGCTTGTCTTTCTGGACTGGAATAAGGGCCATGACTTTTTGACCCACTGTGTACGAGCAAGCTCTGGCTCTGCGGTCGTACCACACTTTTTGGTTTTGTTCGGCAGCTGCCAGGGTGCTCTGGGCCATCCCCATAAGCTCCTTCAGCCTTTCCCTAAACCTAAGGATGTAATCCACTATGGGAGCTCCCTGGGTGGCATGTTTGCCTTCCCTGTCCTCCCAGACCAAGTCTAGGGGCCCACGTACCCGGCTTCCATATAAGTGCTTGAAGGGGAAAAATCCTGTCGACTCTTGGGGCAACTCCATGTATGCAAACAACAGGTGGGGAAGGTATTTCTTCCAGTCCCTCCCATGCTGTTCAGCAAAGCTTGGAGCATTGACTTCAAGTTACCATTAAATCTTTCCACAAGCCCATTGGCTTGTGGGTGATAAGGTGTCATGTGCCTCTGCACCACCCCACACTTCTCCCACAAACATTTCATCAGGTCCAACATGAAGGAACCCCCTCGATCGGTGATAACCTCCTGTGGAAACCTAACATGGGAGAAAATCCCAAGTAAGGCATCTGCCATTTTGTCTGTCCTCAATTAGGACAGGGCTACTGCCTCTGGGTACCGGGTGGCATAATCCACCACAGTCAGGATGGAGCTGGGGGTATTTAAAGGCCCCACAATATCCATTCCCACCCTCTGTAATGGATTCTCCATTATGGGCAATGGAATTAGGGCAGCTTGGGTTTTCTTACCCACCTTCCCTTTTTCTTGGCACCGGTGACAAGACCTGCAATACTCCTTCACCTGCTGGGTGAAGTTGGGCCAATAGAAATTCTGAGCCAACCATTTTGTAGTGCACATGATTCCCAGATGACTGGACAAGGGGAATATCATGCGCAATTTTGAGCAACTGTTCACAGTGCCCCTGGGGAATGACAAGCTGCCTGCCTATCACCCCCCCATCTTCACAGCCTGAGTATACATCAGTCCATTTTCCCAATAAACGTTATGTTTACTGTCACCTCCCTGTGCTCCATGAGAGTCTGTCCAAGCCCTCAGCTTCTCTAGACTAGGGTCACTTTTCTGAGCAGCTGCAAACTCCTTACACATTCCCATGGGACAGGTCTCCTTCAGTCTCTAAACTAGGGTCCCTAGCACTAGCATCATGGCACTCAGGATCACTGCCATCCCTATCCCTCTGACAATGGGTCATCCCTCTTTCTTCGGAGTAACCCTCCATAGCTGTGTGGTTAACTGCTACTGGGGAAATTTCTACCCCCTCTTCATTAGTCTCCATATCAGAAGACACAGGCTGGGGAACCAGCCTCCCAGTGGTTTCCACAATGGCTTCTGTGGGCTCCAGCGAATTACAATTTTCCCTTGCCACTTGGCTACGGGTAACTGCACACACCATTCCCTGTTTGAGATCCTTGCCATGGATGACATCAACAGCTAAAGTTTTGGCTACGGCCACCTGTTGCACAGTTCCCTGTTTCACCCCAGTCTAGGGGAACACTAGCGAGTGGCAATGTTTTCTCCTCACCAGTGAAGTCTTGTACAGTTACAAATTCATTGGGTATAAGCTGACCAGGCTCCATCAGATCCCCTTTTATCAATGTCAGGGATGCCCCTGTGTCCCTTACCCCTTGTGTCTGTACACCATTCACCACAACTGGGTGCATGTATTCCCTCATGTTCGCAGGCATGCTTCCAGAGACACATAAAACAACCCACTTCTTTCCTAGCTCCATGTTGTATATTGCTCATCCTTTTGGGACACTGTCTCGCAATATGCCCAGTTTCTTTACCAACCCAACATTTGTTTCTTTTCTCAGAGATCTCTTTTCTTTGAAACCTGGGGCTAACTAGTTTTGGTGGAAGCAGTGAAGGTTTTAGCTTTCCTGAAGGTGTGCTTTTCCCTTTCTGAACTGCCACGCCTGCCCCATTCGCTCTTGGAGCAGGTCTGCCCTTGACATAGTGGTCTGAGAGTTCAGCAGCCTCTTGCACTGTTTTGGGATCTCGGTCTTCCAGCCAGGTTTTCAGCTCTGCTGGGCATGCCCAGAAAAACTGTTCTAACAAATAGCATTTTCAATTTTATCTACAGAGTTTGCTTCAATTCCCTCCCACCAACATTTTAAACATTGACGTTGTTTCGAGGCTAGCGCCTCATAGCTCATGTCAGGACTTCTCCTGAGCTTACGGAATTTAGCTCTGTGTGCTTCTGCAGTTAAATCAAGCTTTTTAAAAAGTACAGCTTTAAGTTTGCTGTAATCATTACTGTCCTCATTGTCCATTTGACCCAATGCATTTTGAGCTTTCCCGGTAAGTAGCTGGGATAGCTAGAAGCTCCAGGACTCTTTAGGAATTTTTGCCTGAATACAAACTTTTTCAAAGGAAATTAAAAAGGCATCCATATCCTCCCCTCTTTAAGTTAAGCTATCAATTTTGAATTAAATTTGTAACCCAGTCCTGTAGTTCAAGTTAAACCCAAGCCACTTACCTGTTCTGGTGCTGGTGGTTGGAGTCGTAGCTTCTCCAGTTCATGTCACCTCTGGTGCTCATGCTCTTCACAGTCAGCTTCTCACTGTTCTCACTCCCTCTTCTCCTCTGTGGCTTACTGGCTCTCACGCTCTTTATGGTCAGCTTCTTGCTGGTCCCACTCCCTCTTCACCTCTGTGGCTTATTTCTCTCACTCAGCAGCTCTCTGGAACTCCAGCTCCATTCTGCACAACTCAATCTGCAGCCTGATTACTTCTGGCTACAGAATGCTGGTGACCTTCCCCTGCTGCTGTGGCCCTTCACTTGCACTGGCCCTGCTGCCCTCTTCACTGAATCTGGACACTGCACTGGCCACTAGCCCCTCCATGCCCAAGGTTTGATCCTTTACAGTCACAGTCTATGACTCGATGCTCTGGGCATCTGCTGCCATCAGGACATCCATGAGGTTCTGCTTGGTGGCTGTCACCTCATGCAGGATACCTCTCTCCTAGCACAACTGCCTCAAGTAGTCTGCAGTGTACCTGCTGTAGTTGGAAGACATCTTCTTCCCTAACTATGGCTACTGTAACTTGCACTTTAGAAAAAAAATAGAACAGGTAGGAACTTGACTGTAAGCAAAATTACACTACAGGTCAAAAGTTTTAGAACACCCCCAATTTTCCAGTTTTTATTGAAATTTAAGCAATTCAAGTCCAGTGAATAACCTGAAATGGTACAAAGGTAAGCAGTAAACTGCTAGAGGTTAAAAAAAAAAAGTTTATGTTAGCAAAAACTGCTTTAGAGAAATTGAAAAGAAAGCCAAGGTGTCAGTGAGTACAGTTTCCTACACCATCAAAAGGCACTTGGAAACTGGAAGAAACTCTGACAGGAAGAGGTCTGGCAGACCCAAAGCCACAACAGAATCAGAAGACAAGTTTCTGAGAGTCAACAGCTTGCGTGATAGGCGGCTCACAGGACAACAGCACAGAGTGACTGGCACCCTGAACCAAAAGGGCTACCACAGCATTTTTGCAGCGCCATGCAATACCCTCTGGTCTATGCCTAGTTGGTCAGGGGTTCATCCTACAGCAAGATAATGACCCAAAACATACCTCCAGGCTATGTCAGAACTACCTTCGAGGAAAAGAACAAGACGGTAGGCTTCAAATCATGGAATGGCCAGCACAGTCTCCAGACTTAAACCCCGTCAAGCTGTTTTGGGATGAACTGGACAGAAGGGTGAAAGCAAAGCAACCTACAAAGTGCAACACATTTGTGGGAATTTCTGCAACAGTGTTGGAAGAACTTCCCGAACAATATTTGATGCCCATTGTAGGAAGAATGCCATGAGTGTGTTCAAGGGTTACAGTATATCTGCAAAGGTGGCTACTTTGATGAGTCAAAAATTTAGATTAAATTTTGTTAAACAAAATGATTCTATGATTTCTTTTTTATCTCCAATTGTTTATTTGTTCTATGCTTTAATTTCAGAGTACATTGAGACATTAACCTGCATAACTTTCAATAAAAACTGGAAAAATGGGGGTGTTCTAAAACTTTTGACCGGTAGTGTATATAGTTCTGTTTCCTTTTTAAAAAAATAAATCACTGCCTTATTTTACAAGTGAGCTGTACAGTAGTAAGCTGACACACTGAACAGTTAAAGCTTGTGTTACCAAATTTATCCACACCACTGCCAACCAAATCTGTCATAAATGCACTCCGCAGGTCAGACCCTCTGCTCCCACAGTGCTAACCTCCGAGCTCAATAATGTGAACAGGTAACAGACAGGGTAACCCTCCTGTCTGCTTGTGGGTCTGAATCACCTTTGGTCTCAAGTTCTTGGGGATTCACACTGTGAACCTTATGCTAGTGAACCCAAATGTACAGGCTCAGTTAATATTCTCTTTGGGGGGGGGTGCAATATATCTTTCACCTTAGGGCACCTAACCAGGTATCCAAAATGAACCCTTTAAAACTCTATAAAAGAACTTAGGTACTGTAGAACTGATTATATTCACGGGTGCCAGAATTCACGATCAGCTGTTCACCAACTCAATCGTGGTTGATTGAATTAGCGCATTCCAACCAAGAAAGCGTGCTGTTGGGTGGTCTTACTCTGAGGGAGATACCATCAACATACTACAGTTTTGGTATTGGATGCATTAAATACATCTTTCAGTCTGAAGCTTGCACTTTGGATTCATGCCTAGGCTACCACGTGCCTTTGGTAGGCTACTAACTGCTACTAACTCCCAAATAATGGAAAAAAACAAATGACCTTCTCTTTTTATGGTCATGGATTGCAGCCAATAGATAAAAAGGATACAGATTACAGTATGTATCGAACGGCAGGATGAGAGTAGTTCACCCATTTCAGATAGTCGACCAGCTCCAAGGCGGGGTTTCATCACCATCACACTTGCCTCATTAAAGGTCTTCAGCTAGGAAAGAAATATGCAATGACACTCTCAGAAACTCTCGACATAAGCTCTTCTGTCCAACAGTTGTGAGAGACAAAACCTACAATAACACAAAATCTAGCTTGAAAACTGACTCATCTCCAACAGCTGTGAGAGTGCCTTGAGTGTATTAAACAAACTGACTTTACGTTGCTTTAAGTTGCTGAATTACTGAATTAAACACTTTTTAAAATCTTGCAGTAGCTCTGCCTCCTCATCATTACTGATGGTTCCAACTTCTAAATATAATCGCTTTCCTTTTATTTTCGCTGTAAAGTACAGTTAGCAAATATAGCGAAAATAAACTGAGCGCGATTGTAATCAGTTCTACAGTATATTCTTACCTTTTCCCAGTTTAGTAACACCATCAAGCTTTTGAACAGTTTTTGTCAGTCTTAACCCTCTGTACGTCACATGCAAAAAAGAACTGGCAGACCCAGGCAGTCTTTCAAAATGAAGATTTTACTAAAGATGATAAAAATATAAAAACTGTAAACACAGAGCAATATATCAAAGAGCATGCAATCACTTAAAAGAAAACAAAGAAAAGTACAAAACAAAAACTCCTACCACAATACATTTAGACTTTTTCTATCTAATGTATTACCTCTTTAGTGCTTATAGTTATATCAGACAGCTGTGTCTGTCTAGAGTCCCAAGATGGTATGTCAAAAACAGTTCAAACACAGTATTAGTTTAAACTGTGTCTCTCCACGCCCCTTCAATGAGTCATCTAGCTTCTCCTTTTAGAAATTAAAAAAAAATACAAACATGATGTCCTATCAGGAGGTATTTTAAATAAGATGACATCAGCAAATACTCATTTCCCAAATTATAAGTCTTTGAATTCACAGTTCCTTCTCCCAAGGCATTTCAAAGGCTTTTATAGCTTTTTAACAACAGTTGCTATTAAATGTTCTTCCTCTTAACACGTCATGAAAGTTTATGATTTTCATCCTCTGCCAGGCTCATAAAGTCCCATTTCATTTCCACTTCAAAGAAGCAACAGGTCATAAAAATGCCATAAAATGCAATGTCTTAAGGAAGTTATTTACATTACAGAGATCTCCTGGTTTAATATATATCCTGTCATTTCACTGAAACCTGGTTGGGGGGGTGTCACGCAGGAGCACAGGCTGTCTTATGCGAGACAATCACACACTATATTTTTTATATTACAAATATCATACAGCAATCATAACCAGCTGGCCAAGTGTCCATGCCTGTATACCCTCTTCATAGGCTAAAGTTCAGGATTTCAGATGAGCAGACACTGACCAGATGAGAAAATCAGTCCACAGCAAGCTGGTAGGGGATCTACAATGCTGGTTCAACAAATTGTTTGTCAACCAACATCACAGCAATGGATTTATGTTGACCACAAGTTATGGTTGACATAAATCCAGCAGGAAAACCAGTTACATTTCTATCAGGTGGCTTTGCCCCCCTCCCGCACCCCCCAATCTTAAGGATTATCAACTGCAAGTCAGAGTTGATTCTGGGAGGAGGTGCAGGACCGGGGGAAAGGGTGCTAGAGTCCCAGGCAGACTATTACAGTGAACTAAAGCCAAGAGTTTTCCAAAATACATGGAAAAAGGGGTCTCAAAGAAACAGGGAATTGCCCAAATACCCCAGGAGCTGATAATTCTCACACAAACACAAACCAAATAGGTATGGGGTCAGCACAATATTTTAATATATCACACAGAATACTGACAGAACAAATGAAAAAGGTTTGGTCTCACCAAAAAATTCTGTTTCACCATGCTATTGCACCCAAATCCATAAAGGAAAATGCAGGTCAGGAGGAATGTTCACTGGGGAACAGCATGTGTATACAAGGCACTGGCACTAATAAATTCGAACTTTATAAAGAAGGAGAACGCGTGCAAATCTTCCAGCTTCAACTGCTGCTTAAACAGATGTAGGGTACAAAACGCAGAAGGCATGACTCCGAAAATTTCGAAAAATACAGATTTCTGTGGAAAGATGCCACAAAGACGCCACACGTCACTCGCCACACACACTGCAGAGTCTTCACATGGAAATGACATCACGTCTACATATCGACCAATCCGTGGTCTTCTTCAGAGCATGACAGTTCTCCATATCCCTTTTCTTAAATAGGATGAAACTTAAAGGGACAAAGCACATTATACATCACTAATAGCAAGCTACCAATAACATTTATATAGAAAAATACAGAAAAAGACACAGAAAATTATAATAATGACAGAAAACCAAAATAATAATAAAAAAGAGAACAGAGCCGAACAAGTCATGTCCTCTAATTCATGAACAGAGCACAAGTCATGGTCACAAATACTATTCAATGTGCATCTTAAACCCTTACAACCAAGTGTGTAAATACTTAAATTACATATGCAAAACCGTAATAAATATTATATATAAATAAATAATGCACACAAAAAAGGAAACAGAGCCGGAAAGTCTTATTTCCCTATGTGAACAGAGCACAAAAAAAGTTGTATTCACATCTGAAGTACCATATGTAAAACTAAATGATAATTATAACCTTTACAGATAACTATAGATAGGAATGTCTTCATTGAGGCTGAAAGGTGTAATGGTATTAAGTTCAAATATCCAATATGCTTCTCTTTGTAACAACTTCATGTTTAAATCTCCACCTCGAAATCCAACATCTACTTTTTTCAAGGCCCACAAATCTAAGGGTTGCAGGGGACCCATGTTGCACTTCCTGGTAATGGCGGGCCATAGCATAGTCCATATTTTCATTTCTAATAGCCCCCTTGTGTTCCCCCTATTCGAAGTTTAAGAGATCTTTTAGTTTGACCTACATATGTTATACCACCCAGGAATACCAAGATGTATATTATACCTTGTGTGTTACAATTAATAAAGGTTTTGATGTCATAAATTTTCCCAGATCTCGGATGATGGAAGCATTTTACATCAGATGTATTTGAACAGTGAACACAACGTCCACATCGAAAGTTACCTTTGGGTGAAGGAGGCAACCAATTTTTATGTATATTAATGGTTTAAGTGCATTGCAAAAGAATTTAAATCAAAGAAATAAAACCAAGCCTAGCACCCACTTTATATATTATATATTGAATATTTGAACTTAATACCATTACACCTTTCAGCCTCAATGAAGACATTCCTATATATAGTTATCTGTAAAGGTTATAATTATCATTTAGTTTTACATATGATAATTCAGATGTGAATACGACTTTCTCGTGCTCTGTTCACATAGGAAAATAAGACTTTCCGGCTCTGTTTCCTTTTTTGGGTGCATTATTTATTTATATATAATATTTATTACTGTTTTGCATATGTAATTTAAGTATTTGCACACTTGGTTGTATGGGTTCAAGGTGCACATTGAATAGTATTTGTGACCATTGTCGAGCTCTGGTCATGAATTAGAGGACATGACTTGTTCAGCTCTGTTCTCTTTTTTATTATTTTGGTTTTCTGTCATTATCATAATTTTCTGTGTCTTTTTCTGTAGTTTTCTATATAAACATAGACTTTGACTTTGACGGCAGATAAGGATCGCTTGGCCCACCTAGTCTGCCCATTTCCCTACCTACAGGATAGGCCACAGATCCTAGTTAACCAACAAGCTATTTCTTTCTACCCCCCACAAGAATTGCCTTATGTCTGTCTCATGCATTCTCGAATTCTCCCACAGTTTTAGACCCCACAACCTCCTCAGGAAGGCTGTTCCACGCATCCACTACCCTCTCTGTGAAAAAATACTTCCTCACATTGCTGCTGAACCGCCCCCCCCTCTATCTTTAAATTGTGTCCCCTTATTCTTGCATGTCTCTTTTTCTGAAAGATGCTACCCTCTTGGACTTTGTTGATTCCACAGAGGTACTTAAAAGTTTCTCTCCCTCCTTTCCTCAAGGGTATACATATTAAGCTCCTTTAGTCTCTCCTCGAACGGCTTCTCTTGCAGACTCTGCAGCATTTTAGTTGCCCTCGTCTGGACTGCCTCTATCCTGTCTATGTCCTTGCGGAGATAGGGTATCCAGAACTGGATGCAGTACTCCAGATGGGGTCTCACCAACTGTCTGTACAGAGGGATAACAACTTCTTGTTTTCTGCTGGTGATGCCTCTCCCTATGCATCCAAGTATCCCCCAGCCCTCCCTACTGCCTTCTCACATAGCTTGCTAACCCTAAGGTCATCTAATACGATTACCCCCAGATCCCTTTCCTTTTTCGCTGTTGTTAGTACCTCCCCCCCATTGTGTAATCTTCCCCTGGGTTCTTGTTTCCCAGGTGCATTATTTTGCACTTCTTTGCATTGAATCCTAGCTGCCATACTTCAGACCATTCCTCCAACCTTGCCAAGTCCCTTCTCATCCTTTCCATGCCTCCTTGTGTATCAACCCTGTTGCAGATCTTTGTGTCATCTGCAAAGAGGCATACTTTTCCTTCCAGTCCCTCTGCAATGTCACTTATAAAGACATTAAAAAGAACTGGACCCAGTACTGAACCCTGCGGTACCCCGCTAGTAACCCCTCTTTCTTCAGAGTGGACTCCATTTACAATGACCTTCTGTGTCCTGTTGTCCAGCCAATGTTTTACCCCGGCTACCACCCTGGGACCCACTCCCAGGCTGGTTAATTTGACTATTAATCTTTTGTGTGGGACTGTGTCAAATGCCTTGCTAAAGTCTAGGTAGGCCATGTCCACAGCCCCTCCCTGGTCTACTGCTTTGGTCACCCAGTCAAAGAAATCTATTAGATTCTTCTGACATGACCTTCCCGCTGTGAACCCATGCTGCCTTGGGTCCTGTGCCCCACTGGCCTCTAGGTACTCAACAGTTCTTTCCTTCAGAATTGACTCCATCACTTTCCCTACCACAGAGGTCAAACTGACAGGTCCATAGTTTCCTGCCTCTGTCTTGGTCCCACTTTTGTGAAGGGGAATCACATCTGCCTTCCTCCAGTGCTTGGGTACCACACCATCCTCCAATGATTTGTTAAAAAGTGTAGTCAGTGGTTTCACTGGTTCCCCCCTTAATTCTCTTAGAATTCTGGGGTGAATTCCATCAGGCCCCATTGCTTTGTCCACCTTCAGTTTTAGGAGTTCTTGCAGAAACCTTTCTTCTGTGAAAGGACTGGGATCGACCCCCCTATCAAGAGTGCTTCTGTTAATTGGATTAGGCACTTCCCCCTTCTCTTTTGTTAATACTGAGCAGAAATATTTGTTCAGTATCCCTGCTTTTTCACTGTCCCTCTCTGCCCACCGACCATTCATTCTTTTCAGCCTCACTATCCCTCCCTTTGTCTTTCTATGCTCTCTGATGTACCTATAAAAGGTTTTATCCCCTTTCTTAACCGAGTTGGCTATCTTTTCCTCAGTTTGGGCCTTTGCTATTTTGACTTACCTCCCTGCTTCCTTCTGCCTTAACTGGTACAGCTCTCTGTCCTGCTCCTTCTGTGTTTCCTTATACTTCTTGAATGCTATCTTTTTCTCCCTGACTTTCCCGGCCACCTCTTTTGAGAACCATAGTGGCTTTTTCTTTCATTTTTGATTTGTTTATTTGCTTCACACAAAGACTTGTTGCCTCTGTGATGGCAGTGTTGATGATTCCCAATTTTTGCTCCACCCCTCCTTCTAGCCTGTTTGCTAGTGCTTTCCTGAGGCACTCTCCCATCTTGCCAAAGGCAGCCTTTCTGAAGTCCAGTTCCCTCACTTTTGTATGGCTTGACTCTGTAGCTAAGTTTAATGTGAACCACACTGTTTGATGGTCACTTGTTCCCAGATGGCAACCCACTTCTAGATCTGAGATCCTCTCACTGCCCTCATTTGAGAGTATGAGGTCTAAGATTGCTCCCTCATGAGTGGATTCTGAAACTAGCTGTCTGAGGCCTGCCACCTGTAGGGCATTGAGAATGGCCCTGCTCTTTGATGTGGCTGCAGAAAATGTGCTCCAGTTAACATCTGGCACATTCAGGTCTACCATCAACAGTGTCTCCCCTTTCTCTGCCATCCTAAGAATACCTTCTATCATATCCTTGTCCATTCCCTCCCCCTGACATGGGGGTCTGTACACAACCCCTGTGTGGCTTGTGATGCCCTTTCCAGTCTCTAAGGTGACCCACAGTGCCTCCTCTCCTCCCTGTTTACTCTTTTGTTCAGTTGCTTTAATCCCTTCCTTTTCATAGAGAGCTACTCCTCCCCTCTTCTCCCCTGCCTGTCTCTCCTGTAGGTTATGTACCCTGGTATGTTAACATCCCAGTCATGGTTCTCTGTGTACCATGTTTCTGTGACTGCTACGAAATCCAGGCATCCCGCTTCCATCAAGGCCACCAGTTCATGGAGCTTGTTGCCCAGACTATGGGCACTGGTACTCATTACCCTCCATTTCCTGATGGCCTTACTCTTTCTTGCCCCATCCCTGTCTTTCTTGCCTTTGTCACTTTCCCCATTTACCACTGCCCTTCTCCCTATCGACACCTCTGTGTTGGTGTTTATGGCACTTACTACTGTGATTTTTTTGGGGAGGCTAGGATTTCCCTGCTCCTTTCCAGTGCCTCCCCCTTGGCTAGCTTAAATGCTTGCCAATGGAGCATTTAAACCTATAACCTAGGATCCTGGTTCCCCTCCTGGACAGATGCAGCCCATCATGCCAGTATAGGCTTGCATCACTCCAGGTGGACCCCCAGTCCCCAATGAAGCCAAATCCCTGAGCTCTGCACCAGTTTCTCAACCACTGATTGAATTCCATGGTGTGGAACATCCTAGTCTCTCCTACGCCATAGATGGGCAGCACCTCCGAGAAGGTTACCGTGCATGCAACTTGTCTAAGGCCCCTCCCTAATTCCACAAACTCTTCCTGCACTTCTCTAATCCCTTTCTTAGTCAGGTCATTTGTCCCTAGGTGGACAATGACATCTAGCTCACTCCCCTGTGCAGCTGCTCTGGCAATCCTGAGGATTCACTCCCTGTCCCTCCAAGCCGTGGCACCAGGCAGGCACCTTACCTCCCTCTCCCCTTTCTCCCCCAGTTCTACCTTCCTAACAGTGGAGTCCCCTACCAGGAATTGTTTCCTTCCCCTGTGGGGTCCCATGCCACCCTCCTGTAGGTCTCCTTTGTAGAGGTTCCCAGCATCCTCCTAGGTCTCCACTGCAGGTGCCTCCATAGAGGAACCACACTTTGCCAGAATAGCATAAGAATTGTGGAGAGGTACAACTGGAGGGATGCGCCTCTGTTCCACCACCCTCACCCTCCCTGAGCCCACTATGGTCCAACCACTCCTCTCTCTTGGCAACCTCTGAGGCAACGGCAGTGGCACTGGTGGTTCCTGGATGGAAGAGGAGGTCCCACAAATCCTGGCCAACTCAGCCTGGAGATGAGCAACCCCCTCCGTCAGCCCAGAGAGGTGCCTGCAGATGTTATTGGTAGCTTGCTATTAGTGATGTATAATGTGCTTTGTCCCTTTAAGTTTTATCCTATTTAAGAAAAGGGATATGGAGAACTGTCATGCTCTGAAGAAGACCTTGGATTGGTCAATACGTAAACGTGACGTCATTTCCATGTGGAGACTCTGCAGCATGTGTGGCAAGTGACGTGTGGCGTCTTTCCACAGAAATCTGTATTTTTCTAAGTTTTCGGAGTCGTGCCTTCTGCATTTTGTACGCTACATCTGTTTAAGCAGCAGTTAAAACTGGAAGATTTGTACGTGTTCTCCTTCTTTATAAACTTTGAATTTATTAGTGCCGGAGCCGTGTATACACATGCTGTTCCCCAGTGAACTTTCCTCCTGACCTGCATTTTCCTTCACGGATTTGGGTGCAATAGCATGGTGAAACAGAATTTTTTGGTGAGACCAAAACTTTTTCATTCATTCTGTCAGTATTCTGTGTGATATATTAAAATATTGTGCTGACCCCATACCTTTTTAGTTTGTGTTTGTATTACAGTGAACTGTCGATGTTGTCAGCATTGACATGTTCGCTGTAATAATTTTGGCATGCGGAGGGTATATCGTTAGTAGGAGTAGAAAAAATCAAGGGAGTGGGGGTGGAGGAGAGGTGGGGAGTAATTAAAGGTGCCATTCTAGAGGAAACTGAGTCATGTGTGACAACTGCTACCAAGAGCAACAGGCACGGGATACCAATCTGGTTCTCTAAGAAGGTCAGGGAGGCAGTTATTGCCACAAAATGGTCTTCTTTGGAGAAGGAGAAACAGGTGGATAAAGGATGGAGTGAATACCAGACAAAGATAAAGGAGGCCAAGAAGGCAATCTGTGACACAAAAGCAGATACAGAGCTGCATATTGTGGAGGGCTCAATGGAGATTAAAAATATTCCTCAGATGCATTAGGAGGAAAGGAAGATGAGAGAGGGAATTGTAAGGCTGACATAGGAGGCAGGGTTTAGAGGAGGACATGCTGAAGGCAGACATTCAGAACAATTAGTTCTGCTCAGAATTCACAGTGGAGGATAGCTGGCCTTTTACCAAAAGTTGGCATAAAGTTTGCTGCAAGGGGATCCCAGAAATGGGTAGGTAGCAATTATAGTTTAACCCACCCCCACCACCCTCCTCTCACACATGGCACCAACGAGAGGGATGGGGGTTGTCACTACAACAGTTCAGTTTACCAATACTTCTACTTTGGAGCCTGCCATCCTCAGACAGGCAAACTAAGTGTTGCAACTACCTGGCTCACACCTGGGGGACCATTTACCATGGCCATCAACCTGGGTCCCTGGGAGGAAACATTTGCTCACAATTATGCTAGATTTGTACGACTAGTCAGAGGCACCCAAGTAAATCCAGACACAGTGGAAGCAATAGCAGTACTGTCCAAACCAAGCTGGGATTCTAGAGTGTGGCTTTTATTCACATACACAGAGAATAATCACAAAGCAAAGATGGACCCCCACAGGGCTACTCCCACTGGTAATACAGATTACTGAGGTACAGAGAACACACACAGTGAACCCTCAGGTTCTGAAATGGAAACAATGAACATTCTCTGGTTCTGAATGGAGACTGGCACGCATGGCCAGATCTGACACACTTCCCTTTACAAGGCACCCTCGGCCATTACTAGGAGACTTTCCCATATTTCATGAGGAATTACTGGTGGCACCCTCGACCACCAATGAGCACATACAGGCTCTCAGGAAATCCAAACCCATGTCTGGGTTAACTATTTTCTTCAGGCACTGGCCAAATGCACTGAGAGAAAACAAAGGTGCCCAAACTGAACCCGGAGAGGTAAACATGGTTACTCCAGATGGGGGGGTCTCCCACCTTTTGCTTCCAAATTTATACTCGGCCATTCATCTGCTTGATAACACCCTTCATAGAAAACTTGTAGATGCTATCTTGAAATGTCTTTCACATTTAACATACTACATCTCACACCTCTGAGGTGCCCTGAAGTTAAAAGTTCTGTAATTGGCAATGTCTCTTCACTAGACCCCAACTGTAGCAGGCACTTTTAAATCAGACGTGAACTAAAAGTTCTGTACTTGGCAAGTCTCTCTCTCTGGACCACATTGTAGGCAGATGCTTTTAAACAGAAACAGTCTAGGTGACAAAGTTCCTTTGTTAGAGAAAAACTCACCACAGGAATGCAGGTGCCCCAGGGTTTTTCCACAAAAAAGTCATGGGTACTCACAGAGCAGTTGAATCTCAGACAGCTTCGACACAGTCCAGGCATGGACCATGGGATTGCTCCTGAATCCTGGAATCCCCCCCAGCCCTCTGGGGATAGGGCACTGGAAAACCCTCTTGGAACAGTTTCCACCACTTCACTCTCTGTCTTCTATGTTCTTCATCTAGGGTGAGAACAAACTATCTAAACTACAACAGTATCTCTCTATCAGAGCTAAAAACTGAGGAGCTGCCTACTGCAGCGCTCCTCCTTGAACTCCACTCTCCAGACTACTCTCCAGACTACTGACTCTAACTCAACATTCTACAGCTAACTTCCCAGCCAGCATTCCAATGTGGCTTATGCGTCTGCAACAGTTCTAAAGTAACATCATCACTCCAGCTCAGCTGAGACTGAAAACAGAGAGTGGCAGTGTGAAATCCATTTACCTGGCATTTCACAAGCTGCCTCTCCCTGCCTGCCACTGAGTCTAAGTGGGATTCTAGTAACCCCTGGGAACAAGGGGGTTACAATAGGAAACAGGGTTAGAAAAGAGCTTGCAGCCCTGAAAATATAAAATGCTTCAGGGCTGGATGGGATGTACTGGAGGGTGCTCAGGAAATATTGCATCAGGATTAGATGAACCCCTGGCAGGGCTATTCTACTGCTCATTATTGTCAGGGATGGTTCTGAAAGACTGGATGGTAGTGACATGATTTCACTCCACAAGGGAGGTGACTAGGAGCAACTGAGTAACCGTATGCCCATTAGTCTTACCTCTATTTTGGGTAAACTGATGGAGACACTAGTCAAAGAGGACTTAGTGGACTACCTGGAGAGAAATGGGACCCAGGATGATAGCACAGGTTCGTGGTAGGGAGGTATGGTCAGGCCAACCTGATAGTATTATTTGACAGGATTACTAGGGTAGTGGATAAGGGACAAGCAGTGGATTTACTCTTACTTCAACTTTAGCAAGGCATTAGACTCGGTGCCACACAGAAAGTTGCTGAAGAAGTTAGAGGACATGGGACTAGAGAATGACCTAGTTAGACCTGTGGGAAGTTGGCTGGTGAGGAGACAGAAAAAGGTGGTGAAAAACTGAGTCAAATCAGAAGACAGGGAAGTCAGAAGAGGGCTGCTATGGGATCAGTCCTGGGTCAAGCCCTTTTCAATATGTTCATCAGTGACATAGGAGAAGGAATACAGGGCAAATGGATGGTCCACCAGCGCAGTGGTTGGATTTCCGCTTGCAACACTGACAACCCATGTTCGGATGTGAGCCCAGGAAGTCAGAGGGCCAACAAGGGGAAGGAAGATCGAGGAGCTGACAGACTGCTCTCCTCCTACAGGGGGAGAGTGTGGTAGCACTCGGTATTTAACCAGCCCCCTGTCAGGGGTCAGCGGCATCACAGCTGATGCTTTCAGGATCCGGGGAGGTGTGCCAGATGTGGGCACTTGCACTCTTACGTCATTGCATGCCACAACTCCCAACAACAACCAGGACAAAAACTCTGGCCTGGCATGATGACGTCCACCCCCACCAATCCCTACACAGCTAGCCAAGGCACTCTTCCACTAGACTAATGATATTGCACCATTTGGGGAGTTGTGGAGTGACTACTCTGATGACTCTGCCCTGGGGGCAATCCAGAGTGAACACCAGTGGGCAGCAGGTAAGTCCCCAGGAATGGAATGAGGTGGCGATGGATCGAGCAAGAGCAAGTTGGGGGGGAGGGAATATAGGGTAAGATGTATCTCTTCACAGATGGATATTGTTTGGCATTGTCCTGTTTGCTCTATGTCTTTGTACCCTCTCATTCTCTATCCTCCCCAGGTGACAACTGGAAAAGAGCCCTGGGATCTGTGTGCTTACCTTGTAAAGTATGTTTTAAATAAAAAATATGATGACATCAAGCTCTGAGCAGGGTAGACAGTGAGGAAAGGATAAGGGAATTGCAGAGGGATCTGCAGAAGTCAGCGAGGTGATCTAGGTTTTTCAGTTAAAATTCAGTGGCAGAAAGTACAAGGTGATGAACACCAGGAACAAGAGCCCCATGGCCGAATACTCAATGGGATGGGCTAAGCTGGGTACAACTTCTGAAGAAAGGGACCTGGGAGTCATTATAAGTGACTCTCTAAAACAAACTAGCCAATGAAACAAGCCCTACGGCAAGGCAATCAGAATGCTGGTGTGTAGTGGGAGAGGTTCGCTACCTCTCCATAGATCACTGATGAGACCCCATCTGGAATGCTGTGCCTCATTCTGGAGTCCGTGCCTGAGGAAACATGAAGGCAGGCTGGAGATGGTGCAGCATAGGGTACCCAAAATGATTCAGGGTCAGCAAGCCAGATATTAGGATCGCTCTGGATAGTGAACATGTACTCACTGGAGGCCAGAAGAGAGAGGGGTGATGTGATACGGACCTTCAAGTTCCTGAAAGGAATGAACAAGGTAAACAGTGAGAAACTTCTCAGCAGGAATGGTAAGTGAAAAACAAATTCTGGTCAGAGCCGATATGGCTGTGGAAAGCTTTTAGCAGTGGCAAGAGTGTGGAAAACTATATGCAGTGCTTTGCTGCACCAGAGTCAACCATAAGTAATACTGCAGCAATTACAGTACTGCGCATGCGTGATACTCGCACATGTGAAGCTTGCCCTGTAGTTAGCCCTGCACAACATGATGATGTTGACATAACTATGTATGCACGATAGTCATGCATGCACAGTTTAAGGCAACATCACCATGTTGCACATAGTGGCCGTCAGTACTGCAGTTGCAGAACAGAAAAGTAGTGCACTGGGAAGTGGGCATGTTTATGCGGCCTGTAGAGGGGAAGGGCTGCATAAACAGAATCACTGGAAACTATGTCAGAGCACTGTGGCAGCACATCAGACAGTGGTCCGGTTACATGCTTCCACAGCGCTGTTATACAAATCTGATGATGGCATAACATCCGTGGAACTTGGCCCATGCAGCCGTACAAATCAGACTCAGGAGGAGTCTATTAACAAACTAGAGATCTGGTTTGGGACTTGTTCGTCATCACAGTCACTTTCTCATTCTTTTCTAAGCAGCCATTTCTGGCAAATGTGCCTTAACCATATTATCTCGGTGCTGGTAGACTACTTCTGGTTTTCCCCAGATTGTATTAGGCGGGAGTAGTAGCAGTCTTGAAGTGGTAGCTGCCGGTGGTGGCAGTCTCATCTGCATATTTTAGAAATGATACCTTTCCTTGTTTTTGCTGTAAAGAAACTGACCCCTTTAACAAAAAACAAGGAGTCAGTTATGGCCTGCACCCCCATTTTTGCTTAAGGTGATGAATGTCATTATGGGTTTGCATCAGATATACAGTGACAGCCATAGATGCAAAATATTGTTAAACAGTAATCAACTGTATGTAAACGCTCTTTTTATTGGGAATGTGTGCCTTCTAATGTTGTTAATACTACTCCACCCATGTGTACTCTGACCCTGGTTTTCTGTACCCCAAGTGCATTATTTTACATTTTTGTGTTCAGGACAAAAATGCCTTTCAGATGAGAGTAGTCACTAATCTAAATTCTTTATAGTTTTTATGTTTCCTTGTGCGTGTGCAAGAAACATCTTGTGGTAGAACGACAATTAAGAGGTATGTCAGGGACGAGTCCAATGCATAGCAATCTACAGTGGGCTTGTCCCTGGCAGACCAATGAGCATGCAGCCAGACTGTGACACTAGTCACAGTTTCACAGCTGGAATCCTTTCTCTAGTTGAAAGAAATAAAGTGCTGGAATGAAGAGTGCTTCATTCCTTTCATTCATGCCTGTATTAATCTTACTGCTTGTCTCCCCACCCATACTGCAGATGTCTGGGTACCCAGCCATACACTGCATCCCCCACTCTCTGTGTCATTAGCAGTAAACAGTTCTAGCAGTAAAGAACAAATGTATATTATTTATCCTTCCTCAGACAGACGTTCGCATTGAGCTTGTTTGTGTCTCTGTGTGAATGACAGTGCGTGTTCTTGTCCCAAAGCTCCTCTCTCTCTCCAGTGCTTCATGTGTGCCACAATGCCCAGCCTGAGCATTGCTCACTGTGATGGTACCCACTGACCAGCCCCATGGATCTTCTAGTGTCCTTGTTGCCTCAGTGTGCCCCCCACCCCACCGCACAATACAATGAGCAAGAATGCTGAAAAGTGAGCCAGCATTGCCTGCAGAGCTGTAATTTAACCCGGGATGGTGGGGAGAGGGAGACATGGGCTGCAGGGACAGACACCGAGAAGGAGAGGCAGCAGCACCCCTCCCCCCAAAACAGAGTGCAGGATCCAAAGAGGTGGTGAGTGGCACTAGTGTCAGGGACAGAGCAGAGGGAGAGAGAGAGCCCCCAAACAGTTATAGCAACATGCTGAGATGTGGCCAGTAAGCAGAATGAGAGTTATCCCAGGTGACAGGCTATCACTATTGCAGCACCACCTTGGCAGTGTAAAATTGGGGGCAGTTCAATGTAGTGACCATAATCACAATGACCAGTGGCTCCCAGACCTGCACCTGAACAAACATTCATTTAAATGGGTGGCCTATCCCCAGCATTATCTATCCCCCACTCCCTCCCACCCACCGAGAGAGACACAGCAACAGTAAGAGCGCTTCAGTACGGCATATATGTGCAGGTCCAATCTGTTACAGTTAGAGATGGTGTCAAACCCCGCCCCCAACCAGAGAAGTGGAATACAGTGTGCATCCGAACTCAGTTGCCATCCATTTTATTTACGCTCATTCTGACTCTCTGTTTGTCTTTCTGAAGCTCAGTGGCAGCACACAGCACATACAGAGAGGCAGAGAAAATGTGGCAGTAAGAGTGCTGTGACCAGGACAGAGAGCAGTGCTGCAGAGTTTTCCTTTCACCATGGGGGAGCAGACGTTTGAGAGAGAGCGAGAGAGAGAGTGAGACACCAGAAGAGACACAGTGTAAAATAAACTTGATGCATCTATGCACAAAAGGAGAACCCAGACAGAGCCAGAGACACATATGTGGGTCACATATCTGCCCCTTCACATTGACTAGCACAGTGTATGGTGGGCACTGGCTGGGCACCCCTGGGTTGTTGCTGCCCCCTACACCTCCAGCTCACATCAGCATATATGAACAATCTGCAGTAGCCACAGACTGATGTAGGTTGCTCATCTTCCCCATCCACACCCATCCCACTCTACACAGGTTGCACAGTGACAAGGTGACCTCCAGATGGGCAGCTCAAGGTAAATAGTGGACTGTGGCCAGGCAGAAGTTAATGATTGGTGCCCCCTCCTCAACTGTCCCACCACTGCACATTGGCTGCCCCAGCCAGAGACAGAAATGTGAGTTGCACATTTGCCACACCACACCTGTTTCTATCTAGCCTGGTGGATGCCAGGTGGGTGGAAATGGGGTTGCAGTCCCGATCCACTGGGTGGCCTGAGGTCATTGGCACCCAATACATCTTTCCACATTTCTGCACATGTGAAGCATTTTCCTCCTTCCATTCCACCTCCTGCATGTTAGGAGCACTCTGCAGGAGCCAATGACAGATGTGGTTCACACATCTCTCCATCTTCACCCATCCAAGTTCCATGAAAGCTGGCATTGGCTTTGGGTGGGCTCCAGGCAGATGGCTCTGGGAGAATGATGTCCCATCCCTGCATCCCACCTCCACACAAGGGTAGCACCCAGCAGCAGCCAGGGATAGAGATGCAAGTTGCACATCTGCCCCTTCATAGCCATCCCTGCTCCACCAGAGCTAACATATTGGAATAGGATTTTGGGCAACTGGTACTTCCTCACCCTATGCCACACCTCTGCACTTGCAGAACACTCTGCTTCAGACAGAGGATTTCCCATCTAACGTGCTCTACCCATGGAGAGCACTCTGAGGTACTGAGCTATAAAATTATAGATCTTGTATCCCCCTTCCACAACTGTTCCCACTCTACTAGGTGGGTGGAGGGGTAGGATACAGTGGGTGCTCCTGAGTGACTGGTGCTCCTTCTTGCACCCCCACCTATCAACCCAATACTTTACAGCAGCCAGAGAACATATGTGGATTGCACATCTGCCCCATCATAAACTGTTCCCATTCCAAAAAGTTTTACACACAGGCTGGAGTGGGATGTAGGATGGTAGCCACTGAATGACTGCTCCCCCATCTCACCTCCACACATGGGAAGCACTCCTCCCCCTCCATTACACATTTGCACATAGAGAGCAGTCCTGCCCCTTCATGCCTCCTTTGTATATGGGGAGCAATTCTCCTTCTACAGCCCTCTACCACATGGTGGACATAGTGTCTTATGTAATCATATTTGGTCTCAATCCTTCTTGAATACAACATTGTACATATAGTAAATACTAATGTAAAGAAAATTGCTTTATTTTAATTTATATTATGTGTCCTTACTTTTTATATCTCACACTGTGTATTTATCATTGCTTGTACATGGGACCTCTTTGCAAATGAGCTTGCTGAATGGGGTTTTTTCCCTTCACAATAAACTTGAACTTGAACATGGAAAGCACGCTTCCCTCCATTCCATCTCCACATGAAGGTATCATTGCTCCACCTCCATCCCACCTCCATACATTGTGAGCACTCATCCCCTGACCACTCCAGTGCATCTCCCACTACATTTCACCTCCCCCACATGGAGAGCACTTCTCCCACTGCATCCCACCTCCTGCACATAGGGAGCACTCCTCCCCCTCCATTCAACCTCCACACATGGGGAGCTTTCCACCCACTTCATATCAGCTCTGTACATTGGGAGCACTCCACCCCTTCATCCCACTGTCTCTACATGGGGAACATTGCTCCCCATCCATCCCACTCCTACACATGGGGACACCTCCACACATTTGCATCACTCTTCCTCTACCACCATCCCACCTCTGCATATAGAGAGTACCCCTAACCCCATTCCACCTTTGCACATGGGAGCGCTCTGCAACAGCCGGAGACAAGATGTCAGTCAGCCATCTGCCTTTCCACACCTATTCCCACTCCACATGATAAGCTCCATGTTTTGCAGAACATCGGTGGGGTTGAGATGTAATGAGTGGTTGCCCTGGGAGATGGTGCCAATACCCCTCACCACCTCTCTGAATTAAAGGAGTCCCCTCCCCCGAATTAATCTTTATTCTTTTCTTCACTCACCACTTTTCTGCTGATTATCCTTCTGTTTGCTTGCCTTATCAGTCACTCCCCTCCCAAGACAGGACTACAGGCCATTAGGTCAGAGCAGATTTTCCTCACCCTCTCCTGTCTTCTCTTCAGACCACATCATCAGTCCAGCCAAAGTCCAGCACAGTCAAGAAGACACGCCACATGTTACTTGCAGCTCAGCACTGGATGGGTCAGTTCTTTCTCTAGTAGACCATACATCAAGTTCTCCCACAGTTCAGCTGAGAATAAAGAAGAGCAGCACACAGTCCCACTCCGCACCGGGTCATAATGTCGTATGCTTTATAGCGTACGGCATTATGGTGAAACCCGGACCTGTGCACACTCCGAGTTGGACCCTCCCCTGGAGTTGGAATCTTTAGTGGGGGATCCGGGGCGAGCCTCATATTAGGGTGTGTGGGGGTGAGCCCCCACAGAACAATAAATAAAATAAATCACGCAACACAATTCTGCCACATGGCATTCTGCCGTGCGACATTATGACCTCATGCCGTCCCACTCTACCACCATGATAATCAACAGGATATCACAACTTGCTCAGTGCTGTACAGACGATACAGCACAGCAGCACGCTCACTAGTCTGTCTCACCAGGCTTCCCCTGGTCTCTCTGTTGATGATGTCTCCATCTCCCCATGTCATCAAGGGTTCTGCTCATGCACATTGTGTTGCAGCTAGCTCCAACCACTATGGAGACTGCTGAGATGCTGAGTTTTTTAGCAGCTGAGCCTGAGCCAACCTGAAAATAAAATACAGGAATTTGAAATTTTCTGAGGTAACTTCAGGGCGGGGCTTGAATACCCTGGACATTCCCACTGCCTATGCCCATGCAATCCACAACAGTTCAGACACATGCAATGCTTACACTTAGAGGCAGTCCTCCCAACCCAGCCAGCCCCTCAGCACACAAATGAACACCAACCATGACCCCTCCCACTTCCCTGCAAGCAGCAAAGATCCCTCACTCTCAAGCAGTCAGTCCCATACAAATAGCAGAGTTGGGGGTCCAGGCTTCAGTCAGACCTGTTGCTGTAATGGAGCTCAAGCCTGCTTGAATACTACAGGACAGCTAAACTGAGTCCCCTTTATCCCTACAGATGGAGGGCTGCTGCACAGATGATTGCTACAGCCACTCAGGCACCACCGGGGATTTAAAACAAGAGCTTGTCTATGGCAGGCAGCCTGCCACCCCCCCTCCTCCTCCTCCTACACTGACTGTTTGCAGCACTTGCCCAGCTCCTCCTCTGCTACCAGTGCCTATCAACGGTCAGTAGTGTCGGTGGGTGGTCCCTGCTGGAGTGGTCAAGCGAGCTCCTCGACTTGTTACTAGCCCCGCAACCAATATTCTCTTTTGACTTTCTTCTGTGTCTGGTTGCATTTGCCTGTTTTTAAATACCCAATAAACTTTTTTTTCTAGTGTCTACTTAGATACAGAATATTAAATATATCACAATAAAATACAATTGCTTTGAAGCAGATAGAAGCTTTTATTATGGCTCGGCTTCAGTGTATGGTTGGAGAACACTGATGTCTCATCTTGATTGTTTTACTTCCTTATTACTATTTTGTATTTTCAGGTTAAATCAAATATAATAAAATATTATTTTTTTTTGAGAAGATAGAATCTTTTATTATGTTTTTTTTTTTTTGGTTTGATCCACGCACACTGAAGCGTTGAAGCAGTGAGATCACCACGATTTTGGCAGCCTTGCACCAGTCCTCTGATCCTAAAAAAATGTATCACAATGGTTGTATAATTGTAGGTCTATATTCAAATGGCTTTAATTCATTATTTATTTTGTTTATTTATTGTGATCTTGGATTAACACCTTTGAGAACAAGATTATTACATAGGTTCCATGTCAGAATTACATTAACAGTGATTAAAAAAAAAAGACATTTAGGTATACAGTAGAACTGTAAGTGCAGGCTAATGATAAATATGAGTCTAAGTATAAATCTAAATATAAACAAAAAGACAAAGACGGTGGACTAAATCAACAGGCTATTATAAGCACAAAGAGTATCTGACAGGGTTAAGGCAGTTTAAGGGAGAGGGGACAACTCAGACTGGGGTGCTTAAAAGGCAGAGAGAGAGAGAAGTACTGCAGCAGTCTGTGATGTCAGGATGGAGGGTATTGTACAGGGATGATAGCAGCCCAGGGCAGCCACACCTGCTCAAGAAGTAGAGAAACATCAGCCCAGGAAGGCCTTGTCGAAGCTTTTTGGGGGGGGTTGGGCTGAATGCAGATGGAGAGGATTGTAGGAGAAAGGAGGGGTAGGGGTAAGAGGGGAGTTTGATGTAAGAAAGATTAAGACACAGGACAGGAGATAAACAACAAGTGCAGGATACTAGGGCCATGTGGTCACGAGGGAGTGCTGCCTAGCCACGAGGTATAACAGCAACTGAGGGGCTAAGGGAAGCAGTCACAGCTGGCAGTAGCATTGAGATGTTTTCAGAGCTCATGTTTGAAGGGGCCTAATGCTGATATACAGGAGATGGCAGGAGGAAGATTATTAATCCATTTGGGGGCATGGTGGGCAAATGCTCTTTAACCAAGGGAGGTGCGACATCTAGGAATTTTAAAGGCCATGCTATCTGAGCTTCTGGTGGAGCAGCTGTTTTCATAAGGATCAAGGAGCTTCTGGATGCCCACTGGCATGAAGCCCAGACACACTTTCTTGATCAGGAGGCATGTTTGGAACCTGAGCCTACCTGTGAACTGGAGCCAGTTAGCCTGGTCATATAGGTCACACGTATGTATGAGCCATGTGGAGCCAGTTAAGAGTCGACAGGCTTTATTTAGAGTGACTTTTATATGGTGAAGGGCTGTGTCCATAGCTGAGCAGTAGACTATTATGCCTTAGAAAATGGGTACGCTGCAAAGATCGTAAATGCAGCTTTCTGATTGGCTGAGAGACGCTGGCACCGGGGTTGTTATTTCTTAACAACAGCCCGGCGTAAAACAAGTTCCTTTTTCTTTGCCAACAGTGCCTACCTTATATCCTTGTGCCCAGACCTTAACGATACACTTCCAAACACAGGAAAACGCCAGTCCCTCACACAAACCGATTCTGTACCGAACTCGGCTTCCCCAAAAGACATGCAGACTCTAGAAGTCAACTTTGAACTTCTCTCTCCAAAACAATTAAAAAAAATGTTCGGAAGTGACAAAGTAAGCGATACCAAAGAACCAGCCCAAAAAAAAATAAAAAAAGAAGTAAGTGACCATTTTAAAGATTTAAGCGCCTCTGAGGTAAACACATTAGAAGCAGACTGTGAAGAGCAAGCCACAAAGCGGCAGACAATGTGGCGGTCCAAGTTTTTCAACAGTGGGTGTGTAAACACATAAGTTACAACTTAAAGGCAGACTCCTTTGACAGCATAAATTCTCTGCTCAGGCAATTTTATGCAGAAGCACAAACGGAGTCAGGAGAGCTATATTCAGTCAGTGGCTATTGCTCTCTCCGTGCTGGTCTATCACGATACCTAAATTCACCAGAAATAGGGTGCAATGTATCACTAGTAACTGACCAACAATTCAAAACATCCAACAATGTCCTGTCCTCCATCCTCAAACAACTTCGCAAGAAACAGCAAGACACAGCTTCCCACCATCCACCTATCACTGAGCAAGACCTGCAGAAACTCCGTTTGTCAAGCACCCTCTCACCCAACACTGCACCAGGGTTAGTCAGGAAAGTATGGTTGGACGTACAAATTCATATGGCACGCCGTGGACGAGAGGGCTTAAGAGACCTTACACCACAGTCATTTACAATAAAAACTAATGAAAATGGGCACAAATATATAACTTTAAGCCATAACCCTGAAACAAAAAATCACAAAAACCCCCTGGAGCCCAACAAAGAATCTCAAAGAGGCTTCATTTATGAGAGACCAGAAGACCCATTATGCCCAGTAAAGTCCTTCCTTAAGTACCTCAGCAAAATCCCAACAGACTCAAAATGCTTCTACCTTCATCCTAGAAAGCTCCCACAAGACTACTTAGACAAGGAACCTACATGGTACACCCATGAACCTATGGGGAAAAACTTCCTTGGAAACTTCATGGCAAAACTAAGCAGTGAAGCAGAATTGAGCCAAAGATACACGAATCACAGTATCCGCGCAACTGCAGTTCAACTCCTGTCCAACGCAGGACTAGCACCAAGACAGATTGTCAGTGTCACAGGCCACCGCTCAGAGTCAAGTCTTGCCAGTTACTGGATGGCTTCCTCCACCAACAGACAAAACTGGAGCAATATCCTTGGTGGACACCAGAAAACACCAACTGACCCAGAAATGACAGAACAGCCTTCATCATCAAACAAACCGACAACAGCGCCACCTCCACCATTCAGCACACACACACCACTACTTCCAGAAATAAAATGTATGATCTACATTCTATTTTTTTCTCTTCTCTATATATAATTTCTACATTGCTTCTACATTACTACCCATACTAACATATTTTTCTGTTTTTTCTTTAGCATTCTCTGACAATCCATTCAACTTGGTACAGTGCAGCTTCACAGGACCAGTTAACTTCATCAATTATCAGAAGTAGAAGAAACACTACATCTTACTTTTTGTTCTCACAAAGTAAAAATTACAACCCGGGATTAATAGCGTTTCAGTTTATTTCTCCTCCCCAGTCCTCAAAAGAGGGACTATTTTTTTTCAACCCTACTTCAAAACAAGTTTAAAGTTCAATAAATTTACTCATTCACTTGTAAAAATGCACTTCCTTGTCTCACTGTGGTTATTCCATTTTCTAAGTGTAATAATACCCACCAGGGTGGGCGTTATGGTATATAACAGACCTTCCAGGGGCTATAAGGCCCTCCGCCTGCCGCGTCGGGCCTCATTATGCCCCTGGGCGGTCCGTTATATCCCAATAACGCCCACCCTCTCGGGTATTATTACTTACATAGTCAACAAGAGAGACTACTGTACTCTGGATAGAAAGTTTTAGGACCTCTAGGGTAAGACTTTGCTTATGTCTATGAAGCAAACCAATATGGATGTTCATAGCCTTTGCAACATTTTCAATGTGATAGGCATATGACATAGTGTTGTCTATAGTGAACCCCAAATATCTGAAATGCTGGAAGAGTTCCAATGTAGTTCCAGACTCGTTTGTTATATTGAGTGGGTATGAGCGATGCTTATTATGGGGACTGGAAAACAGCAAGGTCTTGGTTTTTTGTAGTTCATAATGAGTTTTTGTTCTCTGAACCATCTTTCAATTGTAGTAAAGCTGTCTTGGAGCTTGCATTCCAAGGTAAAGAGATCGTGGTCACTTGTATAGGGGACTGCAATGTCTGCATAGAGCAGAATTGGACAGCTACTGGTGAGCGGGAGCTTGTTTAGAAACAAACTGAATAAAATGGGGCCCAGGATGGAGCCCTTAGGCACACAGGAGTGAATGGGCTACTGTCAGATAGGACATTATCAATCCTAACTTATTGAGAGCAATCTGTGAGGTAGCTCTAATAATTACTAAAAGTTTCATAAGGATTCATAATCTGACCTTTTGCAAGTTGAATGACCTCCCAATCCTGGAGTCTTCAATCTGTTTTATTTAAACATTTCTTTGCTCAGTTCATCCATAGTCCAATAAGATTTAGAATAAAATAACTTTTGAACAAAATTGCATATATGTTGGGTTTGATTTTGCATAAATATTAACTTCTCTCCAAGTTGAAAATGCATAGGAGATTAGTTGTGAATACTTTTCTATTGCCACAATTTTACTGTGGAAATTTGTAAAAAAAAATATGAAAAAATAACACTTGACCTTTTGCACAGGTCTTAACCTCCCATAAAGGGAATGGCTTAAAACATATTTAGGAGTCATTCAGGAGTTATTCCAAGGTCTTAGTAAACTATACATTTAATGCATTTTAATAATAGAAGTTGCCAAAGAGGACATAATAAATGAAAAAAATCAGTGTTGCAGCATAGATGCTTAAAGGTTTTACAGACAGCCATTGTTTTTCTTCTCTGTCTTCCTTCTTCCTCCTATCTGGTCAGTGTCAGATTCACATATACATCTCATAGGATATTGCTGGCTAATAATTACTAAAATTAATCTGCTGCTTTTGTTCTGAAATGATTTAACATTATCCCATCCTGAAAATATCTAATGTGACCCCAGTAAGCAGATCATTATGTTTCAAGCAAAAGAATTCTATTGAAGTACTAGTAAGTCATGATGATCTACTGTTAAATTAGGCATGACAATATGGTCTGGTCTCATTGCTCTTAAAGTGGTGTAGTGCTTTACAGAAACGAGGCTGTTATAAGTTTAATAGGAGTTGTGGCAAGCAAATGTCAATATCTCTAAAAGTATACAAATTACGCATACACCATCAGTATGAAAGTTGTTCAGGACAAAACGACCTTTCAAATGAGCTTGTTCATTAAGCTGCACTAATTATATTTTTTAAACTATGGCCATCTGATTACCTGAATTTTCATTTTTCTTCACAATTTTCACCTTTCAGATGGCTATATTTAAAAAAATCTAATGAATTCAGATTAGTGACTACCCTCATGTGAAAGGTCTTATTACCCTGAACAACTTTAACATTGGTTGTTTTTGCACACCTTGAATAGTTTTAAAGATATTTAGATTTGTTTGGAAAGTGTGCACATTTGCTCTCTAGGAAAAGCAGTTTTGAGTTCTGTGTCCATCATTCTAAACAGAAAGAAGGGAGTATTTTTTTAACTGCCACAGGGATTTGCAGTGTTATGGAAGGATACACTGAAAACTACTAAAATATGTGTTCCATGGAAATCCCTTTTCAAGCTAAAGCAATGTGGCTGTAGGTTCTGCAACAGCCATAACAAGTGGGCATGAATGTAAGCTGTGGGATTCAGGAGGGATGTGAGAAAGCTTTACTTTACAGGGAAAGTGGTTGAGCCATTGAACAGTCTACCAACTGAGGTGGTGGGTGAAAAAGACAGAGTTAAGGGCTTAATAGTTACTCGGGGGGTAACAGTAAAGCAGGAAGCACATTGGGGGGAAGGCTAGGGTGAAAACCCCATCTACACAATACATCTTGGGGTAGGATAGGGTAAAACAGGGCATATTAGATGGACTGTCTTTTTTCTGTCAGCGTTGTTTATGTTTCTATGGATATGTTTATTATTCTTTTGTTTTTGTTTTAACTTGCTGGTAGGCAAGATGTGGCCTGAAACATGTTTTGTGGACTTGAATTATGTCTATTTATTTTACTGTGATGGGCCCATGAATTATGGGCCACACCCCTATTCTGTTGTGCTTCATTTTTCCAGTGTGCTGATTCGGCTGGACTGATAAATGATATGACCATACAGCTGTGTTTGTGTGGTTTGTGGGTGATTCCTGCTTGACTTCTGTGTTTGCATTTGTTTGGTATCAAGATATCACTGACTCTCTTATCAGTTCCACATTTGTGTGTTTTTGTCCTGTTCACTCACTCAAGCAGATCAATACCATAGGCCTGCTTCATGGCACCAGGTAAAGGGGTTCGCTCAGCATGCTGGAGACCCGGGTTCATGCCCCGAGCCCGGGTGCCAGTAGCAGAGACCATCAGGGAGGGGATCCAGAGTGTACATTGGACACTTCCCTCCCAGGGGGATGGTCAGGGTCTCAGCACCTGGAGGTGGATTGGGAGATGTGCATGGAGCATAAAGCCTCGACATGCCTCCGCACGTCCCCACCTCAGGTTGCTGCTCCATGCTAGCCAAATCAGGGATGAGTGGGAGGGCCAGAAAATGGAAAACTGCCTCCCGATCAGCCGGATGATGCCCACCAGTCCCTGTTGCCACAAAGTCCCAGATCACCTGGACTGACCCCCACAGCACCTGGGTTAAGAAGATGTGCCTACCAGTGCCTCCTCCCTCAGAAGAGGGGGACCTGACTGATGAAAGGGGTGTGTCAGATCTCCCAGGGGGCTGCCAAAGATGGGGGCAGTGGATGGCAACAGAGTGGAGTTGTGGCATGGGTCCTAGGAGACCTGAAAGAGTGGCCGATCGAGGGTGCTTGGGAGGAACAAAAAAAAAAGAAGAAGATCAGTGCCATATTTTGGTTTGGTACACTACATACCTCTTGTGCACAAACAGTCCTGTCTTGGCCTTTTGATGTCACTGCATTTGCTTTTGAACTTTACTATGCTGTTTGCACTGTGGGTGTGGTTTGGTGCCATGGAGCCATACTCATATGTTTTAGCACTTGCAGGATCCCACTGCATACTGTATTAATATAGCTCTTCCTACACACACATGCAATTTTAATGCGCTAAAACACTTTAATGCCCTTCATATTCTGGTGTCTAAATATGAGGCCCATAATGCTTTATTGCTTCCATTTCTTTCATATCATAGAAGTTTCATTCTGTCAGTATAGGCCAAAGTTTGATAGCACTCCAGTTTAGCCCATTTCCATTTGTTCCATTCTTAAAAGTATGGTTGGTCTTATGGTTGTCTACCGAAGCCACTATTTGTACTATGTCACTGAAAAGCTGTATCCTGCTGTTGTAATCAGACTGTTTTTTCATTGCCATTGTAATCCATTATCTGTACCATGCTGTTGCTGTCAAAAGTCACACTATACTACTGTAATCTTGCCCTTACTTTGTCCTGTACTGTTGTGTTTGTAACCTCCCGGATTGTGTCTGAAACTAGTCATTTCAATGACTAAACACCACAAAAAACTTCTGCACTCACCAAAATGCAAGGACAAAAATGGTATAAAGTATGTCAAACCATTTTTATTTAGTACAAAAGCAGCTCATCACACCACAATAATGCTTAAAAACATGGAGAAAACAAACACTAACGTTTCACAAGGATGCAGCCCTGCTTCATTAGAGTAAAATATCCATGCAACATAACACACATATATATATAAGGGGTACATAGTGGTGAGCTGTCAGATAAATGATTTATCTACACAAGTGCTGTGTGACCTCAGGTAACCTCACAAGTGGCGCAACCCACGAGTGAGGTGTCCGAGGTCAAACAGCACAAGTGCAGATAAATCATGTATCTGAAAGCTCACCATTGTATATTTCATTTATGCAATAGGGATGCTTTCTATCACTGCAGAAACATTTGGTTTTGACTGTTTAGCTTTTTTTAAATGATAATTTCCGGGAGTTTTGGTTAACTTTCCTAGAATATGTCCGTCTAGCATAGTGATTGCTATTAAATGAAACATCACTCATTCTGTAGAAAACTTCTTGCTGAACAAATGTCATGCTCACAGTGCCATGCTACCTTTTTAATTTTAAAGTTATTCACATTTGTTTGTCAAAAAAGGGAAAAGACGGCGACCCAGGTTCGGGAAAAGACTTGGGTTGCCGGGGGTCGGAGGGGAGGAGGAGGATCAAGCATCCCATTAGATGCTCTCCTCCTCCAGGGGTGGGATCCTGGGGTGCTTCGTGCACCCAGCGTTCCGGTGCCTGTGAAAGCATGGGCACTGGGACAGAGGCGGCTCTACGGAGTCGGGGAGAGGAGGACATTGAGGGCACTTGACAACGGCATGCGTCAGCATGCCATCTGTCTGGACATCAGTCCTACATGCCAATGTCCTCAGGGGGAAGGGGACAACAGGGGAGAAAAATGGAAAACCACCATCTCAGCCCTGGATGATGATTGATCTGACCCCAGGACCACCTACCCATGGGCAAGACCCCAATGTGCAGGCACTCCTAAGGAAGGAGGTAGAAGGGATACAGGAGTTAGCCAGGCACTCTAGGAGTGGACTCTGTGGGTGGGATCCACAGGGGATGATCAAGTCTGAAGGAGTAGGGTAAGAGGGCAGTAAGGCGGGGATAAAAAGAAAGTGAAAAAAAAAGGGAAAAGAAAATAGAAGTTTATGCTGTTTTTTTGCTAATTATAAAAAAAAAACTAAAAGGTATCTATACATGAAACACCACTCATTTTGTAGATATGTTTGTGCTGAACATTTTTCGTGCTCACAGTACTATACTATTTTTTCATTATAAAGTTATTTCCATTTGAATATGGTTAGTACTGCTTCTGAAGCCGAACATTCTAAATGAATTCTAAAGAGATTTGTGACATAGTAAGTGTGTGTATAAATGGTCACTGTATGTATAAATAGAGGATAATGTATGGTCCTCTATTGGTAACCGGTCTGTTAACCATTGAGAGGTTTACGTCGCCATAGAAAATTCAAGACAGTTAACAGTAACCGGTTGCCGATAGAAGGACTATACATTGTTTTTTTTAGTGCATGGTCCCAAGAAAAAGGGAAAGTGGCTCCTTACTTTTCCAAACGGAGTCACCACCATGGCCGTTCAGTCCTTCCCTTACCGCTACGCATCCATCGGTTCCCGAGTGTAAAAAAAGGCACACCCCATTGTTACCCTATCGATGTGATGTAGCATCGATAGGTTAACAACATTACCACATCACATCGATGGTATAACAACCTTAGGACATGATGATTTCTTAAGGTTAACAGCGTTCTACCATACATTATATTTATTTATGCATACAGTGACTCAGATAAACGCATTTATCACACTGAATATATTTATCACACTGAATGTATGTCCACCCCATTGCATAAATATATATATATATCCTCACCAATTTAAAACAAAGCATGTACTTATCAATCATTTAAAATGCATGGCCATAGTAAGCTGGCCATGCTAAATTTTTATTTATTTTTTTTTTTTGCAATTGTTTAACCAGGAGTGGCACACTAAGCTGAAAGTTTGTTTACAGGTGCAACCTGGGAGCACAGGGAAGTTAAGTGACTTGCTCAGGGTCACACAGTATGCAAGTGTGGGCTGTGGGGATTCAAACCCAGGTCTCCAGATTTGCAGCTCATAGCCTTAAACCACTGAGCCATACTACACAGTCTCAATTAATCCCATGTTGAAATTTATTAGAGCATCATTCAAACACTCAAATAGCTCCAAATCATTTAATTATGGGCAATTGAATACAAGCAGTGTTATGGCTGTGGAAAACCATATATTTTCTTTTTACATATTTATACTTCATATCTTCATGCTTACTTTCATCTAAGGCACAAAGACATATCATATATTCAGCTGCAGTCATGTAATAGCTAAGATGTGCCACAGGACCATTTAACAACATACAGTACATGGGGGGGTCAATTACATTGTCAATCAGGAACCCATGTCTGTTCTCAAGTGCAGGGCAGTAGGTTTATTTTATTTTATTTTTGCTAAATGTTACCACATATCACACTAGAGCCATAGGATTCAGAATTCATTATTATATTTCTGCAAACATATGTATGAAATAGTTATTAGATAAATCACGCTTTTACAATTTACTCAGGTAGGCTGAAAGGTCAATATTTTCATTCAGTCCTTCCTTACTGCGTGCTTTTAATCTATAAATCCAATAACTTTTATGCTGACCAATTTTTTTCTCTAAATCTCCACCCCTCAAACCCAGAGCAACTTTTTATATAAAAATATGGAAGCTAGGGGTCCGAGTAATGTCCTGAGTATGACAAGGAGTTTTGCAGAAACTTTATTTGAATCCAGAGGAGATGTTAATCCCATTCTTGCAGTCATGAATTCAGCTGATGGACAACAGAATGTGTTGGAGGTAAAATACATCTATAAAAAAATGGGAGAAGCTGATTATGTGGGGGCGAAGGATGTATTGGCATAAAGTAACTTTGGAGGCTAATTTAGAAGTAAAACGAATCCTGTGTGGTCTCTGTATATTAGATAAGCCAGCATATGGAACTGATGACGCCGAATTTATGGCCTTGTGGAGAGCTAATATGGATGAAGCCTCCTTCAAAAAAATATAAATTCATTTTAACAAGCATAGTACTGGTTCTGGAGGCATTATCGAGAGAAATAGCAGAAATGGAGCAAAAATTAAAGGAGCAGACTGATGCAGATTAATTTGAAACTCATAATAAGAATCTCATGGACAAAATTACAAAATATGATAACCAACTACAAAAAGCTAAAAGAAAAAAGTCTATAACGGATGAAAATGACTATGAATTTGACTATGTTTATGACTGGACTAGTAAGAAAAAAGATCACAATTAATTTCCATTTTGAAGTCCACTATGATGCCTTCTGAAGGCACTGGAGAGGGAACAGTGCTTGATTACACATCGGGTCCATCTGATACAGACTCTGATTTTTTTAGAGTTGAAAGAGGAGGAGGAAAGACTGGTCAGATGGAGCCAGAGGAAAACCAGGTTTCAAATATCCTATCAAACACCCCTGTATGATTACAGAGGCACACGAGGATGGGGGAGTGGCATCGAAGAGACAGAAGGTGAAGGCATTAATTTATAATGTATGTGGCCCCCTGCCCCCTCCTCAAAGTGTTTTGCAGCCGGTCATAAATATTTCAAGTTACAGTTTAACTGAAACAGAAATTAATATTTTGAGTAAGGAGTTATCCTTTGTGCCATCTACTACTATTGATTATTTTGGGTCAGTAGCAGATCTACATAAGTTTGCTAGAGATTTGACATTCAAATGTGTTTATGCTCAAAATGAGAGGTAAAATAGAGATTCAGAAATTGTACAAAATGTTATTTCCTTCAGAGCACATTTTACATTCTGCCCCGCATATAATCAGACAGGTTCCACTTTTGTTAAAAAATGTGAACTAGACCTTGAAAATCTTAGACATACCAACAGGTCCGTTATTTCTAATTGCTCCCGTGAAGAAAAAGATGACTTCAAATATCTAAAGGGAAATCAAAATATTGTCATTAGATCAGCTGATAAGGGGGAGCAGTAGTAGTAATGGACCATACTTTTTATGATGGGGAAATATTGAGACAGTTTTCAGATGACACTTTCTATGAGAAACTTCCACACAACTTTGCAACTACCTTTAAATGGGAAGTTGATGAAATATTGAGTTATGATTATGTTAAAGGATATCTCATGGATGCCATGTTTAGGGCACTTACTGTAGCACATCCAGTAGTACCAGTGATATACATACTACCAAAGATGCACAAAAACAAGGAGTTACCTCCAGGTTGACCATCATTTCGGGTAGAGGGTGGCTCACAGAGCCCATTTCAATGTTGGTGGATGATTTTTTGCAACCTCTGGTAATAAATTTAAGTGCTTATATCAGAGATTCAATGGAGGTGATAAATTTGGTGGAAAACCTGGAATTAGGTGAGGGGTAGTTTTTTGCCACACTAGACATTGAATCTCTGTATACTGTGATTCCACATGATGGCGGTCTTTTGGCATTATAATATATTTTGGACCAGAGAGATGAAATTGAAGTTGTGAACATGCCAACACATTATTTACTTGAATTATCCAGTCTAGTGCTATCAAAAAATATGTTTCTTTTTGATAAAGACTATTACAGACAGATATGGGGTACTGCAATCAGGGCCACTATGGCCCCAAGCTATGCAGGACTATATGTGGCCTTTTGGGAGTGTGTTCTATATAGCTCTGAAACAAACCCATATTTCCAGTATTTGGATGTGTGGTGGCACTATATAGACAATGTTTTAGTAGTGTGGAAGGGTACTGAGGAACAGTTTAGATACTTTGTAACATGGCTGGAAAGTATATATGATTCTTTAAAATTTAAATATAGTGTGGGTAAGGAGCAGATTGTTTTCCTAGATCATCTTATACATAAAAATGAGCAGGAGAATGTATGTACAACATTACATCATAAGGAAATGGATTGGAATAGCCTTGTTTTGCACAATAGTTGCCATCCTTCACATATTGTGCAAAACATTCCGAAAGGTCAGCTTATTAGAATATAATAATATTATCGCATCTAGAATATGGAGTTCAGTACTGGTGCCCACACCTCAAAAAGGACATTAACCTGCTGGAGAAGGTACAGAGGAGGACTACAAAGATGATAGCTGGTCAGCAGGGCAAGGCATACGAGGAGAGGTTGAGGGCACTGAACATGTACTCCCTGGAAGACAGGAGAGAGAGAGGGGGCATGATTGGGACATTCAAATACTTGAAAGGGATAAATAATGTTGATAAGGAAAGTCTCTTTAAGCTGAATGGCAACCATATCATGAGGGGACACAGCCTGAAGCTGGAGGGTGGGAGGTTTAGGAGGGTTGTCAGGAAGCACTTCTTCACAGAAAGGGTGGCGGACACTTGGAATGCGCTGCCAGAAGAGGTAATCTCATTAAAGACAGCGAGCAGCTTTAAGAGAGGCTGGGATAGGCATGGGGGAAGGTAAGAATCATGGGTAGGGAGGATGGGAGGAGTGGGGAAGGAGGGCAGGGACATTAGCACAAGCTGTGGACCCTGCAATATGAGCAGACTTGATAGACCAAATAGCCTTCTTCTGCTGGCTTCTTCATATGTATGTATTAGAGTGAAGCGTAGCAGTACAGAGACTCATGAATATCACAAGAAGTGAGGGGAACAAGTGGGTAGGTTTTTATAAAGGGGATATAGTTTATGTTCTGTGGCTACTGCCATAGAAACTGTTGATAAAATGGAATGTGCACCCTCGTTGATTCCAAAAGAAACAAATCAGGAGTCAAATTTTACATGTTCATTTGTTACCATATATTCAACTAGGGCTATGAAGTTATTGTTATAGTAACAAAGAATTGGGATATTTTGAAACTTGAACCAAAGCTAAAAAATATTGTAGATACAGGTCCAAAAATTGTTTTCAGGAAAGCTAAAACTATTAAGGACATTGTTGCACCAAGCATGGTTCCCGTTGTCTCAAACTCACAAAGTCCTGGTTGCCCTCCCCCCCAAAGGAAGCTACAGATGTGGGCATTGTTCATTTTGCAAATATGTGGTTTAATGTAAACATTTTGTGAGCCCAGTGATGGGACAGGAAATTCTAATAATTCTGTTCATTAATAGTAACATTGAAGGGGTAGTGTATTTACTGTCTTGTAGTTGTGGGCATTATTATGTGGGGAGAATGACTAGCCTATTTAAAATAAGGATTGGAAAGCATGTGAGAGCAATAGCTCACCAAAATCAAACATATGCTATAGTTAAACAGATTTCAAACAAAAAGAATCAGACCCACAACTTTACATTTACAGGTATAGAAAAAGTTGCTCTGGGTTTGAGGGGTGGAGATTTAGAGAAAACAAGCATTTGTCAATGCTGAATGTTGGCTTGCTGGCATTGGCATTGGTAGTGCAGGAGTTAGAGAGATGCATAATAGGAATGGCAGTGAAGTACTGAACTGATGCCAACCCACCCCCACGCTGCAAAGACTGACAGGCATTGGGGTGTCCTTTTGGGTGTTGGCCATAGTGCTCATGTCATTTCACCTCTCCTTATCCTGCAGACACCGACAAGTGTTGCGGTGTGCATTGGGGTCTTCGGGCTTTATGCTCACCCCATTCCATAAGGAAATACACTGAGATGGGTGCAGTATAAGACAGTGGGGTGAACTTTGGAGCCAAAGCATCCAAGGCACATCTTGATGATTGTTGCTGGCTGCAGGGTGGGGGGGGTGGAATGTTGTGAGCATTACGTTCAACAATCCCAAGTCACACCCCTGACACCTGTCAGTCTCTACAGGGTAGGGTGTTATGGTTGGAAACCCTAACGCCCGAGGCATTTTCACTCCAATATTTCAACATGGACTTTTTGTGACCCTACCTCATGAACAGTGGCACTATCAGCTCATTAGCTGAAAGGTGATTTTGCACAGTGGCTGTGCCATTTTGGTGCCACAGGTGCAGCTTACATTTGCACAGGATGTGAAAATGACTGCTGTACTTTTTCATGAGGAGGTACAAAAAAAATGGCAATGAAAATCTGGAGTGAAAATATCACAATGACTGCACGGCATTGCAGCGTGTGCAATCTGCCAATGCACGCTCGTAACACAGTCATTTTATGGAGTATCATCACCAAATTTTCAACATAGGCATTTTAGGACCTCTGCTCATGAACTGTGTCACTGTCATTTTCATAATCTGGCCCAGACACTGATTTCCCACAGTGACTGCACTATTGAGCGCTGGAAGTGCGGAAACACATTTCGGGCAGGATGTGGAAAATGACAGCTGTACTGTTCACAAGGAGGTGTACATAAATGACAATGCTGAAAATCTGGCGTTAAAATATTGTGTGGTGCTCTAGAGAAGATGATGTTATGATGAGGCACCAAAGGTCCGAATTAAATGTGGATAGGATAACTGCTATCCGGACAAGGAGAGGCAGGAGTCAACTTAGTATTTCGATGCCCGCAGAGCATTTATTTGGTACCAAGGGGTAGACAGACACAGTCACAAGAAGGAGGAGGGGATGCCCGAGAACAATAGGGCAATGGAACAGGGATATACTGAAATACTTTTTTATCTACCACTTTTACGGTTACTACTACAAACATAAACTCTAGGCCTACTGCCACTCTTATTCTGATACTAGGTTATACTGTACTTCTATACTCTAAATGAGACTCCAGTTACATAGGCTACTCAGCACTACATTAGGGTGATCAGCATCACACATTTCCGTAAGAGTCCAGATTTTACAAGAGTCCAGAGATCCGGCGTCTTCGTGTACACCGTCGTTCTTCATTGGTACCTACAAGGAAAATAAAACAGAACTGTAGAACCCTAATCTCAATTCCCAGCAAGGACCTAGATAAGGCCACTGGGGTGGTGAGAGGTTTGGTAAACAGACCATATATCTTCGGCAAAAAGCCTACTCTCTCCGAGGTTGCCGGAATGTAGAACCAAAGCAACTGGTTCCTGAAATAACACACTGAAGCAAGAGGTTCCTCGGCCAAAACCCACTTCTAGGGTTGCCAAGGATGAAGAAAGACCAAGATCTGCGTGGTGATGAATCCAATGGAGGACTACCACGACCTGACTGATGCTGCAGCACTCCAAGGGCCAGCTGGACTCGAAAGGAACTCTGACAGGACCAGGAACCATAAGAATCTGAAGAGATGATGGTTGACTCTGCAATCCTAGGATCAGGAACTAACACAAAACAAAGAAACGGAGGACGTGTCCTGGACTGGGCTTCGACTGACTCGACTTTCGGCGAACGACCAGGTGGGGGTGCAGAACAGGTTCTCCAGGATGAGCACTCTCTCTTCTGTAGAGGGCGACCAACTCCGGGACATCTGGAACAGGAACCATACGGAACGACACTGGCACTGCTGTCATGATGTGTTTCGGCAGACGTTCTTTCAAGCTGTGAAAACAAGAAAACGGTGGGTACGACTTGTACGACTGACGATGGACTCAACTTCGGCGGACGACACAAACGGACGGGATGAGTTGATGGATGATCTTCCTGGAGTGAAGAATGCTGGAAGGACATCTTCCTCTGAATAGAGACTGATTCTGAGCACGTGGTGTCACAGGCCACACTATGAGACTGCAGTGTGGTAGAAGATTGAGACTGTCTTCGTACAGTAGTAAACATATAACTGAAGAATGCCCGAAGAACTGTGGAATAGTACAATAATTTGCTGGAGGAGGGCAAATTATAACTTCAGGGGTAATTGTCACTGATAAGGGCCAATGTCCTGGTGCTTAGAGCAATAGTTCAGGTATCAGGTACTTAGGGCAATAGTTCAGGTACTTAGGGCAATAGTTCAGGTACTTCGGACAATAGTTCAGGTACTTAGGGCAATAGTTCAGGTACTTAGGACAATAGTTCAGGTACTTAGGGCAATAGTTCGGGTACTTCGGACAATAGTTCAGGTACTTAGGGCAATAGTTCAGCATAAGCAGTACAGTAATTACAGTAATTTCACAGTAGAGGCAAATCAAGCACTCTCAAATGAACCCCTGTTTCTATAGGAAGGGTATTCTGGAATAGGATCCCTTACTGTACGTTGTGGATAGGAATCCTTTAGTACCACTAGGCTGAACGCCTATTCCGCTAGGCCGGGCCTCCTTTAGTACCACTAAGCTGGCTTGCCCTATTCCGCCAGGGCGGGGCCTCCCTTAGTACCACTAGGCTGGCTTGCCCTATTCCGCCAGGGCCGGGGCCTCCCTATAGTACCACTAGGCTGGCTTGCCCTATTCCGCTAGGCCGGGGCCTCCCTTTAGTACCACTAGGCTGGCTTGCCCTATTCCGCTAGGCCGGGGCCCCCCTTTAGTACCACTAGGCTGGCTTGCCCTATTCCGCTAGGCCGAGGCCTCCCTATAGACCAGGCGTTACCTCGGGCCTAATGCCCTACCTTTACCTCGGGCCTGGTGCCCTACATTAGCTTGGGCCTGGTGCCCTACCTTAGATTGGGCCTGATGCCCCACTTTACAATGGGCCTGGTGCCCCTCGTTGTACTGGGCCTGGTGCCCCACTTTACTTTGGGCCTGGTGCCCAACGTTGCTTTGGGCCTGGTGCCCCACCTTAGATTGGGCCTGGTGCCCCAAATTATAATGGGCCTGATGCCCTACTAAACTTTGGGCCTGATGCCCCACTTCACAATGGGCCTGGTGCCCTACTTTAAATCTGGGCCGGAATCGCCCTTTTAAATACGTTGCCCCTTTAAATTTCCAGGCTCCCAGTGCCTGCTGTCATTTAATTTAGAAAAACCCCGGCTCCATTTCGCCCCCTGTTGAATATTCAAAGGCCTTTTACCTGGCCTTAATACACTGTCCCTCCCCATAGGCGCCATCTCACGCTCTCTTGAATATTAAAATCGGGTCCCTAATGACCGATGCTCCCCTCTGTGCTCGGCCACCTTTCTAAGCACCTAATGCACTTCTAAACAAAACACAGTCCCCCTTTTAATACAGGCAGTCAGCACAACGTCTGCTGCCGCCGACTCACCGCTCTGCGGTCTGCAGGGAGTTGCTGAAGTACCAGGGAGGTGGGAGGTGAGTGGCAGTGGGAGGAAAAATGTCAGGCGGCAAGAGGGACGATTCGAGGGGGCCTCCGACGGCCAAGGAAGATGCAGCTTGCTTGCTGCCGACGTGGGACCGGGATTTTCTTTTCAAAATCACTCGGGGGGCAAAAATAAGAAAATGGAGGGCAAAACGAATAAACGGAGGGCTTTTAAGCACATGCAGCATGACAGGACGGCCGTTGGCTTCTTCGAGGTGCCCCGATGGCACCACCAACAACTGCACAGCAAAACAGGCTTCTTCAGGCAGTGGAGGCAGAGCAGGCACACAGCTAAGTCCTTAGGGATGGCTTCAACCCCCAGGTAAGCCCTTTCCTTGTCCCTTTGACTTACTGTGTCCTCTCTGCTCAACAGCTGCCCAGGAACTGACCAACTGACTAACTGACTAATTGTATTTGAAAGTTAAACTTGCCTGAGTTCTAGAATGGCTGGATTGGAATGCTGTGCATGAGCCACTCAGCACAGCATTCCATCCAAGCCATTATGACATGGAATGCTTTTTTCTGTCTTTTACCAGCTATAAGTGCACAAGTGCACTCTTTCTATTATTTACAGTATTTTCTGTGTGTAGGGAGGTTGAGTCTTTATGTCTAGGGGCCCCTTTGTACAGCACCCTGCTGCCTACCCCTGCAGCAGGTACTCTGAGCACCTGTGTATTCTGCTTTTATTTATTTTTTTATTTCTTTTCTGTGATGACCACCTTTGGGGCATTACAGATTCGGGCCCGCCTAAAAATACATGTCCCCATGTATTCCCTTAACACTTTATAAAATCTATCATCTTATCAACCTCTAAAATCTTACTTAATACTCTATGAAAATCTTACTTAATACTCTTAAAATCTCTAAAATATTCTTAAAACATCTACTGTACTGTAAATTTTTGTTTTAAAGATTTACCCTAAAGTGACTGTGTCTGGGAAATTACTTGGATTAGATCTACCTGTTGTACCAAGGTACGAGTTGAGAAGCTTCTGTGGTATACCTTCTAGGAGGGATACCTGCATTCGATCTTTGAGATCTGCGGGGTTGGAAATCAGCAGGTTCTGGAACAATACATTCTCCTTCCAGGAAATCCGGTATTTCTGGAGCTAGTACTGGTACACAGTTCGAATGGTCAAGGGAATGCATATGCGAAGTACGAGTCCAAGGTTCTGTACACCAATTTGTTGGTGATTCTGGTTTCCATATTTTGTCTTTGGTGGACTCCTGCCTCTCTTTTGGTGTAGGACTGTCCTGTTCTTTAACAATCACAGTGTCTCTGAAAGTGCACGCTTTTAGTAGGTTGCGATGGACAATTTTGGTGCCATGTCCAAATTCTTGTTGGATCTTGTAGACCGGCAGTTCAGGGTAAGGTATCTAGATAATGTAATAAGGTTCTGATTCCCACTTTGAAGAAAGTTTACTGCATTTCTGGGTCTTTTTCAACATTACCTTTTCTCCAATAAGTAAAGGTGTAGCTTTGGCCTTGATATCGTAGTTGGTTTTCTGCTTCTGCCGTGCTTGTTCCATGTGTCTTCCAATGATTTTTCCAGCTTCTTGTAACCGTTCATTATGTTCTTGGACCCAATTTGTCACTGGCTTCTTTCCTTTAGTCTCTTCTGGTGGCACTTCCAGCACTAAGTCCATTGGAAGTCTTCCGTGTCATCCAAACATTAAATAATGCGGGGTATAACCTGTGGAGCAGTGAATTGTATTATTATACAGATACGTGAGTTCAAGAAGTAAAGCTGGCCAGAAGGGATGTTTATATTCCAGTAAAGCTCACAACATTTCTAAGAGAATTTGGTTTGTTCTTTCACAAAGTCCATTTCCTTGGGGATGGTAAGCAGTGGTCTTTAACTTATGAGTTCCATACAGAGCACACAGTTTGTGAAAGAATTGAGATTCGAACGACGTTCCTTGATCTGTTAGGATTTTTGTGGGGTATCCATAAGGTCGAACAAAACATCTCATAAAGGTTTCAGCAGTAGTTCGGAAAGGATAGGGTCTTTCACTGCACTTGCAACTCAGAACTTGGAAAAGTGATCCACCATAGTGAGGATATAAACATGTCCATTTGAACTAGGATCCAATTTCAAATGATCAAGAGCAACTAGTTCCAATGGTGCGTTACTGACTATTGGATGGAGAGGAGTTCTCTGATTCACCTTTTCCTTGCACTTTAAGTTACATGCTGGACATTCCTCACACCATTTTGCTATATCATTTCGCATTCCTACCCAATAAAATCGCCTTCTGATGATAGCTTCCGTTTTCTTGTGACCGAAATGTCCTGAGTTGTCATGGTATGCTTCCAACACTACTGAAGCACTGGTCTTTGGAACTACGATTTGAGTTATCTCTGTGTGGGTGGTGGGATCTCTACTCTTCTTCACCAGACGATCATCTTCTATTGTCAAGTGAGTCCTGTGCCTCCAAAGTTTCATCATCTCTGTGGTCAATTTCCTTCTTTCTTTTCTGTTCATGCGCTTCTGTTGCGCAACTAGATCTTTCACTTTGCGCACTATGGGGTCTTGGCTTTGTAGTTTCGCCCATGTGAAAGTATGAAAGTTAAACTTGCCTGAGTTCTAGAATGGCTGGATTGGAATGCTGCGCATGAGCCACTCAGCACAGCATTCCATCCAAGCCATTATGACATGGAATGCTTTTTTCTGTCTTTTACCAGCTATAAGTGCACAAGTGCACTCTTTCTATTATTTACAGTATTTTTTGTGTGTAGGGAGTTGAGTCTTTATGTCTAGGGGCCCCTTTGTACAGTACCCTGCTGCCTACTTCCCTGCAGCAGGTACTCTGAGCACCTGTGTATTCTGCTTTATTTATTTTATTTCTTTCTGTAATGACCACTTTTGGGGCATTACATGCAATCTCGCCGGTTACGAGGCTAGCGTATGCAACTGTAACTTGCAGCGCTCATAAAACAGGCATTTGTTGGATTTTTTCCACCAAATTTGGAACATAGGCTTTTGAGAGGCCACCTCATGAACATTGGCACTGTCATTTCATTAATGGGTCTCGAAGGTGATTTCTCGCAGTGACTGCAAAATCACCTTTCGAGGCTGATTAACACCATGACAGTGATAGAATTCATGAGGAGGGGCCCCAAGAACCTCATGTTGAAAATTTGGTGCCAAAATTCCAACAAATGCCCGAGATATGCAGCAAAGTTGAAAAAACCCTATTCATTCCATTATACAGCTTACAGGCATTTCCTCAGTTCGCGGTCGGATTTTAAGAGTGCAGACATGTTCACGGTCCACAGAAGATCGTCGCGCCTGACTCCAGAGGTAAGTATGGGGTGGGGGTGTGGGGAGGTAGAGGTGTGCAGTGGGTGGAGTTGCGGGTGGGGGCAGGAGACTGTGAGAGGCCGTTTTTTGTTACAGGGAAGAAAAGAAAAAAACTAACATCGCAGGACAGTTTTTTCTTTTCAGGGAACCTGGCACGCTGGGGTGGGCTCCCAGCGTGCCACCTAACTGTTTTGGGGGGTTGCTCCAGCCGACGGGGGATTGGGCACCCTCATCAGCAGACAATGGGGGGTGAATTTATGCTGCCGGGGACTGGGCACCCCCGTCGGCAGACAATGAGGGAGTGAATTTATGCCGATGGGATTGGGCACCCTGTGGCACATGCAATGACAGCCGGGGAAGAACAAGAGTCGAGCGGGATTGGGCACCCTCAGCATATAGGAAATGGAGGGGCTGCTGCACACCGGCGGGGATTGGGCTCCCCATCGGCAAATGTGTGCGGCCACAGAAAGCGGCTGGGGATTGGGCACCCCGAGTTGGCGTTAGGCGGCCGCCGTCATTCTCTAATGTGGCGTAGCACGTGGGAAGGTCAGCTGCATCTGATGAGCTTTGCTCAGATTGCAGCGGACCTTTCCTTAGATGTGCTCACCACATTAGCATGCATGGTGTGGCACCGGCATGCAGGCTGATTGGGGAATGAGGGATGCACCTACTGATGCGTGCCCTGCATTCACCCAACAGTGGCCGCGCCTCCAAATCTCACTCTCCCAAGATGTTGACTTGCGTGCAAGTACGGCAAGCCAACATAAAAATTGGTCAACATGAAAGTTATTGGGTTTATAGATTAAAAGCACGCAGGGAGGAAGGACTGAATGAAAATATTGACCTTTCAGCCTTCCTAAATAAATTGAAAAAGCGTGATTTATCTAATAACTATTTCATACATATGTGTGCAGAACTATAATAATGAATTCTGAATCCTATGGCTGTAGTATGATATGTGGCAACATTTAGTAAAAATAAAATAAACCTACTGCCCTGCACTTGGGAATAGACATGGGTTCCTGATTGACAATGTAATTGGCCCCTGATGTACTGTATGTTGTTAAATGGTTCTGTGGCACATTTTAGCTATTACATGACTGCGACTGAATATATAATATATCTTTGTGCCTCAGATGAAAGTAAGCATGAGATATGAAGGAAATACATGCGAAGTATAAATATGCTAAGAAGAAAATATATGGTTTTCCTCAGCTGAACATTGTTTGTATTCAATTGTACATAATTAAATGATCTGGAGCTATCTGAGTGTTTGAATGATGCTATAATAAATTTCAACACAGGATTAATTGAGACTGCTGGTTCTAAGATTGAGCCTGGCCAGTTTACTATGGCCATGTATTTTAAATGATTGATAAGTACGTGCTTTGTTTTAAATTGGTGATGGTGGATATATATATATATATATATATATATATATATTAGATTTGCACGAATACTTTCCTCTGATGAAGCAGGGCTGCGATCTTGAGAAACATTAGTGGGGTTTTTTTGTCCATGTTTTTAAGCATTATTGGGGTGTGATGAGCTGCTTTTGTACTAAATAAAAACGGTTTGACATACTTTTACCATTTTTGTCCTTGCATTTTGGTAGATGCAAAATTTTTTTGTGGTGTTTAATTATTATGTTTTATGCACCACCATTATTTCCTGGTGCTTGATTCTTTTCTTACTAGATTTCTGTGGCTAGCACATTCACCCAGTAAACAAAAACGAAATAAATAAATAAAGAGCTAGTGGTGACAAAAAACACCAGGCAGGACATTTTAGTCATTTTAAAAAGCAGATCCTTATTTTTTTTCTGAAGTATTTTTCTACTTGTTCATTTCTACCTAATTGTATTGGGTGAGATGTGAATAGCAGTGCTTTACCTGGAAGCAGAAATATCTATTCTTCCCACTACATCATCATCAGCATGCGACCTCACTCACTGTTATATCACAAGCCCTTCTGCCTGACTGGTAATGTGTCACAAATTATCAACCAAGCAGAAGGAGACTGGCTCTGATTGGCTATCAGTGATCTCACAGTCAATGAGGTCATAAGGCTGATGATGTATAGGGACGGATAGAATGGACTATGTCAGCCTCCAGTTACAGTGCTGTTTCACACATTACACCTAGCATTGTAAGGGAGAAAGTCTACAAATTAGCAAAACAGAAAAGAAAATATATGTCCAATATGAGAAGTTACAGCTAACTTCATCTAAAAGTTACTGTTATTTTCAAGCGGTATACTAGCTCTTTAATCTGGTTAATGCAGACTTTTTTTCTTTATTTTCATTTGTGGGTACGTAATTTTACAGTACAAAGATTTTATTATAATGGCTGACCGAGTTTGTTGGACATGAATGTTCTTCAGTCCAGCCTTCAGTGTAATGTACACCTCTCTGCTCCTATTCAGTTGAGAGCACCAGCTATAACAGCACCTTATTTGGTAGATTAGGGCCTCCATATTCAAATGTTTAATGCAGCGCTAACAGGATTAGCACCACACTAAGTACATATAGCATGGCCCCCAGCCTGTTAGTGTGGCTGCTGCTATATTCAAAAAGGAAGGTAGAGCTACACTAACTGGTTATAGTGGCGGGCGAAGTGGCCCCATCGCTCTGCAAAGTAATCCACAGAGTAATGCAGAATCCGTTAAGCATTCCACAGCACGAAGCAGAGTACTTCATGTCATAATGAAGAATGCGAAGTCTATTGAAAGCAATGACTTTGCATTATTCCACCTTCCTCAAACCACTACTCCACTAATTTTAAGGCGAAGTACATTGAAATCAATGTACATCGCATCACTTCATCTTGATGGTGAGCTCCAAAGGTGAATTTTGCAGTGATTCATGGGATCGCAGGTCACATAGGCTCTAGATTGTTCTGCACAGCCTCAGTTCAGGGTAGTGTGTGTAGGTAGTTGTAGAGGACAGTTTGCTCTGAGAGCTCTCTGCGATTCAAACCCTCTAAAATCTGTTAAAGAAGCCTTTTTGAGTATTTTTTTTTTTTTGCTGAAACTTTAGTGCATTGATTGTAGGAAACTCTCCTGTGCTCATATCATCGAGTGTTTATTGTTTGTGTGTGGATTTTGAATGTTAATATACAACATTCAGTCTGTGTACTGACAGACAGTGGAAGTGTGCTTTGGGGGAAGGGGCGTATCTGTGGTGTAGGTAGATTTAAGTTGGAGAAATAGGGAGTTCTTTGGTTTTTGGTTATATTTTTCTTGTATAACTGTGTTAATGTACACACAGTAATATTTTCAGTAATTGTTGAATTTTTTTGGATGATTGTGTTGTGGACCTGGTGCAGCAGTGCATCATTTCAGGTTGTTTAAAATACGTGGTATATTACCGAAGTTTTCAAGTTTGCTTAGACAAAGTGTGTGTATGTGAGTGTGCGTGCGGTGTGCAACATCAAATAATACACCTTTTATTGTGCCACAGTGTAAGTGCAGCAGTCTGAACCTGCTATCCACTGCACCTGCGTGATTTTGTACTGCCATTGTGGTATCTTGGTTTTGCACTGTTACTGTAATATGCAGTCACAGTGCTTCCCCCCCAACCAGCAAAAGGTATTCTTTTCCAGATTGTATTGTTACTTGAGCACCACTGGTTAGTTAAGGATGGGTGTTGTTGAACTTGTTGTGATTTTGCATCTGTATCTATTACTGAAGCCACAGTTGTTTTTTTTGGCTTCACATCCAGCGGCCCAGAGTGAACGTTCCAAAATCTAAATTTGTTTAGAATATGCTTGTTGATCCCCTAAAATGACTGCAAAGAGATGTGAAAGCAAAGCTGTTTCTGGCCATGGCACTGCTACCAGTGGTAAGATTATTTGTGGGCATGGTAGTACACAGTCGCAGAAATGCATTACTGATATGAGGAAAGGTATTTCTCCTTCAATGTTTTTTACAGTGCAATCAGTAGCTTCACTCATAGTTGAAGGAGATGATTTTGTCCCAGCTGGTGGTGTTAGTGCAGTTGCTGGTGGTGCGAGTATTGCTGCCTCAAGTTCCACTTCTGACCAGTTGACCGTGTCCAAAAATATAGTTGAGTGTAAAGCAGTGAGTGACAGTTTAGATTATGTCATACTCCCCAGTAGTATCCCATTGGTAACTGAACATGAGGAATCTGATCATCATGGCAATGATAACACACAATGTCACATTTCTTCCACCATGGTTCAGGTCATGCATTTGTCATGCAGTGATTCACAGTGTGGTGAAAAAATACCAGATGATGGTGGTGTTGATGATGAATCTGATGATGCTGATGTTGCTGTGGTTGCAACATGCAGTCCACATGCCAGCATCCAAGTAGAAGACATGGATGTGGATGATGTTAATGAATATGATGATGATGTCAGTGACCCCTGTTGGGAACAGGAGAAAATGAAATTCAAGGTGGCTGTGTCTGGGTCTGTTTGCAGTAACCCCCCTGTAAAAAGTTGTGATTTACCAGTTTCAGTTGATGATGATGATGATAATGATGACCCAGTAATAATGGTAGGTAGTCGTGGTGGTCAGTTGCAGTCCAAGTGTGTCCGGCCTGAAAAATTATGTAGCACACCCCCCACTTCAGGTCTTAAAAAAATGGAGTCCAATAAGCCACATCAGGGACATGTTAAAAGTAGGAGATCACAATCCCTTGTTTGGGATTTTTTGTGCAAGATGCAAATGATGAGTCAGTTGCAATCTGCCAGCTTTGCCAGGCACGTGTGAGTCGAGGTAAAAAGGGGAGCCATCTGGGCACAGGGGGACAGCATACACATCTTAAGAACAGGCACTTGGCACTGTGGACCCAGCACAAGATGGCAGTTAATACCAGAGTGGGGCGTTCACTCTCATCGTCGACCATAATGAGCATGTTATCCCCTTCCATGACTGTAAGATAAAGTAGGAATGTGTGCAGTAGCCATGAAATAACAGCAGAGGATTACTACAGGCATGATGAGGTGGAGGAGCATAATAATGTTGAAATCTTGTCCAGTGGTGGTAAGAGTAGCAGTTTTGGTGGTGGTGGTGGTCAATGCAGTATGTCTAATAGTGCAAGTGGTACATCAACCCCTGTTTGTAAATCTGGGAAAATAACTTCATTTGTGGATTTTTCATCACCTGTGCAACCGTCTTCATCACATATCCACACTCCATCCCTGGCCAGTCACAGAGCAGAACCATTTGTCATCGCACCCTATGCAAAACGTTTAAGTCAGTCACGTTACAGAGTGTTTTTGCACACAAGCTGAAGTACCCACCGAATCTTACAGTGTCACGTGAACTTAATGCTGCTGTAGCTGAAATGCTGGCAATTGATCTTTTGCCCTTCTCCTTCACGGAGAATTCTGGGTTCCGGCGGTTTGTAGCACGTGCTTGTCCAAAATGAAAGTCAAATCCAGGGCATACTTTTCCACCCATGCTGTCCCTGAGCTGTACCGTACTGTGTATGACTCTGTAAGACATGCCCTTCAACATTCCTCCTCTCCATTCATCCATTTAAGTATGGATATGTGGACAAGTGGAAAAACAGCAGGGAGTCCATATTTGTGTATAACTGCACGCTGGGCACAGGTGCTGGGTGTTGTTTGTGCTGTTGGTAGTGTGAATAATCAATGTAGCAAGGTGGCGTGTCATGGTAGCAATCTTCCAGGAATTCGACAGCATGCAACGATTGCCATGCACAATGTCACCTGTTCACACACTGGTGAAAACATGCTGGACTTGGTACTGACTGAAATTGACAAGTTGCTGAACCCCCTGTCCCTGAGAGCTGGGTTCATAGCAAGTGACAATGGGTCAAATGTGGTTAAATGCATCATGAATGGTGGCTTTGTTTGGGCTCCATGCATAGCCCACTGTTTAAATCTTGTGGTGCAGGAGTTTTTGCAGCACCCTGATATAAAGGAAATGCTGACAGTTGCACGCCATATCTGTTCTCATTTTTCACGCTCTGCAGAGGCCCGTGACCAACTTCGGCAGTTGCAGATCCGAAACTGCCTCCTGCAGCACCGCTTGAAGCTGGAAGTTGTCATCCAGTGGAACTCCACTTTATACATGGCAGAGAGGTTGCACAAACAATACAAAGCAATATCTTATTATGTACACTAGCTGTGGCAGTTCTGGGGCCTCCATGTCTATGACGACTGAACAGTGGTGCTTCATGGACTCTGTAATAACAATTTTGAGGCCTTTTGAACATGCCACACAGGCAGTGAGTGGCGAGTCTGCCTCCATTAGCCAATCAATTTCACTGCTGTGGGTGCTGAAGCAGACATTGGTGAATGTACAGCATAGCCTTGATGTTGCCAGAGACGGTGCTAGCAGTGTGTTGCTGAAACACATGCTGACAGCATTCGACCAGAATCATCACATCTTGAGCATTCAGCGTAGTGACAACTTTGCAATGGCAACAATGCTGGACCCACGATACAAACATGGAATTGCCTCAGTACTGGAGGGCGGGCCTGTACAGGTAAAAAATGTCAGTGGGCAACTGGTGCACTTAGTTCATGGGGCACAGAAGTCACGTGCCAAGGTCAGCAAACCTCAGCAGAATAATCAGGCTGAAGGTGAACCTGGGGTAGTATCAAGCGTATCCTGTAAGGGAAAGGGAACTGCAGTTCCAGATGGTCTGGCATCAAAACCAGTTGGCGTTAACCCACTTTGGAAGGTTTTGTCCCAAGTGGGGATATGTTACATAAATGATTCCGGAGGACAGGATGATGCATCAACCACTGGACTTAGTGCAGCACAGCAAATGGTTGAGTCATATTTGTCTGAAAACAGGCATGTGTCAATAACTGATGATCTTCTTTTGTACTGGAGTGAAAAGGTCAGTGAATGGCCAGAGCTGACCGCAGTGGCACTGAAGTACCTCACATGCCCACCCTCCAGTGTAAGTGTTGAGAGAGTATTCAGCTCAGCAGGTGCAATTGTTCGGGGTCATCGTACAAACCTCTCTCCTGCAAATGTCAGTTTGCTGACATTCATAACAAACTCTGGCCAAAGCCAATAGGGCTACAGGAGAGGAAGTTGGGTTAAAAATATTGAAAATCATTTTTCTTTTTATATTTTTACACCTACTTTTCAACACAGCCTTCTGATGAACCTGCCTCATAAAGAAGGGCAGAGAAAATGTTCATCTCCTGACCTAAAGGTGATGTCATGCAGGAACTGCAAAATCAACTTTTGGGCTGCAAACACACATTTTGAGCAGGATTTGAAAAATGACAGCTGTCACATTAATGAGTCACTGTACCAAAATGGCTATGTTGAAATGTTGTGGTAAAAATACTAAATATTACCAAAGTTATGAGCCCGCATTTGTAAAATTCAGCATAGCCTTATAACTTAAAGCAACAGTGCAACAACTGGTGAAAATTTTGACCTATACTTTTCTATGCTATTTTAGACTGCCACTTACCTCTTGACTTGTATGATACCCTTCTTTCCACAATTTGAGTCTGCTTGAGTACCTTTTTCATGTCTGAAATAATAAAAGGAGCAATCCTTTTAATGTGTCTCGAACCAGGTTTTCATCGGTATTTGTAGCTGTTTTTGGACAACTATTGTTCTGTAAGGGCAGAGAGCACTGCCTGCTGCATAATAGTTCATTTTACTTACAACAGAAGTGATATATAAACAACACATGGTCAAAATTAGCTGAAAATACTGATGAAGACCTGGTCCGCACCGTATTAACCCTTAGGCTGCTGACAGAGTTAGAGCATATAGAAATTTTGGACTTACATATCAGTCTGTGGCATAGTAAGGGTTAAAAGGAGTCCTTTTATTATTTCAGACATGAAAGAAGTACTAAAGCAGACTCAGACTGTGGAAAGAAGGATATCATACAAGTCAGAAGGTAAGTGGCAATCTAAAATAGCATAAAAATTCATTGGCCAAAAGTTTAACCAGATTATTGCACTGCTGTTTTAATAGAAGAAGATACTAGAATCAAACAACACAAGAATGTGCAAAGTATAATACCACCCCATATGAAATTTATTCAAAGTCAGGGAATGCACTGCTATTTTTTTTTTTTTTTTTTGGCATTAAAAAAGTATAACTTGGTCCACATGGAGGAAATTCGGATACAGCTTTACTTAATCAAGTCCTACTATGGGGGGACAGTGTCCACCCCAGGAAAGGAGAGCTGCTGATAGGTGACTCAGTCCTGCTCCTACCTTCCACCCCCCCCGCTGGCTCCCCAATGACCCGAGGTAGTTCCTGAACCTGGGTCGCTGGCTTGATATGAAGTAAGGCTAGATGCCTCAACTCTCTGTACCACCAAGCTGGCAGGTGATGGCCTTCTAAACTGACCTGCCAATAGAGACTGTGGACATGAAGACAGTAGAGCAGTCCCCAGTGTTGCCCATCCCTTAGCTTTTGCCAGCACTGAGTCAATATGGCTGTGGAGAGCTTTTAAGAGTGTCAAGAGCGTTGAAAAGAATATGAGGTGCTCTCGCTGCACCAGAGTTAGATGTAACTGATACTGCTTCTATTACAGAACTGTGCATGTGTGATACTCGCACATCTGCAGTTTGCCTCATAGTCAGCCGTAACATGGCAGAACTGACATGACTACATAGGTGCCATACTTACATATGCATAGTTTAAGTCAGCACTGGTAAAAGTAAGACCCTACTGAAAATGAGACACTGCATCTGAGCCAGTCTAATGTGTGTTAGTACATTGTAGAAGTGGGTAAAATTAGGACCACTCTGAAAATGAGATCCTGCATCTCATCAAAGCTATCCTGTGTCAGTACATTACCAAAATGGATAAAAATATAACCCACTGAATATGACATACTGCATTTCAGCCAGGCTATCCAGCTGTGTCAATACATTATAACAGTGCTATAATGCCATCAAGAGGTTCTGGAGACATGTGAACATTGAGAGCAAAGCTTGAGAGATTCCAGCATTTGTCCATAGCCTCTGTGATATGTTGCAGGTGAGTTTTGCCATTTAAAATAAATAAAAACAGCCTTAACATTTGTTATAGTGATTTTACCGACAGGCACAAGTTGACAGGCAATCAGTTGTGTACATGTATTGATTTGAGCATACAGAAAAATGTACAGGAGTTTTGTCTCAGTTTTACATGGAAAATACAGGGAAAAGGAGGGTGCCCTACAGTGCAACACTGCAGTTGACATTGCTATCATTCTTTGTAACTCCCTCCCTAAAGCATTAGCTGCCTAACATTTAAAACCCTTCCTACATCCAACGCCACTAATTAGGTCCAGAAAGAGTTAACATAAATCAACTATTCAGAGGAAATGCTGACTCACACATACACACACACACACACTGGGAGAGTTGACTAAGACTGTAATTTGACACTACGGCAGTTGATGCTATCTGTTGAATGTCATGTCACTAAATTAATAGTCTCCAAAGATAGCAAGTCACATTGCAATGAAAAAACAATGAGAAAACAGTGTTGAAACTGATCTAATCAACAGCCCTCTTGCATTAGCTCTAAAAATGCTATTTACCAAGTTGGATTCAAAAGTAAGCATGTGTTTCTTGCACTCACTCACTGAACCATTACAAGTTTGGGGAGGAGTGGTGATTGTCCACAACATTTGTTTCTTAATCCCTAGGCTGCTGAAAGAACTAACATGAATCTATTTGATTGAGCCCTGGAGAGATGTTCAGTTTGCAGCACTACAAGGGTTAAATTGAAGGAATGCAAAGATGTGGAAGGATCATTCGAAAATGCCAAAGGAAGCATTCTATGGTCTGAATCCTGTAGCTTATTTTTAGAGCTGATGCAATAGGGCTGCAGGCTCTGCCTACCTGCAGCCCTAAAAATGAAGAGAGGCACATACCAGCTCAGACTGCAACCTCAGTATTCGTACCTCGGCCTAGTCATGGTTTTGATGATGTAGAAATGGAGCATCCTGGGGCACCGTCATTGGCAGCATGAAACGGCCTACCACTGACGTAGATGATGACACAATGGAGAAAGAATTTCCCAGTGGTCAGAATTCAGACATAGATGACTGTGAGGGCAGCTTTCTTTATGAGGCTGATGAGGAGGTTAATGTTGGCATGTTTTAACTTCAGTGGTTAAAAGGCTGCTACACTTGTTGTATGATACATGTTTTCTTTTTCATAAAGTTAAATCAGTGTCCCACTCAGAGTGACTCAGATTCCACATGTCACGTCATGTTTGTAACACGTTTGTAACACAAAGCACAATATATCCTGGCCCCTGTACCACCACCATAAGATCGCTGTTAGCCACTGCCATTATAGGGAATGTCAGCATGTGCCCCCCGGACCACCACCATAAGACTGCTGTTAGCCACTGCCACCACAGGGAATGTCAGTGTGTGCCCCCCTGGACCACCCCATAAGACTGCTGTTAGCCACTGCCACTACAGGGAATGTCAGCATGTGCCCCCCTGAACCACCACCATAAGACCACTGTTAGCCACTGCCATTATAGGGAATGTTAGTATGTGTCCCCTGGACCACCACCATAAGACTGCTGTTAGCCACTGCCACCACAGGGAATGTCACCGTGTGCCCCCCTGGACCACCATCACCATAAGACTGCTGTTAGCTACTGCCACTATAGGGAATGTTAGCATGTGCCCCCCTGGACCATCATCATAAGACCACTGTTAGCCACTGCCACTATAGGGAATGTCAGCGCGTGCCCCCCTGGACCACCACCATAAGACTGCTGTTAGCCACTGTAACCACCACCAGCTGCAGGAAAATGATGTGAGAGGGAATGTGATCATGTGCCTAAGCTATGATCACCACACCACCCACCACCACCATTCTGATGATGTTTTCCATTACATGTCTTGACCACGCCAAGGCAGAGGGAGTCAGAGAGGAGACCACATCCATCAGCCACAGGCACAAGGCCTCTTACTATGAATACTATAAAGTGAGTGTGTGTACGAATGGTTTTCAGGCTATTCAACTTCCTTTAGCTGTGTGTTTTGTTTCCTGTTGCTTTTCCGAATGGCAATGGTCAGACAAATACAGTCAACTTATTTTGTTTTTTTACAGATTAACAAACGACTCTCATTCACTGAAGGTCTGTATCAATGGTACAGCATTACTGTGTACAGCAACCGATGGGATATCCATTTCCATACTGGTAAGTATGTCAATTTTATTGAATCTGTTCCTTTTTTTTTTCATAAGAGTGTAAAAAATCTGACTGATGACTCGAAAAGTAGGTGACATGTATGTCACAAAATGTTTGCCCAACACATCATGCACTGTATTCCACATTTGCAGCTGCAGCCAGTGTTGAAAAAAGTTTGACCCAGGTTGTGTGACTTGACAAGACGTGGTTTTCAAATGTAATGAGTTAAGATGCAGGGACACTGACACAGTGTATTACTTACAGCCTGGTACTAAATTTAATTGTGATCTGATGATTTGGTGTTCTTGTAGCTTCACAGCTTGCTATCTGTGTTAATCCATATACCCATGGTGGAAAAGCCATGGTTTAAACATAATGTGTTACTGCTGCAATCAAGCTGTAATAAGTCCTAGCCTGCCCGGTCGTGCTAAGGGTTGAGGCGCTGGACGCCAAACCTCGCGCCATGCCGGCGACCTGGGTTCGGGAACAAGTCGGGGCTGCCGAGGGTCGGCAGGGGAGGGAAGGGATTGAGCATCCGGTGGACGGCTCTCCCTTTCTGGGAAGGGTTTGGGGGATGTGCCGCTCTGTAGCAGCACCTGGCAGTGGTCGGGTGCAGCACAGTCTGGTGGTGCATGCTGTAGGGGGGGAGGAGCTTGGCAGGTGGCAACATATCGTGCCCAGCCGCCATTGCATGTCCGAGCCCTCGGGGGAAAGAAAAAAGAGGAAAAAGCCCTCTGCGGAGCAAAGAGATGAAGGAGACTCCAGGGGCTAAGTCCACATCCCACCACTGACCCAGCACACCAGTGGATTCCACAGCCCAACCTGACACCAGGTAGGCCCTCTAACTTCAGAAAGGCCACCGAGGGAAGGTGGACCCGCCCCAGGGGGTGATCGGGGCTGCCCTGGGGGGTGATCTTGGGGGCTGAACCTGCCTGGTTAGTTGGGGAGGACACTGGCAAGTGGGGGTTCAGGCTGGGAGTAGAGATTTAAGCTGAGTGGGTACTCGGGAAGGATACCCAGCCTGCAGAGTGAAGAAATAAAGTAGAAAAAAAAACTTGTAATAAGTCATTCATTTCTTTTTTAAGAAACTTCCAGATGCTTTGTTGTATCATAGTTGCCTTATCCAAAGAACTTCAACATCATACCCCCACCCCCCCCGGTTGGCAGACATGCAGCAAGTAGAAGTCGTATGAATTGATGATGACCATGACCATCATTACTGGACTGGAGAAGGATGCAGATAAAATCTGTGAAGAATTACCCAAACAATAAACCATTAATGAGACTTACTTGCAAATATGATAATCCCCCCCAAAAAAAATACTTACCATCATTGGCTTGAGGGTATTCCCTTTCCAATTCCAACTCCACAGTTTCTCAAGCATGGGAATGCGCACACCAACAGTATGTGACCTGTGACAGAAAACAATACAATGAGTACATGTACATTTATGTCAGCTCCCCCCCAAGAAAATACATATATGTATATATCAACTCACCAAGGCTACTACTGGTGTACACACAAAGGGCACGCTTCCTGTTGAGGTGATCACAGCACACTTTGGGCAACCAACAGTTCTCTCAGTGTCAGCATTTGTGATGGTACACTGTGCATCATCACATCATCATCACAGTAAGGTCAACTCAATACACAGCAGCATCACGTGTAATTGCAACAACAGCAGCATTTCTTGTAACTCTCCCATTTCACTTTGTCAGCACTGGGTAATTTTCTGGACACAAGACAGCTGCAGTTTGGGGATGCACAAAAATTCTGGGGACTGTGTGTCAGCACTGCGCACATGACTAGGTGCGCCATTAATTCTGGGACACTTTGCTTGTCATGTTACGCTCTCATTTCACTTTGTCAGCACTGGGGAATTTTCCAGACACAAGACAGTTGCAGTTTGGGAATGCACAAAAATTCTTGGGAGTGTGTGTCAGCACTGTGCGCATGACTGAGTGCGCCATTAATTCTGGGACACTTTGCATTTCATGTTACGCTCCCATTTCACTTTGTCAGCACTAGGGAATTTTCTGGACACAAGACAGTTGCATTTTGGGGATGCACAAAAATTCTGGGGACTGTGTGCTGTGAGCATATAACGTCATAAATTATATATTAATGTCTATTTCAAAAATTAAATATTTTTGGAGCCTCAGTAATGTTTACTTTCTGTCGTGAAGTGTTTGTCCAAAAGCAAGACTGAGCAGTGCAAGTATACTGTGCTAAACTACATTTGTGCAGTCAGTGTTCTTTCCTGTGTATGCAGACACTGTCCAGCTTGGTGCAAATATATATACGGTGTGACTTATTGCAGTACGTAAAGAATAAAGATAAGAATATATAACATATATTTTATTTGTACCATCAGCAGCAGCGGAGTAAGCGATATGATATTTTTTTAGCGGTCTCAGGCCACTGCACATCTCAGTAACTCACAGTGCACACATGACTTTGCACAGATAATAGCACAAAACAAATCATGCTTTTAAACAAACCATACCCAACAGACATTAAATATTGCTTAGGCACCCAAAATAAGTTTAGGTGTATAGACATTTTAAAGTCAGAATATATAAAACAGCTCCTGCAGTCCACTGCCACGACACTGTGCAACCACTGGCACCGTGTCATCTTATGGTGTTCATCAACATAATAAAAAGCTGACACTGCCAGTCTAAACTAGAAAGACATCACTTATTCCAGAACAAAAAATGAAAAGAACTGTGCTAGCACACTGTGTTGGCATTTGGCAGTGAGTGAACTGAACCTTATTTATTTCCTGACTATATAGTGTCTGTACACCGTCCATCAAATGTTTGGGGTGCCTCACCATCACCAATACTTCATGTCTCTTGGGTACAGTTTTTTGAAAAGCAGGATTTTTGATTGCTATATGATCTATCTCCTAAAAGTCATGTGTGCACTGTGTGACTAAGGTGCACTCTGGCCAGAGACCTCTGAAACAATATCATATCACTTAGTCTGCTGCTGCTGATGGTACCATTAAAATACACATTATATATTCTTATATTTATTCTTTATACTATACACACTGCAACAAGTCAGCATATATATGTTTGCAAGAAGCTGGACAATGTCTGCAGTCCACATAGGAAAGAACACTGTCACTGACTGCACACATGCAGTTTAGCAGATTATACTTGCACTGCTCAGTCCTGCTTTTTCACAACCACTCCACAACAAAAAGTAGACATTACTGAGGCACTGGAAATATGTCAGGGTACACATTCTTAACCTAGATTATAACACAGCGGGGGGGGGAGGTGTGTTCAAAAAAAATCTAACATGGTATTCCTTGCTGCGTCAGCAGCAGATGGAGCATCGACACAATCTGCAATTGGTGTCGCTGTATGTGCTCCAACTACTGCTGGACAGCACTCACCCTCTCATTGTTCTCTTCTACTGCGTACCACAACACAGCAAGGTTGGCCTGAGTTACAGGCAGTGTGGGGTCCTCCACTGGTGGTGGTACAGCAGGTCATGGTGGTGGTTGGGGTGGTGCTGGTGGTGGAGCAGCTGCTGCTATAGCCCTCCTCTTGCTGTGGCAATGCACAGCAGCACCCTCTGCCACTGCCACTGCCACTGCCACAGCAAGGCCAGCAGGTGGAGGCCTGGCCCATTTTGTGGCAGCCTGCCACTCCACCTTGTGGTAATTAATCATGTGGGTATGCTGACTCCCAGTCCCCTGGTGTGTCCCCCGGGGGCCACGGCACACCTCAACACCACAAATACGGCACTGTACCAGGCTGCTGTCCCCCCCAACACAGTCAAAGAACTCCCAAACTGGGGAGCTGCAGGGGGGGATCAGGCATGGGAGGACCAGATTCACTGGCAGCAGCCTGGTCACGGTGGTGCTCAACCTCCAGCGCATCCAGCTGGGAAGGCGGTGCTGCTGGAGTTGCTGATGCTGCTGCCAATGGTGGTGGTGGACTTGGTGGTGGTGGTAGTGGTGGTGTTGCTGCTGCTTCCGGGGGGAAGGTGATGGTGGTTGTGGTCCTGCTGCTGCTGCTTCTGGGGGGAGGATCCAAGATTTTAGACCGGTCCAACGGCACCCAGCCACGCCCCCCATGGGTGTGCACTCCTCCCCTGCCAACCATGCTGTGCCTGCCACGTGGTCCCACTGCTCCCGTCACCATCCCAGACATTCACGGACTTTCACCTTGTCCCTGCTCCATTTCACCAACTTAAGCAGTCAAACTCTTACTCGACTGCCCTCCCTCCTTCCTCTGTCTGAGCAATGATGTGACAAGTCAACAACAACACGAAACACTCACACACACAACACAGGCACACACACAGTCAGACACACAGACAAACAAAAACTTATAAAAGTAAAAAATAAAGAAATCACAGTCACAGAAAGAAAAAAAATGAACTACAAAAAGAGTACCAAAAACACTAAATAACAATATAGCTTTGAAAAAAGCTGCTGGGTGGGTTTAATATGATCTACTCTGCTCCTAACTCCTACACAGACAAACTGCCTCTTCTGTCTACCTCTGCAAAGGAGAAAGTGTAAGTATCTGCTTGCATGAGTCAATTCCTTCCTGCCTGGCTAAAGCATGTGACTTACAGTACTGTAAGCCATGTGGTGTGTTGGGGGGGGGCTGCCTATATTGTTGCCACTGCACCTTGCTTCGCTTTAAGGCAGAATGACAATGTGAAATTATAATTACAATGCCAAGTGAGCCTTTCTCAATGGCCACTCCACGTAGCGGGATGACAACGCGAAGTGCCCACTTCGCATTCACTTCGCGGGCGAAATTTAAACTCACTGCATCACTAACTGGTTAATGTGATCCTGCTAAATACATAACTGTGCCCATGCAGATGAGAGAAACCTCTTGCATACAGGGCACAGTGGTATACTGAAAGGAGATTGGAAGCGCTAAAAGGCTGCTGTGGCAGTGCTATTTAATGCTTCCAAAACCCTACTCTTGACAACACGCACAGTAGTGCGTCACCCTCTCCTGTACTAGCACCATGTTCAAGTAACAAGGAAACAAAATGTTCCTTCTCCCACACCCAAGTCTCATTTAAACAATAAGGCATGACAAGGGGTGTGTTATGGTGAGATAATGGCTCACCTCTAATGGGTTGATGCACGGGGTGAAGCTTAGTGCTTCCACCACCTGAGAAGGGATGTTAATCCACTATAATACACATCCTAGAGTGCCTTATTGCAATTATTAAACGGGTCCATTTTAGTAAGTTGGATACATTTTTTAAACATATTTTTATTGAGCTGCTTTCAGCTGGGCTGTAGTGCTGGGATAACAGCCTGACTGAAAGTACCTCTTGGCCAATCCAAAGCCAGCATTCTTTCTACTCATTTCATAATTCCTTTTAAGTACTATGCCCTGGTGTTAGCTGGTATCACCCTCACTCACCTGGTCCTTGTTTAATACATTTCCCTGGATCTAATGATACACCCCTCCCTCACCTGATCCTGTGCTGTCAAATATCCCTCCACAGTAGTCTAGTGGCCCCCCTCCTATTGCCATCCTTTGTTACCCACCTTCTACACCACCCATTATCCCCAGCCCCAAAATGGCAGCTAGTACTCACCCTCTGCTCATCTCCCCTGCTGGTCACTGTCTCATTAACACAAGTTAGTCACTGGCATTATAGGAGTGACTCATGTCTACTGTACTTGCATAAGTATGCTATCGATTCAGTAACTTCCATAACACAAGTGACTAACTTGCAATGAGATGGTGGCTGGCAGTGGAGGTGAGAGGAGGGTGGATAGTGACTGCCATTTTGGAGTTGGGATTAGCGAGTGAGCAACAGAGGACAACCCCCGTAAGAGGGTGGGCTACTAAACTATCAGGGAGAGACTGAGGTAGCACCAGTGATATGTATTAAATGAGGAATGGGTGAAGGAGGAGGTACTGCTAGCAACAGGGTTTATATTAAATGAGTATCAGGTAAGGGAGGGCATCCACTGGACATTATTACTTAACAGCAAATGGTTTGGAGGCAGGAGGGCAGCCGACCACCTCTCTGTGCAATGCCTCTGTGAATAAAACAGAGTGGAGGCATTGCAAAGACCTGTAAATGGCCACATAATGCCATGTAAGTAGTCTTTTGGCACTTTGCATGCCATATGTGGTAATTAGCAGGCTGGCATTTAAATATGCCTTTCAGGAGCAAAAGTGCTAACCCTTTTGGGACATGCTAGCCTCCTTTCCTCCTGGGTTTCTGTTGCCAGCATGCAACTGTGGTGTGCTGTGCCTCTGCACATTGTGCAGCACTAGCACTACATATTCATACATGCAGCATGCACCAGACAGGGGTGTTATGCATGCATGAATATACTGCCTGAATGCAGCACACTAATTGGCATGCAGTGCTATCAGCCTCATTTGAATATGGGGGCTAAGATCTCTTATATTTCTTAACTAGATGAAAGAGCTAAGTGATATGGTTGCTCCATAGCTTCCTAGAAACATAATTTCAGCAATCTATTTGTGTTCATGCTTATAAATTTTAACCAGTATGATAACATCCTGAGAGTTGCTAGTTCCTTGGTGGATTTGATTTCCTGTGTTTGCTCTGAGAAAAGCTAGAGCGGTAGCTTTTGAGGCCACTACTATGTGTCACAGGAATCTATTCTGGTCTATTTCCAGTGGCTCAAGAAAATTCCATCCCAAATTTTTGAGCAATAGAGGACCAGTAACTCAGCCGTCAAGCTAAACACTTGAGCTGCTCTTTAAGGGTAATTTCCATCATAAGTGTGGTTAAAAAGAGTCCATTCAGGAATTGATTAGCTTGTTTGGATCTTGCTACTATATTTTTTTACCACTTACAAGATTCTGCTATCACCATTCCAAAAATATTGTATTCACTGACTCTGACTAGTTCCTCCTTTCCAATGGCCCAGGCAATTTCCCTACATTTTTCCCCAAAGCCATGATTTTGCACTTAACTATATTAACAGATGGACTCCATGCAGTAGGAAGCTGATACAAATTATTGATCTTTCTTTGAAGCCCAAATGATGAGAGTGAAAAAAGGATAATGTCATGTACATAAAGGAGAAGACTTAGTGCTCATTTCTCATAGAGGGCTTTGATCAGCGCAAGCTTCAGCAAACAGTAGCTTGCACCAAAGCCCAGTGCGCCAGGAACCCTGCACCAGATTCTGGTATGGGAGGGGTCCCAGTGCCTAAATCTCCACACCTAGGGCAATGTCTCCCATGCGACAAACACACGGTGCAAGAGAGGAGTTTGCCACAGGCTCCCTGTGGCTAAAGTAAGTGATCCCCCCATCCCCGATCCCCGATCTTGCCATTAATGAAATATATCAGTATTTCCCACATCCCTAGTGGTCTAGTGGCACCCTTCCCCAATCCCTGATCTTGCCATTAATGAAATATATCAGTATTCCCCACATCCCTGGTTGTCTAGTGTTTCCCATGCGACAAGCACAATGATGCATGACAGGAGCTTGCCACAGGCTCCCTGTGGCTAAGGTAAGTGATCCCCCATCTCCCATCCCCAATCTTACCATTATTTAAATACATTAATGTTTCCCACATCCCTAGTGGCCCCCTACCTGATCCCCAAGCTTGCTATTATTTAAATATATTAATATGTCCCACATCCCTAGCGGTTTAGTGGTCCCCCTCCCAAATCCCTGATGGTGCCAGTACTTAGAATAATTATTATAACCCATGTCCCCCACCCTGAACCCCAATGATGCCAGTACTTCGAATACCTGTTATAACCCATGGCCCTCTCCCCAGCCCCGAAGGTGCCAGTATGAATAATTAATAGTACCCCTTCCCTGCTGGTACAGTGGCCCCCCCACCCTTCCACCCCAGCAGGTAGTGTCCACCACCCCACTCACCCCATCCTGACTAACAGCCAGCGATCAGCACAGCCCACCTCACACCTCTGCAGCTAGCCACCATCTGAACTGTCAATGAGTGTACTGTAAAGTGTACACACTCAGATCAATGAGCACATACACTTTACAGTATGCTTATTGACAGTTCATTCAGTGGCCAGTCGCGGAGGTGTGAGGTGGGCTGTGCTGGTTGCTGGTTCCGAGTCAGGATTGTGGGGAGTGGGGTGGTGGTACATTGCCGCATAGGGGGCAACTCTCCCAGCGTGGAGATTTCAAAGTACCCTTAGACCAGTCCTGGCTGGTCTAAGGGTACTTAGGAGTTCTCCCTCTGGGAGAGGTCTGCGAATACCATTTTCAGGGATGTGGCAACTTGCGTCTGCCACATGCCCCCTAGTGCCAGGTCACAGACTATTTCTGGGTACATGGAAGGTGCAAGCCCCATTTGGGGCAGGCAGCTTGTGGTTGATGTAGGCTGCCTTTGTGAATGGCTCCAGTGGCAGTTTCATAGAAACATGGAATTTGACGGCAGATAAGGACCGCTTGGCCGACCCAGTCTGCCCATTTCCCTACCTAATGGATAAGCTGCAGATCCTAGTTAACCAGCAGCCTACTTCTTCCTACCCCCACCCCCTAGAATTGCCTTATGACTGTCCCATGCATGCTTGAATTCCACCACTGTTTTTGACTCCACAACTTCCTCCGGAAGGCCGTTCCATGCATCCACAACCCTCTCTGTGAAAAAATACTTCCTTAAATTACCTCTGATACTTCCTTAAATTACCTCTGAGACGCAAGGTGCTGCTTGCGTCTTTTATGTTTGGTAAAGGCACCTTGCATCATTTCCAGGGCTTTGAGAATCGAGCCCTTAATCTCTTGTCATTATTTTTAGGCATGCAGTAGGAAGGATCATCCAGAGTAGACATAAATCCACTTATGGATAAACCAATGAGGGCGGTGGCAAATACTGTATACAGCCTTGTTGAACAAACACCCCTTTTGGAGATTAATTTGTCCATTTGTTCCCCATTTCTACTTGCTCTGACACTAATCCAGGTGTCATTGTTGTATTCCCAGATACAGTAGAGCAGATTCCTGTCTAAGCCAAGTTGTGCTAATTTCCCCGCAATATTCTCCTCAGAATTCTGTCAAAAGCTGAACAAAAATTTATGATGCAAAGTAAATGCCTGGCCTGTTTTATCCTTGTATAACTGTCCATAAAACACAATTGTCTAGAGTAGTGAAATCAGCATCACACATAAAGTTGCATATATTATCCTTTGAAGATCTTTCAGAGATATTCAAATGACTTGCATGGCACAAAATGGAAATGCATGGTGCATCCCGGAAAATGCGCGGTGGCATGATATTCAAAAGCAGATTAGAATGCACGATCATGCACAAATAATATATGCCACACAGAAAAAGGGGGAGGACACCTTCATATGCTGCTCATGTGTATATTCAGTGGAAATGAGCAGCACATGTGCCGTAAAACCCAGTTTTGGGCCATACAAAATTAGGTATAAAAGAAGCAGCCCTAAATCAGCCAGACACCCAGAGGCAGGCTGCTGAACTGCAAGCAGAATGGCCGGGATTGTATTCCATATGGCTGCAGTAATAGCTGATGTGAGGAGACTGAGGGAAGAGCAAGGTGACTGAGGAAGGGCCCGTAGGCGGTATGCCCCACAGAGACAGTACCAGCCCCATGTCACATTTGAACAGCTAAGTGACACAGACATCATGGGCTGGTACTGGCTCAACAGGGCTGTTCTGAGAGCTCCGTGAGCTGCTCCATGATGAGCTCCAGGCACCCACACACAGAATTCATGCTATGACAGTGGAGACCAAGGTCACAGCAGCGCTGTGCCTGCTCACCATGGGCACCTTCCAGATACCAGTGGGTGACACCACCAGCATCACCCAGTCGGCCACCTCTCTTCTCCTTACCCAGTTCTTAAATGTTCTGCTGTTCCATGCTAGTGAGTTCATTCAATTCCCTAGCACACCAGGGAAGTGGACAGCAACAATGCAGCACTTTTACAGGGCTGCACACCTACCGGCTGTGCTGGGGCCATTGACTGCACCCATGTGGCTATTAGAGCTCCACCTGGCAGTGACAAAGATGTCCATGTAAACAGGAAGGGGTACCATTCCATCAACTGCCAGGTGGTGTGCAATGCCACAGGGCGTATCTCAAATGTGTGTGCCTGGTACCCAGGGAGTGCACATGATGCCTTCATCTGGCACCAGTCATCTCTGTGACATTGGTTCGAGTCCAGGGACATACCCAGTGGCCATCTTGTGGGTGAGTGCAAACACAGCCACAAACAAGGTGTCCACATGGTATCACAGTGCACCGATGGCAGCTGTACAGGTGTCAGCACAGTAAGAATAAGTGGTGCAATGGCAGACATCCATGTGACACATGGGAGGAAGGGAGAGATGGATGGGACCTGAAAAGGACTGACACTGAACAGATGTGTAAAGCTGGAATTGGAGGGATAAAATGAGATGGTGGGCAATAGACACAAGACAAAGGGGTGGTGCCAGCTAGTGGGGGCCTGTAACATTATGGGAAGGTAAGTGTAAGACAATGCATTGAAAGGTGTCCTTTCTGTGTGGAACAAAAAGGCTGATGATGTGCCCTGACCCAAAGACCAAAAAGCATGCAGGTTGCAGTGGAAGTGACAGTGGAAAAACAACATCAGGTAAAGGGCCAGAAATGGAACGGCAGGAATGTGCAACAGTGACAACGTGGGTGTGGAAATGTGCAGACGAGGCTGACCATATGTAACAGGTCTATGTGAAGAGTCGAATGTCATTATAGTAGTTGGTATACTAACACATCACCTTCCTTTACACAGGAGACAGCACATACCCCCTTTGGTCATGAATGCTCACCCCAATACTGCAGCCAACATCTGAAGCAGAAGAGAGGTACAATGAGGCACACATGGCTACTAGAAACATCATAGAGTGTGTGTTCAGCATGCTGAAGATGCGCTTCAGATGCCTGGACAGGTCCGGGGGGGCCCTACAATATAGTCCGGACAAGGCCTGTGGCATATTCCAGGCCTATTGTTTGCTACACAGCATGGCCATATAGACCATGGAATAGTTATCCAGGTCCTGGAGGGAGATAGTGTGGAGGACATGGAGCCACCAAATGAGGGTGAGCATCTACAGCACAACAGGAGAGACCCAAGATTGGCCCTGAGATGACGGCATCACAGGAACACCATTGTGCAGGAACATTTTGTACCTGGAAGATGAGTATAGCCTGCAGGTGTGACGTTGTTATGCACGCAGGCACTGTGTATGTGAGTGCACATTGGGCCCCACAGTGATGTTGAGTACATATGGGTCAATCCAGTGTGTTATGCACACAGTTGTGACAAAGTGGCATGCACACATGTCCACAAGTGGGATATTGGCAAGGATGCACAGAGGTACTGGTAGCAGCTTGGCATAGGTCAGAGGCAGACCACTGGCACATGCCCACAGTGGTAAGCCACAGGTGTACTCATCATGTCCATGCCAGTTCTATGACACTAGGGGCCACATCCATGTTCCTTATACCATCCATACAATGTGACAGTGCCACAGGGGTTGTGAGGTGGGGTAGTGTGGTGTACAGAGTGTGGACATTGCACAACCTTTAGCAATACAGAGCAAAGGTAGCCCCCACCTATGGCCTGGAGGTATCATGGGCAATCCATAAAGGCCCCAGTCTCTTCAGGAGTTGTGCATGTGGCCACCACAGACATGAACACGGCCTCATCCCGACGACACAGGCAAATTCAATGGGGACGTCTAGGCAACCTGAGGCTAGGCCTCTGCCTCTGAGGGGGTAGAAACACATGTCCATGCATGGTCACATGTTGGGGGGGTATACCGTTGCCACAGCGACACCGGCACATCAAAACCCCCACAACAAACCCCCCACAACACCTATATCGGCAGCAATGGGGGTTTCACTTCAATCGACTGTTCAGCGATGGGGGTAAATATCTAACTCCACTGTCTGTGCAACATGGAGTAGATATCTGAAGTGGAGGGTGTTGGGGGCGCAGCCCTCCCCCCCCCACATTGAGCATTGCGGTGTTGCCAGTTGTTTTCAGGGATGCATCGGGATCAGGGGTGTCAACTGGTTCCCGGCATGGTTGAGGACATCGCTATAGTTGCTGTCACACTAGCGTCCTAGATCTGTGTTGGGGTGGGTGTGGAGAACCAAACACCATAGCCAGGGGTGGGGGAACATATATAGCTAGGAGATGGGGCGTGAGGGGAATAGTGGGTGCTGCATGATGTTCTGGGGTTGCTGTGAGGTGTGCAGCAGGTGGTACGGCCACCACAGGCAGCCAGGGCTGCTGTGTTTTCCCATATACCTGCCGCTATATTGGATAAACCTGCATTAATGTCCTCACAGAACATGCGAATAGCCCCCATGAGTTCCTCATGGTGGACAGAAGCCTGCACCTCATGGAGGCTCATCTGCACCTGCAATCCCTGAACAGCATCATGGAGTGCCACCTGGGTCTCCACAGAGGCCCTCAATAGCCTCGTGTGTTTGGACAGCTCATTGTCTGAGGCAGTGTGTTTGGGGCTTGGTGGAGGCTGTCAATGGGGGGGGCCTGGCATGCAAATGCAACAGCATGTGGTAGCCCCACACCTTGCCACTGGGGTTGTGGGGATGATGCACGTGCATCTACTGCGCATGCTGGGGCTGCCTGAATCTGCAACTGGTCAGGCTGTGGCTGGTCACCAGTTCCCCATTGCTGGGCAATAGTGCCCATCCACTGCACCTCTGTAGGCTGCAACATGTTGCCCTCTAGCTGCACAGTGGCTGACTGCAAGTGTTGGCCCACTCGCTGCACAGGGGCCAGACCTGGTTGACTGCTGATGGCATGTGCAGAATGTGGGGGATCATTCCGGAGTACATTGGAGAAGGTGTTAGGGATGACACTGTCTATCATTGTGCTGTTGTCATCAGTGTCACTGGAAAGCACCCCTGCAACAGTGAGGAGGGCATCAGCTAAAAGGGAGATGGTCTCATCATCATCATCATCATCATCTGACCCCCCCCATGTGGTGCGGGTCCACATCAGAGGGCCCCACACTGGCAGTGGCTGTGGTCACAGGTATGCAGCCATGCTGTGCAGTGCATCATAACTGTGGACCACCACCTGTCCCAAGATATGATGGTGCTGTGGAAACAAAAAGAAAGATCACGGTTAGGGATGCATGTCCATGTTTAGATTACTGTAATGTACACTGGTAGATGTACATGCATGTACCATGATAGCACGTAAAACCACACACAGGCATGACATAGTGAGCAGGGCACACGCCAGACATGCTAGGATGCACACATACTGTATGCTGTGGAATGCACAACCATACAGTGGAGGTTGTTGGTTGGCCACACAGTGCTACACATCATGGAGATCATGTAACACACATACATAGGAAGACACATACAGGACCAGACATGAAATGCAACCTGTATACGCATAGTGCTGGGACGGGTGACCCCCAGTTTCAAATCCCCCATCAGGAACACCTTGCACAGCCACCTGCCTGAATGTTGTGGCCATGAGTGCCTCCTAAGGTGTCATCTCTGTAGGCCTGGAGGGTCCACCATCAGTGGCCCAAAGTGAAGCATGGGCCTTGGCCAGTAAGTCTTTGCACCACACCCATAGGCCACTGACACATTTCTTGCACTCTTGGGGAGTGCTGTTGTAGTTGCCCTGGGCATTGATGGCCTTTGCAACCTCCCTCCATGACTGTTCCTGCTCCTGCAGTGTCCCCATCTTCCTAGAGAGGAGGTCCTCCTGGAGCACATAGGCCACGGTGATGGCCTTCAACTCATCTTTTGTAAAATTCGGACTTCTGCGTCTGTCTGCTGACATTCTGGTGCTTGTGGAACAAACAGAGACAGGCCCAGTTACAACAACATGGAAATGGTAAAAAGCCTCTTTCACAGAACAATAAATTCCACACAGAAACATGACACAACACCCACCTTCAAGGCTACAGCACCTCTTGGTCACCTATGTGGAGTGGTGGTGCTGGCCCGGCTTTTATGGTAATGCGCATGCAAATGAGCTGTATACAGTCCAGTAATGAGATACAAATGTGCTGTTTGAGCACTGACTGTGCAATGAGGCTATCTGTATATCCTAGCAGAATATTGCACAGATGCATGCCGCGCAGTTAGCTTGCCATTACACATTTCCATTTGCTCCGCCAAACGCCATGGGGCACATACACGCACATGCACAAGCATCTGCATGATAGATGCCATATGACACTGCACTGTGCAGGACACACACAATGCCATTCATTGACTACAGCAGTGTTGTATCATGCAGACACAAATACGAGTCAGTCATGCGTGACACAAGCCTGCCGCGCATGACCCTTGCAATGCGCGGTATGGTTGGCCTGAGTTGTGGCAGCGAGAGTGCCCATCATAATATGGTGCTGCGTGGCTGCTGCACATGTGCAGTGGCATGGGGTGTGACCTTAGTTTGCTGCATAGCATAATGCTATCACACATGCGCAGTATCACAGCTGTGATACTCCATTGCACAAAGTCATGGCGCTAACACCAGCAGCACGCAAATGCTGGGCAAACAATGGGTGATGGTGAACGGGTCACAGGACCAGTGCATTGCACCTGTGTCTCCCCTGGACATGGCACAATGTGGTGACAGGCACATACATAACCAACAATGACATAGGTGACTGATATGCTATGTAGAACCCATGTGCACTGTGCAATAGTGCTGGCACACACACACACTACAGGCACCTGTCCTGATATGTGTATGTAGGTACACACACCGTCGGATGTGGCTATACAGTACAGTGTGTTGCAGTTGCCAACTGCACATGTTCCGCTATGTACCACCAGCTGTGCCACCAGTAGCCACCCCATGTACTATGCAGCTGTCAGCAGTCTGTGTTCTGCACGCACTTACCCATCCTGCCTCCCCATGATACATCTTAATGTGGGCCATGGACCGCACCATTCTCTATCATTGTAACTGTTGCACATTGATACATATATGCTCAGTACAGTCCTATACAATGTAACATGGGTGTATCACATCCCCCATCACGGTACGGTGGTCAGACAAACCCTACTGACATTGTGGGAGTGTGGTGCATGTTACTCATGTGACGAGATAGCCCATACATTTGTACTTTTCAGATATGATATATATATATATATATATATATTAGAGGCAAAAAACTCCATTTAATGCATTAGTTAGGGTTGTTCTACAGCGACAAAAGTGAGGAAATTCGCTGTTAGGGTTGAAAACCCTAACTCCGAATTCACCCCCCCCCGCACCACACACACACAGACACACACACACAATGCAAGTATGGGGAGGACCAAGTCAACACAACCAATGACAGACATCCAGCAGCAGGTGACAGAAATAACAAACAATTGTCTAAATGTACTACGAGACATCCCCACCCACCTGACCAGGTACTGCATGCTCAGTGGAGATCAACAGCAAAACTGAGGCCATGTACACCAAACGTACACATCCCTGATTGCAGCTGCACACAACGTACCACACTTAGTACTTGCATGGCCTTATCTACCGATGCCCCACACCAGACCACACCACATGTGGTGGGCCACCTGAGCAATAGAGTTCAGCAAAACCAAGAAGTTGTACAGGTATAATATCTCTGATTATAACAAGAGTTTGAGAAATGCAGCTTTCTAATTGACTGTAAACATTGTAACAGCCTTATGTTTAGTTTTTATTAACATACATGTAGAGCCTAACCATATGATGAACATGGTTTAATGTTGTTTAAAAAACAGTTTTATTATGATAGCAATAAGCCACTCCCAGGTATTATGTTAATGGTCAGTTTATCTGTGGGCTGTTGGCTGTCTTCCCTCCAAATTTCAGGAAAAAAGACCAAACCGTTATTTTGCAGCAGGAATCCAAAGGATTTCTGTAATGCGTCGGGCGCCGTAATGTTATCCTATGGTAAAAACCATCAACTTTGGAGTGCCATAACTTTGCTGCTGTGTAATATTTTTTCAATGCAACACTGAAAGGCACATCTGTGAGATGTCGGCTCCGTTACCTCCAAATTTCATCCCAAAACTCCCAACGGTTCTTTTGCAGCACAGTGCCAAAGAATCGCTGTCACTTCCCACAGATGGAAAACTACTGTCGCAATTTGCGAAAGCTTTCGCAAAAAAGTTCGGACATCTCTTTCGCGGAGCTTTTTAATTTTAAAGTAATTTATGAAAAGTACTTTTTCCAGAAATTTAAAAACATATTTCTGGGCATACCTCTCAACCTTTCGCCACCAAAATGTGTGACACGATGTGCGACAAATAAGCAAAATGTGTGACACATCGTCTAACATGGCACTGGAAGCTCAGAACACTATAGCTATCAGTGCACTAATGTTCATAATGTTTTTGTATAACTAAGCATAATAGATTATTATTAATTTCTGCTTTAAAGTCTCAGTGGGGAATGTGGAATATCACCTTCCCCATGATGGACAAAGGGTTTCTGAGAGGTAAAATGAGTGACGTACCTCATAATGTGTGACAGTTGAGAGGTATGTTTCTGGGGTGTTTTACCACAAAATAAAGACATGGCAAGCATCCTCAGGGTCCGACTAGCTGAATACAAAAATAATTAGGTTGCTAGAGGGTCCCAAATTTAAATGCCAACCATTTTTCTGATCACCAACTGAAAACAAAATGGCCGATTTGCAAAAGTAACAGGCCCATTTGCGAAAGTAAAAATGCATTTGTGACACCGTCGAACTTTTTGTTAACTTTTCCCATTGACTTATAATAGGAAACTGTTTTTTGAATAGCTTTTGAACTGTTTAATATTTTTTCACCAAATCTTCGGGGTCCCTGGCAGCATGTTCCCTGAAGATTTCGGGCCGGTCGCGCAAACCGTACGACCTGTAGGCGCGATCGTAGAATTCCAGAAAAAGCATAAACGTGCACACAGATCACGCTTAATAACTCCACAGCCGTATCTGACCAGTACAAAACTTGGCAGATACCAAGGCCTATGGTTCTTGATCGTGTATTCCAAATTTCAGGCAAATCCGTCAAACGGTTGCAAAGTTATTAAGGTGCAAAGTTTTGGGGTTTAACATAGAAATGGCTCCTCAACCCTAACTATGGTAGCACTACCACGCTACCATAATATATATATATATATATATACATAGGGTTGTGTTTCAGAATTAAGCTACTGGCCCCTTAAGCATCCTATGAAAAAAAAACATGGGGAAAGATTTTTTTCAACTGAGTACTGGGTCTAGCCCTCCAGCAGGTTTACATATCAAAGGACTGGAAGCCAGGAACTGGCTTAAATGCATTACTTAAAGCTTCATTTATTTATTTGTATTTACTGATCTTTTGTTCAGTGGGTAAACATATGAGTCAAAGGCCCTTTTTCATATGCGACCCCGAGACCATTAATTATACAGTCAAGATGTAAAATATATGCAGTTTGAATTACAAACACATTACATGACTAGGACACCAAAGATTATACGTTAAATTGACAAACATAGTGCTTTGTGTTTGAATGTCCAGACCTCACAACCAGGAGAATGGTGACATGACATCTGGGGTCCTTTGTTCTGCATGTTGTGGGTTTCCTGAGATCAAAGGGCAGGAATGTCTCTTACCATAAACTGTTCAGTAGGGTGTCAACATGCTAAACTAAGCTCATTAGACCACACGGGGGGGGGGGCTAGTTTTCTGGTATTTTATACTCTGGAGAAACTAGGGTGGAGTGAAAGAGACCCCCTCCAGGAAAAAGGGTGAATTGCTGAACCATCCCAGCCTAAATAGCTGACCAATTAAAAGGGTAGGCTGGAATGACATCACTTGAGGTACAAAAAGAGAATACAGCCAGAAAACAGCACTTTTTGGTGTCATTTTGCCAAGAGTTAGCTTGGGTAGTTTTGCTGAAAAAGAACTACTGGTAGTGAGGAGAACCTTGTCTCATTAAAGAAAGAGAGAGAAACCCTTGGGAAATGGGCTTTTCTCTGAAAAACCCTGAATTTTGGTGAGGAAAAACATTCAGAGACTGGCTTATCATCTTGCTGAACTTTTTGAGAATTCTTTCCAGAAAACTTGAAGACGTTTTCTGACAGATGGGACTTTTTATACCTTGGACTCCAAACATCAATAAGATAGAACATTTTAGCATTCATATTCTGTAAGTTTATTGTTTTATTCCACATTTTTTAACATTGTTGTCTGCAACCCAATACCCTAAATTGTGTAGAATGCTTTAAAGTGTTTTCTTTCTTTAAGTAAAGTTTTTATGATTTTCTTATCAACTCTGCCTGGATCTAATTTGTGTAGTATAAAATTTTAAGGGAAAAGGTTTTGTCGGACTGATGCCTTATTTTCGTAGAACCGCTTGACTACTAACTACCAAATTTAGAAAAAGAAAAGGCTCCCTTGATAGAAAGAGAGGAAGCTCTCCTTCTTGACAGTCAAAGTAACAGAGTTCATCGGGGTGTCTCCTGGGAGTAGGGGGTCCAGCTGTGCCTAAGGATGAGCCTGTGACAGATTTGGTGGCAGTGGTAGGATTTCTGAAGTGTCTGTACAAAACCATCACACAATGGAAGGTAGAATTTGGAAAAGGGGGCAACTTGTTTGCAGACAATAATACCCTACCCTATTTAAATGGTTTTTTTTTTTGAGAAACAATAATTAGTGTTAGTATAGCAGCAGAACATGGCCTCCAAATACAACACTTTAAATATGGAACAGTTAAGCCAGCAATGAGATGAAAAGGGAATTTCAAGTAAGAGCCAAAATAAAAAAAACAGCTTACTGAAGCTCTTGTGGTGGCAATGCAGAGGCAACCACAAGGAATGTGGAGTCACAGTTGATAGCTCAAGGTGACCAGACCTCAAATATGGAGGGGCCAGAGAGGGACCAGGAGCCACAGGTCCAGAGGGAGGCATCTGAAGGCAAGAAGCTGGAGAGGCTGAGACTCCAGGTAGAGATGCGGAAAGCACAGCTTGCCCATCAAGCCCAGCAGCAGAAGATGGAGCTGGAGCAGAGAAGGTTTGAAATGGAGATAGTGGAAAAACAGCACCAAAGAGAGGCCAAGACAGAGGAAAAGCAGCACCAAACAGAGGCCAAGCTGAGGAAAAGCAGAGCCAGAGAGCATTTGAACTAGAGAAGCTGAAAATCCAACCAACCGCACCTGAGCAGGTAAGTGTTGGGGTGAACCTGAGACTCCAGGGCTGGGGTATAAATTAAATTCTAAATTGATTGCTGAATTTAAAGAGGTGGAGGATATGGATACATTTTTGAATTTGTTTGAAAAGGTCTGTATCCAGGCCAACATACCCAAGGAGGTCTGGAGCTTTCATGTATCCCCACTGCTTACTGACAAGGGCGTCAAGCATTGGGACAGATGGACAATGTGGGTAGCTGAGATTATGAAATGCCCAAAACTGCATTGTTAAAAAAATATGATTTGAACCCTGAGGCCTACAGGGCAAAATTTCAGAAACTTAGAAAGGGGCCCAAAATGAACTTTGAAGAACTCACCACCAAGCAGCGTCAATACTGTGTGACCCTGAGCAAGTCACTTAACTTCCTTGTGCTCCCAGGTTGCACCTGCAAACAAGCTTTCAGCTTAGTGTGTCTCACCTGGTAAAATAATTGGTAAAAATAAAAAAAAATATCTGAAATATTGGTGGGAGGGGGTGAAAGCTAACTCAGTTGAAGTGATTGAAGAGGTGGTACTGTTAGAACAATTCTTATGGGCATGTCCAGCTGAGCTGAAAACCTGGCTGGAGGACCAAGATCCTTAGACAGCCAAACAGACTGCTGAGCTGGCAGACCGCTATGCTCGGAGCAGGCCTGCTTTCAAGGGAAATGGAGGAGCAGGGAATACAGGGGCAAAAGGGAAAGGGAAAGGTGTACTTTTTAGACAGCCAAAAGCCACGTTGCCTCTACAAAAAGAAGGAAACCACACTGTACCTAAAAGAGATTTGGGGGAAAGAAAAAATGATGATGAGTGTTGGTTGTTTAAAAAGCCAGGCCATATTTCTAGGCAGTGTCCAGAAAGACACAAAATGGAAAGGGACCTGTGCCAACTGGGCTGGTTGCAAACTGTATTCCTGAAGCTATTCCTGCGAATATGAGAATGTTCATTCACCCAGTCACAGTGAATGGGGTACAGACTCAAGGGTTAAGGGATACTGGAGCATCTCTTACCCTAGTAAAAGGGGATTTTGTGGGACCTGAGAAAATCCTGCCAAATCAGTTTGTATCCATAAGGGATTTCACTGGGGCAGAGACAACATACCCTTAGCCAGTGTTACCCTGGATTGGGGAGATGCAGGTGAAGTGATATGAAAGTTGGCTGTAGCCGACACCCTCATTATGGATATTATTGTAGAAAATGATGTCCCACAGGGGTTGGTACATACTGTCACCTGGAGCCAGACAGCTAGAGGTGCCTATGACCTTCAGGACCCCACAGAGATTCCTGCAGGAGAGGTTAGGAGACAGGCCAGCCAGCCTGTTGCTCTTGAAACAGAGGGTGCTAACAGGGGTATGGAACTTCCCCTAGTGGCAGTTCACCAAACTGCTACTGAAGTTTGCTCTAAAGAGGGAGGGGTAGCACATAGCCAGAGGGAAGAGATGGTTGTGATACTAAGTCCCCTCCGGCCATAGCTATGGACCTCAGTCTGGGAACTGATGGGGGCATACCCCATGCTTTGAGCAAGTTTGAGGTGTTAGCAACAGCACAGCGAACTGACCCTAGCTTGGAGAAGCTGAGGGCCTCTGCAGAGTCTGATGGAACAAAGGGAGGTGATGAAAAACATAGAGTATTTTGGGACAATGGGCTGTTGTATACCCAGGACATAAAGACAGAGGGAGGGGTGATGGGCAAGCAGCATGTCATTCCTCAGGGGTATCATGAGTCATTGCTCAAGGTAACTCATGACATTCCCATGTCTGGACATCTTGGCATTGCTCGTACCACAACCTGCTTAGCCCAAAATTTCTATTGGCCAAATTTCACCAAACAGGTGAAGGAGTACTGCCAATCCTTTCACCGGTGTTAGGAAATAGGGAAGGCTGGGAGCAAAGCCAAGACTGCCCTGATTCCTTTGCCAATTGTGGAGGAACCATTCCAAAGGGTGGGAATGGATATTGTGAGTCCTTTGAATACTCCAAGCTCCTCTGGAAAAAGGTACATGTTGACAGTAGTCGATTATGCTACCCACTATCCAGAAACCATTGCCCTGTCCTCCATTAAAGCAGACAAAGTGGTGGATGCATTGTTAGGGATTTTCTCCCATATAGGATTTCTGCAGGAGGTTGTCTCTGATCAAGTGGATAACTTCATGTCGGACCTTATGAAGTGTTTGTGGGAGAAGTGCGGTGTTGTACAGAAGTGCACAATGCCTTGCCACCCACAAGCCAATGCTCTCGTAGAGAGATTTATTGGGACCCTAAAGTCTATGCTTATGGCATTTGCAGAACAGCATGGGTGGGACTGCAAGAGGTACCTACCACACCTGCTGTTTGTCTACAGGGAAGTGCCACAAGAATCAACAGGGTTTTCACCTAAATCTGTCATGGGCTCACCTCTAGGCACAGCCAGATCCCCTACTCCCTGGAGACCCCCCCCCCAATGAATCCTATGACTTTGACTGTCAAGAATGAGAGCTTCCTCTCCTTTTGTCCAGGGAACCTTTTTGTCTAAAATTTGGTAGTTAGTAGTAGAGCAGTCCTACTAAAATGAGGCATCAGTCTGACAAAACCTTTTCCCTTAAAATTTTATACCACACAAATTAAACCCAGGCAGAGTTGATAAGAAAATCATAAAACGTTTACTTACAGAAAGAAAACACATTAAAATGTTCTACACAGTTTAGAGTATTGGGCTGCAGACAACAATGTTAAAAAATGTGGAATTAAACAATAAGCCTACACAGAGAGGGGCCTATGCTTGAAGGTGCGGAGTGCCTCCGCACCACATATGTGAGACACGGAGACACTCTGCACCCATTGCACCACCTGCACAGGATGGGCTGGGGAGGGTTTACAGTCCCCATGCACCTGATCTCCCACCCGCGTGGACCACAAAGTGCAGAAGGTGGGCAGGGGGCATGCCAGCACTATGCAGCATGCACATAGCCATGAAGAGCTGCGCACCAGGACATGTAGGAGGGTAGCCAGTACGCCAGGGTAAACCCTGCCATAAGTCCCCTGCATGCCCCACACATCCAAGAGGACCACTGTCTCCACAGCCACTGGCCATCCAGGACCACCAACCCCAGCACCCAGCTGAGTCCCCACCATCCCCATGTATGTCAACCCCCCCCCCATGAACACACTCAGTGGGGCACCAGCCCCTGGACTGCATGAACCCCCTGCCCACCTGTGCTGCTCCCTATGCTCCAGATGGTGTGGTGGGTTGTTGTGACCCCCCAACACACTCACCTTCATGGCACCACCCCCCACCCCATACCTCCCCGTCTGATCAGGGGCATGACACGGCCGGCGGCACATCCCCCCTCTTACCTCCATGGCCACCAGCCATGCAGACATCCATGGGGCAGCACAGCCAATGCACCCCCCACCGCATAAGGGATCCACTGAGGGATCCAGGATGGGCATCCCACTGGATGCCCTCCCAGGTGCACAGCTCTGCCATTGGCCACCCCGCGGGGGGGGGCAGAGCCATGAACAGGTGACCGGCGATCATAAATGCCACCGGTGTGCACCTGTCCACAGGTGCGGAGCTCCACAGGTGGGATATGTGCCTTTGGCATGTTATTCCTGCCCGTTAGAGCATAGGCCCATATGAATGCTAAAATGTTCTCTCTTATTGATGTTTGGAGTCCAAAGTATGAAAAGTCCCATCTGCCAGAAAATGTCTTCAAGTTTTCTGAAAAGAGTTCTCAAAAAGTTTAGCAATATGATAAGTCATTCTCTGAATTTTCTTCCTCAGCAAAATTCAGGGCTTTTCAGAGAAAAGCTCCTTTCCCAAGAGTTTTTTTCTCTTTCTTTAGTGAGACAAGATTCTCTCTACTATCAGTAGTTCTTTTTCAGCAAAACTACTCAAAGCGAACATTTGGCAAAATTATACTTTAAAGAGCTGTTTTCTGGCTGTATTCCCTTTTTATACCTCAAGTGATTTCATTCCAGCCTGCCCTTTTGATTGGTCAACTATGTAGGCTGGGATGGTTCAGCAGTTCACCTTTTTTCCTGGACGAGTCTCTCTCACTCCACCCTAGTTTCTTCAGAGTATAAAATACCAGAAAACTAGCCTCCCTTAATGTGGTCTAACAAGCTTAGTTTAGCATGTTGACCTCCTGCTGAACAGTTTCTGGTAAGAGACATTCCTGCCCTTTGATCTCAGGAAACCCACAAGATACAGTACAAAAGGACCCCAGACATCACATCATCATTCTCCTGGTTGTGAGGTCTGGACATTCAAACACAAGTGAAGTTTTAAATGATGCATTTAAGCCAGTTACTGGCTTTCAGTCCTTTGATATGTAAACCTGTTGGAGGACTAGACCCATGCACTCAGTTGAAAAAATATTTCCCCATGTTTTTTTCCATAGGATACTTAAAGGGCCAGTGGCTTAATTCTGAAATGCAATCCATGTGTATATATATCATATCTGAACAGTACAAATATATGGGGCTATCTTGTCACAACCCATTCCATACACCTGGGTGGCATCTCCCATTGTACATATCCTTCTAGTGTGGCTTGCACACATGACCAATGCACAACCAGACCTGCACATGTACTGACTGACCACCCTGCCCTCATAGTGTACACGCATGTCATTGTGAGTGTTTTACAATCCCACCACCATGCCCAGTAGCTGTGCTATAGATGTGAGTTTTTGACCAATGGGTACAGCCACACTATGTAGGTATGGCCACATGTATGATATGGCAGGCATTGCATGTACACAAGGAATCCACACTCATTAGACTTGGTGTTTCTCCTGGGGATGGAGATCGCATACATGGTGGTGGACCCTGTTGGATGGTCTGACCATCATGCCCTGAGTTTCAGTTTTGCGACTCCCCTTAATAGGTCTGCCCCAAAGAAAATGGTGCAGTACTGTCCATTAAGAGGAGTTACCTCAGAAGGCCTAATGGCAGTTCTGGACCCTTCGGGAATGCCAACTGACAGCAGGGATCCTGGGTCCCTGGTTCTGGCCTGTAATAGGGTGATAGAAGGGGCCATGGATACCATTGCTTCAGTTCATGTTCGTCCCCTGACACTTCATCCTGGGGCACCATGGTATGATGGGTCCCTGAGGGAGATGAAGAGGCAGGGGAGAAGGTTGGAGAGACACTGGCAGAAAACTCATCTTGAGGAGGACAAGCTTAGATTGCTAGACCATTATAAAGTCCACCAATCAGCAATCTCCAATAAGAAGACAGAGTTCCTGTTCAAGGAGATTGCTGCAGTGAAAAACAGGCCAGCTCAGCTCTTCCGCACTGTGGACAGACTGTGCAATCCAGTCTGTCTGCAATCCAGTCGAGCATTATCACAAGGGAAGTGTGATGAGTTTGTGCAGTTTTTTGACGATAAGGTGTCCTCCATCAGGAAAGAGTTCAGCCAGTGCCTCCCCATTGGTCCTTGCACTGCCCAACCAAGTGGTACAGTTACCCAAGTGACCCTGGTTTGACTTCAGTTTGCCGGTAGTCACTGATGTTGTGAGGATCACCCAGACTTTGTGGACAACTTGCTGTAGTTTAGATCCAGGCCAAACTCACCTTCTTGTAGGGTGTGTTGAGGTCATTGGCCTGGTCTTGGCTGGAAAAGTGAGGAATTCTGTGGAGAGAGGGATCTTTCCAGATCCCTTAAAGGAGGTGAGTCTGTGGCCTCTTTTGAAGAAATCCTCCTTAGATCCTGACTGCCCAGCTAACTACAGACCAGTCTCTAACTTGCCCTTTGAGGGCAAAGTTATTGAGAAGGTGGTCGCTTTGCAGCTGGAAGATCATTTGAGTAGCAACAATATCTATGACCCTCTCCAGTCAGGTTTCAGAAAAAGACGCAGCACTGAGACGGCCCTGGTTCAGGTACTGAATGATCTCCTGATGGCTAGAGATCAGAGATCCTGTACCATCCTTGTTCTCCTTGTTCTCTCATCAGTTTTTGATACTGTGGATCATGGGGTGTTGCTCTAGCGCTAGCGTCTGTTCTGTGGACTGGGGGGGGGCAGTTCTCAGTTGGTTTTGATCGTTCCTTGAGGGCAGATCTCAGAGGGTGGTGTCTGGGATTTATTCTTCAGCCCCTTATGAGCAGCTCTGAGGGGTGCCACAGGGTTCAGTGCTTTCCCCAATGTTGTTCGCAGTATATCTGTTGCCATTAGGAGACATTATAAAACAGTATGGCTTGAGTTTTCACTGCTATGCAGATGATTCTCAGCTAGACATGTCTTTTATGCCTGGCCAGGAGAAAGATATTGTCTCAATGTTTAACAGCTGTCTGACTGAGATTCAGGACTGGATGAATGCTAGCTGGTTGAGGCTAAACCCTGGAAAAACAGAGGTGTTGGTTGCGGACCCAGATCGTAGATTGGTGGGGATGTTGGTGGGACAGCTGTCTGGATTAGAGCTGGGAAGAGTACCACTAAAGGTCTCAGACCAGGTGCGTAACCTTGGAATGATTTTTGATGAGGACCTGACCTTGAGAGTACAAGTGTCGGCTGTAGTCAATTCTTCCTTTTATCATCTTAGGAATATTGCTAGGGTGAAACACCTAGTTCCAACTGAAGACCTTCCCACCTTGGTCCATGCCTTTGTCACCATCCATCTTGATTATTGCAACGCCCTTTACCTAGGGCTACCAGGGACTGATATCCGCTGATTGCAGCTGGTGCAGAATGCAGCAGCCAGGTTGTTGACTGGAGCCCCTAGAGTCAGGCATATAACACCTGCACTGCGTGAACTGCACTGGCTGCCTGTACAGAGGTGCATAACCTTCAAGGTCACATTGTTGACCTGTAAAGCCCTACATGACCAGGGACCCCAGTACCTGTAAGACCTTCTGTCCCCTTACTGTCCCTCCTGCCTTCCTCTGATGAGGGATTGTTAGAGATTCCCTGGGTCCATTTGAAAATATTTGGAAGAATAACATTTGCTTTTAGGGATCCGACCCTGTGAAACTCTCTACCTTGTCAGATACAAGATAGCCAGACCATGGAGGGTTTTAAAACATCCCTTAAAACATACCTATTTAATCAGGCCTTCTGTGGTACTTGAGGGGTCAATATTAGCCCTGTTTAATATAAGGAATTTCTGTTATATTTTAAAATTGCAAGATGGGAAGGATTTAATGTAAATTAGGAATTTCTGTATTTTATTGATTGTAAGGGTGCCCTGAGCCTTGGAAGGGCGCTTTTTATAAATAAAAATATGATGATGATGATGATGATGATTCTGGTGCTGCACGGATCACAGGAGCATGTGGAGTATGTCACTAAGGCTGCTCTTTTCCAGTACACACACACACCCTTGATTGGAGACACAAATGGAACATGTCTGCCACATGCTGGCTCTGCTGATCTGCATGACCATGTCTCAATGTGTGCTCATGGCACTGTACGGCATGGCCGTTGTGCATTGTGAAGTCACAACCCATTTCCATGTTTCTGTTGTCCATATGTGTCCATGCATGTGTCTGCCCCTGTGCCACAGGCCACAAACCAGGACCACATAAATAGTCAAATTGCGTCTTGGCATGACCATGAACAGCAGTCCCCCTGTGGGACCCCATATGTCCCTGTGCATCACAGTCCTCCTTGTGGCCTTGCATGCTGGTGTATGTATGCATGTATTGGTGAACAGCACAGTGTGTCATAGTGGGAACCTGTTGTGCATCCCCATGAGACAGTGTGGCAACTGACATGTCACAGCAACAGGCTATGCAGGTGCCAGGATGACATATGTGTCCAATCTATTGTGTGTCCTGCATCCAATCCTAGAACCATCATAGCATCATTGACAATGCATCCATGTATCTGTCCCATAGTATGTGCTGCAGATCAGGGGTCACAGTGGTGACAAAGAACAGCTGTGGTGTGTCCTGTCCTGACATGTTAAGGTGAACTTGCATAGCTATACACATGTAGGTGCCTGTCATGGACGTGGTGAACATCAGGTGCCTTGGGATATATGGCCAACCCTCTTGCCACAGCTATGTGGTCCTGTGTCCGACCTAGGCACACGCCAATAGTTTGCAATACACCAACTTGGTAGGCACATGGCCATGGCAGTGACCCCTATCCAGTGTTATCCAGCTGCCATGGCCTACCATTGGTGTCACATGTCCATCTACATCTGTGCCGCACATTCCGGTGTGGGACACCCATGTGATTGTCAATGTGCTGACCTATGTATCCATTACAGGCCACACGGAAACACGCACTGGGACAACTGTCCATCCTGTGCACTGGTTACACATGCTGCTCAATAGGGGAGCACTATCAGTCTGGCTGACTGCTATGTCACCAGTCATCATGGGGTATGGTCCATAGAACACTGCCTACATGTTGTACATGCAAGGCCCACAGTCAAGGGATTGAGATAGGGTGTCACATACATTATATGGTACACCTGCTGACTACATGTGCCTTTTACTTTCACTGTGTTGTCTGTGTATTGAGGTGGCATTGGTGGGGGAGCAGTGTACATCCCTATACCGTGACTATGCATAGGTACACTGTATGCCATCCACTGTTGGGGGTTCATACATTCTCTCATGAGTGCACAGTAGACATCCACAATGCTGCATCATATTTGGGTGTTCTGTGGGGGACATGTGTGTTAATGCATGGCTCTGACTGTGTCTTTGTGATTGTGTTCACATTGCAGACAGAGAGGCCAGGAGACAGGCCCAGTGAGACAGGCAGAGGAGGGCCCCTGATGACACGGGGGCACCAGCCAGCCACACGGCACAGATGTTACCGTGAAGGCAGTCACGTGAGTATGCATGTGTGCTTCACATTGCCATGCCTATATTGTGCTGCACGTTCACCGTGATGCATTCACTGTGGCCTTTCAATCACCACATGTGGGTTTTACTAAACCATGGGAGGATGGTGTGGTACCAGAGGACTGGAGGAAGGCGGATGTGATTCCCCTTCACAAAGGTGGGACCAAGGCAGAGGCAGGAAACTACAGACCTGTCAGTTTGACCTCTGTGGTAGGGAAAGTGATGGAGTCACTTCTGAAGGAAAGAATAGTTGAGTACCTAGAGGCCAGTGGGGCACAGGACCCAAGGCAGCATGGGTTCACAGCGGGAAGGTCATGTCAGACGAATCTAATAGAGTTCTTTGACTGGGTGACCAAAGTAGTAGACCAGGGAGGGGCTGTGGACATGGCCTACCTAGACTTTAGCAAGGCATTTGACACAGTCCCACACAAAAGATTAATTGTCAAATTTACCAGCCTGGGAGTGGGTCCCAGGGTGGTAGCCTGGGTAAAACATTGGCTGGACAACAGGACACAGAAGGTAATTGTAAATGGAGTCCACTCTGAAGAAAGAGGGGTTACTAGTGGGGTACTGCAGGGTTCAGTATTGGGTCCAGTCCTTTTTAATGTCTTCATAAGTGACATTGCAGAGGGACTGGAAGGAAAAGTATTCCTCTTTGCAGATGACACAAAGATCTGCAACAGGGTTGATACACAAGGAGGCGTGGAAAGGATGAGAAGGGACTTGGCAAGGTTGGAGGAATGGTCGGGAGTATGGCAGCTAGGATTCAATGCAAAGAAGTGCAAAATAATGCACCTGGGAAACAAGAACCCAGGGGAAGAATACACAATGGGGGGTGAGGTAGTAACAACAACAAAAAAGGAAAGGGACCTGGGGGTAATCATATCAGATGACCTTAAGGTTAGCAAGCAATGTGAGAAGGCAGTAGGGAGGGCTGGGGGTATACTGGGATGCATAGGGAGAGGCATCAGCAGCAGAAAACAGGAAGTTGTTATCCCTCTGTACAGACAGTTGGTGAGACCCCATCTGGAGTACTGCATCCAGTTCTGGAGACCCCGTCTCCGCAAAGACATAGACAGGATAGAGGCAGTCCAGAAGAGGGGCAACTAAAATGGTGCAGGGTCTGCAAGAGAAGCCGTTTGAGGAGAGACTAAAGGAGCATAATATGTATACCCTTGAGGAAAGAAGGGAGAGGGGGAACATGATAAAAACTTTTAAGTACCTCAGTGGAATCAACAAAAGTCCAAGAGGGTAGCATCTTTCAGAAAAAGAGACGTGCAAGAACAAGGGACACAATTTAAAGATGGGGGGGGGGCGGTTCAGGGCAATGTGAGGAAGTATTATTTCACAGACAGGGTAGTGGATGCATGGAGCAGCCTTCCTGAGGAGGTTGTGGGGTCTAAAACTGTGGGAGAATTCAAGAATGCATGGGACAGACATAAGGCAATTCTTGTGGGGGGTAGGAAGAAACAGGCTATTGGTTAACTAGGATCTGCGGCCTATCCTGTAGGTAGGAACATGGGCAGACTAGATGGGCCAAGTGGTCCTGTTCTGCTGTCAAAGTCTATGTTTCTATGGTGCATCCACCCTGTGCACTGTGGCCTTCCCCACCCTGTTGTCCACCATGGAGGCCATGTCTACTCCCATGCTTTGGGTGCTGTGCACATAATAGTCCTATCCTGTGCCACATGGCATGATCAAAGTGGCTGTTTAGCCCATTTCTGTGTTGGACCCACATCCCCTGCAGAGCAACACTGCACATGGTGCATGCAGGCACATTACATAGAACACATGGCACCCTATGTGTCCCTGTCATACTATATGTGGTCTGTGCTGGGGCCATCTACACACCTGCCTGTTGATGTCCTAGTGGGATGATCACGTGGCCCCCACATGGCCATGGTGATTGGTGGCCTGCAGCATATACACATCCAGGCGACCCTCCCATCTGGCCCTTTGGTACGGTTGAGGTATGCTGCAGCTTGGGTTTGCGACTCTTACAGTTTCAGGGGTCTATGCATACTCCAGTGCATCAGGACTCCTGAACAGACCTCAGATTGCACTGTTATCACCACACACCCATGCACTTGTCACACCCTGGACTGTGTTTCCCCAGGTGTATTATCACATTAATGTGTGTGCCCCTGCACAGCTATCCCAGTCCCCATTGTTGTCTGCCATACGTACACAGTATACTGCTGTCGTACAGTGGATTTCTCCCCCACATCTCCCAGTTATCACCCTCACATTCTATTGGTTCACATTGTTCTGGTGCTGTGCCCTTATACTTGGGGAGCTTGTTGTTTGCATACCATGGCATGTTACTGAGTTATGCCCAGATGTGATACATCTGGATAATGGTATGCCCATGGCCAACTCCTGTGTGTGCAACATTGTGTAGCCATGCACAGTGCAGTATCTGCCACACCCATGGCAGTGGTGGGTAGGCATGGCCTTCTTGATTCAGCCAGTGGGGGATGTATTGCCACAGCACTCACCTGTGCCCATGTATCCACTGTGCTCATGGTCATGCCTGTATGTTGCTGTTGACCTTGTGTCACCATTGGCCGATGCCTGGAAGCCTCTCCATATGGCCTGGAACAACATGTCACTGAGCTACTTGGCTGTAGTGCACAGCGAGAGTGATGGCCACCTCCTGTTCCCCTGCTTGACACCTGCATATGCAACCGTCTGTTTATGTATCGTCAAACATTCTGCAGGTGGTGTTTTTGCTGTGCAGTAATACATGCTTCCATTGTCTTCTGGCTGTCCGCTGTCCACTGCCATATACAGTGTCTGTAGGCCTGTCCTGTTAGCCTGATGTGTAAGATGTACCCAGTGACGGGTGTCAGGCCCACTGTGCCCTATGTGTGGTGGGGACATGTGTTTGTGCCTTGGTCGCATGTTGACACCTTTGCACAATGTTGTTTGTGCATACATGTGGCCCTGTGGTGCACCACAGTTGTTTCCATTGCATCTGTCATCATTTTGTCATGCTTCCATTGGCCAACAGGGCTAGTGACTGGGAATATACACCAGCCCCCAGACATTGTCAATAGCACAACTGATGTACCTACTGCAGTGTTAACATGTCCACCACAGTTCTGCAGCACTATTTGAGGGAGCAACATACTAAGACAGTACAAAGCCAAACAGTATTTGGGCAGCACTCTGGTTCCAGATTCTACATCAGCAGGTTCCTCTGCATAGATGTCCCTGGGGCAGCCAGACTATGGGTGTATTCTTGGGCTGTGGGGGTTCTGTTGTTGGTCCACACAGGTTCACACTGTGTACCATCCATCCTTGCTTGCATTGGTGGGCCACTGTGGGCAGTCATGACCTACTGTGGGGGGGAGGCTGACACTTCCGCTCTCCCATAGGTCTGTCACCTGTAGCTGTCCAGCACAAAACATCTGCCATTGGACGGTGTACCATGGCTGCAGCTCCTGCCCATCCTACACACAGCCCTGTGCCTCTCCATACCATGGCCATGCGGACTGTGGGCTGCATGTCCTGTGGCAATCTGTTATAGTGTCCTGCCCGCAACAGATGTTGTGCTTCCCGGCTAACATGTCCAGTGCATATCTGTGGTCACTGTTGCATTCAGCACTGTGACCCAGCCTGTGGCTGCCACAACACACGTGTACAACTACACATCACATACATTGCTCTGTGGTGTTGGGGGAAGGGATATTTGTGCATACATATCGCCCCATTGGCACTGCTGCTGTACTGAGTTGTTCTGTTTTTCTTCCCGTAGGTCATGTCCAGGATGCCCGTAGAGGAGCAGGAGGTGCCAGACATGTCCAGTAAGAAGGAGGGTCCTCAGGACATCAGCCACGGCAGGGGGGCAGCACAGGTGCTCCGTGCCATATTTTTGAGGCAGGGGGCCATGTTGTCCTGTGTTAGGACCATGGCCCACACCACATGGGCCATGCATCGGCAGCTGGCCACCCTGTGCCATTTACTGGTGCCACAACCAGCCCCTGTAGACCCATGAGGTGGCACATCCACCATTGTAAATAGCCCTACCCCTTTCCCGTCTCAGCCTCCACCCACTCTTCACATCTCTACATTATATATAGTTTAACCTCTCACAACCATGTCCACTGTTTTACCCACCCCAATACCTTCCCTCTTAATATTTTCTGTTTTGTTTATTCTTCTTGTTGTAAATAGTTTTTATTTGTAATTTTCATGTTTTTGTTGTTGTTCCTATTTATTATTATGTTTTTTCCTTCACTGACATATACATTATGGTAGCACGATAGTGCTACCATAGTTAGGGTTGAGGAGCCATTTCTATGTTAAACCCCAAAACTTTGCACCTTAATTACTTTGCAACTGTTTGACAGATCTGACTGAAATTTGGAATACATGATCAAGAACCATAGGCCTTGGCATCTGCCAAGTTTCGTACCAGTTGGATACACTGCTGCGGAGTTATTAAGCATGATTTGCACTCGCGTTTATGCTTTTTCTGGAATTCTACGGTCGCACGTACAGGTCGCACGGTTTGCGCGACTGGCCCGAAATCTTCAGGAAACATGTGGCCGGGGTCCCCGATGTGCCTTTTGAAGATTTGGTAAAAAAATATTAAACAGTTCAAGTTATTCAAAAAACAATTTCCCATTATAAGTCAATGGGAAAAGTTAACAAAAAGTTCAACACTTTCGCAAATGCATTTTTACTTTCACAAATGGGCCTGTTACTTTCGCAAATCGGCCATTTTGTTTTCAGTTGGCGATTAGAAAAATGCTTGGCATTTAAATTTTGGACTCTCTAGCAACCTACTTCTTTTTGTATTCACCTAGTCGGACCCTGAGGATGCTAGCCATGTCTTTATTTTGGGGTAAAACACCCCAGAAATATGTTTTCAGATTTCTGGAAAAAGTACTTTTAGCAAAGTACTTTCGTGCTCACAATGTCGCTAAATGTTCTGGCTAAGCCATAGAGTTGGGACAGTAATTTTCTAGTCTGTGGGAAAATGACAGCAATTCTTTGGCACTGCAAAAGAACGGTTGGGAGTTTCGGGCTGAAATTTGGAGGGAACGCAGCCGACATCTCACAGATGTGCCTTTCAGTGTTGTATTGAAAAAATATTACATGGCAGCAAAGTTATGGCACTCCAAAGTTGACGGTTTTTCCCATAGGATAAATTTACGGCGCCCGATGCATTACAGGAATCCTTTGGCACCCTGCTGCAAAATAACGGTTTGGTCTTTTTTCCTGAAATTTGGAGGGAAGACAGCCAACAGCCCACAGATGTGCCTTTCAGTGGTTTGGTGAAAAAATATTACAGGGAGGCAAAGTTATGGTGCTCCGAACTTCTCTTTTTTTCCCATAGGATAACATTACGGCGTTCGCCCCACCTTTCAGGGCCCGTATCTCAGAAACGATGCGAGATCTGGACTTTTCGTCAGAAAATTTCTTAGCCCCCTAATGAGGGCTAAGTACAAAACTAGCCAGGACAGTCATAAATCATACGACTTTAAAATTTTTTTTCTACATCGTACGGTTCCTGATATATAACCTATTTAGTATTCCAAGTCCTCATTTTCTGCTCCGATACCCATTATTATGCATTCATTCTTTGTACTCACTGTCTTTCTCTATTCAGCTTTTGGGGAAAACCAGCCTGTGCGCTTACATTACCGTTACCATTGCCCTTTCGCTTGTGTTTCAGCACCCGTTCCTTACCGTTGGCGTCTACGCCACCCGTGCGTCATCGCTGCGTTTTCCTTTGCGCTTGCGTTTTCTGTTATTTTGCCATTTGTGTCTACCGTACTGTTTCTCTTTCTGTTTCACTTTGCATCACCATGCCCATTGACATTTCCGTTTGCAGGCACCATGTTACTATGTGACAAGACATCCGCGTGGCACACCATTCCTATGCCACCGTGTTGGTACCCCTTTCTGTTCTCATTCGTGCTTGCGTTCACCTTTGCGCCACTGTTAGCGCTTCTGTTTGTTGCTGTCCTGTTACTATGCCACAGACATCATGTGGTGGGAAGTGCAGAGCCCTTTGGGCCCCGCGCTCCCGCTGCTGCATTACGTGCCGGGAGCGCGGGGCCCTATGTGTGTTATCCTTTGCATTTTCATTTGCGCTTGCGTTTCTGTTATTTTTTGCCATTTGTGTCTACAGTACTGTTTCTCTTTCTGTTTCACTTTGCTTCACCATGCCCATTGACATTTCCGTTTGCAGGCACCATGTTACTATGTGACAACACATCACGTGGCAGACTGTTCCCGTCTATGCCATCATGTGCATTGCCCTTTCTGTTGTCATTTGCGCTTGCGTTACCATGTGCGCCACTGTTAGCGCTTCTGTTTGCGTTACTCTTCCTGTTACTATGCCACAAGACATCAATAATGGCGGGCCCAGCGGGGCCATAGGGCCCCCGCACTCCCACCGCCGCATTACATTCACTATTTCTTGTTATCATTCTCAAAAAGAAGGGAAATTAGAGGCAAAAAACTCCATTTAATGCATTAGTTAGGGTTGTTCCACAGCGACAAAAGTGAGGAAATTCGCTGTTAGGGTTGAAATCCCTAACTCCGAATTCACCCCCAGCACCACACACACAGACACACACACACATATGCAAGTATGGGGGAGGACCAAGTCAACACAACCAATGACAGACATCCAGCAGCAGGTGACAGAAATAACAAACAATTGTCTAAATGTACTACGAGACATCCCCACCCACTTGACCAGGTACTGCATGCTCAGTGGAGATCAACAGCAAAACTGAGGCCATGTACACCAAACGTACACATCCCTGATTGCAGCTGCACACGCGTACCACACTTAGTAGTTGCATGGCCTTACCTACCGTGCACCACACCACACACTGGTACTGTGCCGTTAGTCAATATAAATGCTGAAGGTGCATGATGACAGTTGTAGAAAGGTTTTAACACTAGTGAGTATACATTAATTAAGAGAAGTACATAAATTAACTACAAGACACTAGCATGCTCAAGATAAAAGTAGTGTTACATTTAGTATGTGATTTACATAGTAGTACATTTACAGCAACGGTTTACTCAAGATAGAGAGGCTGATGTAAACGTATAGAAAAGCATTGCCTGTTCAACACTGTGAAATTCGTACTGCCAGTATCAGATGCATTCTTACTGATGAAGGTGTACTGCTGATGAACATACATAGACCTTCAGTGTATTTCAATACTAAAGATGCAGTAAGTATTCTTTGTAAGAAACAGTGTAATTGCATGGATCAGGCCAAGCAACTTCTAAATATCATAGCACTACTGAGCCAACAATGATGTACCTGTATCGGAGATGTATATAGGATAGATTTTCCTGTAGGCACTTACTGAGTATGTTGTACCTGATAAAGACAATCTCATTGCATCTGTGATGACTAACTTATTCAAAGAGTAATACATTTACTATTGTTGCAATGAGTGATCTATGCCACTTATGGACACAGTGTAATTTTTTTTTAACAGTTGTTTCATACTCAGGCTGTATGCCTAGTGTTTGGGTTTGCCACACTTTTGTCACTGATGCTATCAAAGTGATAACTATGTTAATTGTGGTACAACAGGAATCAAGTAGGTATGGTGTAGATATAAACAGAACGTCTTTTAGCATTGATTTAACTCACAATGGGGTAAGTGTACTAGGACAGCAGGGGGTTATTCTCTATCACTGACTCTGTCAGTTATAATCACACTAAGGGTTCGATGACTGTAATGATCAAGTTACACTGTTCATCTTCATGAGTTCATATTCACAGCCATTCTCCAGTAACTAGACAGTGTATGGTATAACTGGGTGGGACACTGTGTTGCAAAGCTGCTGCAGTGCCTAGCAGAGGGAGAGTATCTACTCATAAAGACAATTAAGCAATAAGGCATGACCAACAGTTATGTTAAATGGTCTGTTAATCATCCTGTAGAGGTTTAATGTTGAATGAGGCATAGCCGAGTGCCACATGTCGCTAGACAATGATAAACTGACCATTAACATAATACCTGGGAGTGGCTTATTGCTATCATAATAAAACTGTTTTTTAAACAACATTAAACCATGTTTATCATATGGTTAGGCTCTACATGTATTGTTAATAAAAACTAGATATAAGGCTGTTACAATGTTTACAGTCAATTAGAAAGCTGCATTTCTCAAACCCTTGTTATAATCAGAGATATTATACCTGTACAACTCCTTGGTTTTGCTGAACTCTATTGCTCAGGTGGCCCACTACATGTGGTGTGGTCTGGTGTGGGGCATCGGTAGGTAAGGCCATGCAACTACTAAGTGTGGTACGTTGTGTGCAGCTGCAATCAGGGATGTGTACGTTTGGTGTACATGGCCTCAGTTTTGCTGTTGATCTCCACTGAGCATGCAGTACCTGGTCAGGTGGGTGGGGATGTCTCGTAGTACATTTAGACAATTGTTTGTTATTTCTGTCACCTGCTGCTGGATGTCTGTCATTGGTTGTGTTGACTTGGTCCTCCCCCATACTTGCATGTGTGTGTGTGTGGTGCTGGGGGGGGTGAATTTGGAGTTAGGGATTTCAACCCTAACAGCGAATTTCCTCACTTTTGTTGCTGTGGAACAACCCTAACTAATGCATTAAACAGAGTTTTTTGCCTCTAATATATATATATATATATATATATATATATATTTTCATATTTCACATCTGTGTGCAGTGTGTTATTTCCTAGGGTTTTTTGAGTGGTGGTTGACCCATGTGCCCCCCATCCGCATGTCCTCAGGTGCGGGGAGGGTTGATGACCTTTGCTTCCCCCACCACTCCATGTCCCCATGGGGGGGAGACTTCACTGTATGTTTCACTGTGTTCACCTACACAGGTTGCACGTTAGGCCTGTGACATGTCCATCCTCCCATTCCATCCCACCTGTCCACTGTGGTGGCCTGGCCACACACTGTGTGGACATCACTGCCTGCAGTATGCATCCCTGCATACCCGTGTGCACATATCCTGGCCTGTCATCAGCTATGTACTGCCATTGTTGTCTGCCCCTTGTGTGTCCACCCAGGATCTATGTCATTGGGGTTGTGTTCTGGTGTCACTGTGGACCGTCTGTCATGCTGACATACCTGCTGCAGTGTCCATCATCCTCCAACATCACCAGTATCCATGGATTATGGGCACTGTTGTGCTCCCCTATCCATGGTGGTGTGGGTCTACCATGCGCAATGTGCATGGGAGTGCACATGACCGGGCATGTCTGTCTGGTGCACAGGGCTGGCCTCTTGCAGTCCTTGTGTCAGCCCTTTCAGCCCCTGTGGTGTGCCACTGGCCCTTTCCTACCCCCTGAGCTGCTGCACTTATGTGCCAGCCGTGTTCTCACATGCATACATGCAGTGTTCCACAGCTACTGTTTGTGCATCTGACCCCAGCCCCTTTGTGCATGGTTTCCCCATATTCAAACATGGCCTGCTGTGCCACAAATCGCACATACGCAGGATACTCAGTCAGGTTTGTGCAATTGCATTTGTTGGCACAGTGTCTGAATATCCCATTATTTGGTTCTGGATCATTTAATTGCATAACACAATCACTTGCACGGCACACCCTACCACTTTTGAATATGGGGGCCATTGTATGCTAATATTTGTTCATTTAGGACATGTATGTAGACTCCCCAATTCTGACAGTTAAATCACCAGAGATTACACTTGTTACTTTGGGAATTTGTCTTCTAGTTTTTTGATTTGAAATTTTATTAAAAAAACAGATATTCTCATTGTAATTTGGAGATGAAATTTGGGGGATTATCACTATAGCATCTATAAATATATTCAATGTCCTGCACAGCCAGTATAGTGTTGTGCTTGTGCAACTATGTTAGTTTGTTTTTGGCCATTTGTACTCTTTATTCCAGAAGACTTACCACCCTGTAGGGGTATGAAAGGCAAGGAAACCTCAGAGAGGGGTACACCCCTCGAGGTGCAATGGGACGATTCCCGTGGCTAAAGGTACCTTAGGAATCCCCCTAAGGAGAGAAGTGCTGCCACTGGAGGAGGAGGGGAGGATGGTGGGGCAAAGAAAAAGTGCTTTACAATGAGGCTGAGAGGAACTGCTTATATAGCTCAGGAAGTGGGGGTGGCTGGCTGCTTGGCCATTCAACTCCAGGCAAAGCCTTTCCAATTGAATGTACTGTGCAGCCAGTATAGTGTTATGCTTGTGCAACTGTGTTAGTTTGGTTTTGGCCATTCGCAATCTCTTTTCCAGAGGAATTACCACCCTGTAGGGGTACAAAAGGCAAGGAACCCTCAGAGAGGGTTCCACCCCTAGAGGTTCCATGGGACGATTCCCATGGCTAAAGGTACCTTAGGAATCCCCAAAAGAAATGTAGTACAATCATATCCCAAAGAATGAGGTGACACGAAGCTTATGAGCAAGCAGTAAGTGTGACATAGGAGCAGTAACTGTAACGTAGTAGCAGAGAAGCATAGACAGTTTGATAACATAATGAGATGCTCAGTTTGATAATGTAATGAATGCCCAGGTTTGCGTAGCATGATACTGATGGTTTGCATTGAGAATGAGGGGTTCATCTAAGGAGAGAGAGAGAATGGCAGGACATCCTCCACCTCCATCCAACAGCGGAACCTACCTAAAGAAACTAGGGAACACTACTATGCTAACTAACAGTTATGACCTGAGGCAACAGAGGAGAGAAAAAAACCCTATGAGGAGAAAATCTCTGGGGATCCAAGGCCTAGGTCACCTTCCCTCTAGGTGTGGAATAGTTTATTTAGTGATGGCTCTGCAGCTGCAATTTAGAAAACCCAATTAAAGGGAGGTGGAAAATATTCCAATTTGGAGAAAGGCTCTCACTCAAACCCTCTAGCGGGAATGCTGTGGAAGGTAGTGAGAAAACTCTGCAAGAATATGTGCAACCAAGGCAGAGGAGGACAGCAATGATTGCTGAGGCACTCACCTGGCCTACCCGCCCTAAACTCAAATCAGGTGAACCAGAGACAGTCATAGGGAGAATGCAGTGAAGGTGCCTTGCTAGGGAAACCACTAAAGCCAATGGACAACCGTCATAGTGGAACACTAGAGCCAAAGGAGATTGTCGTAACCACCCTTCACCGCTAGTCTAAATTCTACACCAGATGCTGCTGTCACACAGCAGGCAGCTAAAGCCAAGCCTGGGGTGAGAACATTCCCAGCTATGGGCCAGGCAAGAAGGATCCCGCCCCAAGTTGGATACGCTCAAGATGCAGACTAAATGCAGAGCGAGACCATTGGCTGCAGGAACCCTGCACCAGAATAGAATGTCTGTCATGCCCCAGAATTAGATTGAGAGCTGAGAAGCTGGCAAGCTGATTGAGCACTGGTGTGCTGATCATAATGAGCAGTGAGTGCTGAGACCTTGCAAGGTCAAAAGCAGATTGAGTGCAGCAGACATCCGAGAGGCTGAAGTCGAGAGGATGCAGTAGGCATGAGCGATCGATTGCATAAGCAAGCATGGACCTGTATGTAGGTCAGTAAACAGAGTAGTGATATAGATGCCAATCTCACTCAATCTAACATTCATCTGTTTGCTGATGATACTGTATTATATGTCAGCAATTTCTCACCATCAAAAGCCTGTGAACTGTTACAATCCGAATTCTCCATCCTGCAACACAATCTACTGGATAAAAAACTACTTCTAAATGCCAAAAAAACAAAAGCTATGTTCCTTGCCACAGAGTTGCTCTGCCACTACCCCATCACCCACCACCTACAATTATCCACCCTACTTGGAAAGCTGGAATTTGTTGATAACTTCAAATACCTTGGAGTCTGGATTGATAAGAGCTTGACTATACTGTCCATATTGAAGAGCTACTAAAAAGCTGAGACAAAGGCTTGGTCTATTTTTTAGAATAAAACACTACCTTAACAGAGACTCCAAAAAAAGGTTAATCCAGGCATCATTCCTATACCTCATTGATTATGCTGACTTTCTCTATGGCCATTGTTCACTCCACCTCTTAAATAAGCTGGACACCCTGTATCATAGGTCCATCAGATTTATTACTGACCTTCCCTCCAGCACCCATCATTGCTCTCTTTATATGGCAGTCAACTGGACATCCCTACAGCACAAAAGAAATAGGAATACTGCAATCTGGATATTCAAAGCTTTATCAGGCAAACTACCCGCCTATATCACAGACTGTTTTACCCAAATTACTTCTAGGCCATGTACCTTAAGGATCAGTAAACTTATCATTCTAAAAGTTCCCAATGCCTGCACCCGGTTTGGGAGGGCCTCTATCAGCTACATTTTAGCAGTTACTTGGAACTCAATCCAAAAATCCATGAAGCTAAATAGCCTCTTACCTTTAACATCCTTCAAAAGATTATTCTCCATCCTATTTCAGAACACTGCAATTGCTTTTATAAGGCCTAATCCCTACCCTACCTACCCTCCCAACCCCTTTTCCATGTTCCATTATGTTAATTCTACTTCTATTTTCCAATCACCTGTTATACTCTCATAAAAACCAACTAGGCCCTACAAATTGTATATTTTGCCTGCTATACCCATTGTCTCCTTTTCTTACAGGTTAAATGGTTTTACTGGGTCTTGTATATATGTAAATTGTTGTATATTATCTTTTTATGTTATTGTACGACTGCTTATATTATTCTTGTCGATGTAAAAATAATTGTACTCTTATTTATATGACCACTCAGGTCCATCTTGTAAATGAGCTTCGCTCAATGATGTTCGCCTGACTAAATAAAGATTTGATTGATTGATTGATTGAGTAGTAATAAGTTGTCCTGCATGTAGGTCTGCATAACATACTAGCAATGAAACAGCACTGAATAGTGGGGCAAGCCAGCCAGACATTTAAAAGCCAAATCAAAGTGACAAATACTCTGAGGATTTTCGGCGGTGAAGGCAGGATTTAGAACAGAAATAATTAGCCACATGGGGCCACGACTCCCCAAACACTTCACAGACCCCGCCGTAGGACAAACAAGAAAGTTATGGAAGGGCCGAGAACCACATGCAGATATTAAAGTTAGTTTAACAGCCTCAGCAGGAGCTTTTAGCTGACCTCAGAGTAGAACAGGGTGAACAAACATAAAAGCAACATCTGTATGGAGTACACTGAGTTGTAACTGCAATAAACGTAAATAAGGGGACACAATGCTCTGAAAGCAGGTGTAGCCAGCAGTGCAATGAAGCTGCTACAATGAGGTAAGTAGAATGACAGAGCATGATTGAGCTGCATAGCTGGTCTCAGTGTAAGCCTGAGTCAGGTGAAAACAATTGAGTATGCAATATGGAGCAGTTGTGGTTGAGCTGAAACACACAAATAATGATTGCAGTTGCATAGCAGTAGCTTGAGAATTGTGAGTAACTGAAAGCAAGTAGTAGGAGCTCTGGAACAATATGCTAGGAGTTTAGAAACAAAGCCCCCCAAAAAACAAAAAAACAAAACCAAAGACACACAAACACAGAAAACGGAACAAAGACAGACAGAAGCACACATGCAGCTGAAGGCAAAATACAAACCAGAAGCAGGAAAATAAACACAGAAATCCAGCAAAGACAAGCAGGAGCAGCGCGGAGGGGGCGGGGGGCTCAGCCAGCCTTGCAGGCTCCAACTAGCTCAAAGGACAGACCGACAGAGCCTTCGGCTGCAAAGAAAAAGTGCTTCACAATGAAGCTGAGAGGAACTGCTTATATAGCTCAGGAAGTGGGAGTGGCTGGCTGCTTGGCCATTGAACTCCAGGCAAAGCCTTTCCAATTCTTTAGGTTTCTAGTAATAAACAAGCAGAGTCCTGCTTCATTTTTTCTTCATCAATTTCCCATCAATATTTGTTTATAACATAGCTAAACATCCCATAAATCTCCAACTTCTTGCATATCTTTTGGCTGTTTTTTAAACACTGTATAGTCTTTGATAACAAAATTGTTTCACGGCCATATTTTCTGTAGTTTAATTATATCAACTATATTAAGGAACTGTAACAGATCCAGGTCTGCCAACTTATTCTATATCCCAGCAATGTTCCAAGATACCATATGAACATGCAAGCATGCCAGCGGATAACGCCCTTATGGTCTGTTTAGACTGCTCGAGCCTGCAGGTCCCACTGTGCTTATAGAGGGGAACTGCCCTCTTCCCCATTGTCCCCATTAACCTCCCTGAATACCTCCTCCCCCCACTCCTCCTCCTCTACCTGCAACTTCCCCTTCACTCTGTCCCATCCTCTATTGAAACTATGCAATATTCTAAGGGAGACCACCTCTACCAACAACTTGTTCCACTTTGCCACCACCATCTCACTGAAAAAGTGCCTGCTCATCTCCCCCCCTGAACCTTCCCCCCACCAGCTTTGGGCTATGCCCCCTAGTGGATGTGTTCCCACTAAAGCTGAAGAGACCCTTGGTGTATACCCTGTTTGTACCTTTAAGGTGTTTGAAGGTCTCGATCATATCTCCCCTCTCCCTGCTGTCCTCAAGAGAGTACATGTTGAACCCCCCTGAGCCTCTCCTCATAGGTTTTGCCCTGCTGGTCCTATATCATCTTGGTTGCCCTTGTCTGGACACTTTCCAGTGAGTTGGCATCCATCTTAAGACAGGCGCACCAATACTGCATGCTGTACTCTAGGTGTGGTCTGACAGCTGATCTGTACAGTGGCAGTATGGCCTCCACCTTACTGCTGGTAATCCCCTTGGCTATGTAGCCCAGCATCCGATTTGCTTTGGCTGCTGCCTTCCTCCAGTGTGCTGAGTGCTTCATGTCACTTGTAATGATCACTCCCAATTCCTTTTCCTCTTCTGACCTGGTTACCTGCACACCACACAACCAGTATTTGGTTCCTGGATTCCTTGCCCCCAAGTGCATAACCTTACACTTTATAGCATTGAAACCCAGGTGTCAAATGCTACACCACTTCTCTAGCTTAGCCAGGTCTTCCCTGAGTTCATTCTCCCCCCTTCCATATCCATATCCATCATTCCACAGAGTTTTGTGTCATCCCCGAACAGGCCAATGAAGATGTTAAACAACACTGGGCTGAGCACCGAGCCCTGTGGAACCCCACTGATCACTGTCCAAGCTGCTGAGGTTACCTTCCTGACTACTACCTTTTGATTTCTGTCATGCAACCAGTTTTTGACCCATCTAGCAAACTTTGCCGCGCCCCCAGGTCTTCCAGTTTCCTGACCAGTCTACTATGAGGCACAGAGTCAAAGGCCTAGCTGAAGTCCAGATACAGGACATCGACCAGTTGGCCCTTGTCCACTGTCCTGATCACCCAGTCAAAGAAGCCATTTTCCTCCTGCAAGCTCACCAGTCTTTCTTCAGGATGGTGTCCATCAGCTTCCCCACTGTTGAGGTTAGGCTGTGTGGCTTGTAGTTCGCTGGTTCCTCCCTCAGTCCACTTTTATGAAGAGGCACCACATGTACAGTTCTCCAGTCCCAGGGCATATTCCCCAATTCCAGAGAGGTGTTTAACAGGCCTGCCAGGAGACATGCTAGCACCTCCGCCAGTTCTCTTCAGATCCTTGGGTGCACACCGTCTGGCCCTAGGGATTTTTTCACCTTCAAGGCCCTTAGGCCCTTATGCACCCGGTCAACTTCTATTATGCCATCCTTGTGGCCAAGAGACAAAAGGGAAAGGATAGAAAAGAGATGGATGGGGGGTAGGATATAGGGGCAGACTAGATGGGCCAGGTGGTCCTCATCTGCCATCAAATTCTATGTATCTATGTCTCCCCCTTCACAGTTCCCATCCCCCTGCTCCCCTGTGTCCGTACTTCTCCCTAGTGAAGACAGAGCAGAAATATTCGCTAAGTGCTTCCGTTTTCTCTTCACTTCCCTCTGCCCAGCCCAGAAGCACCAAGATATCTCGTCGGTGAGAATGCCGACCTCCCCCACAGCGACAGCACAATACTGACGCAGGTATTGTGCCGCCTCTTCTATCGCTGTTTTCTGTGGGGGGGCTGCGCTGCAGCCCCCAGACTCTAGGATTCAAACTCCAGGTTGGAGTTGGTCTGGGAGGAGGCGGAACACTGGGAAGCGAAACACAGAAAAAGGACCAATACATGAATGTCGCCATAATGGTCTTTTTCTGTGTTTTGCCCGATCGAGTGTGGAAGCCACAAGGGGGTGCTACGGCCCAGCCCCCTCCTCTTTTAATCTGACAATCTCATCTGTAATGTCCCTCTTCTCCTTTATGTATTGGAAAAGAGGCCTTCTCACCTGTTTTACTCCCTGTGCTAGTTGTACTCCCCCTTGCAGCCTTTGCGTCTCTAACCGCTCTGCTCGCCTTCCTTGTTTGGGCACAGTAGTTCTCCCTATCCTCTTTCTGCATATTTAAATAGTGTGTCTTTTTTGATGTACTATTTATATTAATGCACCTTATGGATAAGGAGGAGGCAGAAAGAATTGCTAATTTTATAATTTCTGTAATTAGCCTCAAAAGGAAAAAAATTCTTATCTCAAAAACTCGGGGGAGCCTTAACTGAAATTACTCAATTTCACAGCTTACTGTGTGATAGATATGTAACAGTCATGATATATAGTATTATGCCAGGAATTACTGAATAATTAGAGGATGTGCAATATATTTATCGGAATACCCTGCATTACTGTATCTGAATAATGAATGTGTATTAAGTTTTTTATTGTAAATTATTGGATATATTTTTTTTTATCCGTTGTAGTGTCCAAAACTTGTATGTCTTGGATGAGCAATAAAAACTTTACTTACCTATCCTCTTTCTTCTGAGTACAGACGAACATACGAAGAATGCCAGCAGCTACAGGCCTGATGAGCTATCTAGTCTGCTCTAGTGTGCAGCTAGCAGTCTGTTACACTGCAGCTGCTCCCCCCTCTCCTACTCGTATATCCAGTTTCATGCCCATACTAGCTGTTACCCCTCCCCCAGTGCCTCATTGGCGATCTTCCCCCTGACTTTGTCCCATCCCCTCTTAAAACTACCCACCGACTTCAAGGATACCACCTCCTCAGGCAATGTGTTCCACCCTGTCACCATTCTCTCCATGAAATAGTACCTTCTCATTTCCCATCTGAATCTACCGCCTTTCAACTTTAGATTGTGCCCCTTGTGTTCCTTTCTCTCCTTAATCTTAAAATTCTCTCTGTACCACCTTTATTTACACCTTCCATATATTTGAAGGTTTCTATCATGTCCCCTCTATCCCTCCGTTCCTCCAGGGAGTACATGTTGAGCTCCCTCAGTCTCTCCTCATAGGGTTTGTCCTCCATACTGAGGATCATCCTGGTTGCTCTGTGTTGGACCCCCCAACAGCAGTTTAACAACTTTCTTTAAGTGGGGGCACCAGAACTACACACAGCACTCCTGGTGTGGCCTCACCAATGACCTGTACAGTGGCAGGATGACCTCCCCTCTCCTGAACATAATTCCTCTGGTAATACACCCCAGCATCTTATTAGCCTTAGCTGCCACTTTTCTGCACTGCACTGAATGGTTCATTTGCCACGTTATTATCACCCCATGATCTTTTTCCTCCTCTGTAGGGGATAACTGTAACCCCCTAGTTGGTAATGATTCCTTAGGTTTCTTTCTCCCAAGTGCATGATTTTGCACTTCCTTGCATTGAACCCCTGCTGCCGTGTTTCCGACCAGTGTCCGTGTCTAGGCAGATCATCCTGTAGCCCCTGCCACACCTCTGTATTATACACCACTGCTCCTAATTTTGTGTCATCTGCAAAAAGGCTGATCTTATTTTTAATCCCATGCAAGATGTCAGCAATGAAAATGCCAAACAACACTGGACCCAGTACTGAGCCCTGTGGTACCCCACTGGTTACAGCACTGGTTTGTACTTCCAGAAGATTGCCCTTTTGTCCCTTACCATGCTTGCCCCCTGCTTGCTGAATCAGCTGGGCTTCTCCACCTAGTGGACTCCATGATACGTTGTATCAGGAACCCACTCTGGACTGCATCCAACAGTACTTGCTCCATGGTGCAGGAAGTAGCCAGGATTTTCCAGTCCATCATAGGTAGATTGAAATCCCCCATTATTACTACCTCCCCTTTACTGGACACTTCCATGATTTGGGACCCCAGTACATTGTCTAACTCCTCATCCTGGGAAGGTAGCCTGTAGACCACACCCATCCTTAGTTTCCTCCCCTTAGTAGTTTGCACCTGTACCCAAAATACTTCTGCCTGTCCTTCCTTCCTTTTTTGTAAAGTGTTTTACTTTTCCCAGTCTTTTGTGCTACCTGTTGCTCTATTGTATAGATAAGTCACTGTACACTCTCTAGATTTAAATTTGGGCATTAGTATGCTAAACGTCACCATAGAGTGATTATTATTTGCTAGAGGAACCTTAACGTTGCATGATGATGTCAAAATGTTTTCAGACATTATGATGTGGTGTCAGAATGTCTTCAGACACTAGTATTATATCCAGGAAATGAATCTCCCTGCTTGGTGGGGGACTCCATTGTAAGGGGGATAGATTTGGGGACAAGGAGGGAGGGAGGGGGTGAGGGAGGTTAGGTGCCTACCCAGCGCCAAGGCTTAAAGGGACAGGCAGTGGATCCTGAGGATAGCTAGAGAAGCAGAATGGGAGGGAGAGCTGGATGTCATTGTCCACCTAGGGACAAATGACTAGGCTAGGCTAGAAACTAGGCGAGAAGAGTGCAGGAGGAGTTCATGGAATTGATAAGGGGTCTTAGGCAGGTAGCATGCTCAGTGGCTTTTTCTGAGGTTTTGCATTCTACAATAGGAGGGAGGACTGGTACTCCATACCAAGAGCTTCAACCAATGGTTGAAGGATTGGTGCAGAGAGGAGGGTTTCAGCTACATTGGGGACTGGGGTCCCATCTGGAAGGATAAAGGCCAATACAAGGGAGATGGTCTGCATCCTTCCTGGAAGGGAAATACAGTCCTCAGTGAATGGTTTAAATGCTACATTAGCAAGCATTTAAATTAGCCGATGGGGGTGGCAGAAGGAAGAAGGGAAACATAAACTGTTCATTCCCACAAGTTGAAGTAGTCAGTAGAGAAAACCCCAAGGGAAGAAAATTCCCAGGGGTTCCTAATAGCAGGAAAAGCAGAACAGTAGAAATGAAGAGTGATGGGAATGAAGGTAGAGGGGATAAGGAGAGTAGGCAAAAGGGGAAAATGGGGGCTGACAAGAAGGGGGGTAGAAGAATTTGGAAGGCCATGGGCACAAATGCTCGGAGTCTGGGAAATAAATTCCTGGACATTGTGGTCATTATGGCAGAGGCTGACCTCGACATTGTCACCATTACTGAGTCATGGTGCAATGAGAACCATGGCTGGGATATTGCCATACCAAGATATACTCTGTTAAGGAAGGATAGGGAGGGTAAGAAAGGAGGAGGAGTCGCTCTTTATGTAAGGGACAGCATAAAAGCAACAGAGACACAGGGAATACAGGGAAGGTTGGAGGAACTGTGGATCACCCTAGAGACATGGAATGGAACTGTTATTCTCACTGAAGTGATCTACAGACCTCCAACATGGCGGGGGGGGGATAAGGCACTAGTTGAAGCCATCCAAAAGATGGCGTCCAGGTGGGAGGTGCTGCTGGTGGGGAACCTCAGTCTGCTGGCTGTGGGTTAGACCATCCCAGCTGCAGCTTTAGCTAGGAGCAGGAGCATCCTGGACTCACTGCAAGGGGGGTTCCTCAGGCAACTAGTAAGAGAGCCCACTCATGAGGAAGCGATAGTGGATCTTGTACTCACCAACAGGGCAGTGTTACCGACGCCACAGTGGGTGGCCACCTGGGGACCAGTGATCACCATACGGCGTGGTTCAATATAAGTACAGTGCCACAATCAAACCACACAAAGTTGAGGGTATTGGACTTCAGGAGAGCTGACTTCACAAAGATGGGGGAATACCTCAGGGATTCCCTGGTGGGGGGGAGGACATGGGTGGTGTGGAGGTACAGGGGGTGAAAATAAAAGGGGCCATAGTGAAGGCAACAAACAACTGCGTCAGACATATAAGCAAAAGCAAGAAGAAAAAGAGACCGCTATGGTTCTTAAAAGAGGAGGCTGGAAAGGTAAGGGCAAAAAAGTTAGCATTTATGCGGTACAAGGAGACATGGAGGGAGGAGGATAGGGAGATGAATCAGGAGAAGCAGAGGGAGGCAGGGAAAGCAGTCATGAGTGCAAAGGAGAAAATAGCCCAGGCAGTAAAGAAAGGGCAAGGCATTTTTTAGGCATGTAAGTGAAAGGAGAAAAACAGGGAAGGGATTGTAAGGCTAAGGAGGGAAGGGGAGAAGTGTGCGGAGAGGTACCAGGAAAAAGCAGACATCCTGAAAAAATACTTTTGTTCAATGTTCACAGAGGAAGGGGAAGGGGAAGGTGAGGGACCACAGATAAGTGACAGGAGCATAGAAGGAAGGGAGGTGGACACTAGTCCATTTACAGAGGAGAGAGTCCCGAAGGAACTCACAAATCTGAAAGTGGACAAGGCAATGGGACCAGACAGGATACATCCAAGGATATTGAAGGAACTCAGACAGGTGCTGGCTACACCTCTGACAGTCCTGTTTGACCACTCACTGAAGACGGGAGTGGTCCCGGAGGACTGGAGGAGAGCAGACGTAGTCCTACTTCATAAAAATAGTAGCAGGGAAGAAGCTGGCAATTACTGGCCAGTCAGCTTTACTTCAGTGATAGGTAAATTAATGGAACCATGGCTGAAGGAAAGGATTGTGGAATATCTAGAAACCATCGGCTTACAGGATCCGAAGAAGCATGGATTCACTTGGAGAAGATCATGTCAGACAAAACCGATAGATTTCTTTGACTGGGTGAACAGGAAGTAGACCAGGGTGGAGCAGTGGATATGGCCTACCTAGAGTTCAGTAAGGTCTTTTCCACATAGGAGACTCATAAACAAGCTGGGAAGCCTGGGAGTGGGTCCAAAAGTGGTAAACTGGGTAAGGAATTGGTTGGAGGATAGGCAACAGAGGGTGGTGGTAAATGAAGTTCACTCCAAGGAAGGGACAGTGACCAGTGGAGTGCCACAAGGATCAGTACTGGGACCGGTCCTCTTTAATGTCTTTATTAGCAACATTGCAGAAGGGCTAGAAGGAAAGGTATGCCTTTTTGAGATTACACTAAAATCTGCAATACAATCGACATTCCAGCTAGGGTGGAAAAACTGAATAGGGATCTAGGAATGTTTGAGGAGTGGTCAAGAGTGTGGCACTTAAGTTTCAATGTGAAGAAGTGCAAAATCATGCACTTAGGGCACAGAAACCCAGGGGAGGAGTACAAGATGGGGGGACTGGTACTGACGACCATCAACAGGAAAGAGACCTGAGGGTGATCATATCTAATAACCTAAAGGTGGCCAAACAAAGTGACAAGGCTGTGGAGAGAGCCAGTGGAACGCTACTGTAACCCCCCTGTCGGAGGCTTACCTGCTTGCCCCCTCAGGGCTGCCCCAGTCTCCATTTTTCCCCATTCTGGTCCCCCTTCTGGCTGAGCTCCAAATGGTCCCCACTTTCCACTGGATCTTCTCTCTGGCTCCTGCAGTATTTTTTAATTCCAGAATGGGGCTGGAGGAGCTGAATTGCAGAGCCACTGACTTATTTTGCACTCCAGTGCAGGGTTGGTGATCCGCGTATCTGCAGAACTGCATTGTGGTCTTTGGCTGTTCCCATGGCCACACAGATGCCTCTCCATGGTCCCGGCCCCACTCTTAAGCTAATCAGGGCCCGGAGACCTGGAGGAGGTCCATAGGGAGCAGCAAAAGTGTTTGGGAGCAGAGCGCCATTCGCTCTACAGAACTGGGGTAGCCTCATGAATATTAATGAGGCTGTGTGCATAATGATGAGTTCAGCCTGTCTAGTGGATGAGGGCAGTGCACAACAGTGCTAGTGATGGGAAGGGGGGCTGAAAAAAATGTAAAATGGAGCAGTGGTGCAAAAGGGCAGAGGGGCTGTTACAATCCAGTGGGGCTGTCTTTGAATAAAATTTTTTATACAGGCTGCCTCAGGGCCAGAAAGTGAGGGGCAACTGAAAATGAATAGGGAGCTTGCCTGCTGCTTGGGGACAGTGAGAATCTGCATTAGTGACAGTCAGGGACTTAAACCTAAAAGGCAGTGATTGTTAGGGCAGGGGATTGTCACCAGACCATGGGACTGTTGTTAAATAAATAGGTTTATTCTGGCTGCAGTGGGGCTAAAAATGTGGGGACACTGAGTGAACTGTATGGACACTGTTGTTTGACAGCCAAGATTGCAACCTTGTGATCATAGTACAGCCAATCGAAGAGCCAGGATTTGCAAGGGGACTTCTGGGACTGTTTGTTGGACTTATGGGGGGAAAAAGCTGGGGAAAATCTTGGTGCTCTTTCCCACAACCAATCAGGCGATGAGGAAGTCTCATACATATTAATTTTTGTCACGGACAGTGGCTTCAGCCAATGGGGAGCTGCCAGAGAGCTCCCCAAATCCCAGAGACTGTCTGGTTCTGAGTTAATTTGGTGGGAGCCCTTCCAGAGGAAGGGGACTCCTGCCCCTATGCAGAAGATGGGGCTGCAAGGCTGGGGAAGGGACTGCCAGCCACTTGTCCCCCAGGGGCTGGAAATGTCTTTCCCTATGGAGGAGGAATGTGTTAAAGGAGTGCGGTTTTGCAGCTCTGCTGAGAGAGAGAGAGAGAGAGAAAGATGCAAGTTTCTGCAAAAGGCTGCTGTAGAAAAGGAGCTACACCACACCCAGTGAAGAGTTCTGATCAGAGGTGCTGGAGAAAAACTGAAATCTATTTCTGCACCTAAATGGTGAGAAGCCAGGATGGAAGGAAAATGATCAAGGTTCAAGAGAGGGGAAAAGGTTCTGTCTGTACCCTGGGTGGACTCAACATCACAAGAAACAGGGGAAGGACACTGGTGTAAGGTAATGGAAATGTCTGGTTCTGGTTGGAAAACAGATCTGGTTGTGGAACACTTGATATGGGAGTCCCCTTGACTTGTTGGGGCTTTGCCAGTAAAACCAAGTACACTTGGTATGGGAGTCTCCCTGCACAAGGAGGCTTGGCCAGTAAAACCAAATAGTCTGAAAAGGAAAAAAAGGTTCTGTGAGAAGAAGAGAGGGCCTCTTCTGGTTAGTCCGAGTTTGTGAGCACCTGCACAGTGGAGGAAGTTCAGGGTTACTAGTGGGGTACCGCAGGGTTCAGTATTGGGTCCAGTTCTTTTTAATGTCTTCATAAGTGACATTGCAGAGGGACTGGAAGGAAAAGTATGCCTCTTTGCAGATGACACAAAGATCTGCAACAGGGTTGATACACAAGGAGGTGTGGAAAGGATGAGAAGGGACTTGGCAAGGTTGGAGGAATGGTCAGAAGTATGGCAGCTTGGATTCAATGCAAAGAAGTGCAAAATAATGCACCTGGGAAACAAGAACCCAGGGGAAGAATACACAATGGGGGGAGGTAGTAACAACAACAAAAAAGGAAAGAGACCTGGGGGTAATCATATCAGATGACCTTAAGGTTAGCAAGCAATGTGAGAAGGCAGTAGGGAGGGCTGGGGGTATACTGGGATGCATAGGGAGAGGCATCAGCAGCAGAAAACAGGAAGTTGTTATCCCTCTGTACAGACAGTTGGTGAGACCCCATCTGGAGTAGTGCGTCCAGTTCTGGAGACCCGATCTCCGCAAGGACATAGACAGGTTAGAGGCAGTCCAGAGGAGGGCAACTAAAATGGTGCGGGGTCTGCAAGAGAAGCCATATGAGGAGAAACTAAAGGAGCTTAATATGTATACCCTTAAGGAAAGAAGGGAGAGGGGGGACATGATAGAAACTTTTAAGTACCTCAGTGGAATCAACAAAGTCCAAAAGGGTAGCATCTTTCAGAAAAAGAGACGTGCAAGAACAAGGGGACACAATTTAAAGATAGAGAGGGGGGTGCAGGGGCAATGTGAGGAAGTATTATTTCACAGAGAGGGTAGTGGATGCATGGAACAGACATCCTGAGGAGGTTGTGGGGTCTAAAACTGTGGGAGAATTCAAGAATGCATGGGACAGACATCAGGCAATTCTTGTGGGGGGTAGGAAGAAATAGGCTGTTGGTTAACTAGGATCTGCGGCCTATCCTGTAGTTAGGGAAATGGGCAGACTAGATGGGCCTAGCAGTCCTTATCTGCCGACAAAGTCTATGTTTCTATGTTTCTATGAAGTATTTTCACAGTAAAGAGACTGGCTGAGAAATGGTGTTGTTCTGAATTTTCCCAATGTCTCACTGAGTCCATGTGCTTAGTGGGAAGCGGAAGCACCAAGATATCTTGTCAGCGAGAATGCCAACCTCCCCCACAGCGATGGCACAATACCAATGCAGGTATTGTGCCACCTCTTGCATTGCTGTTTTCTGTGGGGGGCTGTGCCCCCATGCCCCCCGACTCCCCAGGCTCTAGGATTCCAACTCCAGGTCGAAGTTGGTCCGGGGAGGGGGCGGAACACTGGGGGAAGGCGAAACACAGAAAAAGGACCATTACCGCGAATGTCACCATAAGGGTCTTTTTCTGTGTTTCGCCGTCAGGGTGTCGACAACAAGGGGCGCTATGGTGGGAAGCTAGAGACTGAGTTCTGATTGAACAAAACCATGGCTGCCATGATGGTAGTGTGACTAAAGGGTGTTTTACTTAAATCTCAAAGACTAAAAATTGCCCAACGGAGCTGGGCTAAAGAGACTGAGATTTCTGCTCAATATTTCAACCTGGAGCCAGGTAGGGAACCAACTAACCCCTGCCAAGTGGGGCAGACTGGGCCACAAGGAGCCACGGGCACATATCTGAGTACTGAGGCACTCTGATCCATTGGGGAGCCGGACCATGGGGTCACTCCTGGGTCTGGGCTCCTTTGTGGCCTGTAAAGCCTTGCATTCATGCTTTGCATCTGGCCTGAAAACAGGTTGAAGGGGACAAGCTGCAAGACCTTCAATCAAGTGGAAGATCCAAGCTGCAGAGTGCTGTTCCACTTCTCCAGTCTCGTCAGTTCAAATCTCCTAGTTCTGCTGCTCCAACTTTCCCCAGAGGCACAGTCACAATGCCACCATAGACTGGTCAAGCGAAACAGTGAGTACCTGCAGGAATTGTCCTGCACCTGGGGGATTTACATAGTTGTTTTCAAGCTATGCCCCATGGAGTAGTGAATCTTACAGAAATAATAGGGAAAAGTAAAAGCTAATTAAATGTAAGCATGACAATGCCGGATGACCAGCTACGCTTCAGGCCTGCAACAAATACTTGAGTACCCGGTCAGTGGATAAAGGGGGTTATGAAATGGGCATCATAAATTAAGAGCTCTCATTGGCTGCTAGGGATGTGATATTCATTCTGATGCACAGGAAAAAGGACCAACACTGGCCAGTGGGCATTGATATAGGTGATGCTGCCCACTTCAGAATGTTAGAAAAACCAAATGCAGCCATCTTGTTTGTGCCAGAAGTGGTGCCAGCTGAACTGTAAAAAATAAAATAAATACCTCTGACGCCTCTTCACTTTGCCTCAGTGTTTCAGTAAATAGATTTTTTTAAATCCATCTGCCCATTTCCTCATGGATGCAGCATGAAACGAACAGCCATTCTCTCTCTCAGCCCACCCGCTCGATCATGTATTTAAAAAAAAAAAACGGAACAGCCACGATCTCTTCACCAGCCCGACCGCTCACTCTTTAAACTCTATTTTTTTAATTTTAACAGAAAAAGAAACGAACAACTGTGATGTCTCTCCCAACCCGGACGCTCCTTCATCTATTAAAGAAAAACCGGAACAACCGCCATCTCTTTACCTGCTCGCCCAGTCACTGTCTCTATCAGCCCACTTGCGATCTCTGTACCAGCCCGCCCAGTCACTGTCTCTATCAGCCCACTTGCTCACTCTGTCTTTTAATTAAAAAAAAAAAGAAACAAACCACCACAATTTCTCTTATTTGTCTCCACAAGCAGCACTGGGGGGGGGTACTGCTATGATTACCAGACCTCCGCGATCTCTGTACCAGCCCACCCACTCGCTCTATCTATCAGCCCACCTGCTCACTACAGTTTTTGTTTTTTAATAAAAAAAAAAAAAAAGAAACAGCTGCAATCTATCTTATTTCTCTCCACGCAGCATGGGGGGGAGCTACTGCTATGACAACCAGACCTACTAAAGTACAGAAGCCTTTGTAGGACAAAATTACTTCAGTGCAAACAAAAAAACACATAGCACACTTAGGCGGAGGAACTATTTTATTAAAAGTGACACAAACATACATGTTTTTTCCTACTTAAAATTGGAAATTTAACCTACTAAATGCAGTTGAATGAAAGATGGCCATTTCATAAGCTCAATAAACCACTCAAGGGTGTGCGTTAGACAGTTTAACACACGGCTAGGAGGCTGGACGCACTCGGCCATTGACCTCGTGCCTCACTACACCTCCTAGCCGTGTGTTAAACTGTCTAACGCACACCCTGTCATGGCTTATTGCTTACTAAACTGGTACCAGTTGGGGCTGTGTATTTGTTTAATCAGCAGCAGTTAGCAAGATAGAGGGTTGGTGGCTGCAAGTACAGTATTAACAAACTCTGGTCAGAGCTGACATGGCTGTGGAGAACTTTTTGGGTGCTTTTACCCATTATTTCTAATGAATTTGCACAATGCAGATCTGCTGAGAGGCAGTTTCAATGTGGTCTTCCTTTTACACATTTTTACAATGTGTTTTCCTAGAATATGCTTGCTGATTGCTATATGTTTAACCTGGATAGTTCACAGAAAACATGGCATCTTATTTTCAGTGGGTCTCTACATCTTTGCAATATTATGCTGCATTGCGTAAAATCATAACACACTGAAAACAATATTTTACATCTGGACTAGCCTACCCTGAATAGATACATTATAAAAATGCTAAAATCATGACCCCATTGAAAATAAGATATTGCATCTAATCTGGGATATCCTGAGTAAATACAGTGCAAAAATGTGTAAAATGAAGATCCCTATGGCAATGAGATGTAGCATATCCCCTGCACTATCCACGATACAAAATATATAAGAAATATTTAAAGGAAATGTACTGTAAACTGAACTTCACTGTGTTCACTGACATAAACAAACAGTTTATTTATTGTTTTATAACATATTAGATTGCAGTGTTTATTTCGAATGTTGTGGCCATGAGGATGGTGTGTACAGTGTGTGTGTGTTTGCTGTAGTTCAATATATTTGTTTTCCCAAAAAGCATAATAAAAAATGCCTGCTGATTGCTATATATTTATCCTTAGTTCACAGAAGACCTGGCATATGTCTGAGACAGTGCTTATCAGATAGTGTCTTAAGAGGTTAAAAAAAACAGTGTAAATCTTTTCAGATTCGTTGCTGGGAGAGTTGCTGGGAAAGGGTGACATTTATGAGATATGACTCTTTCCTGAAGGAGAATACCTGCCCAACTGAAGACAGTAGTAGGAAAATATTTAAATGCTAAGTATTTAAATGTGCAAGTTGTTGTATTTCAAAGGGGGTAAACAAATCTCCAGCTTAATAGGCAACCAATATTTAACAAGCTGTTTCAGTTTCCTAATAGCCATTTGATAAGCAACTTGGAGTGCTGTCTCCAACATTCTAGACAGAAGGAAGGGAGTATTTTATTTCAACTGGCATAGTGATTTATAGGTGTGGAAGGATACATTGAAAATTGCAAAAATGTGTTCCATGATCCTCCATTTTTCCAGCTACAAACAGCAAGATGGCTGTAGACTCCGCCCACAGCCATAAAAATGTGGTTTGGGATTCAAAGGGGAAATAGTTGTTTGAAAATGCTACTCTTTAAATGCAAATTTACAAAAATGTTTTGCTTAATCTCTACTCCATCTACCCAGTCCTACCCCCATACAAATAAAAGAATGGTTTACTATTTTGGAAGAATTCTGACTTGTGAGCATATTATTAGCTTAAAGTAGCAGTATTTGTTTGTAACGATACACATTTTTCAGTAATAAGTTTGTCTGGCAGAAATAGCAAGATACACATGTTTTTTGTTTTGGTTTCTTTCATTCCTGACTCAAGATGTGGGGTCTTGAAGTTTATAAAAGTTCCCACACCCATGCCACACCCATGCCATGCCCATGCCACACCCACCATGAAAAAAATTGTAATGTTTCATGCTGTTTACTATCAGAAACATGCAGAAGAACCATCCTAATACAACTACAGCATGAATCTAGCATGTACATTCAACAAGTACTGGGGAAGAGATTTTTAAAAATGGCAAACGGCAGCCATCTTTAATGATGTGAGTCACTAATTACAAAATCAGCTCTAAAAAATTCTTAACATCTGAGAAAAGGGGGCGTGGCCTGACTACTGAAGGAATGGCTGCTTGAAATCTCAGCTCTCTCACTCCTGCTACAAAATCCGTAATTATATGATGCCCTAGAACTTATCTACTACCTGCAAATATACATATAAATAGAACTTACCTAACTGCTACCTGTGATTGGCATTTTATCCTGCACAGTTGCCGGGATTGAAGCACCTGCATATCTTATCTTCAGCCATGAGAAAGGGACAAATGGAGCCCTGAGATGGCAGTCCCCCCAAATCTGGGGGAAAACCTGCAAGAAATACAGGGGATGTTTGATTAGCTCCTAAATAAAATCAGCCAACTGGAAGTAGCAGCTCAGCATACTTCAGAGGACATTGTAAATATCTCCCAGTGCACCAGTGTTAACGAGCAAATCCTTGCAGACATGGGAGAAAAAATGCTCAAGCTGGAAGCCCATATTTGAGAACTGGATCACACAATAAATCTCCTCTAGCAGCAGGTCGAGGACCTCAAGAACTGCGGCCAGAGGAATAACTTACATTTTGTGGGCATCCCTGAGGAGACTGAAGGCCACCAACCCATCAGTTTCCTGCAACAAGTAATCCCTGGACTGGAGTCTCACTCTTGGGCCTGCCCCATAGAAATAGATCAGGACGACTGCTCCCTTGCCCCTAAGGCCCCGTCTGCAGCTCACCCACTACCCATCCTGGCACAGTTCTTCCAGTTCTAAGACAGGGAGGCTATAATAATTGCAACCCATGCCAAGAAAGCCTTGCATTCACACTCTGCATCTGGCCTGAAAACAGGTTGTAGGGGACAAGCTGCAAGACCTTCAATCAAGTGGAAGTTCCAAGCTGCAGAGTGCTGTTCCACTTCTCCAGCCTCGTCAGTTCAAATCTCCTAGTTCTGCTGCTCCAGCTTCCCCCAGAGGCACAGTCACAATGCCACCATAGATTGGTCAAGCGAAACAGTGAGTACCTGCAGGAATTGTCCTGCACCTGGGGGATTTACATAGTTGTTTTCAACTATGCCCCATGGAGTAGTGAATCTTACAGAAATAATAGGTAAAAGTAAAAGCTAATTAAATGTAAGCATGACAACACCAGACGACCAGCTGCACCTCAGGCCTGCAACAAATACTTGAGTACCCGATCAGTGGATAAAGGGGGTAAACTGGTACCAGTTGGGGCTGTGTATTTGTTTAATCAGCAGCAGTTAGCAAGATAAAGGTTGGTGGCTGCAAGTATTAACAAACTCTGGTCAGAGCTGACATGGCTGTGGAGAACTTTTTGGGTGCTTTTACCCATTATTTCTAATGAATTTGCACAATGCAGATCTGCTGAGAGGCAGTTTCAATGTGGTCTTCCTTTTACACAATTTTATAATGTGTTTTCCTAGAATATGCTTGTTAATTGCTATATGTTTAGCCTGGATAGTTCACAGAAAACATGGCATCTTATTTTCAGTGGGTCTCTACATCTATGCAATATTATGCTGCATTGCGTAAAATCATAACACACTGAAAACAATATTTTACATCTGGACTAGTCTACCCTGAATAAATACATTATAAAAATGGTAAAATCATGACCCCATTGAAAATAAGATATTGCATCTAATCTGGGATATCCTGAGTAAATACAGTGCAAAAATGTGTAAAATGAAGATCCCTATGACAATGAGATGTAGCATCTTCCCTGCACTATCCATGATACAAAATATATGATAAGAAATATTTAAAGGAAATGTACTGTAAACTGAACTTCACTGTGTTCACTGACATAAACAGTTTCTTTTATTGTTTTATAACATATTAGATTGCAGTGTTTATTTCGAATGTTGTGGCCATGAGGATGGTGTGTACAGTGTGTGTGTGTTTGCTGCAGTTCAATATGTTTTTTTTTCCAAAAAGCATAATACAAAATGCCTGCTGATTGCTATATATTTATCCTTAGTTCACAGAAGACCTGGCATATGTCTGAGACAGTGCTTATCAGATAGTGTCTTAAGAGGTTAAAAAACAGTGTAAATCTTTTTAGATTTGTTGCTGGGAAAGTTGCTGGGAAAGGGTGACATTTATGAGGTATGACTCTTTCTTGAAGTAGAATACCTGCCCAACTGAAGACAGTAGTAGGAAAATGTTTAAATACTAGGTATTTAAATGTGCAAGTTGTTGCATTTCAAAGGGGGTAAACAAATCTCCAGCTTAATAGGCAGCCAATATTTAACAAGCTGTTTCAGTTTCCTAATAGCCATCTGATAAGCAGCTTAGAGTGCTGTCTCCAACATTCTAGACAGAAGGAAGGGAGTATTTTATTTCAACTGGCACAGTGATTTATAGGTGTGGAAGGATACATTGAAAACTCCAAAAATGTGCTCCATGATCCTCCATTTTTCCAGCTACAGACAGCAAGATGGCTGTAGACTCCACCCATAGCCATAAAAATGTGGTTTGAGATTCAAAGGGGAAATAGTTGTTTGAAAATGCTTCTCTTTAAATGCAAATTTACAAAAATGTTTTGCTTAATCTCTACTCCATCTACCCAGTCCTACCCCTCCCGATATAAATAAAAGAACGGCTTACTGTTTTGGAAGAATTCTGACTTGTGAGCATATTATTAGCTTAAAGTAGCAGTATTTGTTTGTAATGATACACATTTTTTAGTAATAAGGTTTGTCTGGCAAAAATAGCAAGATACACGTGGTTTTTTTTTTTTGTTTCTTTCATTTCTGACCCAAGATGTGGGGTCTTGAATTTATAAAAGTTCCCACACCCGTGCCATGCCCATGCCACACCCACCATGAAAACAATTGTAATATTTCATGCTGTTTACTATCAGAAACATGCAGAAGAACCATCCTAATACAACTACAGCATGAATCTAGCATGTACATTCAACAAGTACTGGGGAAGAGATTTTTAAAAATGGTGAATGGCAGCCATCTTTAATGATGTGAGTCACTAATTACAAAATCAGCTCTAAAAAATTCTTAACAACTGGGAAAAGGGGGCGTGGCCTGACTACTGAAGGAATGGCTGCTTGAAATCTCAGCTCTCTCACTCCTGCTACAAAATCCGTAATTATATGATGCCCTAGAACTTATCTACTACCTGCAAATATACATAGAAATATAACTTACCTTACTGCTACCTGTAATTGATATCTTATCCTGCACAGTCACTGGGATTGAAGCGCCTACATGTCTTATCTTCAGCCATGAGACAGGGCCAATTGGAGCCGTGAGATGGTAGTCCCCCCCACCCAAATCTGGGGGAAAACCTAAAAGAAATACAGGGGATGTTTGATCAGCTCCTAAATAAAATCAGCCAACTGGAAATAGCAGCTCAGCATACTTCAGAGGACATTGTAAATATCTCCCAGTGCACCAGTGTTAACGAGCAAATCCTTGCAGACATGGGAGATAAAATGTTCAAACTGGAAGCCCATATTCGAGAACAGGCTCACACAATAAATCTCCTCTAGCAGCAGGTCAAGGACCTCAAGAACCGCAGCCAGAGGAATAACTTACGTTTTGTGGGCATCCCTGAGGAGGCTGAAGGCCACCAACCCATCAGTTTTCTGCAACAAGTAATCCCTGGACTGGAGTCTCACTCTTGGGCCTGCCACATAGAAATAGATCAGGACCACTGCTCCCTTGCCCCTAAGCCCCTGTCTGGAGCTCACCCACGACCCATCCTGGGACAGTTCCTCCAGTTCCAAGACAGGGAGGCAATAATAATTGCAGCCCATGCCAAGAAAGACCTATCTTGGAGAGGTCACTAAATACAGATTTTTGCAGATTATTCACAGAAACTGCCCAAGCGGAAGACAGCCTTTACTCCAGCTCAGAGATCCTGTGCAACTTTGGGCCTGAGATATGCATTAAGGTATGCTGCAACCTTGCACATCAACTTCGGGGGGTCCCAATGCTCATTTGATTCCCCAGGGGCCACAGAAAGCTTCCTAGTGATGCAAGCCCCCCCCCAACTGGACTGAGGGAATCTGGGGGACACAAGCCAGCCTCGTGGCCACTGGAGCCACTATTCCCCCCCCGGAAAGTCAGGCTCACAATCTCCAGACTAGGGCTCTTTAAAGTACAGTACTGCCAGGTTCCGCTCCACAAGATATGGAGACAGGGCACTCAACACCAGCCCCTAAGGCCTGGAGACATAGCAGGTGAAAGAGTCCCGAAGAGGGGAAGCACCTAAACAAGGGTCCCCCAGCTTCGATCCATGAGCTGCAGCAACAGCGGCAGGTCTGCCTCTCCAACCCCACCTGATGAGGGCCAGAGAGAGATCTGCAGCTCCACAAACAGATTTGAGATTCTACAGGAGCTACCTACTGAGCCTCTGATGCCTTCAACTATCCTGGAGAAGAACATGGGGTACCCACTGAAGAAAGCCACACTACTGAGTCCCTCCACCTCACACCCTGATGTGGCCATTCCACTGACTGTAGAAAAAACACAGCTTCACCCGGGGGTGGGGGGGTGGTAACCAAGAGAACAGTCTACTGGTTGTTTCCTCTAGACCAGGTCCAAAGAAGCCAGAACATGGTCCGGGGTGAGTGTCCCGGAGCAGCGGCAGTTTGGGCTAAATTGATGTGACACAGCCGCAAGGCCTATTTCACACTAGGCCGCTTATAGTAAGTGGCATGCTAGGCATGCATGGGGCTTAACTGTTTAGGTCCCAAAGTGGGCTGCATAGCTACTTTCTGTATGGTCAGTTTTAGTTACTACGGCCCCTTAGGAATTAGCATTTCTGATGAACACTGCTGTAAGGTTTTAAAACTATCACATTGTAGGCATAATAAAAATGGTTATTTCTTGTTTGTTAATATTAGCACAGAACATAGGGGGGTCCAAATTATTGCATGGGAGCTCCTATGTGAGAGGTCCGGGGGGGAAGGAGGGGGCTAAGCAATCTAAAACTTACCTTAATTTAACAAGCGTGGGACCTCTCTAGAGTACCACCTAAGAGATTGGTATAGTTGTGTTGACGAAGAGGGGGGAAGGGGTAAGGGGTGACGAGGACACATTGCATAATGATGCAGATGAATGGTGATCCTGTCACCCCCTCACAGCAACAGGGCTCTCTGCTCTTAATACTCAATGACATGGCACCCCCCCCCCCATTAGAAGGGTGGGAGTGGAAACAGTCCCATTAGCCCCAGGTTAAAGCCTCATACAAGGACCATCTCAAACAATCGATTACTGGCGCCTAATTCCCTACTGAAGGAGGAGAGCTCCTCCAGGAGTAGTAGCAGATACTACACAGGCGAATTGCAGGTTCACTTACACTGAATGTTCACACACATCAGACCCCAGGAGGGGTTGTACCAGGAGTGTATTAGACGTGATGACCTATATAAAACCAGTAGCACCCCCTAGCGAAAGTCACAAATGTCTGGGTCATTTCTGAGCCGACGGTGAGTTGCGATGACTAGTTACTAGATAGGTAACAAGTGGGGAAGGAGACATCTGGGGGATAGGTGTCATCAAGGGTATGAAGTGTACATAGTTTTATTTGTTATGAACTGTTATTGTGTTATTACTGTTGACGAAAGGTGTGTGTGGTTCTCATGTAACCAGGGAGTGAGGAAAGTGGTGAGGCATTCCAGGGAAGGGGGAAGAAATGTAAAGGTGTGTGGAGTGTATGTACATGTCCATCGGGAGGAGTCTCCGTTATCACCCATTCAAAATGATACCCTAAAGCCCATAAATGGAGACTAGATTTGTGACATGAAATGTACAAGGCCTCAACTCTCCTATCAAGAGAAAAAAAGTTTTGTCACACTTAAAAAAGTTGAGACCTCAGTTGACATTCCTACAGGAAACAAAACTATCCTCCGGGGAGGTGAAAAAATTTAAAAGGGGGTGGGTGGGAGAGGAAATTCACAGTGTAGCACTGACAAGTGAGAGAGGTGTCCATGTTCTTTCATAAGGATCTCGGGTGGAAAATAAACAGGACCAAGAGGGACAAGGAGGGCAGATGGGTGATGGCTGAAACTCAGATCCATGATAGCTCACTGGTGTTGCTTCATGTGTATACCCCAACCAGTACGTCCCAGCTTTCTTTCATGAGATTAATCAAGTGCTTTCATAATTTAATGAACAACAGGTACCGGTACTGATGGGGGAGATTTCAACCTAACTATGGACCCTGGGTTGACCCATTGCAGGGGCAATGCTGAACCTCATAAACAAGCAGTGAAGGCTGTGTATAAGTTATCAGATGAACATGCACTTTTAGATGCCTGGTGCACTAAGTGTGATGAGGGAATTTACGTATGTTACCCCAATGAATGGCTCGGCAAGCAGGCTGGACATGTGGCTCCTCACCCACAATTGGTATGAAAAGGTCGCCCTCATGCACACGCACCCCATAATCATATCTGATCATGCCCCTGTAGAACTAAGATTGAGACTAGGCCCAGAACCCCCACAGTCGAGGTCCTGGCAATTAGACCCCCTGCTTATGGAGGACCTTCAATTCCTACAGTGGGTTAAAGTAGAAGCTGCCCAATTTTGGGAAACTAATTACTCTGGGGATGTATCGGATTCCACATTATGGGAAGCTTACAAGGCGACACTTAGAAGCTACATTATGGCCTATGCATCAAGATGTTGCAGGAGTAGGGAGGCGGAGTAGGTGAGACTAGAGAAATAATTGAGCAAGCTGGAAACACACTATAAGAAAAGCAAGCCCCAGACATAGGACACTGTCCTCCTAGTACAGTTGAACAGCACCCATGTCCAGCTCAACTCGTTCCTCACTAGGAAGGTTGAACTGGCACTTAAGAGGGTAACTCATATGTATTGGGAAGGGGGAGAGAAGTCCAGTAAACTTTTGGCATACAGGCTTAAGAGCAAGACAGTGGAAAGAAGTATCAAGAACTTAAAAGCGGAGGGTGGAACCCTTGACTGCTCTCAAGAAGGAATTAATCATTTTATAGTGATGTATTATGAGCAACTCTATGCATCACCCAATCCACCAGATAGGGTTAAAATTGATGCCTTCCTGGACAATCTTCCAGTCCCTAGGATCCAACCCCATTCCACAGCTGCCTTGGATGAGCCATTGTCTGAGGCCGAGGTGCGACAGGCAATAAAATCCCTTAACTCACACAAAGCCCAGGGCCGATGGTTATTCCATTGATTTCTGCAAGTCCCTTATGGCCAAGCTTATCCCCTTCCTGGAGAGAATGCTCCTAGACTCCCTGAACAAGAAATCACTACCCCCCACCTTAAGGGAAGTGCTAATTACAGTACTTCCAAAGAAAGGCAAGGACACTACAGCCCCCAGGAATTACCAACCCATATCCCTTATAAATGCGGATACTAAAATATTGGTCAAAATATTAGCCTTATGCTTGGAATCCCATCTTCCAGGTCTTATCCATCCAGCACAGGCAGGTTTCATAAAAGGAAGGAAGGGATCTGACCATCATATAACCCTGCTTTCTCTTATCCACTATGCTAAATCAGTGCCCCTTCCCGTAGCAGCCCTAGCAGTCGATTTCAAAAAGGCGTTTGAATCTGTCGAATGGCCCTATCTGATGGCCACACTAGAAACAATGGGTTTGGGTCCTAGATTTAGGGAGTGGGTGGGTCTGTTATACTCAGCCCCCATGGCCAAGGTAATAACCAATAGAACCAGTTCAGTTCCCTTTCCACTCCACAAAGGCACTAGACAGGGGTATCCTCTACTTCCCTTGCTCTTTGTGTTAGCTATAGAACCATTGGCTATAGCCCTCAGACAAACCAAGAATATTCTGGGCATACAGATAGGGACTACTAATTTTAAAACCTTCCTATACACAGATGATCTTCTGATCATGTCTGCAGTCACTCTTGAGTCAGTAGAGGTGACTCCTAATATATTATCCCAGTTCATGGGGGTATCAGGCCTAAGAGTTAATCAGTCTCAAACAGTGGCCCTCCCGCTAAATGATTTATGTTCAGAATAAAAATTTTAAGATAATGGACTAACATGGGCACCAGAAGGCATAATATATCTAGGGGTTCAGGCTTCATAGGGATATACAAAAACTTATAGATTTCAACTTTAAATCACTTCTCCAATCACTTATTGGGGAAGTAGATAGAGAGAAGGCCCTGCACTTAACTCTGGCAGGCAAGATTGACTCCATTAAGATGATGCTAGTCCCAAGACTGCTTTACCTCCTAGAGTATCTCCCTACTTTAATCCCCCCAAAGTGGTTCCACAAGATAGATACACCAGTTGGTCAATTTCTTTGGGAGGGGTCCCCCCCACAATTCAGTAGGATCAAATTCAGGCAGCACTGGAGTAGGGGGGTGGGGGCTCCCCTGATTCCAGGGCTACCATATGGCCTTCATCATGGCACAAACTAAGCTATGGTTCGGGCCTATTGTGGCCGAATTTCCACTTTGGCTGGGGCTGGAAGCCATCCTTAGTGAAGCACCCTCACCATCGGTGTGATTATACAGGATTAAGAAACCACCAAGACAAACCTCACCAATCATAGCGATATCTGTCCTCTACTGGAAAAGGGTGCACAAAATAGTAGGAGCCCACAGCATGCCTTGGGAACTGGCACCACTATGGAACAACCCAGATCTCAAAATTGAGAATAGACTGACAAGATGGAAGAGCTGGGAGCTCAGGGTGATTAGCCAGATTAAAGATTTGCTAGTCCCGGGGAACTTAGTTATGGACACCTTCCAGTCCCTAAAGGACAGACATCAGATCCCAGCAGACCAATTCTGAGATATCTTCAGATTAGGGACGCCATTCAGTCATACTACAGATCATCCCAGAAAACAGCCCCAGATGGTACAGTATCCAATCCTTCGATTTGGACAAAAGTGAGGACCCTCACTGCCAGTATAATATATCGTGACCTGAGAGACACCATGTCTGACCCTACCCTGGTGGCCAAAACCCAATGGGAGGAGGAGACCAACATAGTAATCTCTAATTCCCAATGGGCCAACTGCTGGTTCCGCATACATCACACTTGTAGGGATGGCAGAACTAGATTAATAATGAATGAGGTGCTACTCAGATGGTACTACACCCCTGTCAAACTTAAAATGTTGGGCCTTAGAGGGGATGATTTGTGCTGGCGGTGTGGCCTAAGTGGAGCACACTTATCTCAATCTCAATCTTTATTTATTTATAAAATGCTGTTCCAGTGAAATCATAGCATTATACATAAAAACATAAAATATCAATACTACAGAATTAAAACATAGAAGTAAATCGTATTTCAGCAGGCTTCTAAATATCGGAGAATGTTTGATCAAATAAATATGCTTTTAAGGCAGATTTAAAGGCCTTGACGGATGGGTACTTCCTAATTCAATGAGGTAGAGAATTCAACAGGGTCAGTGCAGCATAAGCAAATGATCTGGCTCCAGAAGTTGTTAAGGGGACCGTAGGGATCTCTAGCAATCCCTCATCGGTGGAGCGGAGAGGACGAAGGGGGCGGTAGGGACAAAGGAGATCTTGCAGATACCGCAGTCCCAGGCCATGTAGGACCTTATAGGTCAGTAATCCAACCCTGAAGCTGATCCTCCACTGCACTGGCAGCCAGTGCAGCCTGTGGAGCACAGATGTGACATATATCACATTACATGGGAATGTCCCAAGATCCGCTGCTATTGGGAGAAAATTACCCAGATCTGTAATAAGGTGGTGCCCCAGATCAATATAACAGGCACACTTCTACTATTGGGTTGTATGCCAGAGGGTCACCTTAAAAACGACTTGGCAGCTCAATGGGTCACTGTAGCAGGAGCCCTGGTGAAGAGACTGCTTCTGGTGAAATGGTGTTCTGACCAATGCCCATCCTCTGTAGAATTTATTTCTGCACTCAGTCATGTATCCGACTTTGAAAGAATGTTGAGTAGGGCAGCAGGCACCCTCGCTAAATACTGTATGTGCTGGCAGCCCTTTCTGTCATCAGAATGCTGTCACATGGCTATAAGTCACACAGGAACAATGTCCCCTTTGAATGCCCCAAGAGTTAGAATGCCTTAGCGATAAATAATATGATCTAAACAAAACATACCCCACCCTATGGTTACCAGAAGGTGTATATAGGTTGGTTTACCCACATGGTGGGGCAGCCTGTTATCAGTTATGCCTAATATCCATATGTACACCAGAAATGAGCTGGTAACTGCATATGACATCATCTCCAGGCACATAGGAACCTAGAATGGGTGCCCATATCAGGAATACAATAGCAGGTATCCTACCGAGTGGGGCAGGATTTCCTAGACTCCAGTCCTGCAACCGGAAGAGACCTGGAGATAAGAAAGGAAGTGTTTAACAAAGCTTCCACAGTCTATAGAAGTATATAAATTTTATATTCTTATTAATCTAAAAGGTGGATCACTTCACCAGCTTGTATGGCAAAATGCATAAAAGACGGATATCATGGTGCTGTATCTGACTGTATCATATGGTTGCATTGTTGTTACGGTTCTTTTGCTAAGATCAGTATGTATGTATTGTACTATGTGTACTCAGTAAAAGCTATTAACTAAAACAAACCATCTGAGAAAAAAATACACTGAGTATGAATCTTAGGTTGTCAGAAATACATTTTTGCTAAAAAAAAAACAACTATATGATTAGTTGTTTTGCTGAGTAACAAATATTGCTGCTTTAAGTCTTTAAAATGGCAAGTGTTGGGGCCGGCCCGTCGGTGCAGCACTTGGATTTCCACTCACGATGCCGGTGACCCGGTCTCAGGAACGGACCTGGGTCACCAGAGGGCAGGCTGGGGGGGAGATGGATGGAGCATCCTCTGGACTGCTCTCTTTCTCCGGGGGAGGGGGGATGAACATCTGGTGCACTACGGACCCCTGGTGGAGGCCGGGGATTCCGCTGCAACAGGCATCTGGACATCCAGAAGGGTGGGGCAGATGCAGGACATCATTGCACGTCCCCACCCCAAGGAAAAAACGTCCCCTCAGGGACAGAAAATCCCCAGCCAAGTACCTCTATGATGTCCTCTTCACCGCCTCTGATGTGCTCCCAGGCTGGCTCCCCCAAATACCCGACCCGACATTTGCGACACCGGCACGTGCAGCAACCCCGCCTTGGGGGGGGTAATCCTGGGGGGCATGGGGGAACAAGCGGCTCATGTGGAAGCAGGAGGCAGCAGGGGCCATGGCCAGGGCTGAGCTCAGTGCATGGCTGGACAAAAAGCATACTAAATATAAAAAAAAAATGCCAAGTGTTGAATTTGGGGGTTATGATTAATGCTGTGTCCATGTGTTGGGTTGACTGTATGGGGAGGTGGGTTGGTACAGCATCCCAGGGGGTTGTACTGCTAATATCGTACTCATTTAAATTGTACTCTGGGTGGAGGCACCGCACTTTATGTATTCTATCCTGGGAAAGAACCCCCGGTAACAGCTAAATAGGAACCCAGGCCCCTTAACCTTGGTCTGTCCAGCAAGGCAGGGGTAGTAGCTCTCATGGAGGATGGTGCCAGGGCTACACTAAGGTGCATTGTAAAGGGTATCACCAGCAGGAAGAGGGAGGTAGTGATAACACTGTATAAACCATTGGAGAGATCTCATCTAGAATACTGTGTCCAGTTCTAGAGACTACATCTCCAGAAGGACATTGACAAAGTAAAGGAGGTTCAGAGGAGGGCAACTAAAATAGTGCATGGTCTGCACCAGAAACCCTAGGAGGGAAGACTAAATGACCTCAATATGTACACCCTAGAGGAAAGGAGGGAAAGGGGAATATGATAGAGACTTTCAAATACCTCAAGGGTATAAATAAGTACAAGAGGGAAGTAGTTTTCAGAAAACAAGATGCTCAAGAACAAGGAGGCAAGCTATAAAGCTGAAGGGGGGAAGACTCAGGGGAAACATGAGGAAGTACTTTTTCACAGAAAGAGTGGTGGATGCCGGGAAGAGCCTTCCAGCGGAGGTGGTGGGGCAAAAACTATAAGAGGATTCAAGAATGTATGTGATTGGCATAAGGGAACCTTAGTGGTTAGGGAAGAGAAGGCTAAACCAGAGATCAAGTAGGGTCTACAATATTACAGTAGGTAGGGAAAATGGGCAGACTAGGTGGACCAAGCAGTCCTTATCTGCCATCACATTCTATGTTTCTATGCATACCTCTCAACCTCTCAGCATTAAAAATCATAGCACTGGCCTTCAAAAATCATAGCAAAGGGACAGAATGTGTAGCACTTTCTTATTTTAAACAATAATAAGTCTACAGATAGTGGGCCCCACATAATTATTGATAAGGAATGTTTCTATCAACTTAGTTCAATGATTTAATAGTTTGTGTGTCCAGAAAATGCTCTAACATTATGAGGAACAACAGTAAACCAATGCAAAGGCAAGGGTAAATTGGAGTGTGAAAATCATAGTGCTATGAGAAATTCATAGCAGTTGAGAGGTATGTTTCTATAAACAGTTTGTAGAACTGCACACTGTTTTGTTAATTCTATAAATGTCTGGAGAAACTGGTTTTACCTTCCAAGTTTTCCCATCCTATGTCTGGTAAACTGAAGTCACCTGCCAATATTGCATCACCCATATCGCATGCACATGGTATCCTGGCTAGTAATTTGCTGTTAACCTTGTCATTGGAATTAAAGGGTCTGTAGCATGTCCCCAAAATTATGTTTCTGTTCCTTGAACTTACAAAGTGGACCTACATTGATTCCTCAGTACTTTTGTCTATTTTAATCTGTTGGAAATATCAGTTGCCTTTATGTGTTCTTTTAAATACATGGTAATACCTCCTCCATTTGCTCTATCTAGCCTAAAAAGACTGAAACCCTGAATTTCTGTATCCCATGTCAAGTGCTCTTCCCACCACCTCTCCATTACACAGACAATGTCTGAGTTTTCTATTGCATTTGTTGCCTTTAACTCATCTTTCTTCTTGTCAAGACTTTGTGCATTGATTAAAATGCCTTGTAAACTCTCTGTGCGTCCTGAATCAAAATGTTGTTTTTTTTTTTTTTTTTTTTTCTTTCCTCCTAGCTGTCGGTCGTCCAGAGTATCAGCCGGTCCGGGCCGGCTTCCACCCCAGAAGCGGCCTCGAGCCCTCCAGTACCCGTGGCTTACCCCCACGGTGGAGCCTACGGGATGCGAGGGCTAACACCCGCAGAGCGTGTGATGGAGTGGGAGGACCGGCCTGGGGGCTAATCAAAAACAGCGCGGGGCTTCATAGAAGGTGACCGGCAGCCGTCCATTTTCCACTTTTCTGGGAGTAGGACGTGCAATGGCGCGCAGCATCCTGTCCATACTCCAAAGTGTCCTCGTGTGCGGTAGCTGTCGACTCCAGCCTCCGCGGGTCACTCATGCACGAGCATCAACCCACCCTCCCCGAGGAGAAGGAGAAAGCCCATGAGGCGCTCTATCCTTCTCCCCCGGCCGACCCTTCCAGCGACCCGAGTCCGTTCCCGAACCCGGGTCGCCGGCGTCGCAAGCAGAAATCCCACCGCTGCGTCGACGGGCGTTGTTTTGTTTTTCTTGTTCTATCCCTATCCTTTTTCTTCCTTTTTTTGTTCCAAACATACATTTTTGTTGATTTCCCCATTTGTCCACCTCTTTTTTAGTTTAAATAAGTCAGTGCCTTAAGTACTAACAACCTTGCTCCTTTTTATTTAAATGCAGCCCATCGTTTGCATACAGATGTGCCCACCCATAGAAGGTATTCCAGTTTCTAACAAATTCAACATTTTCATGTTTACACCACTCCATCAGTGATGTATTTATCCTTCCTATCAGTCTTTGTCTATAATTTGTTGCTCTTGGGATGGAGAAAATCTCTGATGTAACTTTTCTGCCTTTTTTTTTAATTGATCTCCCAGCACCTGAAAATCACTTATAATGTCTCTTTGACTAGCTCGCCCCCACATTGTTTGTGCCTACATGTACTGCCATAGTTGGTTTGGGTCCTGAGTTCCTAAGGACATCATCTATTCTTATGGTTAAATCGCTTAGCTTTACACCGGAAAATATGCCACCATGTTATTAAGCTTGTCATTCTTACATACAGTATGGTGATGTCAGTGTATCTAATAACAGAATCCTCTAGCAGGATGTGTTGTGCTTCCTCCTCCTTCAGATCTTCTGCTATGTTTGACACTATTGGTTATTGTGCTCCCAAGCTAGGTTCCCGATGCTCTAATATTTCAAATATATTGTTAGTTGTAATCAGTTGTGGCTGGTGCCTCTCAGCCCTTCTACCTTGTTTAGATTTTTTTCATGCTTGAACAGTCCACCAGAATAGCTTTTCGGTGTTTTCTATATTATTTATTTCATCCATCCTCCCCTTTTATCACTTTTAGAGTTCACTGCATTGCTGTTTGTTAGACTATCCTGTACTCTTGTTCTTTTGTTTCCAGCAGGCTTCCCCTTGTCCCTTTCTCTAACCCCAGAAAAGTATTTCTTCTCCTTTTCTAAACATTGGAGGAATTCCTCTACACCTCTAATGTCCAGAGCGTTATCTATTTCCTTTCTTAAGTTCTCAATTTCAAATAGGAGTTTTTTGTTTAAGGTGCATTTTCCACATTCAAAACTATCTAGCTCTGCTACCAAGAATCTAAATTCAAATATATTGCATTTTATATACTCCATCACCCCCCTTTTTCCACACTCTAGATTAGGACTGTTAACAAGTGCAGGCTTTTTTATAACTGTAGGAAACATATGTGATTACGTATGTTAACAATAAACAAAGGGAGAATGCTTGTGTAATTGGGTCTTTGAGAGGATCCATAAAAATCCTCCCTAAAAAATAATACTCTCTATAAGTGAATTTTACTTAGAACTTGTTTATCTCGAAAGTTGCTCAGTACAATTTGTTAGATTCAAGGCAGGCTACCAAGTTACTCTATAAGTAAGTTTTATTCTGACCTGTTCTCCTCAAATAGTTGCTCAGTGCAAGTTGTTAGATTCAAGGTAGGCCACCAAGCTTCTCTATAAGTAAGTTTTATTCTGACCTGTTCTCCTCGAATAGTTGCTCAGTACAAGTAGTTAGATTCTGGGCAGGCTACCAGGCTGCCACGGCAGACAGGTCCAGTGCCTCTGCTGTGTTGACTCCGCTGTGCTTGCCAACACTCATACAGGCACTAGTGTTTATAATGGGGGGGACTAGAAGTAGCACTCTGCTAACTTCCAGTTTGCCCCCTCGTTCCCAAGTTAAACAAACAGAGCAATGTGTGGTGCATTCAAAACCACACTCAGAATGTTGCTTGGGACAGGTTGTTCTTAATAACAGGTGACTTGTGGCTAGTTCTCCCCCCTTGCTTATTTGCTGCCTCTGAGGCAGTTGTCACCACTTCCTGGTCCTCCTCCTCCTTCTTCCCAGGATTCCTTCCTCAGAGCCCAGATAGATCTGATAGATATATAGCTGAACTAGCTGTAACTTGTGCAATAAGAAGCTATGGTCTACAGTGTTAAAGGTCTTTGCTAGTTCGATAAATATTGTGCCTATTAGGTGGCCAGAATCAAGCACCCATGTGATGTTATTTATAACATTTAGCAAAGCTGTGCTACTAGAAGCCTGACAGTTCATCAGTTTGTAGGTTGCAGAATGTAGGCTACATAATGTGGGTCATCAATTGGCTGCACATCACTTGCTCTAGCAGTTTGTTCAGGCTTATAACTTACCGATAGTTGCTGAGGCCAGATGGAAGACCAGCTTTACGGAGCAGTGTTACTATCGCCTGCATCCAGATTTGCAGTATCAACCTAGTGTGGATAGTGAGGATGAATAGTGCAGTTCCCGTTTATGCCACAAGGTCAGCTACAAGCTTCAGCAGTTCAGGGTTGATTCCCTTCACAGTTCCAGCAAACAAGACAGCTCCAGTAGGGATTTGTCTGAGCACGGATGTGTCAGAGCAGCAACAAAAAGAACCCGACACCATCCACCACAGTATAAGTTAAAAATAATTTATTTACTCACATAAAATCCAGTGTAGTAAACAGCTGAAGTGCCATATAGGGAACAACACACAACAACGAAGGCCTGACCAGTTTTAAGCATGCGCGATTCCTTAGAGGTGGCCTTGTTTGCTCACACACACACGTAAATAGGATGCATGGATTTTGCTTTCCTATTTTTTTACTGTAAGATTTATATATGCATCTATTGTGGTTTGATATGACTTAATCCATTGGTTAGAAAAACTTTTTAACCTTGTTTCACTTTGTATTTTACAGTGTACTGTCACCTTAAGTAAGGACACTATTTATGTGTGTGTGTGAGCAAGCAAGGCCACCCCCGAGGAAGCGTGCATGAGCAAAACTGGTCGGCCCTTCATTTGAATTGTGTGTTGTTCCCTGTGTGGCATTTCAGCTGTTTGTTACATTGGATTTTACTTGAGCAAATAAATTCTTTTTGACCTATACTGTGGCAGATGGCACCGTGTTTTTTTGCTGCTGCTTTGATTCCCTTCATGCCAGCACTCTCAGTGATGTCTGGATTGCATAGCAGCTGTAGAATCTCATCAATGGTGATGTCATGGAAGGCGAATGGAGGAGGTAGAGTGGGATATTGCAGTTTAGGCAGAAGTAGTTTATGTTTGCTGGAGGGGGAAGGTAAGATCAGATTTGTAAAACACTGATAGAGGTTTGTAAAATGTTTCTATCTTATGAGTCATTTATCTATTTAGTCTGTATTTTGTATATTTCATTTGGTATATGTAACTCTGCCATATTTTTGTGCAAACTATAACTATATTGTTCCAGTCCTACGGCTATAACCCCTTCCCCCTGAGTCTCACCTAGAAAAGAGTCTTCAATCAGTGCACCTTTCCTGGTCACCAATATCTAAATAAATAAATCCTTCATGGAATTGTTACTTATAAAAATTATATCTTGGCATGTAGCCCTCTGTCTTTCAGTCAATTTAAATTGATTGTTCTGACAGAGTAAAATAGCTATTTGTTTTGATTGCAAGACACACATTATCGATGGAATCATGATTTCTGCCATCAAGGATTTGTTATGTTAGGGTGCACTTCCCCACTCGTGAGTTATAAATCTTACCACTCACTATTGGAGATAAATGTGTTATTCCACTTCAGAGGTTATGGCTCTTACTGCTCACTAGAGATGTGCCAAAGTTTGAATTTACCGGTAAAGTTGCCATGTAGTGACCAAAATTTGCATCTTTGTGGAGTTTCGCAAATTTTACCTTCCCTCAGCAACTTTGACTTCACCCAGAACTGCGAAATGTTTTCCATGCAAATGGCGGAATTCCACCAGCAAAGTTTCATAGGTTTCATAGGTTGTCTCAGAGCTAGTATAGTCATGAGTCCATGGTGCTCGCTAGTTACCTAACTGTAACCTGTTATATTATTGTGAAAGCAAAAGTTATCGAAGTTCAGTTTAAATGATGTCATTGAAGCACTACTTACTACCTCTTCTGACAGAGAATTCCATATAGTGACCACTCTCTGATTATACCAATTGGATCTTTTATTTGTTCTACATTTCTCACCATGTAATTGTAACAAATGTGATCTTGTCTTACCTCAGATCCCTCAGATCCAAGCCCAAACATTCCCATAAATCATGGTTTGTCCATGCACTGTACAGTATGCACATGTCTTCCCTGAGCCTTCTGTATTCAAGTGTATACAAATTTAGGTCTTGTAGCCTCATACTGTAACTACAGCCCCGTAGATCTAGAATTGCTCTAGTCACTCTCCTTTGAACTTTTCCTAAGTTATTAATTTATGTCTTAGTGTCAGGTGCCCAAACCCTTGCTCCATACTCAAGATGTGGCCTTACCAGGACAGTATACAGAGGCATTATCATTCCCCTGCTTCTGTTAGTAATGTGTTTCAATATGCAATTTAATATACTATTTGCTCTTTTTGTTACTGCCTGGCAATGGGCTCTAAAGGTCATATCATTTGATACCAATATCCCTAGGTCTCTTTCTTCTGTTACAGCTTTCAATGTCTGTTTATTCAAGGTACACATAAATGTTTTATTGGTATTCCCCATGTACATCACTGAACACTTCTCAGTATAAATGGTAACTTGTGCTCCGTAGCCCATGCTTCTAAGTTAGACAATGTTTCCTGCAGTCTAGATGCATGAGCTGGATTTTCTACAATTGTGCCAGTTCTTGTGTCATCAGCAAATTTGGACAACCATACTCCCTCTTTGCTGACCATAGATGATATATACATATACATATATATATATATATATATAGAATAAAGATGGTCCCAAAACCAATTCCTGAGGGACCCGACTAGTGACCTCAATCCACCAGAAGAGACACCTTGGATGCACACTCATTTTTTTCTATCTGTGAATCATGATAGTATCCAACAGGTAACATTCTCATGCATACTAGATGCTGCTAGTATTGTAATTAATTTGGTATGAAGGACTTTATCTAAAGCTTTAGTTTAATCTAAAAATATCACATCCACTGGTTTGGTCTGGTCTAGTGCTATACTAACGTGGTTGTAAAACTCCAGTAGGTTAGTTTGACAGGATCTCCCTTTTGCAAACCCATGTTGGTATTTGTCAGCATTTCCTACTTCTTCCTGAAGTTTACTGATTTAATCTTTGATAACCCCTTCTAATACCTTGCCCAAAATTGAAGTTAAGCTTACAGGCCTATAATTGTTATGGTCACTCTTTGGGCCTTTTTTATATAAGTAGATGACATTTGCAAGCCTCCAATCCTTGACCACCCGGCCCTCATCCACTGATTTCTGATAAATGTATATCAAAGGCAGTGATATTTCATTTGCCAGCTCCTTAATTATCCTTAGATGGCTACCATCCGGCCCTGGTGACTTTTATGGGTCCAGTTTTAGCAACCTGTCTCTAACATCGTTAGGGTCTATACTAAAGGGACTGTCTGTCACCCCTATTATGCTACTAATATCTTCCTTAGGATTAAATACTGATGAAAACTATTTGTTCTGAAAGTCTGCTATCGATTTGGTATCAGTAATTCATTCTTCTTGCTCATTAATCAATAGGCCTACTTTAACATTGCCTCCTTTTTTATTGTTTACATAATAGAAAAAGGTTTTATAGTTGTCCTTAATCCTTTGTGCCAATCTATTCTCAAAGTCTTGTTTTACCCTTTTAATTCTTTGTTTAACCTTTTTAGCGATATCTCAGTAGTCTACACAGCATTTGGGATCTTTGGATTTCACTGCCCTCATATAAACCTTTTTTCCTTTTACACATCCAGGGTGGTATTTTTCCCGCTTTATTATATTTCATTCTTACCAGGATATATGTGTTAATTAATGTACTCAATTTAAGCATTAGGAGACTCCATATAACATCAAGATGTTTATCTTCAAAACTATCCTTCCAATTCAACTCATCTAATTATATCCTCATTTTATCAAACTTAGCTAGGCCAAGGCATAATGTTTCAGTAGTACCATTGATTTTACAGTCAGAGTCTTGAATAATAAATTCTATTTTGCCATGATCATTGTTACCTAAGAGGTCTGTGACGGTGCATTTATTAGAGTACCAATATTGCTTAAAACTAAATCCAAAATCCTGTTTCCCCTTGTGGGTAGGCATATAAATTATTCCAAACCCAGCTGATTGATGACATTCATAAATTCTACCTCAGTTGGTGTTGTACCCCTTCCAGTGTCCCAGTCAATACCCAGTAAGTTATAGTCCCTAGTAACCCTTAAAGGAAAACTCTCATAATCCTAACCCTCTCACCACCGGAAGCTGTAGCCCCCAATTAAGCTTTTAGCACAGTAAAAAAAACTTGTGTTGTGGTTTATTTACTTTATTTTTATTTTGTAAACTCCTCAATTGCCAAACATGGCAGATGCTACACTGTTCCATTTCAGGTAATGGTGCGGCGCCGCACCTCTCACCTCAATACAAAATGTATTGGAACAAATGGTGCAGCACCGCACCATGACCTGAAATGGAACCCGCGCAGCATCCTCCATGTTTGGTGATTGGGGAGTTTATAAAATAAAAATACCATAAGTAAACCACAAGAAAAAATGTTTTTACTGTGTGAAAAGTTTAATCGGGGGCTACAGCTTTCGGGGGTGGGAGTGTTAGGATTATGAGAGTTTTCTTTAGACCTATTGCTGGAATTTAGATTTTCAAATAACTTATAAAGTGACATATCCTGTTCTTTGGTGTGTGGTGGTGGTCTGTATAACACCCCTAGGATTATGTTGGCACTATTGTTAGGGAAAAGCCATATCCAAACTTTTTCTAAATCAGGATAGCCCATATTTAATTCCTCAGAGATCATATTGCCAGCAACATATACTGCTACACCACCACCCTTACTATATTTCCTGTCTTTACTATGAAGGGTGTAACCATCAATATGCCTATCTCATGGATCACTTCCCTCCCCACTATGTTTCCGTAATGATACAGATATGAATTGACTGTGATTTCAGTATAAACCTCAGTTTATCAATTTTATTAACCACACTGTGGGTATTAATTAGTAAGCTCCTCCAGCCAGTGATGTTATGGATAGTAGGTGTATTTTTTCCTTTTGAATTTTCTCCACCCCTCTGTCCCCCATCATTTACTTTAACTGGTCTGCAGTTGCCTTATTTATCCTGTTGGCTATGGTTCAAGTACCTTATCTGTTAAAGTGTAACCCATCAGCTCTGTACATTTTGATGTCCATAAAAGCATCCCAGTGTTTTATAAAAGTAAATCCCTCTCTCCAACACCATCCATTTAACCCCATAATTTCTCTGCACTTTGCTGATGTAGCTCTTGGCATTGGCAGTAGTCCAGAGATCACAAACTTGTAACCATTCTTTTTTTTTTTAATGATAATCCCACCTCCTCAAAATCTCTTTGTATTTCTAAGTGCCTTCTTTTGTTATGCTGTTTATCCCCACAGGTAATACTTTAATGGGTTTCTCAGAATGCTGTAATAGTCCATCTCACATATTTTTAATATCTTTGATATTGGCCCCTGGTAATGTACTCTCTACTGTGGTTTCCTTTCTTCCCTTGCACATTTCTGTGTCTGTATACCTTAGTAATGAATCCCCATTACAACTATTTGCCTTCTATCCTGTTCAGCAATACTTATTTTGACAGTATTTACTTTGTCATTCATTTTTTGTACAACTGTGTTTTTTTTAAACATCTTCCTGATTTTTATTCATTGTGTCAGTAGGGTTGAAGGTGGAGGTTGTGCTGAACCATGCTATTTGTCTTGTTGAGTTAAGACAGAGAAGTAGGAGAGCTACACTCATTTTATTTTCATAAAAGGTAAACCACCATTGCCTTAGTGTTTTGCTCTCTTACCAGTATTTCTTATATGCACCACACCAGGACTCATCAGTGGACGAGGAATTGAAGAAAACCTGATGAGAAGTGGAGGAGTAAAGTGAGAGGCAAGGGGGTCCCCCCCCCCATGGAAAGTGAGAAGAGAGAACGGGGGTGAAAGAGTAAAGAAAGTAGAAAGTAGAAAAAGTGCAGCATGTTGAGGAGAATAAGGTGAAGAAAAAGAAACGCAAATTAGTAGAAGACATGGATTGGTAGAAAACCTGCTGGGAGATGGACGGTTGTTCAGGATGACCTAAGCAAGCAAACTGAGGAACAACCCATTGAATAAGAGGATTGCTTCAACCTTCAGTACTGTTTTGAAGGGCCGATGGATTTTTTGCAGGATTTCAAGTTTAATCTTATTTTGTTTATAACTTTTTAAATATGTATTAATGTGTGTGTTAATGTTCACTGAATATCGCAAAGGAGGTGTAATATTTGTTGTATCTGTTGTATTGATACAATGTCTGTTGCATCTGTTGTATTTGTTATATTGGTTGTATACATATGTATAGCATATATAGTATCTGGCATTCGACTAAATTATAAAAAACACAAGCCAGCGAAGGGTTAAAACTAGTATTATATGGGGGTATGATAGAAAATTAACTGAAACTGCTAACTGAATCACTAGAATAATTAAAACAGTTAGAAAATAGGGTCTAAAGGTCTGAAGGTCTGATGATTGAATAGCTTATAAATTAAGCCAAGACATAAACCTGATAGATAGAGTAAGCCGCTATCAAGTGGAAGAGACTGAATTGATAATTAATTAACTAATAATAATTAACTAACAACAGCAGAAACTGAGAAAGGAGCCTAGCTGGGAAGATTATTGGTGATAAACAAGCTAAGGGCAGTGGTCAATTAGTATTATTAAGAGTTATTGGGAGTTATTGAGTGCACACTTTTTTGTGTTAAAATTAAAAACATCTAGTAGACCCAGGCAGTGACTAATTGGTTGCAGCCTCACATAAGTAGAAGGACCCTAGGTGATTTAATTAGATGTGAGTGGTGGATTAAGAACACCAAGCCATTCGAGCACTGTGTAGCTAGTCATAGTGAGAAGCAACAAGAAGTGAGCAGTGAAGCTCTAGGAGTTAATTGTAAGCTGCCGTTGTACACTATCACTAAAGCCAAAGAAGCTGAAGCTAATAGAGTTAGTGCTTTTAATGTTTGTTTTTAATACTTGCGATTGAGTACAACTACAGAATAGATATAGAGAAATACAGCTGATGGTGTTGTTGCAACAGAAGATTGGGTTAAGTGTTTTTATGATTTCCATTGCTAAAAGTTGAAACACCACTAAACTTAATTCTTCCTGACTTGTGGCTCCCAATAAGGTGGCAAAGAGGAACTGTTGTCAACTGGCGTAGTTATGCACATGTTTAATGTCAAATTCTGTAGTGAATGAATAGTGAACCCCCCTGTTGGATTCCAGAGGAAAATCCTGGTATTTGATTACTGGACAGCCTTTGATTCTTAGTCCTAGATAGCCACATCTTGGATACTGGCGTTGGAAATATTATGCTAAAAAGTAAGTTGGCTGGAAATTATCTATATTGAAACTATTACACACTAGAGCAACTTGTACCACTAACAGTTATTATATCCTTTACATGATAATAGGGGGATAAACAAGAGAAATTTTAAGGAGTAAAATACATAATTTTTAAGACAAAGAACTAATGATTAAGACTTTAGTAACTAGCAGTACCTAGGTTATTCAGAGAGCAGAATCAAGTGCTGCTGTCTGTTATTATTCATATTGATTGTTAATTTTTATTTAGTGATTATATTCTGGTTTTGAGCTTTTACAAACATATAGTAGAGTTTTTGAAATTTTAGTTTTTTTATAATAAGAGTTTCTCCTGATATAAGGAATGTAAATTATAAACTATATGCAATAACAAAGAATAGCTTTTATTTGGTTTTAATGATATTTTTGCAGTGGATGTTCATTTTAGAATTAAAACATCTACATTTACATCTATAAATCTACTGAAGAGAGACTTTGAGAAGGCCTACAGCTATGGAAGAAGCTATTTTACAGTTTGGGACTTGTTTCTGGATTTGTATTCTATCCATATTTCTCCACTATCGATCAAACAGAGGAAACTTCTATTCCTGGAGGTGACTTATTCTATTCAATCAACTATTGTTAACTATTTACTATCAGCCACTACCAGTTATTGTCTACTATTAAGAACTTTTGGGAGTACCATGAAAGTGGAAAGCTGGAATTTTTTGTGGCCTAACAAGGAAAGAGAAAACCAGTTTGAGTGAATAGAAGGACAATTAATGGTGTTTGTGTAACATAAAGATCTTTGTAAAGAATTAATACTGCTCAATTGTTACAAATATTGTATATTGTATTTGATTTTATTGAATCTACTAAATCATAATTGTACCATAGAGATTGCTGTTTTAGCTTAAAGACAGGAAGTAATATTGATATTTTTGAGTGATCTTGGGTGGCAGTGGATCAATTAAGCTAATAAATTACTAAGTGCTCATGTATGAGAAACTTTATTGAAACAAGAATGCCTGTAATAACAAGAAGTAAAAAAGAAGAAAATTCTACAGATACTATAGCAAATAACAAGTTAGAACAGAAAGGAAGGGAAAAAATTAGAACTAGTTACTCATTGAAACAACCTGTGAAAAAGATGGTAAATAAATTAATGACCAGAAAAACAATGGGTAACTTGAAACAGAAAAGAGAAGAAATATGTCATATAATAAGTAAGGAGGAAGTTGTATACACATCTACACCAAATGGGGACATTACAAAGTTTTTAAGTGTAATTAGAATAGACACAAGCAAAAGGGAAAAAGAGATTGAGGCAGAAGATCATTATACTACTGTTGAAAGTGTTGATGCACCCTCTGGATTAAGAGAAACTGGAAAGAAGGAAATAGGGATAGATGGAAATTTGATATATCAAGAAGGGGTAAATGAGGGAATTAAAAGGGATAATACAAAAGAGGCAGAAGTAGGAATCACAACTGTAAGTGGAATAGATTTATCAAACACAATTTATAATTTACAAATTGTGAATACAGCTATTAAGAATATGAGAGAATTGATTAAGTATGATTCCACTTCCCAAGAACATATGAAACCTCTAGGAATGGATGAGTCAATGGGAATATTGGATGGTCCAAGAAATTGGGTTGGAGGAGAACAGTCATGGCCCCTTAGTTCTAGGAGTCCCTCATATATGGATTTAGATCTGGATGATATAATAGAAGAAGTTGGGAGGATACTTAGAGACCCAATACAATCCAATATTCTGATATATCAACAACTAACAGACATTAAAAAAGACTTAGCATTTCTAAAAGGTATAATGAATGAAAATAAGAAAAGATTAGATTAGTAGAAAAACAAGATAATGAAAATAATTATGTAACAATGCAGAATACAATGATACAATCAAGAGAGGAAGCTGAGGTGAGTAGAAGACACAATTGTTATGAGATAAATACAAGGGAAGACTCAATAGAATATGTGATGCTACCTGATAAAATGTTTAGGGATGACAGCATTTGCATAGACTTAAAGAGTAGATTCCCTTACCTGTGGAAAAAGGGAGAACAGCAGGAGGTGGAAAGAAATATTAATGCAAATAAGGAAGTGAAAGAAGAAACTAGTCTTGTGTATACAACAAGACAAGAGAAGTTACTTTGATGGCAGAAGGAATCATAGGGGTAATGATAACAGTATGAAGACAAAAACAGGGACCAAGGTCAAAAAGATAAACACTAAAATTAGACAATCTGAAAAAGTAATAACAGTGAAAAAAGCAGAGGCAAAAAATGAAAAAGATACTAAGAAAGCCAAAAAGGTAGAGTATTGAAAGAAACAAAAAAATCCAAGAAAAGGACATTAAACAAAAATAATAAAAAGAATGAAGAAAAAGTATCAACAAGAAATGAACAGACAGAACGTTTACAACTGGATAAGAAATGATTAGAACAGGAAACACCAGTGAATCCCCACAGTAAAAACAAAAATAAAACTAAAAAAGAGGAGAGAGTGGGAAAAGGGGAGTCAAAATAGAAGAAAAGAAATGAAAGGTATAGATGAAGAACAGGAAGAAAGTTTTAGGCAATTTTTAATAAAAACATCAAAGATGGATTATGTTTTACCATTCCATAAAATGGTGTGTTTACCCAATGAAACAGATGAAAGCTTGTCTAAAATGACCAAGAATTTGCTTGATATAGCAATGAATGGGTGCAGTAATGTGCTAAATGGTGTTAGTATTATTAGACCAGTTATGGATTTGGAATTGGGATTGGTGGTTACAGACCAATATTATATTTTAAAAGCGATAGGCAATAAAGTGAAAGAGATAAGGAGAATGGGAATACAAATGGGAGAAATAATCACATTGGGACATTTATTCCCAGAATATTATGAGACAAGGGATAAAGGAGGGGAAGAAAGAGATATTATTATATGTGGTATAAAACAACTATTTAAAGAAAATTAGTCACATTTTAAGAGCAAGTTGGCTGATTTACTAAATGTACTATTGGGCACAGAGGACTGCACCCATGAACTAAAACAGGCTTTCTGATGTGAAACAGATGGCCAAATTTTGGCCAAGATAAAAAAAGGAAATATTTTTAAGTTATTGCTTCAGAAGTGTTCATTGTTAGATGGGCTAGGCATTTATATTCATATGGAGTTTGAGGAAAATGCACAAGATGTCCAAAGATTTAATGACAAAAAGACATGGAAAGTATTGAGAGAAACAGCAGACAAATATGCTTTATTAACATATCTTGAACAGTGACAGTTAACTGAGGAATAAGAAAGGAGGCCACAGAATAATGAGAGTAACAAGGGAGAAAATGAGATCATGTGAGGGAAAGAATTGAGTGGGAACAAACTAAATGTAAAAAATAAAAGAAGTATTCTTTCTTGGAATTCCTTAGGGCTCAAGGACAGGTCAGGAGATCCAGAAGTGGTGAAATACTTAGAAACTTTTGAATATATATGTATCCAGGAAACTTGGATGACAAGTGATGCCCACTTGGATGGATATGTGTCATATTGAAAAAAAGCTGAAAGGCTGAAAAAAATTGATAAAAAATGCAAGGGGTTGTCCACATTTTGCAAATTAAATGACACAGTGAAAACAAAAGAAGTGCAAATTGATAGTAAAATTATATTACTAATACAAATATATAGGGTAGGGGAGGATGATCTATTCCTTACAAATATACATGCACCACCATCTAATAGTAATTTTGGAGATAAAGATTGGCTCCCAAAATTATCAATGAAAATAGGTAAATTACCACTTGAACATCCTAATGGTAAAATATTAATAGTTGGAGACTTTAATGTAAGATTAGGTAATTTACAAGGAATAACAGAAGATATTACATATTTTATATCTGATATGGAAGAGGAATACTTGGTGGAAGGAAGGAATACAAAGGATAACACAGTAAATAATAGAGGAATAAATATACATAAGACACTGTATGATAAGAACCTTCTATTAAATAGAAGGATAGTGGGAGATATACCAGGTGATTATACATTTCAAGGGGAAAGGGGTCATCTATAATAGATTATGTATGGGCTAATTTGAATATGATACCAAATTGTATAAATATGAGGGTGAGGATTACTATAGAAAGTCAGCATGCAGCAATAGAACTAGGAATAGGAATAGAACAAGGACATTTGACTGAAAAACAAATGGAAATGGCACCAATAAAGTTAATAAAAAAGAATATTATAGGTTGGAACATTATCAATAGTGGAGAACTAATACGAATTTTGGATGATAGATGTATCTTGGAAAATCCAAATAATTGTATTGAGTCTAACGATATTACAACACCTATAACATAATTCAACATCACTATGGTAAATGTAAGGAATGTAATAATGAGGGAACAAACAAGGAAAAAAGGGTTATGCATGGTATAATAAAGACTGTAAAAATGCTAAAAGGAAATTCAATAGATCATTGAGAATGTTAAAAGGGAATTTTTCAATAAATAACAATAAAGAAATAAATAAATTAAGGAAGGAGTATAAACAGGTATTAAAGTTAAATAAAGAAAGATACCAGGCTAAACTGTGGATGGAATTTAAGGAGGCTGCAAGAATAAATAATCCCCAAAAAATGTTGGAACGTTGCTAACAAAGGTACACTAAATTACAATAATAAACTAAATAACTTGATAGAACTGGATAAATCGGTCCAATACTATAAAAGTTTGTTCTTCCAATTAGATGGAAAGAACCAAAACAAACACAGCAATGAAGATCAGCAGAGCAAGGACAGTATGGGTATCATTCAAGAATACTTTAATAATAACCCAATCATGGAAAAAGAAATTTGGGAAGTACTGGATTCATTTAAAAAAAACATAAAGCACCTAGTCCCGATGGGGTACCTTTTGATGTTATTTTCAACACAGCTGCAAATTGGGTTCCTTTTTTAATATTATTATTTAACAAGAGTTGGGAAAGTAGAGTGATACCTGCAAGTTGGAAACTAAACAATATAGTGCCTATTTTTAAAAAAGGAGAGAAAAACAGACCAGAATGCTATAGACCAATCAGTCTATTAGACAGTACAGAGAAGATATTTACAAAGATAATTAATAATAGACTAACATCATGGGTGGAAGAAGAGGAAATTATTAATATGGCACAAGCAGGATTTAAAAATGGCCAATCAACATTAGATCAATGATGGACCTTAATACATTTAGCTATTAAATATAATAAGGTCAAAAAACAAAAACTATATTGTATATATGTAGATTTAAAAACAGCATTTGATCAAGTAAATTGAAAGGTTAGAGGAATTGGGAATGGACAAGGACAGTATATGTATGATAAGACATTCATATCAGGATAATTACAGTAGTGTGCGTTATTCCATAAATGGTCAATTAACAGAATGGTTTCAAACTAATATAGGGGTGAAACAGGGATGCACGTTATCACCCCCTGTTATTTAATTTATATTTTCAAACAGTACTAAGTAAATTATATGATCCAGAGTACCATTTACCTAAAATAAGAGAAAGGCCTTGTGTCTGTTTAGCTTTTGCAGACGATGTGGCATTAATTTCAACTAGTTTTATAGGTATTAAAAGGATGTTAAAGAGATTTGTAGAAGAATGTGAAAGGGCAGATTTAACATTGAACTATGAAAAAATCAAAGTAATGGTTTTTGGGGGGAATAAGAAAGAATATCAGTATATAATTGATGGTCATAAATTGGAGGTAGTCAACAACTTTTGTTATCTAGGAGTAAGTATATCACAGGATGGAACATGGAGTAAGCATGTTAAGGATATAGGTGATAAGGTAAATAGGTTTATGCCAATCTTGAATAAATTTGCATATAAGTATAGAGGACATTCAATAATGGGAATATTAAGAATCCTAAATGCTAAAGTTAGATCTCAATTACTTAATGGGGCAGAATTATGGGGACTACATGATATATCCAAATTAGAAACTATTTTAAACAAATTCTATAAGAAAATGTTGGTCCTTCCTAATGGAACCCCTTCAGCTCTGGTAAGGGCTGAATTAGGCCAATTACCACTAGAATGTGACATTTAAAAAAGACAATTGACCTATTGGCTAAAGGTATATAATGTGAGTAATCAAAATTTGCCTAGGTTATGTACAGTATGGATGAGGTGATAGAGTATCATAAGCAACAAATTTTATTACCAAGCATGGGAATAGTGGAGAAGTTAACAAAACAATTAGGCCTGCTGGGAATAATTCCGGAAAGCATGATATCTTCATCCAGACAAATCAAGCTAAAAATCAATGAAAGAATCAGAGATATCTATATTCAATCAGATCTGGCTTTTTGTAAGCAATATAAAACAAATGAATGGATGTCAAAAAAAAAAAAAGATCACATAAATTAGAATATTATTTGCAGAAAGTGAACACCCCTGACTATAGGAAATTGTTAACTAGATCCAGATTTGAATGTATAACAAGTAATTGGAGAAAAAATGTTTACAGCAAAGGGAAAAACAAAGGGGAAGTATTATGTAAATGTGGTAGGGATATAGACACTCAAACACTTAAGGATAGTATGCCCTTTATATGAAAAGGATAGATATCAGATACTAGGTGGAACACTCAGTGAATTAAAGTTTGAACCAGAAACAATAATCATTTATTTATTAAAATCTCATAACCTCAAAATATTATATGCTGTAGCCTCCTTTCTTAAAAAAATTGAACAGAAAAAGCTCCATATGAGGATTAATTAAAGATTAAAGGGTCAGGAGAAATCCCTTACTGGCTACAATTTGATTGAATTTGAAGATGTACGTATTATAAATGTGATCAAATGCTGTACATATGTATGCAATAACAATTGTAAAAATAATATTGTATGTGTAATGATATTTTAGACATTCCATCAAATAATTTTATATGGATGTGCAAGTGAATTGAATTTAAACTATGTATTTTTATAATTGTAATGACTTATATAAGTCAATCAATACAGTTTTACTTGTACTACTATTCATTGTGTCTCCATCTTCACTGAAGTGCAGAATTTTGCCTGCAAATGGTGGAATTGTACCCAAGAATGGCGAAATTCCATCATTCACAGGTGAAATTGTACCATTTGAAGGTGAAATTCCACACTTCCTGGGCAGAATTCTGCTGTTCATGGTGAAATTCTACACTTTGGGATTGATCCGCACTTTGCAAATTGTGCTAAATTTGTGGAGTGAATTTAGCCAACTTCACCCATCTCTACCACTCACAATTGGAGATAAATGTGTTAATCCACTTCAAGTTCATTATGTATTCCTTTTATCCCACACTATATGCAATGTTATTATTACTGTTTTACCTTGTTTTAGCTTAAAACTGTTTTTCTTTCCATTGTAAGCTATCAGGCCTGCTGTTCTCTGTGTTCTATTTCCAGACTCTAAATGAAAATAACTTGGTCTGATTGAAATAACATGTTTTAAGTGAAAAGAAACACTTATACAACAGAGATTGTTTCTAGACTGGGGGGCATAGACAAGGTGGCGCTGTGAGGAGGGAGCTGTACTGAGCTCTATGTAACTCAATGGAACTTTTTGCATTTCTTTTTCCTTTTAGGTAAACTAAAAGGAATGGTGTGTTATGTGACAATATCACAAAGCCTGGAAAAGAGAATTTATGGTGGTTTCCTGGAGTTCCTCCCTTGTTTTTGTTTTTAATTTTTGGAGAAGAGAATGCCGGAGATACTGGCTCTAAATCCCTACATTCTGTTTTCAGGGTGGGATGTACTGATAGATGGCTACCCAACCCAAGAACTTGTAGGAGATTCGAGCGTTCTTCACAAAAACTGATTTAAAGCCTTGGTCCAAGAAATCTACTAAAAAGGGGATTGGAAAGGTGGACTCACCAGTATTGAGAAGAGGACACTCTTCAAGGAGAAAATTAATTTCAGCCATTGGTATGGGAGTATTAGGGCTGTCTCAACATACTGAAGCGGTTGAAATGCTTCCCAAGGAATCTCTGAAAATGATCAACAGGCAGTCCCAGAAAAGAGCGAGTTCTGCAGTGACACAGCAGTCAGAAATGAGCGGGACAACTGAAGTCTCAGAAAATAAAGAATTAAGATGTGAGTCCAGTAAGGTTCCTGATAATCTAATAAAAGCAGGAGCACATAGAGTCCAAGACAGGGAAGAAACATAGCAGGCGAGGGAGGAATAGAGTGAACAGAGTAAACGGATACAGGGATGAAGTTAAAACCTACCCTCCCACACAGAATTTAATGAAAGAGCATGATGTTAAACAGAATTCAATTGCCGCATATCAGACAGCAGGTACATCAGAGGTTCATATACAGCAAACTAATAAGAGAACTGAAAACATGGGTACAAGTGTAGAGGTGTCTGAGGGAGCAGCTGGTAAAGAAATGTCTACAAAAGACCCACAGTCCCAGACAGCATTAAAACATATCAATGTGGATTTGAAGGAGACAGGGTACCAGAAAAGGAAATAAAAATACTACTAATAAAAGCAATGATGAGTCAAAACAAAAAGAGAAGGACACCATAAAAAAGAAGGAGACAGTAAGTCAGGGAACAAACAAGAAAATGCTCAAGGTGAAGAATTCATGAGAATTATTTTGGAGCAAATGAAAGAAGGATGAAAATGCTAGATGATAAACTGGATAAAATAAAAGATGAAGTAAAGGGAGTAAAAACTGAAATACAGATTTGAATAGCAGAATGTTGCAATTCGAAGAAATGGTCTCAGTATTAGAGGATGAATTGTCTGAGATTAAACACAGAACTGAAAAGCAAGCTGGAGATTTAAAGTATTTGCAGGACAAGGTTCTAGGTTTAGAACTAACATCAAGGAGGGAGAATCTAAACATTTTAGGTATCCCTGAAGGGGCAGAACAGAACAACATGCTATCATTCTGTGAGCAATTTTTTAACTGATCTTTTGGTAAATACCCAGAGGAAAAAGTAGAACTGCAGAGAACGCATAGATCTCCAGCAAGGCCTAGTTCACATTTTAAATACCCTTGAGTTACTTTTGTGAAGTTTCTTAGATACCAAGAGAGAGAAAATGTCCTGTTGGTGGCCAGGAAAAAGAAACCACTGACATATTTTGGTACCCAGATACTAATATTTCTTGATCTGGGTCCAGATGCACAGAAAAAAAAAACGCTTTAAAGAAACATCAAAAGGTTTTTATGGGAAAAACATATTCTGTTCTCTCATCCTAACCCAACCTCTTTGAGGATAACATATTTGGGGGTCAGTAGGATCTTTGATACTCCCAAGATGAAGAAAACTATGTCTTCAATTAAATGAAATCAATAACCTCAAGAAATAGTGCAGAATCTGAAAGAGGGCCTCCGGATGAAAAATATCCTGTTAAATGAAATGGAAAGATGGAGACAACGAGACATTTAGGAAGGGAACAAAAAAAGAAGGAGGAAGGTGGGGAGCTGCAGGAAAGCATCTATGTGTATCAAGATTTATATCTGTATTAGAAAACAAACATAAGTAAATTGGTAAACTCTAAAGAACAGGGGAGAAGAGCTCAGAGATGGAATAGGCATCATTTTGCGAATCAATGGGGGGGTACAGAGTCTTTAGGGAGGATGACTCCATAAAAAGGGGGATGGAGTGAAAGGATAAGTGGAATAGAAAAGGGGAACTGAGAGACACAAGGAGGGGTCTGAAAGCAGACAAAAAGGCAGAAAAAGGAGGTATGAAGGGTCCTTTTTTCACAAAATTGCTGTACAGAGTTAATCTTAAAGTAAACAAAGTTACAGGATAGCTGCACAAACAAACGGGAATCCAAAGGCAGCATTCAATAATAGGCAAGTGGAGAGTCCCACCCCTTGATGACATCCTCTTTTTTCTGAATTCTAAGGCTGGAATAATAAATATGGGGAATCTAAGAGTTCTTGGGTTTGATTCATTATAGTTTGAATTCATTGCAATGAAAGACATGATTAAGGTTATGTCCTGGAATGTAAATGGGATCAATAACCCAATTAAAAGAAAGAAGATAGTAAACTATGTAAAGAAAAAAGTTATAACTTGTTTACTGCTACAAGGAACCCACTTTACAGAGCTAGAATTTGAAAAACGTAGGAAACTCTGGGGTGGGCAGGGATTATATGCCAGTTATAACAAAAAAAATAGAGGGGTAGTGAGTATGTTCTTTAAAAAGGGAGAAACTATAATTAAGGAAAATTATAAAGACCAAGGAGGTAGATTTCATAGATTCATAGAATCCCACCAGCAGAAAAAAACAGCTGGCCCATCTGGGCTGCCCCCCCCCAAAAAAAAAGAAAATAAGCTGAGTAATTGTTAAATCCACCAAGGTTACTATAGCTTGTCTGTATGGTCCTAATGAAGATCACCCAGAATTCTTTACAAAATTCTTCCTCCAACTAACAAAATGTCCTGAACTTTATCTAATAGGGGGTGACTTCAATACAGTTCTGAACCCAGTGCTGGATGGAATGGGGCCACACTCCACCCTGTCAAAGGCAGCTAAATGTATGCATGAGGATATAGGCACACTAAACCTAGTCAATTTCTGGAGAAATGTGGATCTTAATGTTCATGAATTTTCTTTTTAACCCACTCTAGGCTAGATATGCTGCTAGGCTTGTATCAAGTAAAGCAGAAGGTTATAGCCATTTGCTCCATACTCCAGAGGGGGTGGAGCAAATGAGGAGAAACTTAGGCAAGTTGGATGAGTGGTCAAGAGTGTGGCAGCTCAGCTTCAATGGAAAGCAGTGCAAATCATACGCTTGGGGAACAAAAACCCAGGGAAGGAATACGCAATGGGGGGAGGTACTAACAACAATCAAAGTGGAAAGGGACCTGGGGTAGTCATAAGAGATTATCTAAAAGTAGCCAAACAATGTGAGAAGGCAGCGAGGAAAGCCGGTGGAATGCTGGGATGCATAGGATGAGGTATCACCAGTAGAAAACAGTAGGTGGTGATGCCACTGTACAGGCAGTTGGTGAGGCCTCATCTAGAGTACTGCATGCTGTTCTGGAGACCTCATCTGTGAAAAGGACATTGACAGGGTGGAGGCAATCTGGAGAAGGGCAATGAAAATAGTGCAGTGGCTATACCAGAAACCATATGAGGAGAGATTGAGATAACTCAATATATGTACTCTGGAGGACAGGAGGGAGAGGGGGAACATGATAGAGACATTCAAAAATCTTAAGGGGATCAACAGAGTTCAAGAGGACAGTATCTTTCAGAAAAGGAAAAGTGCAGGAACAAAGGGCCACAATATGAGGTTGGAGTGGGGAAGACTCAGGGGCAATGTGAGGAAGTATTTTTTCACAGAAAAGGTGGTGGATGCATGGAACAGCCTCCCGGAGGAGGTTGTGGGGGTAAAAGCTGTTCTTGAATTCAAGAATGTATGGGACAGGCAGAAGGCAAAACTAGTGGAAGGAAGGAGGTAGGCCTCAGATCAAATAAGATCTGGAGCTTATACAGTAGGTAGGAAAATGGGCAGACTAGGTGGGCTAGCTAGGGGGATGTCTTGTAGGCTAGCCAGGTTTTGTCCCTTTCTTTCATTTGGGCCAGGAGTTCACTTGATAGCCAGTGGGGGTTGCCACCTTTTATCCACCTTGTAGTAATAGGGAAATATTTGTCCTGGAGGTTGCGGAGAGCGTACGTGAATAGTGTCACCACCGTGCAGACATCTTTGAGCTGGTAGAGTGAGGACTAGTTTATGGACCAGGCAGCCCTTAGCACTAAGTCATGATCCTGATTTGCATATTTACTAAAAGATAGCAGTTTGTGACAAGGACATGTTGATTTTGTGGTTAGAGCGATATACGCCTGGGAGCTTCGAAAAAATTGTACATAGGCTGTTGCTACAATCCTCCCTCAGGAGGTATGCAGGGACTATTGCACTTCCTGGATGGGATCACATCTGCCCGCTACCCCAGGGACGCCATCATACTTGGAGATTTTAACTTCCACTAGACAGAGTTCCCAGCACTGGACTATGCTCACCTGTCAAAAGTGCATCACTTTTAACAAGTCACCTCCTCCCCTACCAGGTATAACCCCCACTCCCTCAACCATTCTACCCTTGACTGGATTGCCACAAACTGTGCGAATCTTTTCATCCAGGCTGGCACAATTGCTGACTCTATCAGTGATCACACCCCTATGTATATCTCTCTAACCACAAAATCAACACATCCTCATCACAAACTGCTATCTTTTAGGAAATTTGCAAATCAGGATCATGACTTAGTGCTAAGAGCTGCCTGGTCCATAAACTAGTCCTCACTCTACCAACTCAAAGATGTCTGCACTGTGGTGACGCTATTCACGTAAGCTCTCCGAAACCTCCAGAACAAATATTTCCCTATTACCACCAGGTGGATAAAAGGTGGCAACTCCCATTGGCTATCAAGTGAACTCCTGGCCCAAATGAAAGAAAGGGACAAAACCCGGCTAGCCTTCAAGACATCCCCCTCCCCCCAATCATGGAATGCTTACAGGCAACTTCAGAATTCCCGTAAGCAGGCTGTGAAGTCACTCAAGTGTAAATACTTCACAGATCAGCAATACGAGTCTCCTGGCAACCCTCATAATTTCTGGGCCTCAATAAACTTCCTCATCAACCCAAAATCAAATAAACAGATTTCAGAACTAACCCCCCCCTCTGGACCCACTATGGACCCTGGCATGATTGCTGATATTTTCAACAGGATGTTCACCGATCTAACCTCCTACACCAACAAACTCCCTCCACAGCCTTCCCCTGCTCAGGAAAACCAGCCAAGCTGCCCACTATATTCATGCACTGTTTGTTATTTCAGAGCCATTGGTCACGGCATTACTGGCAAACTCCTTAAGACACTTACCAACAGAGGAGGCCCAGGCAGTGATGGGCTGTATCCTACCTTCCTGAAACTCCTCTCCTCTGCCCTTGTAAAACCACTGACCTACATATTTAACCTTGCCCTCACCTCATCTACAATGCCTGAATCATAGAAGCATGCACACGTGGTGCCAATTTTTAAATCTGGCAATCCTGCTGTCCTGGAAAACTACCAGCCCATCTCCCTCCTCCCACATCTCTGCAAACTATTATGAGGTGTGTCGGGGAGGGGGTCTCCTCTAATCTCCTCTGATCTAATCAGATCTTTGGGACAGGGTGGGGAGCTGGTCTCCCATGGCCAGACGGGGGCTACTCAGCGGCACTGAGGGGAGCCTGGGGGTGTGCTGGGTGCTTTTAAACTCCTAAACTTCCATTAGGTCATGCCGTGGGGTCTGTTCTTCTGGGGGCTATAGTTGTGGGCCATGGGGGGGTTGGCTTCCAGGACCTAAAATTGTCTCCTTGGAAGAGGGAGCCCCCTCTGGTCCTTGTTTAACACACCTCTTACGTGCTGTGTTATTGGGGATTGCCTATATTTTTCTAGACTATCAAAACTGCCAAGACTATCAGACAATTATGGCTCTGGATAAGATCTGTTCCTGAGATATTATTGTTGTACGCACTGATAAATTAGTTCTGGTGAGAGCAGAACTAAGGACTGAGCAATCTAATCTGGACATCTGTAGAGAATGTTTTATGTTTATTTGTTATATACTCTTCTCTGATTCTGGTGAGAGCAGAATCAAGGAGTGAGCAATTTATCATCGGATAGATTCAGAGTTGTGATATTATGTTTTTTCTTTTTTCTTTTATTATTTGATATTTTGTTTTAGGTTTTCTTTGTTGTTTCGCTATTTAATTCCTATGGTCTGGTGAGAGCAGAGCTAGGATTAATAAAGCATTGGTACTGCTCATGGGAGTTGAGCGCTTTCCTGGGCTATTTAAGTTAATTAGTTTTTTTTTTTATGATTAGAGTTTTGATTGTTAATTTTTTCTAAAAGTTTGTTTGAATTAGATTTATGATTTTTTAAGAGCTCTGCAGTAATTAAGCACCTGTTTAAGACAGTGTAGGATGTGCTGTTTGTCTGCCTCCACAGTTGTGCACTATTCACCCTCTGCTGCTCTTTGTGCCCTCCATCCTTTCTTCTCTCCTCCTCTGGAATTTGGTGTTTACCAGTGCTGTAGAGCACTTGGTATAGTACAGAGGGGGAGGATGTGGGGGTGGTGAACAGTGAAGGGTGAGTGAGCGGGGTCATCAAATTGGGGTCGTGGGAGTCAAGAGATGCCCTGGGGTGAAATGGAAATCAGAACGTGGTCCACCATGTCTGGTTCCAATACCCAAGGGCACGATTGAATTGAGTCGGCAGGTGGTTCGGGAGGCACGAGATGTTCGTCCGACTTGGGCCGTGTCATGCAATGCCAGGTCAGTCAAAAACAAGACAGCAATTATTGCTGATCTTGTGGAAACGGTTGATCTGGCTTGCATTACCGAGACCTGGCTGGATGAGAATTTTGGTCCCATTTTGGAGGCTTTAGTTCCGTCCGGGTACTCAGTAATACACCATCCGAGACTGGACCGCGGGAAGGGTGGTGGTCTGTTTCCAGACCAAACTCAACCTCACTAGTGTATCAGCTTGGGAGACTGAGTCATTTGAGTGTGCCGTTGTAAGGGGTGTAGGTTGTCGGATTGTTCTTGTCTATCGTCCACCCGGTGATGACAGCTGTTTCCTTCAGGAAGTGGTGGACTTCATCATCGACATGGCATTGGAGTCACCAAGACTGATGGTTCTTGGCAACTTCAATGCCTGGGTTGACGATGAACTCTCACAATTTGGACAACACTTCCTCCAGTTGATGTCTTCTCTGGGCCTGACACAGGTGGTTACCTCTGCTACTCATAGACATGGCCACTCCCTTGACTTAGTCTTCCTCCTAGGGATCGAAGCTTCTGATTTGGAGGTGGATCCAGTCTGGTGGTCTGATCACTGCACTGTGGTTTTTAGTTTTTACACCCCCCTCATAGGCCTACTCCTACAGAGATGGTAAAGTACCGCCCTTTATGAGATGTAAGTTCTCAGAGCCTAATGGTGGTTCTTAACCTATCATCCTCCTCATTTGCCAGCAATTATCCTGAGGCTCTCATGACGGGCTATAACTTGCCCATCTCGACAGCTTTGGATTCAATTGCCCCTGTCCGCATTCAGACTCTCTCCCTTTGCCCTTGATCTCCCTGGTTTGAGGGGACTTTGAGGCAGCTGTGGAGACTAGGTCGAAGGTTGGAGCGTTGCTGGCGGAAATCCACCCTTGATGCCGACTGCCTTAGATTGTTGGAACATTATTAAGTCTACCAATCTGCAATCTCCCATAAGAAGGCAGAATTCCTGTCCAGGGAGCTTGGAGTTGCTCAGAATCGACCAGCTCAGCTCTTCCGTACTGTGGACAGACTGTGCAACCCAGCCTGTCTTCAAGTGCAGAGAGCTTTTTTGCAATTAGAGTGCGATGAAATTGCTCGATTCTTTGCAAATAAGGTGGCCGACATCAGAGTGGGACTCTGGCCAGCACACTCTATGGGTGCTGCTATTGATCAGTGTGAGGTCACTACACCTCAGTGGTCTTGGAGTACCTTTGGCTGTCCGGAGTTCATGGATGTCATGTGGATCATCCAGAGTGTGCGCCTCATTTGCTGTAGATTGGATCCTGGACCTACTTCCCTAATTTTGGGAGGTATTGAGGTTATCGGTCCGGTCCTGGCATGGATTGTATGGTGCTCCTTGCAGTCTGGAGAGTTTCCTAGCTCTCTGAAAGAGGTGCGGTGATAACTCTCTTGAAGAAAGCTTCCTTGGGCCCCGACTGCCAAGCCAATTACAGACCTGTCTCTAACCTTCCTTTTATAGGGAAGGTTATTGAGAAAGTTGTGGCTGCACAACTGGAAGACCATTTGACCATCCATGATATCTATGAACCACTCCAGTCTAGTTTTCGTAAGAGACACAGTACTGGAACAGCGCTGGTTCGGGTGCTCAGTGATCTACTGATGGCTAGAGATCGGAAGAACTGTTCCATCTTGGTCCTTCTATATCTCTCTTCAGCTTTTGACACCGTGGACCATGAGGTGTTTTTGGGTCATCTGAGGTTCATCTGTAGACTGTCGGGACAGTCCTCAGGTGATTTTCATCTTTCCTCATAGGTAGAACTCAGAGAGTGGTGTCGGGTGTTTATTCGTCGGACCTTACTTCTCTGTCATGTGGAGTCCCTCAGGGTTTGGTCCTCTCACCCATGTTGTTCATGGTGTATATGCTGCCCCTCAGAGACATTGTAAGAAGGTATGGGCTGAGGTTCACTGCTATGCTGATGATACCCAGCTCTACCTCTTTTGCACCCGACCAGAATGGAGCCGTATCGGTCTTTAACAACTGTCTGAAAGAAATCCAAGACTGGATGGATTCCAGCTGGTTAAAGTTGAACCCAGACAAAACTGAGGTGTTGGTTGTGGATCCAGGTCATTGCATAGGGGGGTTGGGGGAGGGTGCGCCCTCGGGAATTTTTCTGGGTGGCACCTTACTCCTGACCTCTGAATGGGTGCGTAGCCTGGAGGTAATTTTTGACGAAGGGCTGACCTTACATTCGCAGGTGTCGGCGGTTGTCAAAACTTCCTTTTACCATTTTAGGTATATCGCCAGGATTAGGCACCTAGTTCTATCCGATGACCTTCCGACATTGATCCACACCTTTGTTTCCTCTCGCTTAGATTATTGCAACTCCATTGACCTAGGGCTTCCTGGGGTAGAAATACGCCACCTGCAGTTGGTGCAGAATGCTGCAGCCCGGCTTTTGACGGGGTCTTTGTGATCTTGTCATATTTTGCCTGTGCTGTGCAGGCTGCACTGGCTGCCAGTTCAGTGGTGGATCACCTATAAAGTCGGCTTGCTGACTTTTAAAGCCCTACACGGACTAGGCCTGGACTACCTAAAAGAGCTCCTGATTCTCTACCAGCCCATTCGATCACTCTGCTCATCCAGTGAGGGGTTACTAGAGGTTCCAAGGGTATGTTTAAAATCTTCCAGCACAACAGCTTTTCAGTTCGCTGCGCCTACCCTGTGGAATTCTCTACCCCGTCGGATTCAGGAGTGCACAACTTTTTGGAGTCATTCAAGCAGGCTTTAAAGACTTATCTGTGGCTTCAGGCTTTTAGCAATTGAGTTTGCTGTTTATTTTATGATAAGTGCATGATTTTATTGTATATGTTATGATTTTATTATTATTGGTGTTTTAAAATGTGAAGCACCTTGGCTTTGGATAAGGCTCCACATAGATAAAATTTTATTATTTTATTATTATTAAAAAAAATCATTCACCATCAACTATCTGAGCATCTAGACAACTACAACCTCCTGTGTCCCCTCCAACATGGCTTCCGCAAACACCACAGCACCTCCTCGGCCCTGGCTGTCTTCTCCGACCATGTCCTTAGAAACATGGACATGGGTAAGGCCATGGGTGCGGTGTTTGTGGACCTATCCAAGGCCTTTGACCTTGTTGACCATCACCTCCTCCAATCCACCCTGCTAAACATAGGCTGCTGCCAAGATGTTGCCACCTGGTTCAGCAGCTACCTTACAAACAGATCCCAATCTGTTCTGATTGGGAAAGCAATCTCTGCCACATTACCCATCCACACTGGTGTTCCCCAGGGCTCCATCCTGGGTCCTCTGCTTTTCTCACTGTTTATAAATAATCTCCTGGCTGAAAGCATAAACTGCTATAATGCACTCCTCTACACAGATGACCTCATCATCTACCACAGCGCCAAGTCACTCGAATCAATATCTACTACCCTCACAATAAACTATGGAGCTGCTTATAACTGGTTCCTCTCCAAATAGCGTCTTGTTAATGAGAAAAAAAAAAAAAGGCCATGGTCTTTGGCTCCAAGCCTTACCTTGCTAAAACTGTGAAGTCAGAAACCTTGTTATACGTACTTACCCCAGCAGTCCCTACTCTAGGCATTTTGTCCTCCTTCAAATATCTAGGAGTGACACATGATCCCTCCCTAACATAGCAATCACGTCTCTAAAAAAACACAGAGAGTTTGCCAAAAGCTGGGGCAGCCTACCATATTAACCACCTTCTGACCAAAGAGGCATGCCTCGCAATTGGCCAGGGTAATCTCCTGCCCCTTATTGATTACTGCTCCCCAGTGTTCTCTTCCATGTCTTCCACACTTCTTAATCGCCTGAACACCACATATAACTCAATCTGCCGCTTTGCCCTTCAGGTCCTCTACTCCACTCATCACTGCTCACTATACCAGTCCCTAGGCTGGCTCTCACTGCAGGGCCGATTTGAATTTGCCTTGGGCTGTCTAGTCGACACCGCTCTCAGGAGCCCACGTAAGTCCCCTTACTCCTCCTTTCTCATGGACCGGATGATAACTAGATGCCTCACGGTCTCTTCTCCTCCCCCTTGATTGTTCCCCGTATATTCACTATCATGGGGAGAAAGTCTTTCTCTCTCTGGCCCCTCATTTTGGAATAAACTGCCAGCTGCCATCCATATGCTACCCTCTCATCAGTCTCTCAAGCTAAAACTAAGAGATTGGCTTATAGCTCAGGCCTCCTGTACCTGTTCCCTAGGTTACACCCTTGCTAGAAAGCCGCCTTGTGGGGCTCAGCATACCTATTGCCATATTTCACATGTACTGGCTATTATATAACAATTGTCTGGTCTTATTACTCTGTGTGGATGCTGTTGAAATGTTGCTATCTCTTATGCCCTGTATCTTATCCATCTATTTGGCTGTAATGTCAGTATCTTTTGGAAGTGTATTGTCCCATTTCCCTGCATGCAGAGAAACATTGCCTATTCTGTAATGAATTTGTTTCTTTGTTAAACCTCTATCTTATGAGGTGATGTAATGCATCACTATTTCTGATGCCACTGCACTCACTGTACTATATGTTATTCCACTGTACTATAACTTGCACCTGTTTTGTCTTACCACTGTATGGCTCGGGTCGCAACTGAAAATGGTCCATTGGATCAGTTTGCTTATCTGGTTACCAAAAACATAAATAAATAAAATAAAAACATCAGTACACTGAGTACAGAATCACCAGCAAACCTTACTCAGGACACAAAGCTTACTCTTTCCTCTGTCAGCAGCGTGAAGCTCCAAAATGTTGACCCACCGGCACTGGTAAGTAACTAAGTTCCTTCACTGACTCATCTTTACCCAGAGCTTCCCTAAAGTCAGCCTCCTTTCCCAAACATCTGTATTTTCTGCCTAAGCACCTCTTCTAGGGGAGTGATGTGCTCCTCTGGGGCCACTAAGCTATTTTATACTCAGGGTGCACATTCCACAGCCCGCTAATTCTGCGGCCGCCTCTTCACAAAACATGGGTCTCTTTCTCACTTTAGCCCCAATGTCCTGGACTGACCTGGTCCCTGAAACATTCTCTCTCTCTCGCTCTCTCACTCTCTCTACCTGGCTCCCAAGGCCTTCTGGACCTGAGCCTCCCAAACAACAGTCACAGTGGCTCCATTACTTTACTGTTTATCTGTTGCCCAGAAGAGAAATGGCCTTAAAGGCCTACAGGGGTTTGGGGATCACTTTCACTCATGTCTGCAGCCTTCCTTGAGAATCTAACCCAAAATGTTGAGGCCTGCCCCTCCATGCAGACCCCATGCGAGTAAAGGCTGCTGCCATCAATCCCACCTGCTAGACCATGAGCCGCCCTGCCATGGGGGAAAGAAACAGGACTGCTCCTATCAGCCCTGACTCCCTGCAGAGGCCCTGCCGCAACCTCTACAGCCCCGATGACTTCAGAAATAACAATCCTGAACTGGGGCGTAACTCCCTAGGATTCCTGAAAACCTGCCTTCTAAACACACTCCCTGGATGCTCTCGCCATCAACCCAAGGGACCCAGGACCCAGATGACCGCAAACTGCCTGGCTACTCCTCTCCCTCAGATGTCCCACCCAGGAATCCAGCACATCACTACTGAACTGCCAAAACTGTCTAAGAGAATGGGGGCAACCCCCCCTTCAGACTGCCCTGATGCCAGCCCGCCAATCTCTCTCCCCCTATCTCTGAGATTTCCCTATAGATAGGTCCCCAGTCTGCTGACCCCAAGTGGTGGCCAGCAGAAAATACAGGCCCCGGTGCACCAAATTCCCTATACATCGGGGGGGAGGGTCCCTAAGGGTGAGCAATAAGCCCTCCCAAATGAGGGTGGGGAGCTTACATAAAGATATTGTCCTCTTTTGGGAAAAACATTTTTACACACTGAATGAAATATCAGGTATAAATATAAAACGAAACAGAACTTTGCCAGCTAGATCCCAGTTCTACACAGAGTCTTACATCAGAAAACCTTAAAAATTATTAAATATAGCTTTATTGAATGCGAGAAGATGTACTGCGAGGTGGTGGAAAAACAAAGGAACTTCCAACTTATATTATGTGGAAGAACTTGTTCTTAGACTGTATGGACCTTGGAATGCCTTCATTGTGCTAGTTTAGGCAAAATGAATAAACAGTATACAGTAAGATTTGGAATCTAGTTCACAAGCTAATCAATTTAAAAAGGTTATAGATGGGGATAGTAGTCTGATTCCAGTTTAAGAGGTCAGGATTCCCCTTAAAAGGTTTAGGAAGTTTTGCGGAACTTTAGGGAGTTTAGGTTGGGAGGGTTATGATTATTTATGCCATACTGTGCAATGAGGGGTTGTCTCTGGTGTTTTATATCCTTTAAACTGAGGAATGTAGGATGCTTGATAGCCAAATATGACATAATAGTATTATCTCTGAACCCCCACTAAAAAAAATAACAAAAATATATACAAGAAGTACGAAAATACATTTGCCAAGATAAACATTATTTGGGGCAACATGAGTAAAATAAATGAAGCTGATCACTGAGCATACACAGACATTTTTCTCTCTCATTTTGGTCAAACTGAGCATGTTCAGAAATGTATTCTTTCCCGTGAGATGCCATTTTTTTATAGTACTTCGTGACCTTATTGAGTAGTTGTTCTTATGCTGAGCCATTATATAGAGGGGGACAGTTTACATATCGTGCTTTTGTTCCTTTGGTAACTTTTTTACCATTCCAAACAGAAAACCATCAAACATGTTTTGTATAAATTGAATGTGGCATTGCCTGACGTACAATATAATTCTTATATACATTTGAGGGAACTGGTCTGTCAATATCTCATGAATGGCAAAATATCAACAGACCAATACCCTCTCATAAACATAAAAATGATATCTTAAGTCAGGCCATGTTATATCCTCTATTTATGCAACACCTCTGAGTATATCAAAGGGCACATATCAGTGATATTTTTCCTTCCCTGGGACCTAGAGTGAGAATACTGAAGTCCCCAGGAGGAAAAATATCCTCATTGTAGGTTACAATTGGTTGGAGCTAGCAGAGTGAGCAGCACAATCGGTATGTAGCTGCTTGCTTGCATGCCACATCCTGCTGTCAGTTTGATTTTCTCAACGTACTCGAGAGACTAATTATGGCAAGGCAATAAACAACTTACTGTAATCAGAGATAGGCAAAATAAAACAGTGCAATCGATAAGTAAATAAAACTGTGCAATAGTCAAATAACAATAAGCATCAGTACTTAACACTCTGTGAAATGTGGGGCCACCCCCAAGCCCTTCATGAAGATAAAAGAACTAAGTCTTCCTCTACCAGCCCAATAAAAAAATACTACTACTTGTGGCTAAGGACAAAGTTACCAGCCCTAAAAAAGGTTTTTGCAGGGACTCAGACTCACTCTGGGAACTCTGTCCCACAGATCAATTGGCTATAGACAAGGGTTTTACCTGCTAGATACATACAGTAAGTACTTAGACAATGACTGCAGAAGATGGTCCATAGCCCATCCAATCTACCCACCCTACCTAACTACTTTGCACTGGACTTAGTGGTGGGCAATACCTCCCCTTTACTTCTGCCACCCCTTTTCTAACTAATCTCATGTGCCTGTATCATCCCTGCTTGAAGTTGCTCACTGATTCAGCCAGTACCACTGCCTCCAGCAGTTTGTTCCACTTGCACACCACTTTTTCTGAGAAAACATGCTCATGGAGGTCCCTCTTCACTCTCCACCCTGTGAATTTAAATGAGTTACCCTTTGTCCTTGTATTTGAGCTCAAGGAGAAAGGTTCCTTGATGTCCACCCTATGTATACCATGCAGGTATTTGTATGTTTCAATCATGTGGCCTCTTTCCCTCTTTTTCTTGAGGGTCTATATGTTCAAGTCCTCAGCCTCTCCTTGAATGTCTTGCCCCAGTCCCTGAACAGACTTGATTATCCTAGGCTGCACTGCCTCCATTTTGTTGCAGTATCTCCTCAGGTGTGGACTAGAGTACCTTGTACAGTACAGTATGCCCTGCTTGTAACAGACTGGTTTGACATATGGCATTTCGTCCTTTACAAGCGGCATCCGTTACATCAGTTTTACTGTTTTCTCGAGTGAGGGAGTAAAAAAAAGAAATTCTCCATTCCTGCAAACAGTAGCTTTTGACCTTGTCGATTCCACTGCCAGACTGAAGTGTATGCCTCCCCCATGCAACTCTTACCGGGGTAAATCATGTGTACTTGAGGTAATCTAACTGCAAGGCAGTCATTCATAAAACAAGTGGAGTGAATGGTAGTTAATTACATGTTTCAACATTCCTGTAGTGTTGTTTCACCTCCCATGTAGTTCTGTCACCACCGTGGCCCTTGGCGTCTGTTGTTTCCCACCCTTTCGCAGCACTTCAGTGTGAAAGCCGCATACTTGTTTCCCCCATGTGGTGTATTGCAAAGTCTTCTGTAAATTGTGGTGCCTGAGAGAGAAATTATGTTTCTCTCTCCATGGTCTGGTATTCCCCCCCCCAACAGGATGTCAGCTGTGCTGCAGGTGAGCTCCCCAGGAAACAGCTTCAGCGAGTGCTGGTAGCACACAAGGAAAGTAAGTCCCCTGTGCAGTTTGAAGCTCCCTACGATGGACTGTTACAATGGAAGAAATCCCACACCGGCATTCCTGTGAAGAGATAGCACACCTGTCATTGTGATCAATAGTGATTAACGAGCACATTAACAGCACCACAGCTGCATTAATGGTTGCTTGAGGTGTGAAGTCATTTGTGAATGGGCTACTCGGTGGCCACTAAATGCGGAATTATAGGTCCACTTAATCAGGCAGTTTTATTATTGAGCCATATAGTAAATGGCTTCTGGCATTTGAGATTTGTCTGTTAGGAGCGGACGTCTTCTACAAGCGGGTCCGGTTAATTTGGCACATACTGTATTTCAGATGTTGTCACACCAATGACCTCTACAATAGGAGGATCACCTCCTGGCTTCAACTACTTATCCCCCTCCCTACACATCTTAGCATCATGTTTGCCTTACCCACAGCTCTGTTAAAGTGTCCAGTTGTTTTTAGGCTCTGTAATATCATGACCCCTTGGTCTTTGTCCTCCACAGTGCTTGCCAGCACGACCCCATTTCATACTGCACTCTTGAATTCCTTTACCCAAAATACAGCACCTTATATTTCTTAGCATTGAAGCCCAGCTACCAGATGTTTGACTAGTTCTCCAGCCTACCCAGATCCTCCCTAAGTTCCTTTTTTCCTTCCTCCATGTCCATCCTTCCACAGATCTTTGATCTTTGTGTCTTCTGCAAAGAGATAGACCTTGCATAATACCTTCCCCATGTACATGCGATAGACTTGACGAAAAGGACTTGCTACCTCTGTAAACTCTCGATTAATATTATCTTTTGTGTTCTTCCCCTCAGCCAGTTTTCTACACACATTAGTAATGTTTCCTTCATGCCTAAGTCTCTTAGCGTCTTGACCAGCCTCTAGTGGGGGCTCAGTCAAAAGCCTAGCTGAAATCCAATTACACTATATCAATTGCCTGTCCCTTATCAGCCATCCAGACCACCCAGTCAAAAAAAGTCAATCAGATTTGTCTGGCAAGCCAGACCTTCCCCTCATGAACCCATGCTGTCTGGAAACCAGTAGCCTAGTTCCCTCTAGGAAGTGCATTAGTTCCTTCCTTAGTATCGACTCCATCTTTCCCACTGTAGACATCAGGTTGACTGGCCTGTAATTCACAGGCTCATCCTTCCTTCTGCTCTTGTGTAGAGAGACCATGTTTGCTATCCTCATTCCCTAGGGACCACCACCATCATGGCCAGCAAACAGTTGAATATGTCTACCAATGTCTCTGCTGTCACTTCCGCTGCTTCCTTAAACATCCTTGGATGTAAACCATCAGGTCTCATATGTTTATCTGTTTCAACCCTTTAATATTTTCCAGTGCCCTGTCCCCCGTTATTTTGCCCATTCTGCTTGAGCACATGCCTCCTCTCCTCCCATCTTTACCCCACATTCCAGCAGTGGCCTATTCTTCTGTCATGTAAATACTGAATGAAAGAATGTTTTCAGTATCTCTGCTTTCCCTTTGTCCCTCTCCTCACATCCATTCTCTCTCTCTCTCTCTCTTCAGCCTCACTACACTCCCTTTAACCTTATAGTTCTCCTGGACGTACCTAAAGCATGCTTTTCTCTTTGCATCCCTTCCATTGCAAGCCACAGTTCCGTCACTACCTTAACCCCCTTACCTTCTTGCTGGCTACCTTTGTTACCTCCAGGTACTTCTCTTTATCCCCCCCCCACACCTTGGCTTCCTTTATACTTCAAGAATGCTTTCCTTTTGACTCTAACCACTGTCTATACTTCAGCAGTGAACCACATTGGGCCCCTTGCCCTTTTTCCCTGTAATACCCTCCCAACTGAGCTTTCTGCCTCTTCTAGCATTGCTTTTTTAAATTATTCCAGTTTTTCTACCACTTCTTCTAACTGTCCTTTTCTCTTCATTCTTCTTTCCAACAGTCCCCTTATTCTGTCAGAAATTGCCTTTTTTTTCATTTGCAATTCCTCCACCTTCCACTGAGCTGGCCATCTGCCACCTCCCTCAGAGAAGCTCACTTCTCTGGCCTGGCATCCTGCACTGATCCTTATCCAGGAGATCCCTCATGGGTTGCCTCCCTTGCCGTGACAGGGCTGAGGAGAGGCGTGTCCCGGATACTAATGCCCAGATTCCAGGGGGACAGCGCTGGAGCAGCCAGGCCATCATGGAGCCTGCCAGCTCCATTTTCCCTCCTAGTTTTCTCTCTGGGACCCATGAACGAGCAATGAGTGAACAGCTTGCCTCCGCTTCTATGGAGGCAGCCTCACACTCTGAACGTGGGTCCCATCCCCTTTTGGCTATGTGCCTGTGCTGACACCGAGCCACTGCTAGGTATTAATCTACAGTGCACACCACTGTTCCTCCCCTTCCTGAGGAAGGAGAGCTGTCTACAGATGCTCGATCCTTCCTCGCCTGTACTGACCGCCAAGCGACCTGAGTCTGTTCCTGAACCCGGGTCACTGGCGTGGAGCAAGGTGTGGTGTCCAGTGCCTCAACCCTCAGCACCACCGAGTCGGCTAGAATTCACCTTTTTAAACTCTCACACCCTTACTGTGTTTGACCCATTGGTGATCCCTATCTGTACCTCCAACACCACTGTCATGTGGTCACTGGAACCCAGTTGTTCCTGGATGACCACATTTTGCATTCTCTCAGTTCTTGAGTACCAGGTCTATCACAGCCCTTTCCCTTGTTGGGCTCTGGACCAACCAAACTAGAAATGCTTCCTGGCATGCATCCACCAGGAGCTGATTCCTAGTACTTGCTGGAACTGGAACTTTTCAGTCCACATTTGGTATTCTGAAATCCCCTACCACCACCACCTCCTCCTCTTCTAAATTGTCTGCCTTCCTTAGCATCTCCCCTAGTTCCATGTCTGCCCCATGATCCTGACTGGTGGTCTGTAGACCACCCCAATCCTGATTTACTTCCAATACTCTCTTGCTGCTAGCACCCACGGGGTATCTAGTTTTCCCAAATCCCCTAAGCTGTCAATTTCAGTTGCCTCGCTCCCCTTTTTCACATACAGCATGACTGTCTCTCCCATACATTTTGCTCTGTCATTCCTACAGTTAGAATAAAGGTATCTAGGTGCCTGGTGCCAGTGCCACATTATCTCCCCAGCAAGCCCTCCCTGGGAGGCATGCCTCCTCCTCAGGGACTGACTGGCACTAGTTTTATAAAGAATGCAAACATTCACTAACATAGTATGCTGTTAGCTGATATGCCAGTCAGGTCTGCTGATCCCAAGGCAACTGCCTGCCACTCCAATATGTTAGCCAAGTCTCCTTCCTCCAAGGGTACTTGGAGGAAGGCCACCCTTCATTGCTAGTTGATCTACTAATCGAATGTGCCTGGTGCCTAAATTTGCTAGGACAGCACCTCTGCTGCTAGCTGATATGCCAACCAAGTCTGCTAGGATCCATTACGGGGTGCTGAGGTTAGGTCACACACCCCTCCATTACTGGCTGACTGCCAGCTGAGTTTGCATGGGGCCTGCCTCTGCTAAGCCACACCCTGATTCTGTCCCTGGAACCACCCCTTGAGGGTTCATCACTCTGTCACTGGCTGGCATGCCGGCAGATACTCTCCAGGGTCTGCCTCCACAAGGCCCATGCCCCACCACTGGATGACCTGCCAGACAAGTCTGCTGGTCTCCAGCCAGGGCTGTCTGGTAACAGACCACACCCATTCACCTTCTCTCTGGGCTGCATTGTTTGGGCTTATCCATTTTGCCTCTGGCAAACTTGTCAGTTGAGCAGGCATAGGGAGTGCCTGGTGGCAGACTATACCTCTACTAACCTTTTCTCAAGGCCACCTTGTCTGGGAAGTGCCCCTTTGCCACTCATCAATTTTCTGGCTGTGTTGTGAGGCACCAGCAAGGCTCTGAGGTGGGCTAACAGAAGGATTCAACCCCTGCTGCTGACCAACTCAGTCTAATATCTTGCCTGGTCTTTCAGTTCAGTGATTCCCTTACAATTGCTGCCAAGGAGGCAGGACTCCTAAAGGCAGTCAGTGCTCTTCCTGGCCAATTAGCCAGGTCCCTGCACTATTCCACCTCTGTAGCTCTTAAGTCCACTCTGCTTCTGGAGCTTTTAGGCCTCTCTGCCACTGAACTGCTCTAACAGGGGCAGAATTGCTACTTTTCTTCTGTTGAGAAGCAGCATGGTTAGCCTGAAGGGTTTCCGGATTGACTAAGGAAAAGGGATTATGCTGATTGATTATGAAAATGAGGACTTGAGAGGCACAACTAATTAGCATCAAAGACTGCTAGCCAGCCTCATGACATTTTCCCAGTACGGGCACTGCTGATGGTCAAACAGATTTTTTTTTTTGTTTGTTTTTTATGTTGATCGTGTGCATGCACAAAAAACATGTTGCGGCAGCTTTCTCCACAAGCAGGTTGTGGAGGCGCGGCACTGTTGTAGCCAGTGCCCCCACAGCCTGCAAAGGCTTGTCCTGTGTCCCCCAATGCCGTGGCACGCTGCTGCTGACACTAGTTCAGCCAGCGTGCCACAACCTTCTAAAAAATCAGCCGCTGCAATCAGGGGCCGCCCCATCATTGCAGCGTCAGCCATCCGCTGCAATGAGGGAGCGACCTGTCATTGCACAGCAGGATGTAGGAACCCTGATATTATTTGTGAACATGGCCGTGGCTTGCCACCGTGTTCACAAACAATATTACCCCCCCACCATGTTTATTTGCCAATGGGGGGAGCCCACTCCCCGTTGGCATAATGTAACCCCCCCTGGTTTTATTATTCAGCTGACGGGTGACCAATCCTGTCGGCAGAAAGGAATTTCCTTTGTTGTTTGCCGATGGGTATGCCAAACCCCATCAGCTACAGCTGCCCCCAAAGAAGACTTCTGGTGACATGCTGGGAGCCCACCCCAGCATGCCACATGCCCTGTAATAAAAAACGGTCCCGCAACGCTTTTTAACCCTGTAAAAAGGAAACTGTCCCTCGGAGGTCTCTGTGCCCCCCACCCGCAACCTCACCCACCCACTGCGCACCTGCCTCCCCATATCCCCTCACCCCATACTTACCTCCAGAGTCCGCACGACGATCTTCGTGGACGGGAACACGCCTGCACTCTTCAAAGCCGATCGCAACTGAGGAAATGCCGTAAGCTGTATAATGGAATGAATAGGGTTTTTTTCAACTTTGATGGATATCACAGGCATTTTTTGGAATTTTGGCACCAAATTTTCAACATGGGGTTTTTGGGACCCCTCCTCATGAATTCTTGAACTGTCATGGAGTTAATCGGCGCCTAAAGGTGATTTTGCGGTCACTGCACGGAATTACCTTTCAGGGCCGATTAATGAAACGACAGTGCCAGTGTTCAAGAGACGGGCTCTCAAAAAGCCTATGTTGCAAATGTGGTGAAAAAAATTTAAAAAATTACTGTTTTACGAGCGTCCGTTGCTAAGTTGCTACGCAAGCTCGTAACTTTGCGAATTTGCAATATTTTCATGCCAGATTTTCAATATTGGGATTTTCCACATCTCCTTGTGAGCAGTACAGCTGTCATTGTTCACATCCTGGCCCAAATGTGTTTTCGCACTTCCGGCGCAGAATAGCGCGGTTGCTGTGGGAAATGAGTGTTCAGGACAGATTAAGAAAATGACAGTGACGCTATTCATGAATAGAGGTCCTAAAATGCCTATGTTGAAAATTTGGCAATGATACTCCATTAAATGACTCTGTTACTAATGTGTGTTGCACAAATTTGCATGCACGTTCGTAACTTCGCGAATTTATAATATTTTCACTCCAGATTTTCAATATTGCCATTTTCCCACACCTACTTATGAACAGTACAGCTGTCATTTTTCCCATCCTGGCCGAAATGTGTTTTCACACTTCCAGCACAGAATAGAGTGGTTGCTGTGGGGAAATCACTGTTTGGGACAGGTTAAGAAAATGACAATGATACTGTTCATGAGCAGAGGTCCTAAAATGCCTTTGTTGAAAATTTGGTGATGATAGCCCATCAATTGACTGTGTTACAAGTGTGCATTGTGCACTTTCCATGCACCCTTGTAACGTCACAGATTTGTAATATTGTCACGCCAGATTTTCAACAGTGGCATTTTTTCACACCTCCTTATAAGCAGTACAGCTGTAATTTTTCATATCCTGACTGAAAATTGTTTTCACAGTTCCAGCGCAGAATAACATAGTCATTGTGAGAAATCAGTGTTCAGGACAGATTAAGAAAATGACAGTGGCAATGTTCATGAGTGGAGGTCCTAAAATCCCTATGTTGAAAATTTTGTGACGAAACTCCGTAACATGACTGTGTTACAAGCGTGCATTGAACTGTTTCCACACACCCTTGTAACTTCGCAAATTTGTAATATTGTCATGCCACAGTTTCAACAGTGGCATTTTTTCACACCTCCTTATGAACACTACAGCTGTCATTTTTCACATCCTGGCTAAAATATGTTTTTGCACTCCTGCCGGAGAATAGTATGGTCACTCTGGGAAATCAGTGTTTGGGACAGATTAAGATCGACTGAGTGAGAGTCAGCTCTGTCAGGACTGCTGCGGATTTGTTTGTGGGCAGACAAAGGCCCCAGCACAAGAGCCCAGTACAAAAGGGCAGCCTGCAGCACTGGGAGAAACAGAACAAGAGAGCGAGTGAGGGAAGGGGAGTGAGCAAACTGACCGAAGCGCTGTCAGGACTGCTGCGGATTTCTTTGTGGGCAGAAAAAGGCATCAGTGCAGGCAGGGGCCCAGTACAAAAGGCCAGCCTACAGCGGTGGGAGAAACAGTACGAGCGAGTGACACAGAGGGACTTAGTGAGCTCAACGGAGCTCTATCAGGACTGCTGTGGATTTCTTTGTGGGCAGAAAAAGGCGCCAATGCAGGCAGGAGCCCCATACAAAAGGGCGGCTTGCATGCCAGGACAAACAGAATGAGCGCATGAGAGAGGGAGGCTGAGCGACCTCAACGGAGCCCTGTCAGGACAGCTGCAGATTTCTTTGTGGACAGACAAAGGTGCCAACGCAGCCAGGAGCCCATACAAAAGCGCAGTCTGCAGCGCCAAGAGAAACAGAATGAGCGAGCAACAGAGCGGTAGTAAGCGAGCTCAACAGAGCTCTATTGTGACTGCTACGGATTTCTTTGTGGGCAAAAATGCGACAACATGAGCGAACCCAGTACAAAGGCAGCTTGCAGCGCCGCAGAAACAGAATGCGTGAGTGACAGAGGAGGAGGATGAGCTCAGTGGAGCTGTGTCGGGACTGCTTCAGATTTCTTTCTGGACAGAAAAAGCCGCCAATGCAGGCAGGAGCCCAGTACAAAAGGGCAGCCTGCAGCGCCAGGAGACACAGAATGAGCGAGTGAGGAAGGAGGAGTCAGTGAGCTCAACGGAGCTCTGTTGGGACTGCTGCAGATTTGTTTGTGGGCAGAAAAAGGCAGCAATGCACACAGGAGCCCAGTTCAAAAGGGCAGCCTGCAGTGGCAGGAAAACTAGAATTAGCAAGTGAGCAAACTCAATGGAGCTGTATTGTAAATGCTGCAAATTTCTTTGTGGGCATAAGAAGGCAGCAACGCAGGCAGGAGCCCAGTAGAAAAGGGCAGCCTGCAGCGTCGGCAGAAACAGAATGAGTGAGTGAGAAAAGGGGAGTGAGCGAGCTCAATGGAGCTTTGTCGGGACTGCTGCAGATTTGTTTGTGGGCAGAAAAAGGCGCCAACAGAGGCAGGAGCCCAGTACAACAGGGCAACCTGCAGCACCAGGAGAACCACAATGAGTAAGTGAGATGGGGGAGTGAGCGACCTCAATGGAGCTCCTTTTGTCTAGATTGGCCGTGAGGTGTTTTTCCTTATTCTGGTCCACCCTCTGCCGACATCAGCACTGGAGGAGGACCAATGAGATGGAGGCATGCAGAGATGTGCCTCCGCTCTGGTTCACAGCTGACGTTGACTGCTCCCTATCTGCTTTTCCAACTGCACCAGCACCGCCTGTGGTCACCCAGGTGGTGGTGGTATAGTGGTGGGGCCAGAAGCCATTTCTTCTACCCCAGGCCAACCCCTGATAACCTGAGTCCTTCAGCGACCCGGGTCACTGGCATGGTGCGAGGTGTGGCATCTAGCGCCTGAACCCTCAGTGTCACCGGGCTGGCCAGTTTCATTAATTTTGAAGCATTTTGTACCACTTTTTAGGGACAGTAAGAACACTGTTTTCATGTTTCAGTAGCTGATATGCACTAGCCAAGAGGTGCAGTCATGGTGAAAGGGCATGGTTACAGTGAAGGGGGGCCCCACATTTCTCTTGGGCCTAGGGCCCCAGGTTGCCTTAATCTGGCCCTGCCTCCCTCAAGATCCTGGGTAACGACTTCCAAAGTGCCAGGAGCGAACTGGGGTGTACAGGTGCAGGAGCTCAGTCAAGTAGGCTGGGCCCAGTCTGTGCAGGGCTTTATAGATTAACAAACCTATTTTAAATGAGATATGCTACTTCACCAGCAGCCAGTGCAGGTCACACTGTGCCAAAGTGATATAGCAAGGTCTAGGCAAGCCCATGATTAACCAGGCAGCTACATTCTGCAGCAACTGCAGTCTTCAAAGCATACCACCATTAACCTCGAAGTAGAAAGCATTACAATAGTCTAGCCTCGAGGTCACAAACACGTGGATCAGTGTGGCCAGGTCTTGGGGAGAATGAGGGGTCTAATCTGGCGAATGTTCCCAAGATGAAAAAAGCCACCCCAGACTATGGCTTACACCTGAGCCTCCATTGTCAGGCCTTCATCCAGAATAACTCCCAGATGTTTCACCCTAGGGCAGGCTAGCAAGCCAGAGCCACCAGGCCAAAGCTCAGTTTCTCTAATGCCAGCTGCAAATCCCCCTTCCAGCCAGGATCAGCCACTAATACCTCAGTCTTCTCAGGGTTCAGTCTCAGCCAGCTAAAGGCCTTCCCGTTCTGGATCTCAGCAAATCATTTATTAAACACGTTGAAGGCAACCTGAGTTATGGTTGCAAATGACAGATAGAGCTGGATATCATCTGCATAGCAGTGAAACCCCAGCCCAAACTGTCTAATGACCATGCCCAGGGATAGCATGTACACCATAAACAGCACTGGTGAAAGGACTGAGCCCTGGGGTATGCCACAGGACAGAACTGTCGTGCTTGAGGAATAATTTCCCAAAACTACTGTCTGAGTTCTATCCCATAAAAAAGACTCAAACCAGCAGATCACAGTGCCTGTGAGTCCGGCATACTCCCTGAGCTGGTCCAAAGTCCGCCATGATCCACAGTGTCAAATGCTACAGAGAGATCGAGGAGGATGAGAATTGATTGTTTTCCTCTATCCCTCACCCTGAGCAGGTCATTAGGCACCCTAAACAGGGCTGTCTCTGTGCAATGCCTGGCTCTGAAACCCAACCGGAATGACTAATAGATGTTAGAGGCCTCCAGGTGTTCCTCTAGCAGCAGTGCAACCACTTTCTCAATAGCCTTCCTTAGAAAGGGAAGGTTAGTGACTGGATGGTAGTTGTCAGAGATGTTTTTTTCAGCAGGGGCCTTACCAGAGCACACTTACGTGCCACTGGAGAGAACACCAGATGATTTTGGCGAACACAGCACCCAGTTGGACAACACAACTCACTAAGAGTCACGTTGGGTTTGGGTCCAGATCACAGTGACCAGACAATCTGACAGACCTCTTCCACCATTACTAACTGAAATTTACCCCAAGAACACCTACTCCATTCCTGGTCTAGATGTAGACCATTGCTGGGAACATAAGGCCCTGCTGGAGTATTACCAGCTCTAATGGAGGACACCCTATCTAACAAGAACCGAGCAAACTCCTTGCATTTTGCTGATTTAATTTCTCTTACAGGCTCCAGACAGGCCAAATGAAGCAGCTTGTCTACAGTCCAAAAGAGCTGAGCCAGTCAGGTCCTCCAAGCGGCAATTTCTCTTGACAGAAAATCTGCCTTCTGCTGAGAGATTGCCTCATGATATTCTCCATAATGGGAAATCAGAACTAGTTTGTCCTCCACAGCCTTAAACTTCCTCCAACAACACTCCAGCCACCATCCTCTGGATTTAAGAGCCCTCAGATCTCTGTCAAACCATGGCTATCCAAGGTACAATACCAGGGGGTGTACACGGATGGAACTAAAAGGTCAAGGGCCCTAGTTATGACCCTATCATAGGCCAGCACTGTGGACTCTGCACCCTCAGCACATGTTATCAACATTTCTGAGGTATCCAGTAATGACATCAGTCCTTCATATCCTATAGCTCTCAAAAGTAGGTACTTGACCATCTCCAGAGTGGATGGACCACAAGGAGGGGCTGTGAAGCAGAAGCTGATGACACAATTATCCAACCAGTTGACCAGCTCAATCTTGAGGTCATCCACCTCGAGCCCCAGGGAGAATATCTGATCCAGTATTTGGCCATGGAAATGGGTCATGAAGGTAACAACCTGTGCTAGGCCCAGAGTGTCCACAGTCTAAAGGAAATCTCTACCAAACTGGGAGCCCTCAACATCGACCCAGACATTGAAATTGTCCAGTATAAGCCATCTACATGACTCTAATACCAGGTCCGTGACAAGGAATGAGATTTCCTGCAGAAACTCTCCCTCATGACCCATATCCATGGCCACACACTGGACCAGATATTCTCCATGGGGCTAGAGGTGGATGATCTCCAGACTGAGCTGGTAAACTGGCTGGATCATTGTGTCATCTGTTTCTGCTTCATGGTCTCTCCTTGTGGTCCACCCCCTCTGGAGATACACAAGGAGGATTCTGCAACCTGCACCTGGACCACCGTGCATGGCCACACACTCAAAAGACTTAGTATCCTCCACTGGGTGCACCATCTGGTTCAGTCCAGTTCTTAAACAGATGGCCAACCCCCCATGATCCCTCCTCGGGCAGGGCACTACCAAGAAGCCGTCCAGGACCGACGCTTCCAAAACTGGACCTGCATTGCCCTCCCCCCCCCAGCCAAGTCTCAGTAATGTACACCAGACTGAGAGAGGAAATAAGATCTGCCATAACTGCAGACTTATTCCTCATCAATCTGGCATTGCACAGCAATGCCCAAAATGGACGGAGGCACAGAGCATGCCAGCAGGTCCATCCCCTACCTGCCCACTCAGTCTGGCAGGAACCACGCACACTGGAACCAGATAAAATGGACCCTACTCTGGTACTTTCCTGATCCCAGGACATTTTCTGGTGCAAACAACCCCAACAGAGCCCACTTGCTGTGTACTCCCCCCTCTACCGAGGTTACAGCTGCCTCTCCGGGCAATTTCCTCCTCCCTATGACCCATATTATTAATGATTCTCATTTAAAATGGAGTCAAATTTGATTTAGTCTGGTTCTTCAGACACAGTTATTACATACTAATAGCCATAGAGCCCAATTCCCAGATGCAAGTGGCAGCACCAAGTAGTCGCAGTAACTGCTTTGTGAAAGTGTAACCTTTGTGGCCCAGCCATAGGAAGGTGGAGGAGCTGCCATCATAATGTCCCGGAGGGCTATTAATAGATTTATGGTTGCCCTTACAAAGCCAACCCCACACTGCTGCGACCTCCACAGGTTACTACCTGCAAAAAGCAGGCAATAATTGGGATGCTAAAGTACAGCACATCTGACAGCCGGGTGATGCTATCGTCAGATATAGTTAATGGGGAAGAAAGACCATGGTGGATCCCATGTATTTGAGTGAGTTAGCAAGGTGGAACCATTGGACTGCCAGGGCCACTGAAGAATAGGGGACTGGGACCATTTAAATACAAACGAGAATATTGGGGGGGGCTAGGGAAGGGGGAACCACTGTGCCACCAAGAAACTGGTAACTTAGGGATACCCTACAAGCTGCATATGTAGACTTATGCACCTGCATGGACTGCACATGGCATTCCTGAAAGCCCACTGACCCCTAAGAATATACAACATAAGTGGCAGTCTGGAGGCTGACCAAAGTAAAGTCTCGGGTGCGACTATTCCTTTAGGCCCCATGTGTCCAAAACATTGTTTACACTGTATGTGTTATGCACCTGTTTGTTAAACCAAAGATTATAAAAGGAAATTAGAGCTGAGCTGCATGCCCTTCTGGGGTTATTGTAAGTTTTAAAGAACATGTAATTTATGGAATAAGTCTATAAATACATTTCACACAATCCAGTGGCTACATAATTGTAACACAGCTAGTAAGCATGCACATTTTATTTATAAAGTCCCCCATTTCTGAGGCTCTGGGCACTGCACATAAAAACCACAAAAGACATATGAACAGATAACATTTCCGTTGATAAGTATAAAATTATAAAACAAATTAAAACAAGACACATAAGGAGGAACAAAGCTTTTAACCGGGTTCATAAAAGGTGTGGGAGAGCAAGTATGTTTTTAAAGCTTTTTTAAAGGCCTTCATTGTGGAGGTATGCTGAATATGAAAAGGTATGCAGTTCCAAAGCCACTTGAAATGTTCTATCCCCGGACAATTTTAATTATGCTTGTGGAACCTCCAACAGATTCTCCACAGCAGAGCAAAGAGAGCGATCTAGAGTATAGAGGTGCAGGAGGTCCTTAATGTGCCAGGTTTCAAATTGTGCAGAACATTGAAGACTATCAAGCAAACCTTGAAGGTGGCACACCATCCAACCGAAACCAGTGCAGATCATGCAGCATAGGTGCAGTTATGGTTAAGTGCACCCCTTTTTTGCACAGCAGGAATCTACTAGGAACAAACCAACAGCTTGTGATTGTAAGGCCACTGCTCATGTCCATCTCCAGCACTGTTCCAAGCATTTCATGTTTTCTATGACTGTGCTGGAAGGGAGGGGGCATACAACATTTTAGCACTCAGCGTGGAGAGAGATCACAAAGTGTGTATGTAAAACTAGGTGTGTAACTAGGTCGGTGACTATTCTGACAATTGAGCCCAGAGAGTTTTGCAAGGGTTATACTATGGTTTTCCTATGGGGGAGGGGTACTGCTCTGAAAATAACATGATAATCTCTCAATTCTAGGATTTTGTTTTGTAAGTAGTCCTCTAAAATAGCTCAGGTATTGGGGAAGTGCTGTTACTATGATGGTGAGTAACAGTTCACTGAAGAGCATCTCTGCACTTCATGCATGTGCTTCTATAAATATGAGTTTTCAGCTATTACAATTTACTAAAGAATGCATTTATTTAATTTTTAAGTTTTCCTTTCCAGGGTTAAAAACATATCCTGGTAACCTGTCTGAAAAGTATGTATAAAAAGTGATGACAATCTCTAATTGACCTCATAGTGTCTTTGTTTATGACACTGTAGTGCTGACCATGTCAACAGACCGTGATGTCACAAACAGCAACTCGAGTGATCAGCTTGTGACAGTCAGATGCTTTTCAAAGGACTCAGTGAAAATGTAGTACATGGCCTAAAATACTTAACAGATCAACAAGAGGAGACAGTAAAAAAGAACCAGCAAACATTAAATTTCATTGTAATTGTTGTACACCATCCCATTAACTCAGCAGTAGCAGTGCCACTCATGACTCTGGTGACCTGAGCTCAAGAGGGAGCTCAGGTCCCTGGGAGTTAGTCAGGGAAAGAGGACTGATCACCTCATGGATGGCTCACTGCCTTCAAGGATGATGAGAGTTCTGTCCCACATTATGACCAACACCAATCAAAGGCTAGATGGTTATTGCAGCTGGGGCCACCAGATGGGAAGGGACACTGCCAGACTCCAGCACATCACACACGTGAATGTGCAAATGTATGTCAGAAACTGGAGGAAAACAAATAGGTTCACTGGGGTGACACTGGCAGTCCCTGCAGGCTCAAGTATGCCCAACCTGACACTGCATTATAGTGCACTGTACTGTAGTACAGGTCCTAGGCAAGTGGTTCATACTTAGGTTCATATTTAGGTATTAAGAAGCTGAGGAGGCTTAAGTCCATACATAGCTCCATTGTAGTAATAATACTTCATAACCACATTCATTAGGTGTTTATCTGGTTTATTATTAAATTTAGTAACAGTCTTGCTGATTTTAATGTCTACTGGAAGGGAATTCCAAATATTTACAATTCTATTAATACAGAAATATTTTCTTGTAATGGTGTTGAAATGCTTCCCATCCCTAAGATTTGAAGTGGATGGCCCCTTGTCTCAGCTACACCAGGCTTGAATTCAATGTTTAGTTCACTTATAACAGGAGGATCACACATTACACTATAGGTCATCAATAAATCTCCCTTAACCTTCTTAAAGATGGTGGCATGAGCTGTAATGAGATTAAACACTGTTCATATGTTTCCTCCCTTATTCTATGTATCAATTTTGTTGCCCTTCTCTGAACTTGGTCAAGCTGCCTTATTTATTCTGCCTTGTATAGATACCAGAATGGGGTTGCAAAGTCTAGAAGTTGCCTAACATAGGCTCTATAAAAGGGGAAAATGACTTCTCTATGTCTCGTGGAAATATTGTGTTTGATGGACCAGAGTACCCTATTTGTTCTTGCTATTACTTCATTGCATTGTTTCCAATAATCTTGGTCTGCTATAATAATCTTTCCCAGGTCTCTTTCACTTGTACTTTCTAACAGCCATTGTGGTCCCAAACCATAAAAAAATCTCGGGTTGTTATGTCCCAGGTGCATCACAGTAGATTTTTCGTTATTAAATTTCATTTTCTACTTAATACTCCAATCAGATATGGCATATAGATCAGCATGAATACATTGGTATTGGGTCAGTGTTGTGCAAGGTCCCTCAGTTTTAGAGTCATCAGCATACTTGCAAGCCCAACTGTTTAAATCCTTAGTTAGATCCGCCATGAATATATGGAAAATAAGTAGGCCAAGAACAGAGCCCTGAGGCACTCCACTAGTAACCTTGTATGTTCAAAATTGTAACCCCTTTATTTTAACTAAGTTCAGTCCTCTAACCATTTCATATTCTAGTTAACTAGGCATGTTTCAGTGTTTGCCTGTCATTTTTCCAGTAATTGCTTATCGAGGGATAAGATTGAACACCTTACAAAAGTCCAGAAATCAGGGGAATGGATAAGGGGAGTAAAGGAGTATTTTACTACCATTTTTGACTGAAATACTCCCACTTTCTGATTTTATGAAGTTTTTTCCCACCCTGCAAATTTACAATATGTGGCACACATGTACAAAGTTGGCAGTACCATGAGATGCTAGCAGCCATGGCACTACACAGGAACCTGTAGGGATGGGGTTATGAGTTGCTCATTGGCTGGTTAGAAGGACTGTTGCAACATGGCAGTGTTAAAAATAAGGTCACAATGTGAGTCCACAGCAGTATTAGACAGTCAGTGACTGCAGGCATTCAGTGGGATTGAGACTTGGTTTAGATGTGGGGGGTATGAAATGGGTCAACGGATGACAGTACTACCATTTGGATGAAAATACTACCAGGTGTAAAAAGGGAGTAGTAAATACTTCTGAGTCCTAAAAATGATCTGGACCACTGCCAGAAATATGATATCATATGGAGTTCTAGTATCTAGTGAGGCACTTATGCTTTCATAAAAACAAAGCAGGTTGGTAGTACACGACCATCCTAGTTTGAACCCATGCTGTCCCTGTCTATACTGCAGTTTCAGAGATGGAATTAGTCATGTTTACATGCACACAGTAATCTGATTCAAACTGGTTTACTGAGAAATCTTATTACCCAATCAGATTATGCAGTTGCATGTAAACAGGAGAATTCTTATTTTAATCAGATTACTTGAATTTGTAGAAATCTGATTCACATACCTGGGTTTTCTTGTTCAAATCTGGTTACTGGCTCATGTAAACAGATCTGGTACCATTTCCAGAGTATTGACATGTTTGTAAGTGCCTGCTTGCATGAAATGTCTCCCAGACTGTCTACAATGAATGAATTAATATTGTAACTGAAAGGGCATAATGGGTGAAAAACTAAACGCGTTTTTACATGCACTGGTCTGTAACGGAATGAGTGTTACAGAAACGTTCCGTTACAGAAACAATGTGTTATAGCCAACCCCCTCCCCCCAAAACATGCATGGAGAACCACTTAAAGACATATACCACCTAACTGTCAAGAAATAAAAAATCACTGCTTAGTGCACATTGCTATCATCACAACCATATTCATATTGTGAACTAAAGTGCAAAAATCTGATGTATAAAGTGCAAAACTTACAAAGATTATTAAAGTGCATATTATAAAAAAAACATTCTATATTGCAAACTATTCCATTACATAAATGTCAGCAAAACATAACTATTCACTATATACTGCATAATTCATATCTTCCACTAAAATTCAAAAAGGAAAAACAAAACTGCTATAGAAATAGCAGCTAAAGCAAATAAAGTGCCACTTGCAAACACTAACATACTACTGTATGTGTTGACCCACATTTGTATTAAAAGCTATGTGCATGGTTGTGTATTTGAGAAAGAATGGGTGTCTCTGGGAGTCACAAGTTTCCAGTTGCTTGTGTGACACAGCTGGTTATGCAGCAGAACAGTATTCTCTGTGGCTTGGGTTCAAATTCCAAATAGGGCAGTTAATTTGTTTTCACTTCTTTTAGTAATTCATATACTGCATATACATTTATACAATAGGGGTGAGTGATAAATGAGTGTGATAAATCCATTTATTTCCATTGGTGTGTGATAAATGTAAGATCTTACATTTACAAACACAGTGCAAAGGTCATCAACACCTGCTGCTCTCTTCCTCACCTGTTCCTGGAGCTGCATTCCAGCATTGCATTTCACACAGAAAGGAGCAGAACAGTAAACAAAGCAGTCACACAAAAAGCAACAGAGCACTCAACACTGCACAGAAAAATAGTCATAAGCATTTTAGCCGAACTCAAATGGCAAAATGTTTTTCAATTCAGGAGAACAGATTTCTAAATTGAAAGTACCTACTAAAAATAACAAAAACCACACACTTAGAAACAACAAAAAACACTGAAAATAAGTAGAATACATACTGCACAATCACTCGCGCCCCTATTGTATAAATCGAATACATGATGGTCAGTCATGTGCTATGGAAAATATTCTCACTCCTGCAGAGTGAGCTCTGGACACTCTCACTTGCAACTTCGGCACTCATCAGTATCCAGGCTCACTGCGAGAATATTTTCTAGCAACATACTCCTGCCCATCATATATCCCATATGTATCACACCCTTGTGGAAAAAATGCCAGTCACCTAATACATAAGGAAGCAGGCCCTTGTGACCTCCACTGATGTCTGATTCTTCTGGCTCCTAGCCTCTGGAGTCCCCATTCTATGTCTGGAAGGTTGTGGCCTCCCACTGAAGAGTGGGACCATTGTGGGGCAGATATCATGGTGTTAGGTAACTGATGAGCATATAGGTGTAAGGTAGTCCCCACACTCAAATATCTTCCCCACAATTACCCCGTATCCCAATATATGTCAAGAACCACCATGGACCCCAGAATATGCCCACAACCACTATTATACTTCCATTTTTGCTCTACAGATTGCCTTACCCTTCTTTTTGACTCACATCTATTACAGCCAAGTACCTACCCATAATCAGCTCGCACACCAGTAGATGACTTTGTACTACTCTTATGTGAAGTGAGGATTAGTTCAGGAATTGATTATGGGTATTTAGTAGATGTGTAGCAACTATTGGGGTGTAGTGATGGTTGTGGGCAGATACTGTATATAGGTGGTTTACACAGAGACTGAGGTGTGATGTAATTGTGTGACAGATACAGAGATAAAGAGCAGTTTCTAATCAGGTACAATGGTGTAGGGTTATTAAGGGGAAGAAACAATGGTGTGTGTAGCCTGTGGGTAAATACATTTATGGGTAGTTGCAGGACAGATACTAGAGTGCGGTGTAGTTGGTAGAATAATATATTGGATAGTTTTGAAGCTGATACCAGAGTGTGGGTATTTGTGGGGCAGGTACTGTGATTTGGGGTGAATACTATACTAGTGTGTGGTATACTATTTTAAAGCAGATGCTGGGGTGGGGGCAATTGTTAGACAGATATATGGGTAAGGGGTGCTTGCTGGGCAGATACCATGGTGTGGGGTAGTTCTGGGGCAGATACAGTGGTAAGGAATGGTGACAGGGCATATACCAAGGTATGAGATAGTTGTAGGGCAGAATGCTTGGTAAGTTTATGAGTGTTAATAGACTGGAGTAGTTTGGGAGCTGATATTAGATTTTAGAAAATGGGCTTGAAAAATCCTGGTCTCTGGCTGATAGCTCTGGGAAGGTGGGCATCTATCAGACAACAGAGCACGAGTTTTAAAAGTATGGGTGTCAAGGACCGCATCACCAGTATTAATGGGAAAAGCAATTTTCAAATGGTATGCCCACCATTTTTTTATTTCCCAGTAACAGAGATTTGTGGCACACTGCACAGTTCCTGCACCCCCCCAATATTCTGCTCTCAACCAAACACAGATATAAAGGAAAAATTAAACCTATTCAGTGACACCAACCGTAAAAACCTCCCACACTGCCTGTTTTGTTCCATGCTTCACAAAGACAGCTGTTAAATTGCAAACCACAAGCCAGCAGCATGTCTCCAACAATGGGAAACGGAAACAGGGAAAGACGATCCCCTTGCAACACCCAATGTTTCGCCCTACATGGGCTTCTTCAGGGACTAGGATCTTAAAGACGGTGAACTTCTGCCGATATATGGCAGTACACAATGTTAGCTGACATAGTGTGAGTTGAGTAAGGCATTTACCATAACTTCTCTTGGGCGCTGATTCACATGATCCTTTGACTTGTAATCAAACTATCCTACATGGTACCCCAGGGAGAAACGAGATAGATCAACCATGTAAAAAAAAAAAAAAAAAAACAGTAATGTGCCTACTCTTGGCAGAAAAAGCTTACTTCTCCTGTCTCCATGCAAATACCTTTCTGTCAGAAGTATAATACAGCCGTCTGTATGTCAGCAGCACTCCTCTGCCCGATCATACAAATTCACCATATTTAACCTCTGTACCCTACTGCTATCATGCAAAAATCAGAGATTACACAGATGTACCTGTATTTTGTAACACGACCATCGTTGCACAACTCTTGATGCAGAGCTATACAAAATTACTCTCTCTTCCCTCAGTTATTGCATAGTATAAGCTCCCACTGTTTAGAGTGCCCTCCCGCTCACCCGCTACCAGCAATCATCTGCTGGATTATCCAGATGTAGTCATCTCAATGTACCTTTTTTTTGTTTTGTTTTGTAGTTGTTTCTTTTCCATGTCATCTCCGCAAACCTCCTTCCATTCAAACTTACTATGCAGCTCGGAGGAGGGGAGGGAAGGTGTTCCAGACTCTGGGGGCAAAAGTGGCAAAGGCCTGCTCGCCCATTTTAGTGGAGACCCAAGGGACATCCATTAGATATTGGTCACAGGAGTGCAGGGGGGGTAAGCATTAACTTGGAAGGTAAGCAAGGCCGCAAGGGCAACAGGTTTAGCGGACCTGAGAGTGTTATTGATCATACATCCAACAGCAAATAGGCGACAGGAGGGAGGGGATAGCCAACCTAGCTTATCATATAGTAAGCAGTGGTGGGTCAGTCTGGGAGTGGACAAGGCAAACTTGCAAATATTATTGTAAGTCATGTTCCATTTTTCTAGACTGGCAGCAATAGTCAGGTAGTAGTGGGTGAGGCCATATATGTGAGGCTAGGAAGTAGGATACCCCGAGCTATTGCCAGCCTAGCAGCAGGAGTTAGGGAATATTTAATCTTGTGTAGTAACCCTAGTTTGGAGTTTACAGTTTTCCAGATACTGGAGATGTGTAAGTTGAAATTGAGGGCGGGGTCCAGAGTTATTCCCAGGTATTTGAAATGGTTTATGGAGGATAGGAGGAGAGATCCATCAGAACAATGGATAGTAAGTCCAGTAGGGCAGGACCTGAACTTAGGCTGGGACTCAAATAGCATAGCCAGGGTCTTTGCTGGTGTTTTAGATGAGGCTGTTGTTAGTTAGCTAGGTCTGAAGTCTTTCAAAATAAATATTCAGTTTTGGGAATTGTCAGCGTAAAGGATTCCCTGTTTAATATATTGTGCAATTCCCACCCCGCCCCGTCATTTCTGTCTTTATGGAATAATTGATAGCCTGGTATCTCCTTACTCCAGGTTCTATTCCCGGGGGGTGGGGGAAGATAGCAGGGAGGAAAATACAGTCATTGCCTAAAGGTTAGGAATAGTAGTATAATAAACAGAGTGGGTAAAGAGGTGGGCAAAAAGAAAAGAGAAGAGAAATTATTAGAACAGAAATGAAATCTGGAAGGCCATGTGTATGAATTCTAGAGTAAGATAAATACTGTAAGATTCCAGATCTGGAGGCACTTATGCCAGAGGCCGAGCTAGCTATATCGACCATTACCAAGTCATGGTGCAATAAAAACCACGACTTGGACATTGTCATACCAGGCTATAATCTGTTTAGAAAGGACAGGGAGAGGGAAAAGGAGGTGGTATATTGCTTTATGAAAAGGAAAGCATTAAAGTGACAGAGGTATAGGGAATACATAAAGGGGCATAGATATTGTGGGTCACTCTGGAGAAAGGAAATGGTGCCATCATTCACACTGGTGTGATTTACAGACCTCCATCACTGGGGGAGGAGTTAGATAGGGATCTGATGGAAGCCATTTACAAAATGGCAGAAAAGGGGGAAATACTGCTTGTGGGGGACTTCAGTATGCAGACATGGATTGGAGTCACCCAGCTGCAGCTATAGCAAGAAGCAGAAATATATTGAATTCCCTATAGTCTTCCAGTCTGGTTTCAATAAGTCCCACTCCACCACGACCTCCCTTCTCCACCTCACTGACTCCATTCTCTCTGGCATGGATCAGGGACGCATCACCTCTGCCATCTTTGTCGACCTGGCCAAAGCCTTCGACACTGTTGCCCACTCCCTTCTCCTCAACAAGCTTGCAGCAGATGGTCTCGTTGAGACCGCCACCTGCTGTTTCCATTCCTATCTTATGGGTAGGACCCAATCTGTCAGGATTGACAACTCCCTCTCCCCCCCCTCCCCATTAACACAGGTGTCCTTCAAGGTTTGGTACTCATGCCAAAACTCTTTGCAATCTTTTTAAATGACTTACCTGCTGCCTGCTCATCAGCTAACATCCATATGTACATGGATGATACTGTTTTGTATGTCTCCGGTACCTCCCCCTCTGATGTGCAACCAGCCTACAGCTGGATTTCAATAATGCCCAATGCTGGTTTTGCTCAAAGCAACTGTCACTAAATGCCCAAAAAACTGTCTCTATGACCTTTGGCACCAGGCAAAAGCTCAGAAGGCTTACTGCCACCCCTACCTTCAATACCCTTGAGGGGTCCATATTAGAGGATGTCTCCTCCTTCAAATACCTCAAGCTCTGGCTTGACAGAAACTTCAACTTTGCTGGTCATGTGGATGCTATCCACAAAAAGCTACTTCCCAAGCTCAGAGCTCTGTACAGACACTGTAGCTGCCTTACTCCACCAGCCTGCTGAGAGATCGTCCAGAAGATGATCCTCCCAGTCTTTGACTTTGGTGATATAGTCTATAGTATTGCCCCTAAGACCACCCTTGCCAGACTGGACATCCTGTTCAACTCCTTCTGTTACTTTGCACTTGCTTATCCACCTTGTATACACCACTGTGACCTTTACACTGCCCTCTACTTCCCCCCGCTGGGGGCCAGATGCCCTGCCCACAATGCCTCATTAGTTGGAAAGTTCTGGCTTGGCTTCCTTCCTAAAAGTTAAATTTTCAGAAATCACCAGCCACACAAAACAAATTCAATCCCACTTCTTTTATTTTGTTCAACAAGTTATTTTCACATTTTCACAGATGATCCCCTGGCAAAGCACAACATTTCATCCTACGTGGGCTTCTTCAGGGGCTAGGATCTTAAAGGTAGTGAACTTCTGCCAATATACGGCAATACACAGTGTTAGCTGACACAGTGTGAGCTGAGTAAGGCATTTACCAGCAAATCTGGAACCTCTTGTACTGCAGTGAATTTAACCATAGGGAATTTCACTTCCTGATTTCACCTGTTATGAATCAAAAAATTACAGCATTAACAGTGTTTCAATTATAAGGTTGAAACATAAAATAGGAACTACAGAGAGTTTACTGGCAAAGGTTCACTACCTTTAAGATCCTAGCCCCCGAGGAAGCCCATGTAGGATGAAATGTTGAGAGTGGCCTTTGGCTCGTCTCTGAAAATAACTCACTGAACAAAATAAAAGAAGTGGAACTGAATTTTTCTTGGGCAGCTGGTGATGTCTGAAAATTGAACTTTTGGTCCTCTCTGCAATACTAGCCCCTGCATACTTCCTTTGGAGTAATTTTTGATGTGAACCCACCACACTCTCTCTTTTTGTTGGCTCCCTTCCACACTACCTCAATGCCCTCCTCTCCATCCCTCCGACCCCTGCCTACTCCCTCTGTAACTTCCCTACAGGACCCTCACCCTCCCTGCCCATACTTCCACTTCAGGGAGAACTGCCTTCTCCTATCACTTTTCAAATATTTGGAACTCCCTTCCTTTAGATATCAGTTCTGCCCTGTATGCTCGTTCATTGTCCTGTCTTCTTTGGCAAAACATTTCCTCATGCTGCAATTGCACCTGACCCACATCTCCTTCATAACCCCACTCTGCCCTTACTTCTGTTCTATTTTTCACCCTACCACCTTCTACCCCTTCCTAGGCATGCTGAAAGCCTATAGCACAAGCTGGATTTAAAACGAGTAGTGTTCATACTCTTGGGTTTCCACCCCTGAGGGGAAGGCGTGCCCCCACACTCCTTTACTTATCTTCTTTTCCCAACCAATCCCCTTGTGGGGTGTACATCATGGAGGAGTGAAGGTTCTCCTAACTCTCACCACTCTGTGTTGACGTATTTGTGGTGTATGTATGTATATGATTATGTATATGAGCTTATAAGTATAAGTGTGTGTGTATATAAATATATACAGTATATGTGTGTGTATATGTATTAATGTTATATGTACTCACCTAGAGTACTCTGTGCAGTTCTGGAGGCCGCACCTTCATAAGGATATTGACAGGGTGAATGCAGTCCAGAGAAGGGCGACTAAGATGGTACAGGGCTAGCACCAGAAAACATATGAGGAGAGACAAAAGAATCTCAATATTTACTCACTGGAGGAGAAGAGGGTTCAGGGGGACATGATAGAAACATTCAAGTACCTTAAGGGCATAATCAAGGTGCAGGGGGAGGCATCCTCCAGTATAGGAGATGTACAAGAATGAGGGGCATAAAATGAAATTGGAAGGTGGCAAGCTGAGGGGAAATGTGAGGAAGTTTTTCTTCATGAAGAGAGTGGTGGACACATGGAATAGACTGCCACAGGAAGCAGTGAGGTCAAGCACAGTGGAGGGTTTTAAATGTGCATGGGACAAGCATTAGGGTACCTCAGCAGTGGGAAGGAGGGGTGAAATGTCATTGACCAGTTAGGGTCAGAGGCCACAAACTAGTGTAGGGCTTTCAGAAAGACTGGATTGGTCTGGTGGTCCTCATCTGCTGACAATTTCTATGTTTCTATGTTTCTGTGACTAGTGCTGCCTGCCTATTCCCACTAAATGTTTGGCTTCTCTTTAAATGTATTCGACTGTATGAATTGGCTTAGCTCTATGTATAGTTTATTTGGATCTCATATTCAAACATGCAAAAATGTATCTCCTTTTCCTCTCTCCTCCAGGATGCATCTGGAAATGAGCTATTGCAGCTCAGTATGCCTTTCCAGGTGAAACTTTTCAAATAAATAAATAAAGTACAGGGTGCATTTCTCAGGCCACTTGTTAGTGAACCCATTTGTGATGGGGCTGTATTGGATCTGATGTTTACAAATGGAGACAGTGTGGCAGTTAGCCAGGTGGGAAGTCACCTACTGTAGGTACCAGTGATCATGGCTAGAGATGTTGCTAAGTTTCACTCTGCTTTTGAAGTTTTGGCAAAGTCTCCAAATTCGCCTCTGTGGAGCATTTCACAAAGTTGCCACCTGTGGTAGAAACTTCACCAAAACTGAGCGAGATGAGCTTTTTGGTTTTTTAAAGTGCAAATTGTACTTAAAAAAAAAACAAAGCAAGGAAAAGTCACATCCCTCCTACAGCCAACAGCCTGACTTACCTCCTGATGTCTAGTGCCCCTCCCCACTAATGCAGTCTGGCCCCAAGAGGTCCAAGCCCCCCCAGTCAGTCGCCGCCATATGAAAAAAATAAAATAAATTCACCCCACTATCCCATAAATTCAATCCCTGCTGCCTTGGTGTCTAGTGGTCCCACCCCCCAGCCGATCACCAGTCCCGTTCCAAAAGGAAAAACTCCTCTCCCCATCACAGGGTGACCACTACTAAAAAAAAAACCAAAAATTCCCTGGTGTCTAGTGGACCCCCCATCCCATCAGGTAGTGCCCCCACCCCAATGCCAAGCAGGCCACTGGCACAGCCCGCTACTCACCTCCATGACTGGCAGCCCAACTGAGCTTCTAATGAATGAGCACATACTTGCACAAGTACACGCTCATTCATTGAAAGCTCGCAGTCATCTTAGGAAGTTTTTCAGGGGGGTAGAGAAGGGGGAGGAGGCTGCTCTGGTCACTGGCAGGGGTAGGTGGGATAGGAAGGAATGGTGTTGTGGACTCCAGGGTCCACAATGCCATTCCCCCATCACGCCCTTCCCGCCGGTGACACACGCTCATTCATTAAGAGCTCAGTCAGGTTGCCAGCCATGGAGGTTAGTGGAGGGCTGTGCTGGTGGCCTACTTAGGGTCAGGGTGGGGGGCACTACCTGATGGAGTTGGGGGGTTGGGGATCCACTAGACACCAGAGAAATTTTTTGGTATATTTTTTTTAATGGTGGTCAGACTCAACATGGTAGGTGCCCTGTAATGGGAGGATTCTTTCTTTTGGAATGGGGCTGATGATTGGCGGGGTGGGGGCACTACCTGAAGGGGTTGGGGGACTCCATTAGGCACCAGGGAAATTTTATTTTTTTTAATGGTGGTCGGACTTAGCACAGTGGGTGCTCTGTGATGGGGTGAAGTGTTCTTCCTTTTGGAACAGGGCTGGTGATCTGTGGGGAGACACTAGACACCAGGGGGGGTTCTCTGGGGGGGGGGTACTACAGTAGCCAAACTCCACAAAGTGCAAAGTTTGAAGTCTGCCAGCAAAGTTACCAAACTCCACATTTTGCAGAGTTCTTCTGAGGGGGCAAAGCTGGGCTACACACACTGATCCACTCCGGAAAGTGGGGAAGAGACACAAATTTTTTTGTGGATTGAATTTTCCACACTTCACACATCCCTAATCATGGCACAGTGAGGTTTAATATAAGGACAAAGGCAGATTCCAACCACACTAGCATGAGAATCCTGGACTTCAGGAGGGCAAATCTTGTTAAGATGTGTGAATGCCTAAAAGGTGAATTGGCAGGGAGAGATGGCCTAGGTGGAGTGGAGGAAGAGTGGGTAAAATTAAAAAGGGCAATTTTGAAGGCTACAGACTTCTGTGTCAGGCAGGTGAGTAAGAGAAAGAGGAAAAGCAGGCCACTGGGTTTCACAAGAGAGGTGGATTGAAAGGTAAAGGCTAAAAGGGTAACATTCAGGAGATATAATGAGACACAGTGGGAGGAGAGGAGAAGAGAGAGCTATCAGCAGAAACAGCAGGAAGCAAGGAAAGCAGTATGGAGTACAAAGGCAAAAAACTGAAGTGAGGCTAGCCAAAGAAGTAAAGAAAGGGGACAAGACATTTTTTAGGTGTATATATATATATATATATATATATATATATATATAAAGAAGAGGAACAGGGGAGGAATTGTAAGATTAAAAAGGGATGGGGGGGCCAGGAAACACCAGACACACTAAACAAATACTTTTGTTCAGTGTTCAAGGTGGAAGAAAAAGGGGAGGGGACACTAAAAAGCATTATGCACTCTGTAAGGATGGAAATGGATGCCAGTCCTTTTTCAGAGGATAGGGTACTAGAGGGACTTGTTAGTCTGAAAGTAGACAAAGCAATGGGACCAGATAGCGTGCATCCAAGGGTGATGAAGAAACACAGGAAGGCACTGGCTGTACCTCTGACAGTCCTATTCAACAGATCACTAGAAACAGGTGTCGTTCCGGAGGACTGGAGGACAGCAGTGTAATGTGATAACCATCTATTACTCATGGGCATATAATTTTGATATAAGTGTATGTTTTAGACTTCTGCTTAGGAAACAGGCCAAGCAGCAGAGCATCATGGACCATAGGATTTGAACAGAGAGAAAAGAAGGGTCTGCCCTTTTCTCTGACCCAGTGAATAAACTAATTAAGAGCTGCCTTTTGACACCTACCTGTCAGTGCCTGTATGAGTTGATATAACAGGTTGTAAAACCAGTCACTGCTTTGAACCTAGGAAACCTGTTATAAAATATTGCATTTTACAACATCAGGAGGTAAGCCAACTCTGACAGTTACCTGTGACAATTCACACAACTAAGAGACGTGTCTTTCAGGATGTTCTTCTGAAGATCAATGGGTTAATTCTGGCCTGTCATAAAGCATACTGCTCACTAATTAGGAAGAAAATATATATATATTTTTAAGTGGAATGTTTAGCAGTGTGCAGATGCATGTGACTAATTCGGTATGCAGGAATAAGAGTGACCTCACAGCCAGCATCGCCACAGAGCTGTGACATCACAAGCTGGGTGGGACACTTTTCCCCTCTGATATCGTCAAGTTGCTGAGGGAATACTGTATACTTGTGTTTGGACTTTCAAGAGACACTTGTGTTCTGGACTCTTAAGAGGCACTTCTGTCAAGATAGGTAAACCACAACTGAAAGCTGAGTTAGAACTAGCTAATTCAGTAAAAAGGCATTTTGTTTTGTAATTTCCATTTCTTTTTTTGACAGTACCATTAATGTTATATGTTCTGTGTTTTCTATTTTATTTACTCTTTTTAATTTTAGTAAACTCTGTTTTCCTTGAAATCCTACCTGAGCTATTTTCTCATTTTGAGTGTGAATGCTGGAACAGTGTTGAGAATTCTGACATAACTGTTAAGGTGCTTATAGTATGTCACCATATGCAGCAAGGTAAGGAAATACCTAGGTCTCAATTGAGTCAGAAGTGGGATTGTGAACCACGTAGTGCACCTGTTGGGTTAAGTATTACACTGCTTTCCCCGAAGATGGTGTGATATTTGGACCTGTTACCTGGGTGTGCTAGTGAAAAAGGGTTCATATTTGACCCCAGGACTTGAGACTGGTAGTTCCTCAGACCCAAAACACACAGGAGGGTTTCCCTGTTTGTTTCCTGTTCACATATAGTACTTCAAGGTTGGGCGCTATGGGAGCAGAGGGCCTGACCCCCAGAGTGCATTTGTGACAGGCAGATGTAGTCCTTCTTCTTAAAAGTAGTAGCAGGGAAGAGGCTGGAAATTATAGGCCAGTCAGTCTGACCTTGGTGGTGGCAAATTTAATGGATTCATTGTTGAAGGAGAGGATAGTGGACTAGTTTGAATCAAATGGGTTACAAGATCAGAAAGAGCATGGGTTCACAGGAGGTAGGTCATGTCAAATGAATCTGATGTGGCATACTTGCATTTCAGTAAGGCATTCAACACTGTTCAACATACTGTATGAGCCCCAAAGAGCAAACAAAGGTCTCCCCTTTGCCTTCTATACTCCAAGGAAAACAAGCCCAGGGCTCTAAGCCTTCTCTCATAATTCAGATTTCTCAGACTAGTAATCATCCTGATTGTGCTTCTCTGTATTCTTTGGAGAGCATTGACTTCTGCCTTGGTGCTGGGTGACCATAGTTGAGTGCAATACTCCAAGTGGGATCTCACGAGAAACGTGTACAGCAGCATCACATCCTATCTGTATCTGCTGCTAATATGCCTTCTATCACATTTCAGTATCTTAGATGCTTTCTTAGCACTTGAATGACCTGACTTTTTAATTTTAAGTCATTAGTAACTAACACCCCTAAGTCTCTTTTTTTATCGGTTTCCTTTAAAACAGTAACATTTAGGAAATAATGGGCTTTCAAATTAGATCTACCAAAATGCATCACTGCACATTTGTTGATATTAAATTTCAGTTTATGTTCCCTAGCCCAATTTGCAAGTTTGGTCAGCCCATCCTGCAGCTTATCAATACCTTCTGAGGTGCTAACTATTGTGGCAATTTTTCTATCATCGGCAAATTTTGAAATTCAGATTCCCTCTCCTCGGCTCATGCATGCAACAAAGAAGTTGAACAAGGTTAGTTCCAAGACTCACCCCTGTGGAACTCCACTGGAGATGTATGCCCAGTCAGATGTCTCACCCTGGATTATTACCTGCTGTCTTCTTCTGTGCAATCATGACTGAATGCAGGCTACAATATTAATTATGCCTGCTATAGCTAGCGCTTCAATCAGCTCATAGAGAGGAACAGTATCGGAAGCCTTACAATAGTCTAGGTAAACAACATCAACTGATTTCCCCTTGTCTAGTGCTCTGCTGACCTTGTCATAAAACTGAAGAAGATCAGTCTGGCATGACCTACCCTTTACAAAGCCATGTTGTGCACTATCCACCATATTAGAATCTCTTATGACCCTCTCAATATTTTCTTTAATTATGCCCTCAAGAACATTACCTAGAACAGATGTTAGGCTAATCTGACAATAATCTTTCCTCGCTACCTTCAGGTCATTCAAGATAATTTACACTGAGATTACTCTCCTTGCTGGTTTTTGTCAATATTCCTCCTCCCATTTGGTATTCAGCTGCTGGGCTTTTGTAGCCCAAGTGCATTATTTTACACTTCTTTGCATTGAATCCCAGTTGCTACCCTAGGCCACTCCTCAAGTTTTCTCAGGTCTCTGTTCATCCTTTCTACCCCTCCTGGAATGTCTACCCTGTTACAGATTATGGTATCATCTGCAAAGAAGCACACAGTGGTAGTCGGTAATTGTGCAAAAGTTGACCGGTACTGCACACCGTGCATCATTATGCGGTACCCTTATATATGTTATTCAATGGGTACCGTGCTTGCGCTCCACTCTGCATACTGCACCACTGGTCAACTTGTGCGTGACTACCACTGTACCAATGACAACCTATGGGATTGCATGTGCTGTGAGGAAAAGGTGCAAAACTACAATACAAGAACTCATGGCTTGCAGCTCATAGGGGAAGTATGTAACACCCAGCGTAGGGTGCATTGTTACAATCAGAGAACAGTTGCAGTCTGGAACAGCCTTCCTTTTGATGTGGTAGGTAGTAGTGACATGGAGACTTTCAAGGCCAAATTAGATGATTATTTTGCATGCTATACCTCAGCATTCCCCCTTGTGTAAAGGGGCAAGCATTAAATAGGCTTCTTGGTCTTCCTCGCTTGTAACATTCTGTAAGTTCTATGAAGCAGTGTGACAAAACAGTTGGGAAAACTAGTGGGATGCTGGGGTGCATAGGGAGAGGTATCACCAGCAGAAATAAGGAGGTGGTGTTACCTCCGTACAGGTCACTAGTAAGACCTCATGTAGACTACTGTGTACGGTTCTGGAGACCACATCTACAAAAGGACATAGAGTGGAGGGGGTCCAGAGCAAAGCAACTAAAATGATGTGGGGTCCTCAGCAGAAGACTTGTGAGGAGAAACTAATGGAATGCAATATGTACACCCTGGAAGAGAAGAGGGAGGGGGGTATGATAGAGACATATAATCACCTAAATGGGGTAAATTAGGTACAGGATGTGAATATTTTTCAAAAGAAAATCTGCTCAAAAACAAGGAGGCATGATATGAAGCTGGAGGGAGATAAATTCAGGAAAGTTGTAAGGAAGTTCTTCTTTACAGAAAGAGTGGTTGGATGGCTGGACAGCTTACCAGCTGAAACATTTGGGGAGAAAACAGTGGAACCATTCAAGAAAGCTTGGGATAGACATAAGAGAGTCTTTGGGGAAAGGAATGAACAGCAGGAGGAAAACTTGGATATCAAGTAGGGTCTGCAGGGTTACTGTAGGTTGGATTTAATGGGCAGACTGGTTGGACCAAGCAGTCCTTATCTGCCGACAAATTCCCTGTTACTGTGTTTTATCTGGTGACTACCAGTTCTCTGTAATTTTATTAGGGCAATCAGTTCATCCATCTTGTTTTTTAAGCTTCATGCATTGAATAATGCATAGTTCCATTTATTATTTTTCCTTTTTCATTCTTATTTTGTTAACTTTTATTTTTTTTGGAGGGATATGAGTTAGTTCCCCCCTGCTGATTAGTTTAAAGACAACTTGTTTCATGCAGTTTCAAAAAGTTGCACAGTAATCCTGGCCCAGTTTGTTAATAAATAACCCAACCTTTGAAAATAAGTTCAGTTTGTTATGGAAACTAGCCTATAAATGTGAGACCAGACTTTCCACATCAACTGGCTAATCTGATATTAATACATTTGACCGTGTCTTTTTTATTATTATTACATGTCCTATGAACTGGTAGAATTCATGATACTGCTACTTTAGACCCTACTTCTTTCAATTCATTACCCATTTCAAGGATTTTGTGGTATATATCCTTCTCATGTGAGCGGCCCACATCATTCATAGCCACATGAACCACCACTCGGGTATTTATGCCTTGTGTACTAAAGCACCTTTTAATTCTCTTGATGTACATCTGAAGTTCTAGCCACTGGAAGACAGATCACCATAGAATTCTCTCTATTATTCCTAGAGATGAGTGTCTGTGAATCTTACTACAGAGTTAACCACCTACACGATCCTTATTAGTGGTGTCACATGATAGGATTCATATGGGGGATTTCTCATCAGTGCGTTCGAGGACTGAGAATGTGTAACTTGTACTGAAAGGTGTGGACATTGGGGAGAGGGCTTTCTTCTTTTCCTTCTGACATTGTTCTGTAGCAGGCACCAGTCATCCTCCTAGAATCCCCCTGTTCCCTACCCCTTTTATGAAGGCCACCTTCCCTGCTCATATTATCAGCCTCCCCTCTAGAGTACATATTATTATCTGACCATAAGGGTCCAATTTGTTCCACCCTTCTCCTTTTGTTGTATCTTTCTTCTGTCAGCAGTCTAGTATCATATTCATTGTCCTCCATGATTTGTGTTCTACCTTCTTTCTCTGAATGTGCTATTAGCTGGTTCTCTGCCTTAATGCTCTTAACAAAGGTTTCAATCTTATTAATCTGTTCAACTCTAAGTAACACAACTTCAGTTTTCCAGAATTGGTTTTAAGTTCAGACAATTCAGTGCATTTCACACACACACACACACACACACACACACACACAGTAATCCATCTGCTCTAACTCACGTGATGATGAGCTATGGATGTTACATGAGACACATTTAAGGATGGAGTCTTCCTTGCATAGTATCTCTGGAAAGTCTACAGTTGTATCCAATTTTTTTTCTATTCACTCAAAAAGAGATTTATTAAGAAGTTGTTTCTTACATTGTGGAGTCTAAGAGGTAACAGTGGTTTTGTTACCTCAGCTACCTTTGTGGTTGCAGGAAGATGTGCTTGCCTCTGCCACATGCTCACCGATGCTCGCAAGGTGCCGTCTATAAGAAGGTCCAAAACCAAGTGTACTGATTATCATTGTCAGTTTCACAATCTTCCAAAAATGGAGAAATTACCCTTTAAGCTTACTATTTAAAAGTGATATACTCTACAATATTCACACACACACACACACACACACACACACACACACACACCGTAAAAAGTATTAAAACTGTTCTCCAAAGCTTCATTCAGGTCAGTTCATTGTGGTGCCTATAGGGATACAGGCACAGGTCCTCTCCCATATCCCACAGTGCTTCACTGCTGTGCTGCAGAGACAGTGAAGGACAAGAGGCCACTACCTCTAACATAGCAAACAGGAAAATGTAGTCACACACGATAACAGGTAGCATTGCTGTAGTTTAAAGTAGTGTTATAACTAGTGCAGCATTAGACTTACAGGGTATGTCCACCCAAAGCACCAAGGTGAGAGTCAGAGGTGCCATCTATAAGAAAGTCCAAAACCAAAAGTTGTGATTCGTCACTTCCAGTTTTGTGTTCTTTAAAAGGAATATATCATAAAATATTCACACACAAGTATTAAAACTGTTCTCCAAAGCCCTACACAGGTCAGTTCGTTGTGGTGCCTATAGGGATACAGGCACAGGTTCTTCCAAATCCCATAGTGCTTCACTACTGTGCTGCAGAGACAGTGAAGGACAAGAGGGTAGTACCTCTAACACATCCACGGCAAAACATAGTCACACACTATAACAGGTAGCAATGTGTAGTGGTGAATGCAGAAGACCAGGAGAGGATAGGTGATGGGGCTGGGAGTGCTGTCAAGGAAAGGGCAGTAGGGAGGTGACTGAAGTACAAAAAGCTTAATTGGGGAAAAACATAATTGTTATAGAACTAATACTTTTAAGCCTTTAATTTTAATAAAGAGGCACCCTTGCAGTCTGTGCCATTCCTCCAAGTTCCACAGAGACCACCAGCACTTCTCTCAGAGTTCTACAATGCTGGTACTGCCATTTAGCGACCTTTAAACCCAAGCATGGGATTTGCAGGAGTTGTGTCACCATGACTGAAGAACACAGGCTTGTTTTATTTGATCAGTCACACATTAACTGATTACAGTACTGTTAAGAATGCTAAACATCTCTCCCAGTATACGATGGGATACTCTCAAAATGGTGTTACAGGAGGAGATCATCAGATACTCCACCCACAGGAAAAAAGCTCGGGAGACGTTGCAGAAGGAGCAAAAGATGGAGCTGCTCCATCTGCAGACTAGGCAATTTCAGAGGGATTATACAGTCAGAGAGCAGTTAAGTAGGGTTAAGCAACAAATACAGAAACTGGTAGGCCAACAGATAGAGCGGCAACTGCTTTACTTGAAACTTCGGCACCAGAAGGGAGGACTCCGAGGGGCTAAGAATTTGGCTAGGCGATTGAGAGGAGTGAAAGCCCAAACTATGGTTACAAAATTGAGGGACCCTACATCTGGCCACCTGTTACTTCACCCAGGTGAGATAAGGCAAGCAATGGCCGCATATTATCAGACTCTATACTCTGAGGAGATCCACCCTAGCCCCCTCCCCAGCAATTAACTGCTTACTAACAACATTCCCCGCTGCCTTGACTCTCCCAGGCTCAGGCAGAAAGATTGCTTCACCCCATTACACCCACCAAAATATGGAAGATCCTTAAGTTAACTAAGTACCAAAAAGCTCCGGGACCTGATGGATATCCAATGGAGTTCTACAGAGCCTTTCGTAGATTACTGATACCATCTTTTATAACAACCCAGTAGATATCCAGAGTGGACAGGCCCTCCCCCACCCTCATGGAGATATACCAAGATGGTGGCTATTCCCAAACCTAGAAAAGACCCCTCTTTGATGGCCTCCTACCGACCTATTTCAAAACTTAACTGCGACTATAAATTATTTATGTCTATACTAGCCCATAGGGTGGTTGTCTTGCTCCCTACAACCTAATTGATGGTGATCAGGTAGGTTTCATTATGAATTGACAGGCCCATGATGCAGTACAAAGGGGACTGCTGCTCATGGAATATGCATCTCAGAGACAGATTCCCTTAGTCTTTCTTGGTCATGATGCCTAAAAGGCATTTGACAGGGTTTCTTGGCCCAATTTGTGGGTCACTCTGGAGCGTTTTGCATTCCCAGATAGATTTAAATTTCAAATTAAAGCCATGTACCATATGTCTCTGACCCATCTTAAACTTGATGGCATGCTTTCCCCAGCCTTCCCCTTAACCGGAGGCACCCGACAGAGATGCCTGCTATCCTTGCTATTGTTCGCCCTTTACTTGGAACCATTAGCTGCTCATATTAGGGCCCAAGTCCAGGTGGGGGGAGTTCCTGTGGGAAGGCGGTCACATAAACTGACACTTTTCATAGACGATATTTTGTTAACCCTCACCTCCCCAGAGACCTCGATCCCAGTGATCTGGGAACAATTAGACATGTTTAGCAAGATGGCTGGATATAGGGTCAATGGTACTAAGACGGAAGTCTTAACATGTTCATTTCAACCTTCCAGGACTCTTAAAACGGATTTTCCATTCCGTTGGAATAGAGTGGAGATGAGATACTTAGGTATTAAAATACCATATAAGATGATATATCTGGAACTGATGAATTTCAAACCTATCACCCAGCAAATTACCTTAGACTTATCCCAATGGGCCTTGCTCCCTGTGGGGATTACATCCTGAATTGAGACTATACAGCAAAATGTTTTACCTAGTCTGCTTTTTTTCTGCAGACTCTCCCTGTACTACCCTCAAACACCTAATTTCAAATGTGGGACAAGCTAATCTTCAGGTTTATCTGGGGAGGTAAGACACCCGGAAAAAAATACTCCACGCTACAGCTCTCTAGGTCTCAGAGGGGACTCAGTCTTCCCAATATGCAATGATATGCCCAAGCAGCTCAAATTTGCATACCCTTACTGCATGCAGCTACCCAGTATGTGACATATTGGAAGGATATTAAGGTCACGCTTAATGGTCTGGAGAATGTTTCCTTCTTTATTTTGGTGGATCCACTAGGATGTATACCACTTACAAGGTTCATGAAATTTACTTCAGAATTTTTCTGAAGTTGGCAGCAAATGTGGAGATTTCTTCTGTCCCCCTCAGAGCGCAGAGATCTCTCCATGATTCCGATCCAACAATGGGAAGCTTTTGGTCTCCGCTACACTTTTCAATTAGTAGGCCCTATGGGTATCCATTCCTTTTCTCATTTACAATTGGAATATAAACTTACCCAGAACCAATACATATCATACCTGGCACCCTTTGAAGACACCCTCTCAGGGGTAGCTGAGTCCCCCTCCACTTTAATTCAGATGGTGATCTATCATTTAAGGGGACAAGTACGGACCATATAATTGGGGGCCTCTACTCAGCACTCAGATCATAGAATACTGATTCCTTGGATTACCTTAGATTTGGTGGTCAAAGGAACTAGGTTTGGAATTGGTGGGTAAACGATGGCAGAACTCCACTGTATTATATTCCAGAATTTCCTCTAACTTATATTGGAGGGAATACGCATGGAAGGCTAGAATAAGGTTCTTTAGAACTTCAAATATAACAGCAAACTTTAGAGGACAAGGCTATAGTGCCTGCTGGAGGGAATGTGGACAAGATAAAGTGGGGATGGGACATATTATATGGTCATGACCGTATATATTAGGTTATTGGCAGGAAATCATAAATGAACTGAATGATATATATGAGAGGCCAGAGATACTTACCCTGACCTTTGTTTTGATGGCAGTACAACATACTGGATTTAGAATCCAGGAGATGCTCTATTGAATGCTGGTACTTTTGGTCCTAGCAGCCAAAAAGATAATTACGAGACTCTGGCTTTCCAACTGGATCCCAACTAAGGAATCTTAGAGAAAATTAACCTATGAAATATGTAATTTGGAGAGGATCTCAGCTTGAATGAATAACAAGACCTGTAGCTTTGACAACCATTGGGAAAAATTGACTTTTTATCAATCAGAACACTATCCGGACTTTGTGCCCTGAATTTGCAATATATGGATCAGACTATCATGGGGTTCCACAGGAGGGAAGTAGTTGGAAGGGGCAGTCTGAATCAGTCCTTTTGGTGGACCATTTGCTTCAATCCAACCAGTTTAAGGGTCCTATTACTAATATCATTGCACATATTGATGTTTTCAGTGCTCTACATTTACTCTCTAGGAGGAATTCAATGTATCATATTGCTTTCTACTTGCTGTGGATTTGGAATCTAATTTGCTGCTATTACACTAACCTGTATATATTACACACAAATGTATTTCTGTATTGTACATGATTCTATACATTCTTGCTAAAACTAATAAAATACCATTTAAAAAAAAAAGAATGCTAAACATGTTAAAGTAATAGAGGGGCCCACTTTCTGCTACTGCACAACTATAACACATTGGAACAGGCAAAACATATCTATTTGCAATCATGATTTATTTCACTGACAAACTGTCGGGGACCACATGCTAATGCTAGACATTATGACCAACCCACAATTTGATTACAATTTAAGAAGTCAACCTTCTGTATTTATTATGCAAAAAAAGTGATTGTAATCTTTTGCCTGTGATTGTTTGTCACAAAAGCCTCTTCCATGAGAATTTCATCACAGGATCTTGCAATTCATGAAACTAAACAGCAAACCTTTCTGTAGGAAAAGACCAAGCAAACGTCTCAACTGCCACCAGCTGGATAAACACAATCAGCAAAGGCTGAATAGAAGAATAAGTGTTGCAGCTATTGTAGATTGACAGAACAATAAGAAGTACAGAGGGGCTGGCTTTTCAACATTGCTCAATAGGCTAACTTCAGTTTTAGTCATATGACCGAACCCAGTAAAGTTAATGTTGTTAGGAGTGGTGAAGAGCTAGTAAAGACATTGACATCTACAGTAAGTGGAATATTTTAGCATCCTATTCTCAAAAGAGTTTCTCTTATTTTATACCTTATGGCAAACATTATTTTATACCTTATGTCAAACATTCTTTAATAATGTTTAACAGAACAGTGCTAAAAGAGATGTCAGGCAGAGGACCAATGGGAACTCAAAACTGAGTAAGGGGGCACCATATTAACATTAAACAAAAAGATGTAAGTTCGCCAGCATGGTTTAAAATCCAATCAAACTCATGCCAGCTTGCAGTAAGTTAAAACTGTTTGTAGGTACATTGGCATTTTTAGTTTGCACCCCTCCCTCTAGCTGTGGTTCTATACCACCAACCAGAGCAGCACCCATGGGTAGTGGCAGGCAAACCTCTCAACTACCCCTCATCATGAGGTATGTACCTTATTTTACCTCTTAGAATTGCTGTGCCTCTTATGGAAAAGGTGTGGCCCATGCACACAACAGAGGAGATGCTACAAACTCAGACTTCAAAGCAGAGATTCGTAACACTCTATGATGCAAAGCAAAACTTAAACTTGAGTAAGTAAAGGCACTAGTTTTCTGTGTTCTCAGCTTGCGTCTCCACGTTTGATGAGATGTCTCACATTCTAAGGGGCCAGCGTCACTCATTTTCCACATTTTGAGTGCCAGCAGTTACAGTACTGGAGGTCGTGATGCACATCGGCAGAGAAGCTGGAAACCACCAAGCATACTTCACATGTCACCTCAGCATTTAAAACCAGAACTCCTATAGTAAAATGCTAGTGCTGTATCCCCCCAAACCACCTAGTCCCCTTCATAATATGCAACACCATGCATTTATGATGATTCATTTGTCACTCAAAATTCCAAGCCATTGATATGCTGTTTAATTCACAGATGCTCTGCAAGGATACTATTCCCACCTCACCATCCCCAGCTTAGCAACCCAAGATCAAGGTAAATATTATCATTTAGACAGCTCAGTATTTGACCAACAAAATCAACTGTATTTTTATATTAAATATATGCTCCATGCTAATACAAACAACAACACAAGGAACTGCAGGCCAGAAGTTCTCCAATCAAAATTTAGAGAGTTGAGGAAAAGCTCAGAAGCAAGACCTTTCACGTAGTTTTTCAGAAATACTACCCAGGTTACAGGCGACCCAGCACATATAATTGATCTATTAGATAGATGTGTGGGTAAAGGCTTACTGTATGGAATAACAGTTTAGATCCCAAGCTACTTGGAAGTCTTTGTTGGGGGGGGGGGGTGCTATATGAGAGGAATAGTAGTCACACTGTAATTTTTCCTCATCTTAAAAAGGCAAATAGAACCCTGTGGTATAAACCACATTAAAGTAATTACTGTGTGTTCTATATTTATATACTGTATCAGTTTTAACATAAATACTTTTTCCCACTTGGCTGTTGATACACATGAAGACTAATAACTAAAATATTATTTGTATAGGCTACCTAAACACTGCTATTACTGGGTGCACTGTTCATGAAACCCTCCCATGGAAATATAGCACTCTAATGTTTTTTTTTTATTATTATTTAGTTGTTTAACCAGGTATAGCACACTAAGCTGGAAGCTTTTTTACAGGAGTGACCTGGGAGCACAAGGAGGTTAAGTGACTTGCTCGGGGTCACACAGTATGCAAGTGGAAGCTAAGGGATTCAAACCCAGGTCTGGTCTGCTGGATGTCACCAGATTTGCAGCTCACAACCTTAGACCACTGCACTACACTGCCTCCCTAATGTAGAAGCTAAATATTGATACAGATGATAAGGTACACATATAGCGCTAATCTTACACACAGTATAAAAGGTTCCATTTAAGGCTCTTTAAGGATTCAGTATTACAGATGAGATACCTCACTAATATGATATCATCACATTGCACATTCCCGGCAACCTTAGGCTCCGATCAACGCAGTGCTCTTTCGATGCTTCCTGCTTGTGGTGAAATGAAAAAACTCACTGAAAATATAATAAACTCCTGATTTTGAAGAACCTATTTATATTATTCAGCATCTCTCCCTTTCTGCTATACTTCCAAAGGAGGGTTTCAGGAACAGTGCACCTGGTGGTGAGTGTTTAGGTGGCCTTTTAAATGTTGTGTGAAAACATTTGTGCTCCTGTATGCTTAATCTTTTAATATATTTATTATTTAAAACTGAAATGTTATTACAATAACATGTTTCTTATAAAAAGATACCATTTTTTTGCATTTGTAATTTGTGACCTGGGAAAGTGCACTGAGCTGTGGCAGCTCATTTTTAGGTGTGTCCTGGGGTATGGGTAACATGTCACTTCAAGGATATACACCTCATCATCAAGGAGCAGGGCCAGACCCTAATATGTTGCTTTTTTATAGATCAGTCTTAAAGGACCACTGCCAGTCCATGTCACAATTTCATCTTAAGGGGCTGGAGATTAATCCTGGAAATTCATTATAGAAATTCCAAATCAGGGAATGGTCAACATTTTTGCTATTAATAAAATAAGCCCATGTTACCCACCCAAAACCAAATGACTGAATGCAAGACAGAGTAACAAAATCTTGCTGCTTCTGACAAAAGCACAAAGTTCAGAAAAAAACACTCCAGACAGGAAATAAATTGTTATAGACATTACCCTGCCTTTCTCCATTCCAGTCTTCATAGCTGGAATCTACTGTCATCCCGGAATCAAGCCTTCTGATACATTCAAACTCATTACCAATGTAAGCCCCCCAACCCTGCCTTTTGCAAACGACAGGTGGTATGCTGTTTAAATCTGACAGCAGTACGAGGTGGGGACTGGGTTCGGGGAGGAATAGGTTACTCGGCACAAAGGCTAGGTTTGGCTACTCTGCACAGGGGCACCCAAGTAATTCCGAACACAGGAAGCAATAACTGTAATGTCCAATACCAGGAATGGGATTCTAAAGTGTGGCTTTTATTCACATCCAAACAGAACAAACAAAGCATAGATGGACCCCAACGGGGCTACACTTCTGGTAATGCAGATTAAAAAGATCAAGAATACTTCCTCAACACTTCATCCCTCAGACTCTGAACCCACCGGGCCCACAGCCCGGACTTGCACGCTGCTTTGGGTACACAGCCTGAACTTGTACACTATCTGGGATTCCCAGGCTCGGCTCCCTTGCCGGCCACTCAGACACCTTCCATATGTCATGGAAACCTTTTCTGATAGCTCCCTAAACCACCTAAGAGCACCTCAGCTCTATCAGGGAAACTTCCTTTTAATCCCACGTCTGGGTACTTTCCTCAGGCACTGGCCAAGTACCTGAAAGAAAGTAAAGGTACCACAGAGCAAATATGTAGAGGTGAATTTGGTTACTACTGATGGGGGTCTCCCACCTCTCGCTTCAACAATTCATACCCGGCCATTTCTCTGGACATTAAACATCTCATTCTGTAAAGCTTGGCAATGTAGATTAAGGCTAAATGTATGTCACATTTCCTCTACTTGTCTTGCTTTCCCATTGTGCTGGACTTGAACATACTTTTACTTGGCTTAGCCCATTGCTGTAGGCCTCCCACTGATTAAGCAGTCCAATCCCCATTTTACTTTACTGTTTGTGCTGGACTTGAACCTACTTGAATTAACTGGCAATGTCTATTACACTAGACCTCCTACAAATGAAGTAGTCCAATCCCCACATTCCAACAGTTCAGGTGAAAACATAGGCCCTCTGTCAGAGTGAACTCATCCTTCGGTTGCAGGTGCCCCACAGGCGATTCCTCACAGGAATTTCTCTCCCACAGCTTCTGGTGCCGCAGCACAACTTGAAATAAGGCAGCTTCTTCCTTAGCCAGAACCAGGAGGGTTTCCCCTGGAAGACAGGCAAACCTTTCCACCCCCATTCCCTCAGGGATGGGGCACATGGACCAGTAACAGCGGTCTCCACCACTTCACAATCAGCTTACTGTGTTCCTCTTTTGGTGGAAACACACACCTCCCTTACAGTAGCTCTAAAACAGAGCTTAAGGCTCTGAGAGCCTGCCCACAGACTGCTGTGCTGCTCCTCTCTCCAAGACTGCACACAGACTCTGTTCAAAAATTCCCAAAATTCTATCCTAACTTCCAACTGCAGCACTCCAGTGTGGCTCATGCAGCTGCAAGAGTTCTATGGTGATGTCATCCCTCAGTCTCAGCTGAGACTGAGAACAGAGTGAGACAGTGTGAAATCCATTTAACTGGAGTTTCACAAGCTGCCTTCCCTGCCTACCACTAGGTCTTACTGGGATTCTACTAACCTCAGGTAACAGGGGGGTATACTCACCCTGGGCCAGGAAAATGACTGTCCGCATTCATTATTTACCGCTTAGGCCATCTCACCCTATGTGCTACCTGCGGAGGGTGGTGATCAGGCCCCCTCCTACCATGTGCTAGCACAGGCAGGCAACACTAAGGGCCTAGAGGCCTTTGGCTGACATATCAGCCTCTACTCTAACCACTAACTATGGGTGCCTAGTGGCTCTGGTAGAACTGTCCAGAGCATAGCCCTAATAGATCACCACTGCAGTCCCTATGGCCATTCAGGATCATAGCCTGTCTATCCCCCCCTAACCTTCTAGAGAAAATCTGTCTGCCACTAACTCAAATCCCAAAACAAAACAAACAGGGGGCCTCCCTGACCTTGGGCACCTTGCAACCACACACCAGGAGCTAATACCAACCATTACATTACTCCCTCCGTCACTCCCTCACAACCATACCTGTGGAAGAAAAGGGTTACTACACAGTAACAACAACAACAACAGTACTTTAAATACTACACACTAAAGTACTAGTGAGGAACTCCGATGAGTCCCTCCTCCTCTTCTTGTCTTCTCTGCTATCTTCTTCAGGAACACCTGCAAGAAAAAGAAAGACAACACACACTCCTAATCTGCATACACAGTCTATCTAAACCCCTACCATCAAAACACTGGAGAATCTCAAAAAGATTTTTTTTAAAAAAGGTAGAAAAACAGTCTATATACTAGAAAACAGTAGAAAACAATGACATTATTTACAATACACATTTGGGGGATGGAGTGCCCTAAAAGACCCATCTAGTGACCACAGTGCCCAAAGGCTAGCCATTAAAGAGTCTCTCCTGGGCAGGAGCCCGGTGAAGCACACTTCTAACAGGCCAAAGTCCTGAAGGGGAGAGTCTTTGAGGACAGTTCACACATCTGGAGTCTGCTAGTGCAGGGTGTGTACTGCAATGTCATAAGAATAGAAAAGTTTGGACTTACCAGTCCCTTGTAGAATGAACAAAACTTGCTCCTCGGCCGAAGACTCTCCCTGGCAGCATTCTTCCGATACAGCTGGGCGGACATCTTCCAGGAACGACAGGAGGGCACATCTGGAAACTGTTGGGATGATTTCATCTCTGGAGACGGGACCTTGGAACAGGAACAAAAAGGAAAACAGCTGGTCTGACGTCATCTGGTTACCAGGCGATGAATCAGGATACAGCTGGGCTGGTGTCCTCTCTGGATCTGAAGTCATCTGGTGGGCCAGTCGATGGATTCTGGAAAGTCAGTACACTGTAGAACTGATGAATGTGGGGCACCTGAGTCCTGGACGTCCATACTGGTGGAACAACAAAGGCACTGCAATGGCTGGAGTGGCAGCACTGGCTACCACTGCTCTGCTTTCCATTTGTTAGGCATGGGCACATTTGCAGGGGAGGTCTTTGCATTGTGGCCAATAGCACAACGGTTCAGGAGCTTGAATTATTACCCTGTCTGGGCGCACATAATTCACACTGTGAAAGGTTTCACGTCCCTTTCCATCCACTATTCGAACAGTGTCCATTAACAGTGTCCTGCCTTTTTCCCACTGGCTGTATTTTTCATGAAACATTCTGTTCCTGACATGCTTGTTTGCACCAGGATGCACACATTTCATTGCTTCGGCCCAAATGGCCAGTCCTGGTTCTGCCAGCTACACATTCTCAACGAGACAAAAAATGGATCCCCTGACTTCTTCTTGCACAGCCAGGGCAGTGGCATCACTACTCTCTTCCATTCATACCTCTGAGGCGAGAGCTTGAGGCTATGTATCCGTTCCTTTTTCACAAGGCCACATAGGTTCCCCCTCTTATTCTTCCTCACTGAGAATCTGTGCCCAGGAGTGAGCAGTCTTTCTCACTATTGAGACTATCCATTCTTCGCTGGGCGCAGAGGTTAATGCCTCCCATTCAAAGCCTTCCCTCATCTCACCTTCTCCTATGTGACTTGGGCTAGACCCCCTCTCCAAGGGTCTACTGATGCTCTGCCTGAATTGTCTCTCTGTGGCCCAGCATCAGAAACATCAGTACATTGTTCTGTCTGTAAATCTGCACCCTCTAGCTTTGTGCCACACTCCCCCGAGGGGCCTTCTCCAAAAGGCTCTGCCTGGTGCTGTGTGCTGCCAACTGCAGATTCTTGAACTTTTGTCCATGTGGGAGCCAAATGAATCTTGGGTGCTTTAAACAAGCCGTATTTCTCTAAGCACCCCGAGCAGTGAGGTACCATGAAGACGTCCCTTCCAGCATTTAGGCATGTTAAGCACACTTGCACTGGGTATCCAGGAATCGCCACATGAAGAGGCAGTTGTCCTCCATAGTAACACCTCTCAATGTCCCTTAACTTGTTTACTTCTGCTGCTACCACAGCCCGGGCATGATCCGGGTAGCGGGCTGGTCCTGAGGCCATGACTGCAGAGAAAAACAAACAAACGCTCACTGTTATTGAAAGTCCCACATCACTGAACACTTTCTTTCACTTTCAAAATGGCTCCTCTGCTGCTGTGTTTACATTACTACCCCACCCTGTAATGGTGACGGCAGCACTCCTGTGCATTAACATTCTGAAATTGGGTCAAGCCACTGAGCACCCGATTTACACACTCTACTGATAACTTTGCTCAAACTGCACAAACTTGCACTGTTCTTTTCCTAGCACATTTATATGATTTGCCACAGACTTTTCACTTGCTGAAAACATTGCTTTAGCTCACAGTCCCTTAAAGCCTCAGTATTTCAAGCACAGGATTGCCTGTATACAACTCACAGTCTCTCTCATGGTTTTGAAGCTTTATTCTGATGCTGAACTCATAACTATGTTCACAGTCGATGGCTTAACAGGCTTGCTTTTGCTGGTAAACTTAACACAGTCTTTGATTGCAACGCGACTACACTGCTGCACACAGATTCAGCTGGCTTTTGGCAAAAATCACTGGTTTGAGCAATTATTTCTGTTGGTACTCACTGTTATCAGTTGCTGTTTGCTGCGATGGAAAATGGCCTGCAGCCAGTCTTGGAGGCTTCTGGACAGATCTGGCAGTCCTGCTGATCGTCCCTCCAAACACCACACTCACAATCCAGTTGATCAAGATGCGGGTTGAGCCAGATTTTAGATAGAAAAGTCCAAGTTTTTAAACTTTTACAATGCTTTCAGTCACCACGATGCTCCTCCGATAAGCCAGTACACGCACTCCACTCACAATCCCTCTAGAATGCTGGGCAGTCGCTGTAAAGCTGGCTTGGGGGCCGGACTGATTGCAGTCTCACCAATCACACGACGCCATGCAAATGAGCCTCTTTTCCTCTCGAGTGCTCTTCTCCTCATGGCAATCGTCGAGCAGGCAAATTTAAACTGTAAAACCACTTTTTTTTTTTCGAACTGACTCCACGGTAGGAGCCCATTTCAACCATTTGTCATGGCCATTAACACAGCGAGTCTCTCCATTCACTAGAAAGCATTTCCAATGTGCAGGGTACAATTTTCCTGTTGCTACCCCTAGTCTTCCACACTTTTCTTTGTCACAACAATTTTTAAAAGCTGGCAAAATGCTGTAATTTTTGATGCAGGACAAGGGCATACTCTCTCAGACTTTACTGCTCCTTGGTAAACAGTGGCATTTTAACAGCAGCACATGGACAATAGCACACAGCGACATACTAGTTACTAACATACTAAAATGCCAGCAGAATAGGCCTAACGGTCTTTCGTGTCTGCTCATTTGGTCAGCCCCCACTCTGGATGCTGACTTTGCTGCCCCCCTCGCCTTCTCTGGCTTCTCCCTTCCCAGTTCCAGATATTCTTGCTGCATTGGATTTTGCTTCCAGAACCCTTCCCCTGTACCTGTCCCACCCCCTCTTGAACCCCTCCACTGTCTCTGCCTCCACCAGCCCCCTAGGCAGCGCATTCCATGGCTCCACCACCCTCTCAGTGAAGCAGCACCTCCTCCTTTCACCCCTGAATCTTCCCCCCTCCAGCTTCCACCCATGCCCTCTAGTGGCCCCCTCCTCCTTCCTTCAAAGCACCTTGACTGTTCCTCCCTTATTTACCCTCTTCATGTACCTGAAGACCTCTATAATGTCCCCCCGGTCCCAAGTGTGGCCTCCAAAACTGCATGCAGCACTAAAGGTGCGGCCTCACCAAGCAGTTATACAGAGGGAGTATCACTTCCCTCCTTCTGGAGGTGATCCCCCTAGCGATGCATCCCAGCATCCTGTTGGCCTTGGCTGCTGCCCTCCTACAAGTCTCAGAGTTGTTCATCTTGACATCCACCACCACCCCAGGTCCCTCTCAGCCATCGAGACTTGTAGCATTTCCCCCTCAGGGTGTACACTTGGCCGGGTTTCTGGCCCCCAGGTGGAGTACCTTGCATTTCCCTGCATTGAACCTCAGCTTCCACTTTCTAGACCATCTTTCCAGAGCTTCCAGGTGCCCCTGTAGGGCCACCCTCCCCTCCTCCCCAGTTAACCTTGCTTCAGATTTTTTGGGCTACCCACTGCCAGATAACCAAAATGCTAGCCCTTTGACCGAGCACCTTTCCTCCCTAAATTTAAAATCCAAAGTGGTGCCTCCATTTTGTAAGCCCCCCAACCCTGCCTTTTGCAAATGACAGGTGGTATGCTGTTTAAATCTGACGGCAGTACCAGGTGAGGACTGGGTTCGGGGAGGAATAGGTTACTCGGCACAAAGGCTAGGTTTGGCTACTCTGCAAAGGGACACCCAAGTAATTCTGAACACAGGAAGCAATAACTGTAATGTCCAATACCAGGAATGGGATTCTAAAGTGTGGCTTTTATTCACATCCAAACAGAACAAACAAAACATAGATGGACCCCCACGGGGCTACACTTCTGGTAATGCAGATTCAAAAGATTAAGAACACTTCCTCAACCCTTCAGCCCTCAGACTCTGAACCCACCGGGCACACAGCCCGGACTTGCATGCTGCTTTGTGTACACAGCCTGAACTTGTACACTATCTGGGATTCCCAGGCTCGGCTCCCTTGCCGGCCACTCAGACACCTTCCATATGTCATGGAAACCTTTTCTGGTGGCTCCCTAAACCACCTAAGAGCACCTCCGCTCTATCAGGGAAACTTTCTTTTAATCCCATGTCTGGGTACTTTCCTCAGGCACTGGCCAAGTACCTGAAAGAAAGTAAAAGTGCCACAGAGCAAATCCGTAGAGGTGAATTTGGTTACTACTGATGGGGGGGGGGTCTCCCACCTCTCACTTCCACAAGTCATACCCGGCCATTTCTCTGAACATTAAACATCTCATTCTGTAAAGCTTGGCAATGTAGATTAAGGCTAAATGTATGTCACATTTCCTCTGCTTGTCTTGCTTTCCCATTGTGCTGGACTTGAACATACTTTTACTTGGCTTAGCCCATTGCTGTAGGCCTCCCACTGATTAAGCAGTCCAATCCCCACTTTACTTTACTCTTTGTGCTGGACTTGAACCTACTTGAATTAACTGGCAATGTCTATTACACTAGACCTCCTACAAATTAAGTAGTCCAATCCCCACGTTCCAACAGTTCAGGTGAAAACATAGGCCCTCTATCAGAGCGAACTCACCCTTTGGTTGCAGGTGCCCCACAGGTGATTCCTCACAGGAATTTCTCTCCCACAGCTTCTGGTGCCGCAGCACAACTTGAAATAAGGCAGCTTCTTCCTTAGACAGAACCAGGAGGGTTGCCCCTAGAAGACAGGCAAACCTTTCCACCCTATCCCCTCAGGGATGGGGCACATGAACCAGTAACAACAGTCTCCACCACTTCACAATCAGCTTACTGTGTTCCTCTTTTGGTGGAAACACACACCTTCCTTACAGTAGCTCTAAAACAGAGCTTAAGGCTCTGAGAGCCTGCCCACAGACTGCTGTGCTGCTCCTCTCTCCAAGACTGCACACAGACTCTGTTCAAAAATCCCCAACATTCTATCCTAACTTCCAACTGCAGCACTCCAGTGTGGCTCATGCAGCTGCGAGAGTTCTATGGTGATGTCATCCCTCAGTCTCAGCTGAGACTGAGAACAGAGTGAGACAGTGTGAAATCCATTTAACTGGAGTCTCACAAGCTGCCTTCCCTGTCTACCACTAGGTCTTACTGGGATTCTAGTAACCCTGGGTAACAGGGGGTTATACCAATATAACTTCCCTCTCACATACTGGTGAGTTATACATCCTGGGCAATGTAAACTTAAACTGGTTGGCCTCCACCACCTCCAAAATATGCAACGACATTACTGCCCTCAGTCTCTCCCAACTCATCCTATAACCCACCCACCTAAATCATAAAGCCCTAAACCACTCCCTGATAGACTGGGCTCTTACCTCTCACCCCCACTGTGTCATTAAATCAGGCATCCTTCCAGATGCCCTCAGTGATCATCATCCAATCAATCTAATTAGAAAGGTCCATAGACCCAAACTACCACATAAAATCCTACAGCTCCGCTCTTTTAGCTCCCTATACCTTAACCCCCTTTTTCACTATCTAGCTACTATTGATTGGGCCCTGCTCACCTCCACCTCTTCCATTGACCAAGCTCTTACATACTTCAAAGAAAACTTCCTAGCAACCTGGAACTCTTTTGCTCCATTCAAATGCACCAGAGTATGTGGAAACCACTATCGCTGGATCACCCCTGATTTGCTGATCTGTCTTAGGGAATGAGACGAAGCTTGTAGAATACATAAGGCCGCTCAGCTTCCAACAGATTACACCAAGTACTGCATCCTAAGAAATGCAAGTACAAAAGCTACCAGACTAGCCAAGTCTGAATATTTTAAATCAACATTCCTAAATAATATTAATAACCCCTCCAAATTCTAGAAAGTAGTCCATGCCCTTTTCTCCCCCCTTCCCACCCACTTAAAATAAATAACTCATTAATGTCCAACCTTAGTTTAGTGGCCAAGGAGTTTAACTCATATTACACAACATGTACCTCCACCTTCCTAGAGTTCCTCCCCACTAACCTCCCCCCTCCTTCTCCCACCCTTGCCCACACCTCCCCTGCACCCACTCCTCCTTCTGCTTCACCGCTGTTTCACCAGATGAAACAAGTTCCATGTCAAAAGGGCAAACAAATAACGGTGACCCATCACAATGGCGCTGAACCCACAGGGCAAACACTTTCAGAAAAGTATTTTCATGTGGGGAGCTATGTCTCCCACAAACCCCTTAATTTAGATTATTATTCCGGGGGGGTGCAACTCGGGGATGGGGACAAAATCAAGGTCATTATAATGTGCTGGCACCATTGTTCCATCGCCCTTTCAACAGTTTGACTTTCTTGGTTCTCCCTTTTGATGTGCATTGACCATGAAACACTTGCTGCCTTTCTCTCTCTCAATCCCTCTAAAGGCTCTTTACCTGATGACCTCGATCCTAAACTTCTCTACATATCAGCGCCAGCTATTGCCTATCCCCTCTCTTTAATTCTAAACCTCTCCTTCTCATCCTCATCAGTCCCTTCATCATGGAAACATGCAGTTGTACTCCCTCTCCCAAAGGGTGGTGACCCCTCCTCCCCTGGCAACTATCGTCCAGTCTCTCACCTCTCTGGCCAAGCTCCGAGAACACCTCGTTCTCACCCAATGTACCTCCTTTCTCTCTGACTCCTCATTTTTCACCCCATTTCAATCTGGTTTTCGAAAGAATCACTCCACCACCACCACCTCTCTTCACAGGCTCACTGACTCTATCCTTACCGGGATGGATAAGGGCCTCATCACCTCTGCCATCTTTGTCTACCTCGCCAAGGCTTTTGACACAGTCTCACATGCCCTGCTTCTTGACTCCTTCACGGCAGCTGGTCTGTCTGCTCCTGCCTATAACTGGTTTAGAGCCTATCTCACAGGCAGAATGCAGTCAGTAAGGATTCAGGATGCAGTCTCCCCTCCCCATCACCACAGAAGTCCCACAGGACTCTGTGCTAGGTCCCATTCTTTTCCCCATCTTCCTCAATGACCTGCCCTCAGTCTGCTCCTCCTCCTCTATCCACATGTGTGCCGATGACACTGTCTTACCTCAGGCATATGCACTGCTGATGCAGCGACCACCCTACAGCATGACTTCCACAAGGTTCAGCTCTGGTTTGCCTCACATCAGTTATTCATCAATGCCAAGAAGACTGTCTCCATGACCTTTCGTACCAGACAGAAACTCCCTAGGCATCATTCCTTACCCTCCTTCCGCACCTTGGATGGGACAATCCTCAAAGACACTTCCTCATTCAGGTACCTTGGAGTTTGGTTGGACCAGCACCTCAACTTTACTGGCCACATCGACTACATCCTGAAAAAACTGTTCCCCAAGCTTGGTGCCCTTTACAGGAACCATAGTTGCATCCCTCCTATGGCGTGGCGTGAACTGGTCCAGAAAATGATACTCCCCATTTTCAACTACTGTGATGTAGTCTATGGTGCCGCTCCCAAATCCTCCCTGACCAGATTGGACTCTCTCTTTAACTCCTTCTGTCGATTCGCTCTTGATGCCTCATCTTGTTCTCATCATTGTGACCTTTACTATGCCCTGTCCCCCCCCACTTACAAACAGGCACACTGCTCATTGTGCTAAACTTACATCAAAATTTTAACTTGGGGAACTCCCCACTTACCTTTCATGCTCCATTTCTACCCTTTCACTTCTCTCCCACTCCCTTAGATCCACAGATACTCGGACATTACTGGTCCCCCACCATTCCACTCTCATCGGACAGACTGGTTTCTCCATCACTTCCTGGAACTCTGGAACTCCCCCCCCAAATTGGCACTCCTCCTCCTTTTCTTTCTTGCCTCTGCCTTACATAATCATCTCTCATCTAGCTGCTCCTACTGTAATCCTCCTTAAAGTTCCCTCCCACGAGACTGTTCCCAGCTCCATACCCACCCCCACCCTTAAAGCCCCCTTGCCTTTTCCCTGTCTCACTCCTGCCCCTCTCCCCCCTTTCTTCTCTGTCTAATTATCCTTGCCAAAGTTCTTCTCCTTTGCAGGGTTCTCAGCACCCTGGAGGGGTTAGTTCTAGAATGCTTTTCTCCCACTTTTCTCCCCTTCACCTACCCATCTTCCCTACCTGCTCTCCCTCTGTTATTCTCCTGCACCCACCCTCTTCCTTCTCACCCATATCGTCTTCATCCAGTCCTGCCTCTGGCAGGGTTCTCAGCATCCTGGAGGGGTTAGACATAGGCACGTCTTGTCCCTCCCTCCCTAACCTCCTCCCTATTCCTTCTCAACTTAAATGTATATACCTGGTTCTGCCCCTGGCAGGATTCTTCAGCATCCTGGAGGTGTCAGACCTAGGCATAAATTCCCTACTCTCCAGACCCTTCGCCTTTCCTCCCACTCCTCTCTTCTCTCATTTGTACCCCATTCCACTTATTTAACCTGTCCCTGTCCCTATATGCCTGACTAAACTATTGCCTCCCTGAACTGCTACTTCAGCCCACCCTTGACTGGTTCTAAATTACCACATTCTACAGTGCTTAGTACCAGTCACTGGTAATAGTCCTGGCCCCCTCTGTATTTTTGCTTCACCTTCCTGCAGTTAGACCCTCTGTTCCCTCTTACTCCTCCCCTCTCCAGCACTTTGATTGTTTAAAATGTTTAAATATACTGTTTTACCTGTTCTTAATTGTAACACCAATCCACCAATGTGTTGGCAATATTGTTGTTTTGTTCTCTGTACCATATCCCCATGTATGTTAACTAAGACTGTATGTATAATCACTGTTTTTATCCATTTGTACTCCCCCAGGTTGCACTGGGAGATGAGCAATTTGTTGTTCAGTGTGCCCTCCTGGTGAAACACTTCAATAAATAAAATAAAAAATAAAATGTATTGTAGCATATAACTACTCAGCCCACTGAGTTCTACAGTACTGAGAGCTGCTGTTACATTTGGATGATACACAGAGAATAAGTACAGGGCGTTAATACATTTTAGTATATTTATATTTATGAATATTATACAAATATATAATTGAAATTAATTAAGTTTAAGGGAATAAGGGAGGTATAGGAAGGACTCCATATATAAGGTAGGCCTTTTTGGCTTTTAGCCTAAGGGTAGTAGGCAGATATAGGAAAGCAAGTTATTAATAACGGTCTAGGGGTTATCATAGGATCGGTATAGAAAAGAGGTACAAGGAAGGTAGTCAGTTGTGGGGACTATTGGGTGCTCTTCTTCAGTAAAAGGGGACATTGCCCAATCTGTAGGACCTTTGCTTTGCTCCATGTTCAACTGGAAGCAGCAAGAGATGAGATATTTCAGCTTAGGCACTGGTCCAGCTGGGGGTCTGCCCCCCTCCCCACTCCCTCACTCCCCCAGAGTCCCATTGGCCCGGGAGCTGGAGGGTGGTGAGGAAGGTAAGAGAGATTGGTGGCAGGGGCAGCCACAAGGGGTTTGACCAGTCTCACACCATCCAGAAAGCAAATTGCTTTGTATCCCTGGAGGAGACTCAGGTACCTGACTCCATCAGGGGGACTCTGAGTCAGTAAGGGGAAATCGGCAAGATGGCTTGGTGGCACCTGGGGGGGAAGCAGGGAGAAATCAGAAATGGGAGTCATAGTGATTTGGGACTCAATAATTAGGGAAGTAAAGAGGGTGGTGTGTGGGGAAGGGGAGTGAAATGGTCAGATGCCTTCCTCGTGCACTAGCTATTCACTATATAAGAGAGGATAGGGAGGATGACAGAGAAGGTGCAGGGGGAGCTGGGGTTGTCGGTACACTTGGGTACCAATGATCTAGTGAACCAGCCTGTGGAGGCACTGAAGTGGAAGTTTTAGTGGCTGGGGGACTGCTTGAAGGCACAGCCAGCTTCCCAGGCCTTTTCCAAGGTCCTAGCTATGTGGAATAAGGGGGGAATGGAAACAAAAGATTAAGGAAGGAAAAGGTTGAGGAGTTTAAGGGGTGGTTGACAGGATGGTGTCAGGAGTAGGGGTACCAAATTATGGTGGACTGGGGGCTTCTAGGACAGGAGTCTTTTCAAGGGAAATGGCTTTCTCCTGATTAGTGAGGGGGGCTAGTGCTCTGGGGGCAGAAGTTTGATGTCTACATTGGACAGTCAAACTGACTGAAGGGCAGACAGAGGCTAAGGGAACCACTAAGAAGGGAGACTGGATGTGGAACCTAGCTAGGGCTCCCCCTGAACAGGGGACTAGTCTCAGCAAGTGGGGCAGCAGTATGGTTTAAGTTCAAATTAGGTGAGGGAATAAGGCCAATTTGGGAGGGCTGACAAAGCCTACATTCAGCATGGAAAATAAGAAAATTAAGGAGTCTGGAGAAGAATAAGGGTCAGGGAATAGGAAAAATCAGAAGTGGATCATAGAAACATAGACTTTGATAGTAGATAAGGACCGCTTGGCCCACCTAGTCTGCCCACTTTCCTACCTACTGGATAAGCTGCAGATCCTAGTTAACCAACAGCCTATTTCTTCCTACCCCCACATGAATTGTCTTATGTCTGTCCCATGCATTCTTGAATTCTTCCACTGTTTTAGACCCCACAACGTCCTTAGGAAGGCTGTTCCATGTGTCCACCACCCTCTCTGTGAAAAAAATACTTCCTCCATTACTCCTGAGCTGACTCCCCTCTATCTTCCAGTTGTGTCCACTTGTTCTTGCACATCTCTTTTTCTGAAAGATGCTACCCTCTTGGACTTTGTTGATTCCACTGAGGTACTTAAAAGTTTCTTTCATGTCCCCCCTCTCTCTCCTTTCCTCAAGGGTATACATATTAAGCTTCTTTAGTCTCTCCTCGTATGGCTTCTCTTGCAGACCCTGCACCATTTTAGTTGTCCTCCTCTGGACTGCCTCCATCCTGTCTACGTCCTTGCGGAGATGGGGTCTCCAGAGCGGGACACAGTACTCCAGATGGGGTCTCACCAACTGTCTGTACAGGGGGGATAACAACTTCCTGTTTTCTGCTGGTGATGCCTATCCCTATACATCCCAGTACCCCCCAGCCCTCCCTACTGCCTTCTCACATTGCTTGCCAACCTTAAGGTCATCTGATATAATTAGCCCCAGGTCCCTTTCCATTTTTGTTGTTGTTACTACCTCCCCCCATTGTGTAATTTTCCCCTGGGTTTTTGTTTCCCAGGTGCATTATTTTGCACTTCTTTGCATTTAATTCAAGCTGCCATACTTCTGACTATTCCTCCAACCTTGCCAAGTCCCTTCTCATCCTTTCCATGCTACCTCGTGTATCAACCAGGATCAGGAGAAGGATGAAGAGGGGTATGCGATGGATCTAGCAGCTATCACAGTAACTTAGGTCACAGAGAGTAACAATTGGAACCTGACAGTTACAGGCTAGATCATGTTTGGATAGGGTACAGGAAAAGGTAAAGGAGGAGGCATAGCTCTATATATTGGGGAAGGCACTGAGGCAGTGGAGGATGGAAACATCAGGGTAGGTAATAGAGAAACAGAATCAGGGAGTCAGGGAGTTTCCACCACTCAGTATGGCTCACATTGGATATGGGCAAGGAAGGAGCAGAATATGGCACAAGAGTGCTGGACTTCAGGAGGGCCGACTTTGGGAGGATGGGGGGTGTGGTAAAAGAGTATCTGGCCAGAATTCAATCAAGTATTGACACTAACCAGAGGTGGGAGCTCATAAAGCTGGGGATAGTGGAGGCAACCAAAACCTGCTACAAGGCCCACAGCAAGAAGGCTAGGGCTAAGAAACCGAGCTGGTTGAGCAAGGAGGTCATGGAAAGGGTAAGGAGGAAAAGAGCTGCCTTTAGGAGATACAAGAAAACAGGGAGGGGGAGGACAGGGAGGAGTACTTGATGGAATTGAAGGCAGTGACAAGGGCAGTAAGGGGAGCCAAGGCATCTATGGAACTCAGGCTGGCACAAGGCATTAAGAAGGGGGAAAAGGACTTCTTTAGGTACACCAGGGAGAAAAGGAGCTGTAAGGACCACATAATATGGATTAGGAAGGAGGAGGGTTGGGTGGAAGCAGGGTGCGATAAGGCAGAAGCACTAAATGATTACTTCTGCTTGGTATTTACTAGGAAGAAGAGGGAGGGTAACACCCAATGGGGGAGGAATGGCAGAAACGGGGGGAAGGGGTGACAGATGGGGAAATCATGGAGGACAGAGTTCAGGAGGGTTTGAAGGCACTGAGGATGGACAAGGCGCCAGGCCCAGGTGGCATCCATCCCAGGGTACTGAAGGAACTGGCAGAGGTCCTTGCAGGACCTTTGGCAGACCTATTTAATGCCTCACTACATTTGGGGTGTGTACCTCAGGACTGGAGGATGGCTCATGTGGTGCCCCTCCACAAGAGTGGCCCCAAGGATGAACCGGGAAACTACAGACTAGTGAGCCTCACATCCATCATGGGTAAGCTAATGGAGACTATCCTGAAGGAGAGGCTGGTGGCCCTTCTAGATGCCAAAGGACTACAGGACAGCAGACAGCATGGCTTCATATGGGGCAGATCCTGCCAAACCAACCTGGTGGAGTTCTATGACTGGGTAACTAGGCAACGGAAAGGGGCCATGCAGTGGATGTCCTGTATCTGGACTTCAGTAAGGCATTAGACTCGGTGCCGCATGGAAGGCTGGAAAGTAAGTTAGAAGGCATAGGGGTGGGTGCAAAGCTGGTGAGATGGGTAGGGAACTGGCTTCAGGAAGGCAACAGAGGGTGGTGGTGGGTGGGGAGCTCTCACACCCAAGGGTAGTGACGAGCGGTGTTCCACAGGGCTCGGTGTTGGGACCAGTGTTGTTTGGGATATTCATTGCAGACATATCATTGGACATCAAGAGCAAGGTCAGTCTGTTTGCTGATGATAGCAAGGTAGGAACGGTGGTGGATGACCTACGGGGATGGCAGGGATTGCAGGATGATCTGGCAAAGCTTGAAACCTGATCAGACACCTGGCAATTTGGGTTTAATGCCAAAAAGTGCAAGGTGCTGAATTTTGGGATGAAGAACCCAGGGAGAAGTTACCAGCTGGGGGGAGTGCAGCTAGCCTAGACAGAGGAGGAGGAGGATCTGGGGTGCTCATTACAAGGTCAATGAACAACTCGGCACAATGTAGGAAGGCAGCTGCAAAGGCCAACAAAATGCTAGGTTGTATTGCAAGGGGTATGTCCTTGAGGAGGGAGGAGGTGATTCTGCCACCGTATAGGTAATTAGTTAGACCGCACCTGGAATACTGAGTGCAGTGCTGGTGCCCGTATCTGAAGAGGGACATTAAGTTACTGGAAGGGGTGCAGCGCAGGGTGACAAAGATGATCAAGGGGCTGGGGGACTTACCATACAAGAGAAGGCTGAGGGAGTTGAACATATACTCGCTGGAGGAGAGGAGGGACAGGGGGGACATGATTGAAACCTTTAAGTACATGAAAGAAATAAACAAGATAGGTACAGAGGGGTTGTTCAAAGTAAGGGAGGGGAGGGACACCAGGAGCCATGATATGAGACTGGAGGGAGGAAGGTTCAGGAGGAAAATGAGGAGACACTTTTTTACAGAGAGGGTGGTGGCTGGGTGGAATGCATTACCTGCAGAAGTGGTATCCAGTGGAACAGTGGACTGCTTCAAAAGGAGATGGGACAGGACAAGGGGGAGGTCAACGAAGAGGAAGGGTGGAAGGGAGGGGAAGCTGCAGAATAAGGGGTGCTAGCTGCACATTCAGGCAGACTTGATAGACCTCTAGTCCTTTATCTGCTGGAAAATTTTATATGTTCGTAATCACAGTGGGTTCAGCTCACTGCATCCTAAGTCAAGAAACTATGAATAGGGGTGATCTATAGAGCTCCAAGACAGGGGGAAAAGGGCAATAAGAAACTAGGGGCAGAATTAGATAGGAGAGTAGCAATGAGGAGGTGTTGGTGGGAGATCTAAACCTGCCAGATATTGATTGGTTTATTCCAGCAACCTGTAGCTCCAGAAGTCAGATCCTGATAGATACATTGCAGGACAGTCTGCTGGTGCAGTTGGTCAAGGAATCCACTAGGCAGGCTACCATTCTTAGTGTGGTGCCCACCAATTTAGAAGTGGTAGGAGTGAGATTGGTGAGCCACTCGGGTCCAGCGACTATATCGCTGTATGGTTTGACCTGACCCTTGGCACAAGAAGGCCCTCATAACAACCTGAAGTCCTAGACTTAAAAAGGGTAGACTTCTACCGGATGAGGTAGCTGGTCTGGGACAAGTTAGTCAGAGCTGAGCAGACAGCATCAGCAATGTGGAGGAAAGATGGGGTGGAATCAAGGGGGACATTCTCAAGGCAACAAAGTCTTGCATGAGAACAGTAATCAAAGAAAAAGGTACAAGAGAATAATATGGTTCTCTGGAAAGGTCAGGGGAGCAATGAGATCCAAAAAGAAGGACTTCACTAGGTATGAGGAAAAATAAGGGAAGGAAGAATGGGGAAGAGTACCAAATGACAACAAGGGAAACCAAGAGGTGGTCAGAGAAGCAAAGACATGCACAGAGCTGCATATTACAGAGGGCCCAGGGAGGAGAAAAGCAATTATTTAGATATATTAGGGAAAAAAGAAGGCGTTGTTAGGCTAACGGGGGGGGGGTAGGGTAATTGAAGAGGAAGGGAAAAAGCAGCCATTCTTAATGACTACTTCTATAATATATCCACAAGGAAAGACAGAGGGCCTCTGCCACAGAGTGCCATTAAGGCAGCTGTAAGGGGGATCTCTGAGATAAGGCAGCAAGTATTTGCCAGTGAAGGGGTTTGGAAAGGTCTAGCAGCCCTAAAGATAGATAAGGCCCTAGGGTCAGAGGAGATGCATCCAAAGGTGCCCAAGCAATTGACAATGGAACTAGCTAAACCCCTGCTAGGGCTATTCAATACATATACACAAATATACGAAACTGCCAGCTGATAAAGGCCATTACGGTCTATCTAGTCTGCTCGAGTGTGCAGCTCAGCTGTGAGATTTCAGCAGAGCTGTCCCTCTCCATCCCCCTGCCTCAAACTTCTCTCTTTCTTTCCACTTCCACCATCCCCAGTCCTCAGTGTGATTTTCCTGATAGGCCTATCCCACCTGCTTTTAAAGCCTCCCACAGTCTTGGCTGAAACCAACTCCTCTGGAAGCGTATTCCATTCCCAAACCACACTTTTGGTGAAGAAATGCCTTCTTGCATCTTTTTTAAACTCCCCCCAACTATAGCTGATGCCCCCTTGTTATCTCTGCACCCTTTATAGAAAAATAGAAACATAGACTTTGTTGGCAGATAAGGGCCACCAGGCACATCTAGTCTACCCTTAAGCCCGATACCTGATGTCGGCTTCTGACCCTATCTGGTTTGAGGTTTTCCCTCCCTTCACTCCATCTCTAAGGTTCCCTTACGCCTGTTCCAGGCATGTTTGAATCCCTCCACAATACTTGCTCCCACCACTTCCTGTGGCAGACAATTTCTTGTGTCCACCACCCTTTCCGTGAAGAAAAACCTTCTCACATTCTCTCTTAACTTCCCCCTCCAGTTTCATAGCATACCCCCTCATTCTTGTACTCCTCCTGTGCTGAAAGATGTCTACCCCCTGCACCTTGTTAATGCCCTGAAGTATTGAATGTTTCTATCACATCCCCCTTCTCGCTCCTCTCCTCCAGCAAGTACATATTGAGGTCCTTTAATCTCTCCTCATAAGTCTTGTGGTTCAAACCCTGTACCATAATGGTTGCCCTTCTCTGAACCGCCTTCACCCTGTCAGTGTCCTTATGAAGATGCAGCCTCCAGAACTGCACACCAGAGCTCTAGGTGAGACCTGACTAGTATTTCATACAAAGGCATCACCACCTCCCGCCTTCTGCTAGTGATACCTCTGCCTATGTACCCCACTATCCCACTGGCTCTCCCTGCAGCCTTTGTACTCTGCTTTGACATTTTCAGGTCATCTGAAATAATAACCCTTAGTCCTTTTCTTCCCTGGTGATTGTCAGCAATCCTCCACCCCTCAAACCTGTAGCTCTCCCCAGGGTTTCTCTGTCTCAGGTGCAAAATCTTACACTTCTTAGAGTTAAACCTTAGTTACATGCTAACATAGAAACATAGAAACATAGAATTTGATGGCAGATAAGGACCGCTTGGCCCACCCAGTCTGCCCATTTCCCTACCTACTGGATAAGCTGCAGATCCTAGTTAACCAGCAGCCTACTTCTTCTTACCCCCACCCCCCAGAATTGCCTTATGACTGTCCCATGCATGCTTGAATTCCACCACTGATTTTGACTCCACAACCTCCTCCGGAAGGCCGTTCCATGCATCCACAACCCTCTCTGTGAAAAAATACTTCCTTAAATTACCTCTGAGCCCCCCCTCTATCTTCAAATTGTGCCCTCTTGTTCTTGCACACCTCTTTTTTTGAAAGATGCTACCCTCTTGGACTTTGTTGATTCCCTTGAGGTACTTGAAAGTTTCTATCATGTCCCCCCTCTCCCTCCTTTCCTCGAGGCTATACATATTAAGCTCCTTAAGTCTCTCTTCATATGTCTTCCGGTGCAGACCCTGCACCATTTTAGTTGCCCTCCTCTGGACAGCTTCCATCCTGTCTATGTCTTTGCGGCGATTGGGTCTCCAGAACTGCACAAGTACTCCAGATGGGGTCTCACCAGCTGTCTGTACAGAGGATAATAACTTCCTGTTTTCTACTGGTGATGCCTCTCCCTATGCATCCCAGTATCCCCCTAACCCTCCTTGCTGTCCTCTCACATTGCTTGCCCACCTTTAGGTCATCTGATATGACTACCCCCAGGTCCCTTTCCATTTTTGTTGTTGCTAGTATCTCACCCCCCATTGTGTACTCTTCCCCTGGGTTTTTGTTTCCCAGGTGCATTACCTTGCACTTCTTAGCATTGAATCTAAGCTGCCATACATTTAACCATTCCTCTAACCTTGCCAAGTCCCTTCTCATCCTTTCCACCCCACCCTGTGCATCAACTCTGTTGCAGATCTTAGTGTCATCTGCAAAGAGACATACTTTTCCTTCCAGTCCTTCCCAATGTAGCTTATAAAGACATTGAAAGGACCGGTCCTAATACTAACCCTCTTCGGTACCCCACTAGTAACCCTCCTTTCTTCTGGTGGACTCCATTTACTATTACTCTGTGTCCTATTCTCCAGCCAATTCTTTACCGAGGCTGTCATCTTGGGACCCATTCCCAGGCCTGGCTAACTTGTATATTAATCTTTTGTGTGGGACTGTGTCAAATGCCTTGATAAAATCTAGGTAGGCCATGTCCATAGCCCCTCCTGATCTACTACTTTGGTCACCCAGTGAAAGAAATCTATCAGATTTGTCTGGCATGACCTTCCCTACGAATCCATGCTGCCTAGGGTCCTGTGCCCTCTGGCCTCTAGATACTCGACAATTCTTTCCTTCAGAAGTGATTCCATCATTTTCCTATCACTGAGGTTAAACTAACAGGTCTGTAGTTTCTGCTTCTGCCTTGCTCCCACTTTGTGAAGGGAATCACATCTGCCCTCCTCCAGTCCTCGGGTACCACCCCATCCTCCCAAGATTTGTTAAAAAGGGTAGTCAGTGGTGTCACTAGTTCTGCCTTAGCTCTTTTAAATTCTGGGATGAATCCCATCAGGCCCCATTGCTTTGTCCACCTTCAGTTTTAAGAGTTCTTTCAGAACCCTTTCTTCTGTAAATGGGCTGGTATCAACTTCTGTATCAGAGTGTTACTACTGTTTGTTTTATGTACCTCCCCTCTTCATTTGTAAATACTGAGCAAAAATATTTGTTTAGTATCTCTGCCTTTTCACAGTCTCCCTCTGCCCACCTCCCCCTTTATTAGCCTCACTATCCCTCCTTGGTCTTCCTTTGCTCCTGATGTACCTATAAAGGTTTATCCCCTTCTTAACTAGGTTGGCTATCTTTTCCTCGGTTTGGGCCTTTGCTGTTCTGACTGCCTTCCCAGCCTCCTTTGCTTTAACTGATACAGTTCTCTGTCCTGCTCCTTCTGCGATTCCTTGTACTTCCTGAATGCTTTCTTTCTCTTGAACCTTCCTGCCACTTCCTTTGAGAACCATAGTGGGTTCTTACATCGTCTTGTTTTGTTTATTTGCTTCACACAAGGCTCGTTTCCTCTGTGATGGCAGTTTTATTATTCCCATTGTTCTTCCACCCTCCTTCCTGCCCATTTGCTAGTGCATTCCTTAGGCACTCACCCATTTTAGCAAAGTCAGCCCTCCAAAGTCCAGTACTTTTTGTCTTATATGGCTTGACTCTATTGCTGTGTTTATTGTGAACCATACTGTTCGATGGTCGCTAGTTCCCAGATGGCTACCCACTTTACATCTGTGATCCTCTCTCCATCTCCATTTGAGAGAATCAAGTCTAATATTGCTCCCTCTCGGTGGGCTCCAGTACTAGTTGTCTAAGGCATGCCCCTGTAGGGCATCTAGAATAACTGCACTCTTGAGTGGCAGCTGCAACTGCACTCCAGTTAACATCTGGCATATTCAGATCACCGTCAGCAATATCTCCCTTTTTTGCCATTCTAAGTATACTTTCTATCATTTCCCTGTCCATTTCCTCCCCCTGAGAAGGGGGTCTGTATACAACCCCTGTGCGTATTGTGGTGCCATTGCCTGTCTCCAAATTTACCCACAGTGCTTCTTCTCCTCCCTGTTTACCCTTTCGTTCTGTTGCTTTTATTCCTTCCCTTATGTAAAGAACTACTCCTCCTCCTCTTTTACCCTCCCTGTCCCTCCTGTAGACAGTGTATCCTGGTATGTTTATGTCCCAGTCATGGTTTTGTGTGTACCATGTTTCTGTGACTGCCACGATATCAGATGTTCCTCCTCCATCAAGGCCACTAATTCAGGAGCTTGTTACCCAGACTATGGGCATTGGTACTCATTGCTCTCCATTTTTGATGGCTTTACCTTCTGTTGCAGCATCCCCCACTGACCGTTCTACACTCGGTCTTTTTCTCATTAGACCCTGTTTTGTAGGGAGGCTGGGATTTTCCTGCTGCTTGTCAGTGCCTCCCCTTTGACTGTTTAAAAGCTTGCAAATGAAGCATTTAAACCGATTGTTCAAAGACTTGTTCCTTCGTGGACAGATGCAGACCATCCTGCCAGTATAGGCTGGTGTCCCTCCAGTGGAACCCCAGTCCCCAATGAAGTAAACCCTGTGCTCCGCACCATTTTTCAACCATTCATTAAACTGCATGGTGCCAATTACCCTCGCCTCCCCCATGCCTTTGACAGGCAGCACCTCTGAGAAGGATACTGTGTGTGCTACTTGTCTTAGGTCCCTCCCCAACTCTGCAATGTCCTCCTGCACTGCTCTAATCTCATGATGAGCCAAGTCATTTGTCCCTAGGTGGACAATTATGTCCAGCTCAGAATCCCTTGCAGCTGTTCTCGTGAGCCTGAGGATGCGCTTCCTGTCCCTTCAAGCCATGACACCAGGAAGGCACCTTACTTCAGTTTTCCCAGCTCCCCCCAGTTCTATACCCCTAATAATTGAGTCCCCCACCAGGAGCTGCTTCCTTTCCCTGTGGTGTCCTCTGCCTCCTTCCTGTGGGCCTCCCTTGTGACAGTTGTCATCAGTCTTCTCTGCGGGTGCATCCATAAGGAGCTATGCTTCCCCAGAATGGTGTATGGATTGTGAGTGGAACAATTGACTGGGTGTGCCTCTGTTCCACCCTCCTCTCCTCCCTGGGCCCACTGTGGTCCAACTGCTGTGCTTTCTTCGTAACCTCTGAGGTAGTGGTGGTGGCGCTAGTGCTCCCTGGATGGGGGAGGTTCCCTTCCTACTGTCCAGTGTGGTCTGGGGAAAGGTTTCCTTACTACTGTCCAGTGCAGCCTGAAGACGGACAACTTCCTCCCTCAGGGCAGATAGTTGTCTGCAAATAGGGCAGCATCTCAGCCTCCAGATAATAAGATGCCAGCAGAGTAGGCCTAATGGTCTACCGAGTCTGCTCAAAAATCAGCACCCAGTCTGGACACCGTTGCTGCCTTCCCTGCTTCCCTTGTAAATCCCCCCGACCCCACCCCCCATCTGAGTTACACCACCAGGTCTGGCATTACTCAGTTTTACCTTTCCCTGACACCTTTCCCAGCCCCTCTTGAATCCCTCCACTATATTAACAGTCTCTAGTTCCACATACAGTGCATTCCAGGGTTCTACCACTCTCTCAGTGAAGTAGAGTCTCCTAGTCTCCTCCCTGAGCCTCCCGCCAACCAATCTCATGGACCGCCATCTGGTGGTCCCCTCCTTCCTTAGCAGAAACACCCTATTTAGGCTGACTGTATTTACTCCCTTTAGATATTTAAAGACCTTGATCATATACCATCTGTCCCTCCTCTCCTTCAGGGAGTACAAGTTGAGCTCCTCAAGTCTCTCCTCATAGGATCATTCCCACAGACCCTGTATCATCCTGGTCACCCTCCTCTGGACCCTCATGAGATGTGCAATGTCTTTTTTCAAGTACAGGTGCCAAAACTGCATGCAGTACTCTAGGTGCAGTTTAATCAGCCAGTTATACAGAGGGAGAAGCACCTCCCATCTCCTCGAGGTTCTCCCCCTGGCGATGCACCCGGACATTTTATTTGCTTTAGCTGCAGCCCTCCTACGCTGCTCAGAGTTATTCATTTTGGCATCCACAACCACCCCAAGATCCTTTTCCCCTCCTGAAACCTGCAGTTACTCCCCACCCAAAAAGTACTCATGAGCTGGGTTCCTATGCCTCAAGTAGAGAACATTGCATTTCATGGCATTAAACCTCAGTTTCCAGGTGTGTGACCACCTCTCCAGAGTCTCCAGGTGCCCTTGAAGGGCTCTTCTACCCTCCTCCCCATCCACCACTGCCCCCAGCTTCGAGTCATCAGCAAAGAGGCTCATCTCACTCCTGATACCATCCCTGATGTCCAAGATGTAAGCATTAAACAGGAGTAGACCCAGCACCAACCCTTGTGGGACCCCGCTAATGACCCTCTTAGGAGATGATACCTGCCCCCCAACCACTACCTTCTGAAACTGCCCAGTTAGTCAGTTTACTATCCACCTAACCATTCTTTCCACCACACCCATTCCTCCCAGCTTGTCCAACAACCCAGGGTGTGGCACCGAATCAAACGCCTTGCTGAAGTCTAGAAAGAGGACATCCACCAGCCTGCCCTGGTCCAGCACCTTTGTCACCCAATCAAAGAACTTCACAAGGTTAGTCTGACACGATCTGCCTGGAACTAAGCCATGCTGGTGATCATTCAAATGGCCCAGTGTCTCAAGAAACACCTCCAGCCTCTCTTTCAATATGGCCCGCCATTATTTTGCCTACCACCGACATCAGACTGACAGGCCTGTAGTTACCTGGCTTCTTCTGTGAGCCACTTTTGTGGATAGGCATGACATGAGCCACTCTTCAGATCATTTTTCAAGTTATCCAGGTCCCTTCTCATTGTCTCCACCCCCGTCTGGAGTATCCACCCTATTGCAGATCTTGGTGTCATCTGCAAACAGGCAGACCTTTCCCTCTAGCCCTTCCACAAAGTTGCTAATGAATGTTTATGTTAAACAAGCCCTCAATGCTGACTTTGTTTATGCCCTTAAAGAGCTGCTAATGCCTCAAAGAAAACTATAAAAAACATAATATTTAACTACGATTCAGCTTCCATTCCATTTATATTCTATAGATTTTTCCTCCTCATTATTTATAATTGAGGAAATTTGCATGAATACATGATCTTTAGCCCTTCAAGTTAATCTGCCTCTATAGCTTATTCCCTACTTGAAGTCACAATTCTCTGTTGTGACATCATAATCTATTGCCATGGGAGTAACAGTGATGTCACAAGTATGACTTGAGGAAGGGAAAAAGCAGAAGGAACAGATGAATTCCTCAGGAGCAAAGATCCTGTTTTCATGCAGATGTCCTCAGTAATAAATAGTGGGGAGGATAAATACAGAAATGATGTGAAATACAAGCTGAACCATGTCCAAATATTATGTTTTGTTAAAGTTCTCCTGAATGTGTCAGCTGCTTTTTAAGGTACTTCAAGGTTTCTATCATGTCCCCCTTCTCTCTTTTCTTCTTCAGAGCGTACATGCTGAATTCATTTAGTTTCTCCTGATAAGGCTTGTGTTGTAGGCCTTGAACCATCTTGGATCCCCTACGCTGCACTCCCTTCAGCAAATTTATCTCCTTTTTTAGGTGATGACGCCAGAACTAGACCCTGTACTCCATTAGTGGTCTCACTAGTGATCTGTACCATGGCACTATGACCTCCCTCCTCCTAGATGTGAATCCCTTGGCTATGCAGCCCAGCATTTGTGTAGCTTTAGCCACCACTTTGCTGCACTGTGCAGATGGTTTCAAGTCATTAGCACAATTAAGACAGGGTAGTTCCAAAAGACTGGAGGGTAGCAGACTTAGTTCTACTCCATAAAGGGGGATAGGACAAGGAGCAACCAACCAGGCAACTACAGACCAGTCACAGACCAGTCAGTTTTACCTCTATTGTGGGTAAACTGATGAAAACACTAGTCAAAGAGGACTTTGTGAATTACCTGGAGAGCAGTGGCAGGGAGGTCGTGCCAGACCAACCTGATCGCATTCTTTGACTGGGTAATGAGGGCCATGCTGTGGATTTACTCTACTTTGATTTCTGCAAGGCTTTCGACTCTGTGCCTCACAGAAGATTTGCTGAAAAAGCTAGAGGATCTGGGTGTTGCTAGCCTTGCTTGTAGAGCATAAAGCAGCTAACTAAAAGAACAAGGAAACTCTGTGTGCAAGCACTGATTGTTTTTTGTTTTAATTGGGTTCACCACAACATAACCCAGATAGACCATCTTAGGGTAGATGGTTCATTCCACTGGGGTGTCAAACAGATGAGGCATACTGATGAGTCCTGGTAGGATGAAACACGTGTCCATGTCTTCTGTTGGCACCCTTTGCAAACTGTGTGAGAGGCCTTTCAGCACCATGCATTTCTGCTTAAAGTTGAACCAGCATAATATTCTGTGGTGATTTGCATATGCAGCCCATGATGCTTTGCATTGTGGGGGCGTCTGTGATTTTGTATTTGTTTAACCAAAAGAAGCTACCATTTTCTTACTAATTTAACACTTCAATCTCAGCAGGAGTCAGTGTCTGTTGAGATTAAGCAGACAGATACTTTATTAGAAGTAGAAGGGGTCTTATTTAGGGTTTAAAAAAGAAAACAAAGAAAGTCAGTGTGTGTTCTGTGCTGGGAAGGGTACTGTGTCAACTTACTTTGCTAAATCAGTAGGAGGAGAGAGAGTTTAATTGGGGGGGTGGCTCAGACAATATAAAAGCAGGTGACTCAAATTACAACTTCCTGTTGCTAACCTTGCTTGTAGAGCAGAAAGCAGCTAACTAAAAGAAGCTACCATTTTCTTACTAATTTAACACTTCTATCTCAGCATGAGTCAGTGTCTGTTGAGAGTAAACAGACAGATACTTTATTAGAAGTAGAAGGGGTCTTATTTATGGTTAAAAAAGAAAAGAAAGAAAGTCAGTGTGTGTTCTGTGCTGGGAAGAGTACTGTATCAACTTACTTTGCTAAACCAGTAGGAGGAAAGAGAGCTTAATTGGGAGTGTGGCTTAGACAATATAAAAGTAGGTGACTCAAATTACAACTGCCTGTTGCTAGCCTTTTTTCTTACTAATTGCCCTCCGTCCCACCTCTCCACCCACCCACTCTACTTTTATAGCCACTGGATTTGACTGACAACAGGAACTTCCTGTTTGGCAGTAGGAAGGGAAGGATCACAGAGAAACATTGGTTTTGTCAACCCTAAAGGAAAAAAGTAGCTCGCTCTCCCCCTAGCTGCTGGTGGTCTGACAGTGAGCAAGGAAAATGAGGCTACTGAAGAATATAGGAAGTTGCTGTCCCAGAACAGGAAGGGTGAGACTCGTAAGGAGAGGAGAGAGTAAGCATACAGAGAAACAAGAGAGGGGACACAAAATAAGACATGATAGGAGTGGTGCAGTGCAATGGCTGTGGGGCGGCAGTGTTCCAGGAGACATTCTGAAGGCTGCGATGCTGCCCTATTTGCAGGCACCTCTCTGGTCTGAGGTCTGAGGTTGCCCATTTCCAGGCTTACCTGGCTAGGATTCGTGAAACCTCCTCCCCCACCCAGGGACCACCAGGGCCAATGCCACTACCTCAGAGGTTGCCAAGAAAGAGGAGAGGCTGGACCAGGGTGGGCTCAGGGAGGGAGAGAGTGGTGGAACAGAGTTGCATCTCTCCAGCTGTACCTCTCCACAGTTCATACACTCTTCTGATGGATAGTGGTTCCCCTATGGAGGCACCAGCAGTGGAGACCAAGGAGGATGCTGGGAACCTTCACAAAGGAGACCCACAGGAGGGTGGCATGGGACCCCACAGGGGAAGGAAACAACTCCTGGTGGGGGACTCAGTCATTGGGGTGTAGAAATGGGGGATGAAGGGGAGAGGGAGGTAAGTTGCCTGCCTGGTGCCATGGCTTGGAGGGACAGGAAGCGAATCCTCAAGATCATGGGAGCAGCTACACAAGGGAGGGAGCTGGATGTCATTGTCCACCTAGGGACAAATGACCTGGCTAGGAATGGGATCAGAGCAGTGCAAGAGGAGTTTGTAGAGTTGGGGAGGGGCCTTAGACAAGAAGCGTACACGTGACCTTCCTCGGAGGTGCTGCCTGTCTATGGCAAGGGTGATGCTAGGGTACTCTGCACCAGGGAATTCAATGAATGGTTCAAAAACTGGTGTGGAGCTCAGGGTTTTGGCTTCATTGGGGACTGGGGAGCCACCTGGAGAAATGCAGACCTATACTGGCGAGATGATCTGCATCTGTCCAGGGGGAACCAGGATCCTAGGTGAGAGGTTTAAATGCTTTATTGGCAAGCATGTAAACTAGCCAAGGGGGGAGGCACTGAAAAAGAGCAGGTAAATCCCAGCCTCCCCCCACCAAAACACGGTAATTAGTGAGGTAAACACCAAGGTAGAGAAGTCATTAGAGAGCAGGACAGAGGTAAATGTAAAAAAAGGCAAAGGCAGTAAGGACAGAAATGGGGCTAAAAGGGCTAAGGCCATCAAAGAGTGAAGGGTGATGAGTACCAATGCCCATAGTCTGTGTAACAAGCTCCCTGAACTAGTGGCCTTGGTGGAAGAGCATTGCCTGGATATTGTGGCAGTCACAGAAACATGGTACACAGAGAACCATGACTGGGATGTCAACACACCAGGATACACAATCTACAGGAGGGACAGGTAGGGTAAAAGAGGAGGCGGAGTAGCTCTCTATGTAAAGGAAGGAATCAAAGCAACAGAACTAAAGAGTAAACAGGGAGCAGATGAGGCACTCTGGGTCACCCTGGAGACAAGAAATGGCACCACAATCCGCATGGGGATTGTATACAGACCCCAAACTCAGGGGGAGGGAATGGATAAAGAAATGATGGAAGGCATCCTTAGAATGGCAGAAAAAGGGGAGATATTGTTGATGGGGGACCTGAATATGCCAGATGGTAACTGGAGCACCTTTGCTGCAGGCACATCCAAGAGCAGGGTCATTCTTGATGCCCTACAAGGGGCATGCCTCAGACAGCTAGTATTGGAACCCACTCGGGAGGGAGCAATCTTAGACCTGGTACTCTCAAATGGGGATGGAGAAAGAATCTCAGATTTAGAAGTGGGTAGCCATCTGGGAACAAGCGACCACCAAACAGTGTGGTTCACAATAAACACAGCCATACAATTAAGCCATACAAATGCAAGAGTATTGGACTTTAGGAGGGCTGACTTTGGGAAAATGAGAGAGTGCTTCAGAAAAGCACTAGCAAACAGGCAAGAAGGAGGGGTGGAGGAACAATGGGGAGTAATCAAAACAGCCATCACAGAGGCAACAAGCCTTTGTGTAAAACAAATCAACAAAACACAATGAAGGAAAAATATGCTGTGGTTCTCAAAAGAGGTGTCAGGGAAGGTTAAGAAGAAAAGGATAGCATTCAGGAAATATAAGGAAACACAGAAGGAGCAGGACAGATAACTTAATCAGTTAAAGCAGAAAGAGGCTGGGAAGAATAGCAAAGGCCCAGACCGAGGAAAGGATAGCCAACTCTCTTAAGAAGGGGGATAAGACCTTTTATAGGTACATTAGGGAGTGAAGAAAGACCAAAGGAGAGATACTGAGCCTTAATAAAGGGGAGGGAATGTGGGTAGAGGGTGACAGTGAAAAAGCAGGGATACTGAACAAATATTTCTACTCAGTATTCACAAAGGAAAAGGAGGGGGAGGTACCTAAACCAAACAAGAGAAACACTCTGAAGATGAGGATCGATACCAGTTCATTTACAGAAGAAAGGGTTCTGAAAGAACTAATAAAATTGAAGGTGGACAAAGCAATGGGGCCTGATGGGGTTCACCCAAGAATTCTAAAAGAACTAAGGGTAGAACTAGTGACACCGCTGACTACTCTCTTTAACAAATCATGGGAGGATGGGGTGGTACCTGAGGACTGGAGAGGGAGGATGTGATTCCTCTTCACAAAAGTGGGAGCAGGACAGAGGCAGGAAACTACAGACCAGTTAGTTTGACCTCAGTGGTAGGGAAAATGACGGAATCACTTCTGAAGGAAAGAATTGTTGAGTACCTAGAGGCCAGTGGGGCACAGGACCCAAGGCAGCATGGATTCACGATGGGAAAGTCATGTCAGATGAATCTAATAGATTTCTTTGACTGGGTGACCAAAGTTGTAGACCAGGGAGGGGCTGTGGACATGGCCTACCTAGATTTTAGCAAGGCCCACACAAAAGATTAATACACAAGTTAGCCAGCCTTGGAGTGGGTCCCAAGGTGGTAGCCTGGATAAAAAATTGGCTAGACAACAGGATGCAAAGGGTAGTAGTAAATTGAGTCCACAGTGAAGAAAGGAGGGTTACTAGCGGGGCACCGCAGGGTTCAGTTCTGGGACTGGTCCTTTTCAATGTCTTTATAAGTGACATTGCAGAGCAACTGGAAGGAAAAGCATGTCTCTTTGCAGGTGACACAAAGATCTGCAACAGGGTTAATACACAAGATGGAGTGGAAAGGATGAGAAGGGACTTGAAAGGTTGGAGGAATGGTCAAATGTATGGAAGCTCAGATTCAATGCAAAGAAGTGCAAGGTAATGCACCTGGGAAACAAAAACCCAGGGGAAGAGTACACAATGGGGGGTGAAATACTGACAACAGTAAAAATGGAAAGGGACCTGGGGTAATTATATCAGATGACCTAAAGGTGGGCAAGCAATGTGAGACGGCAGTAAGGAAGGCTGAGGGATACTGGGATGCATAGGAGAGGCATCAATAGTAGAAAACAGGAAGTTGTTATCCCTCTGTACAGACAGTTGGTGAGACCCCATCTGGAATACTGTGTGCAGTTCTGGAGACCCCATCTCCGCAAAGAGATAGACAGAGTGGAGGCTGTCCAGAGGAGGGCAACCAAAATGGTGCAGGGTCTGCACCAGAAGACATACGAAGAAAGACTAAAGGAGCTTAATATGTATACCCTTGAGGAAAGAAGGGAGAGAGCGGACATGATAGAAACTTTCAAGTACCTCAAGGGAATCAACAAAGTCCAAGAGGGTAGCATCTTTCAGAAAAAGAGATGTGCAAGAACAAGGGGCACAATTTGAAGATAGAGGGGGGACGGCTCAGAGGTAATGTGAGGAAGTATTTTTTCATGGAGAGGGTTGTGGATGCATGGAACAGCCTCCCTGAGGAGGTCGTGGAGTCAAGAACAGTGGGGGAATTCAAGAATGCATGGGACAGACATAAGGCAGTCCTAGTGGGGGATAGGAGGAAGTAAGCTGTTGGTTAACTAGGATCTGCAGCTTATCTGTTAGGTAGGAAAAAGGGCAGACTAGGTGGGCCAAGTGGTCCTTATCTGCCATCAGATTCTATGTTTCTATGTTTCTATGGGTGCAGTGAAGGACACAGATGGGTGAGAATCTGGGTGAACAAGAAACAGTGGAGGGTTGTGGTTAACAGAGTCAAATCAGAAGAGAAAGTGGTCACCAGTGGATTGCCACAAGAATCAGTCCTGCGTCCAGTCCTTTTAAATATATTCATCCTCAACATGGGAGAAGGAATCCAGGGTGAGAAATATCTTTGCAAATGACACTAAGGTCTGTGGCAGGATTACAGCGAGAAAGAGGTTAGGGAACTGCAAACAGACTTGCAAAGGCTAGAGAGGTAGTCAAAGGTTTGGCAGTTGAAATTTAGTGTCAAGAAGTGCAAGGTGATGCACACAGGGAACAAGAACCCATGGACAGAGTGCTGGAAGGGGGGGTTAAAACTGAGCACAACCTCTGAGGAAAGAGACCTAGGAATCATCATCAGTAACTCCTTAAAACAAGTGTAACAGGGCCTATAGTAAGGTAAACCAGGTGGTGGGGTGTATAGGAAGGGGTATTGACAGCAGAAGGAAGGAGGTATTACTACCTCTCTATAGATTACTGTTGAGGCTCCACTTGGAATACTGTGCCCAGTTTTGGAGTCCACACCTAAGGAAAGATAAGGACAGGCTGGAGACAGTGTAAAGTAGTAGAAGGTGATGGCCAGCGGGGCAGATCTTTCAAGGATCGGCTCAAGGCATTGAACATGTACAGTCCAGATCAGAGAGGGGAGATGTGATAGAGACCTTCAAATTCCTGAAAGGAATGAACAAGGTAAATTGGTGATGAACTATTTAGCTTAAGTAGCGAATCAAGAATAAGGGGGCATGAGAGGAAACTGACAGCTGTAGGTTCAAGAGGGAAATGAAAAAGTTTTATTTTACAGAACGGGTGGTGGAACCATGGAACAATCTGCCAGCTGATGTAGTGGGAGACAAAACTGTCAATGGCTTCAAACATTGCAGGGACAGAATGAAGGGCTTAGTGGTTGCTCAGGGTGGTAGAGGTAGGTCAAGGAGCATGGGGTGGAAAGTGTGGGTTAGAACCCTGTAAGGACAATAGGTCCCAGGTTTGTTAGGGTTTATGGGCAGACTGGATGGACCAATGGACTTTTTCTGCCATCATTGTCTATAAATCTATGTGTGACAGGGTTGCAAAAGACCCTGTCCCATTTGTTATGCTGAAAGAGTTAAAACCAATGACCTGTTCTATCGTCTCCTTTTCTGTCTCGTTTGTCTGATTGTGCAATCACATTTTCTTAGGAGATCTAGGAACTGATCACTCAGAGTCTCGTGATTCTCCCCCTCCTGCTATCTCCCTCCCTTCACTTGCTGTTTTTTGTTGTTTCTGTCTTCTTTTCCCCCTTTCTTATCTGTGGTTATAAAAATATATGTGTATCTTTGTGTGAAACTAGGTTCTCTGGTTTGAAAATATATATAGTTATATTGCTGAAATGATTGTAGAAAGCTATTTAGAACTCAAGGGTTAACCCTGAGATGCAGTTTGACTGCCACAAGCTCATTTGCAGAGTTGTCAACAGGAGATCGTAGAAACATAGAAACATAGACTTTGGTGGCAGATAAGGACCACTTGGCCCACCTAGTCTGCCCATTTCCCTCCCTACTGGATAAGCTGTAGATCCAAGTTAACCAACAGCCTATTTCTTCCTACCCCCCCCCACAAGAATTGCCTTATGTCTGTCCCATGCATTCTTGAATTCCCCCACTGTTTTTGACTGCATGACCTCCTCAGGAATGCTGTTCCATGCGTCCACCACCCTCTATGTAAAAAAATACTTCCTCACATTGCCACTGAGCCGTCCCCCCTCTATCTTCAAATTGTGTCCACTTGTTCTTGCACATCTCTTTTTCTGAAAGATGCTACCCTCTTGGACTTTGCTGATTCCCTTGAGGTACTTAAAAGTTTCTGTCATGTCCACCATCTCCTTCTTTTCCTCAAGGGTATACATATTTAGCTTCTTTAGTCTCTCCTCATATGACTTCTGTTGCAGACCCTGCACCATTTTAGTTGCCCTCCTCTGGACTGCCTCCATCCTGTCTATGTCCTTGCCGAGATGGTGTTTCCAGAACTGGACGCAGTACTCCCAGATGGGATCACACCAACTGTCGGTACAGAGGGATAACAACTTCCTGTTTTCTACTGGTGATGCCTCTCCCTATACATCCCGGTATCCCCCCAGCCATCCCTACTGCCTTCTCATACTGCTTGCTAAACTTTAGGTCATCTGATATGATTATCCCCAGGTCTCTTTCCATTTTTGTTGTTGTTGTTACTACCCCCCCCCCCATTGTGTACTTTTCCCCTGGGTTTTTGTTTCCCAGGTGCATCACTATGGTAGCATGTCAATTGAGCCATGCAATAATAGCAACATCAATTTGGGCAACGCTATTATAGCGACTACAATTACAGTACCCTAAAATATGGGCGACTGCCATTAGGACGACTAATGTATGCCCCCTTCTCCTGAGGTGCTATGACCTCGGGGTTGGTTATTTTAGTAAGGGGGGTGTGGGGAGCAAAGCCCCCCACAAGGGGGAGTTGGGGTGCGAAGCCGCCCATGATAAAAGCATTTTGCAAACTTCACCCTAATGGTAGTCGCCCATATTTCAGGGTGTTTTAATTGCAATCACTATAATAGCGTCACCCAAATTGGTGTCGTGATTATTGAATCACTCAATTGACATGGAACCCATTACTTTGCACTGCTTTGCATTGAATCCAAGCTGATATACTTCAAATCATTTCTCTAACCTTGCCAAGTCCCTTCTCATCCTTTCCACCCCCCCTTGTGTATCAACCCTGTTGCAGATCTTTGTGTCATCTGCAAAGAGGCATACTTTTCCTTTCAGTCCCTCTGCAATGTCACCTATAAAGACATTAAAAAGGACTGGACCCAGTACTGAACCCTGCAGTACCCCCACTAGTAAGCCCCCTTTCTTCAGGGTGTTCTCCATTTACTATTATCTTCTGTTTCCTGTTGTTCAGCCAATGTTTTACCCAGGCTACCACCCTGGGACCACACTCCCAGGCTAGCTAATTTGTTTATTAATCTTTTGTGTTGGACTGTGTCAAATGCCTTGCTGAAGTCTAGGTAGACCAAGTCCACAGCCCCTCCCTTGTCTACTACTTTGGTCACCCAGTCAAAGAAATTGATTAGATTCATCTGACATGACCTTCCCGCTGTGAATCCATGCTGTCTTGGGTCCTGTGCCCCACTGGCCTCTAGGCATTCAACATTTATTTCCTTCAGAAGTGATTCCATCATTTTCTCTATCACTGAGGTCAAACTGACAGGTCTGTAGTTTCCTGCCTCTGTCTTGCTCCCACTTTTGTGAAGGGGAATCACATCCTCCCTCCTCCAGTCCTCAGGTACCACACCATCCTCCCATGATTTGTTTAAAAGGGTAGTCAGGGGGGTTTGGTTGAAACATTCAAGTACATAAAAGGCATTAACAAGCTACAGGCACAGGAACTTGTTCTATTTTGTTGCACCTGCAAGGAGAGAAACTGACTAAGTTTTGGGACAGTGTGTGAAAACAGGACTTGTATCTTAATAAGCTTAGGATGCAGAAGTTAATTGCCAGACACAGACTTCTTATAAAATGTTTTTGTTATCATTTGAAATTTAAACATAGAAACATAGAAGTTGATGGCAGAAGGAGACCGTTAGGTCCATCTAGTCTGCCCATTTGTTTTAGACCTATTTTGACACTCTAGTTGCCCTTTGTAGTCAGGGCTCCCATGTGTCTATCCCATGCATTCTTGAATCCCACCACAGTGTTGACCCCCACAACCTCTTGTGACACGCTGTTCCAAGCGTCCACTACTCTTTCTGTGAAGAAAAACTTCCTGGTGTTGGCAGAGAACCTCCCTCCTTACAGCCTGAATTCATGTCCCCTGGTCCTGGAGCTCTTCTTGAAGTGAAAACGTTCCTGTGCCTGTACCTTGTTAATGCCTTTTATGTACTTGAATGTTTCAATCATGCTCCCCTCTGTCTTCTCAGCATGAGGGAGCACATATTCAGTTTCCTAAGCCTTTCCTCATAGGACATGTACTGCAGACCCTGAATCATTTTTGTCACCTTTCTCTGTACTGTTTCCACCCGGTCAATGTCCTTCCTGAGGTGAGGCCTCCAGAATTGGACTCCATATTCCAGGTGAGGCCTGACCAGCACGCTATGTAAGCAGTAATACCCGACAGGGTGGGTGGTATTGTGCAATACCAGACCGCCCAGGGGCATAATGAGGCCTGATGCCATAGGCGGAGGGCCTTATAGCCCCTGGAATGTCCGGTATAGCACAATCCGCCCACCCTGGAGGGTATTATTGCACTTAGAAAATGGTATAACTGTGACACTTTTATGTTCCACTTAAAAATTTAAAATAAATAAATAACGAATTACTGCAAACCACTTTAAAGTGATTTTCTGGGTAAAGTAGTCCCTCAATAGAGAGCAATGCAGTACTTCATTACCGGTTTATTTACTTTTCAGTTTTGTTCTAATTCACTGCTAGGTGAGCCCCACCACCAGTCCTTTCTTGAACCATGATCCCTTCTCCTGACTCGAAGATGGCCCACTTTGTTTATTTACTATACAGTTACTTTGATTGGAAAACTGCACTGCACCCTGTTCAGGATGACAGCTCAGAGGATTGAGTACAGAGCTGTGGTACTCCAACAAGGTAATTTATTTTTAAAAGAAGAAAAACAAATTTCTGTTGAGGGGAGGGGGAGCTGGAAAGGTAGTCAGCATGCCGCTACAAGATAACCGCAGCTACAGATAAGAGATGTCCATCCCGCACCCCACCGTCCTGCTTGCCGACAAAAACAAATATTTTACTTTTGAGCTGGGACTAAGGAGTGGTAGAAAATATTGTGGCAGCAGGTTAAGCTGGCGGACGGTTGGAGGATTGGGAGTATAGGGCTGAAAAGTGGTGGTGGCACTTTTATAGACGCATTGCTGGGTTAGAACAGCTACAGGAGTGTTGTGGTTTTAGAAAACTGCTGTTTTACCGAAAGAGGTATTGGGTTGAGCCGATGCCAAGTCTGGTTGGTAAAAATGAACTCCAAAATCAAAGTGAAAGAAGCAGCATTTTGGATTGTGTATGACAGCTTCCTCTAACATCCACTGTCTCCGTTTCCTCTACTCCCACCCGCATGGAGCAGGCCATAGCCTTAGCTCCATACGGGGTGGAAGTTTGAAGTGGCCGTAGGCACTTTCACTTCAGCGGGCAGGATCATGCTGTGCTGCTGGAAAGAGATTATGGTCATTGGGTCAAAGTTTGGCAATCCGCTATCTTTTTTTGAGAAAAAATTCATATTTATTTTTTTTTACTGAGCCTTTACACTGACAATCAGAGGAAAGCAAGACATCATCAGAATGGGTGTGGGTCAAGTCTCAGCTCCAGCTAAGTGAGTCAAAAAAATGGCGGGCAGTTTAAACTGAGAATTCTAATGGCATCTTGATATTGGTGATAAGGTTGGTGGGGACTGGCACTTTTAATACTTAGGCTCTGTTGTCTGATAGATGCCCACCTTGCCAGGGCCATTAGCCAATCAGAGCTGAGGGATTTCTAAGACCATTTTCTAAACAGTGGTAGTATCACCTCTCTCTTCCTGTTCATGATTCCCTTCCCAGTGCAGCCCAGCATTCTGTTGGCCTTCACTGTTGCCTTCTCACACTGCTTACTAACCTTCAGGTCGTCTGAGATTATGATTCCCAGATCTCGTTCCTGATTTGAGGTTGCCAGTCTTTCACCTCCTAGGTAATACTCCTTTCTTGGATTTTTCTTTCCTATGTGCATGACCTTGCACTGTTTGGCATTAAATCTCAGCTGCCTTGAGGTCAGCTTCCATCTTGCTCATTCCTTCTGGGGTGTCCACCCTGCTATATATCTTGATGTCATCTGCGAACAGATATACCTTCCCTTCCAGTCCATCAGTGTTGTCTGCTATAAAAACATTGAAGAGCACAGGCCCTACCACTGAGCCCTGGGGCACCCTGCTGGTCACCCTGCCTTCCATCGATTGTGCTCCATTAACCTGTACCCTCTGGGCTCTGCCTTGTAACCAGTTTTGTACCCATCTGACTTCTTCTGGAGCAACCCCTGTGTGGTCAAGCTTCTTTACCAGCCTTCTGTGTGGAACTGAGTCGAAGGCCTTACAAAAGTCTAGGTAGACAGCATCCACTGCTCCACCGTTGTCCACTATTTTTGTAGCATAGTCAAAAAACTTGAACAGATTTGTCTGGCATAACCTACTGCTGTGAAACCGTGCTGTTTAGGGTCTTGTCGGCCACTAGTTTCGAGGAATGCTATGATCCTCTATTTGAATAGTGTCTCCATTAGTTTCTCTACTATAGATGTGAGGCTCACCAGTCTGTAATTACTAGCCTCTTCGCAACTGCCTGATTTGTGAGGTGGAACCACTATTGCCTTTTTCCAATCTTCGGGTACCACACCGCTCTTCAAGGATTTTGTGCATAGAAGTGCCAGAGGGGCTGCTAATTCTGCCCCCAGTTCCTTAAGGATTCTGGGGTGCATCTCGTCTAACTTAGAATTAGAGATACCCTCAGATGAATGGCGTTGTTTTGAATTGCCTGTAAATAACAGTTATCCTTTACAATTGTATTTCTTTTATTCTATTGTTATTGATAATAATAAAATACTACTTACACATTTTAGGACTTCTCCTGGTTTTCCTATGCTTCCTGACCTGCTCCTCAATGACACTATGTTTGTAATAAGACTAAATGGAGGCAGCCATGATAAGCATACCTTGATACTTTGAGGTTGAACGCTTCTTCATAAGGGAGCAAGGCCAGACCCTGAATCGCAGAACCTTATAGTTCGGCACTAAAGAGCCACTGGCAATCCATTTCACAGTTTCATATTAAGTGGCTGGAGAGTAATTACTGAAATACATTATAGAAATTCCAAATTAGTAAATCAGTGCAGCAAAAAATGAGTAGAAGTGACACAAGAATTAAGTTAATTAATCAGCTACTAAATGATTGAATCCAAATATTGTTTGGAGGGGTAGAACAACTACAGTCCTTCCTCCCTAAATCCTTGGTGAAAGGGCAGTGATTGTCCTGATCTGCTCTAGCCTAACAACTCATCAGAGGCTTGAAGAATGCTGACATAATTGTACATCCCCAAGGCACTTATAATTAATAGTAAATATTTCCTCACTGCTGCTCAAACCAAATGGTTGGTGCAGAAGGTAAAATATGGTGAACAGCAAACTGTAATATATATAGTATGTCTGGGCTGACATGGCCCTCAAGGCGTGGAATAATGAGTAGTGGGGTCTCACTAGCAACCAATATAATGGCAACACCATGTCCCTCCTCCTTCTAGAGATTCCCCTCCCTATGCACCCCAGCATCCCACTAGCCCTCTACACACTGCTTTGTCACAAGGCTCTGCCACTTTGAGGTCATCAGTTGTGGTAACCCCAAGGTCCCTTTCCTGTTTATTGACTATCAGTACCTTCCCTTTCCATACTAAGCTCCTGGGTTCCTACACTCTAGGTGCATGATTTTGCACTTTTTGACATGGAACCCCAATGTCCATGCTCTTGACCACTCCTTAAGTTTCCCAAGATCCTTGTGCATTCTCTCCACACTCTTCTGAATGTCTACCCTATTACAGATTTTGGCATCATCTGCAAAAAAGCATACTTTCCCTTCCAGTTCTTCTGCAATGCCACTTATGAAGTTATTGAAGAGGATCTGTCCCAGTACTGAGCCCTGTGGCACCCCATTGGTCACTCTCAGATTATTCGTCAGTCTCATTGACCACCACCTTCTGTCGCCTATCCATTAACCAATTTCTAACCTAATTCACTACTTTGGATCCCACCCGTAGGCTGCTCAATTTCTTTACCAGTCTTCTGTGTGGCACAGTGCTGATTTCCTTGTAAAGCTCAGACAGGCAATGGCCACTGCCCTCCCCTGATCTATTTCCCTTATCATCCAGTCAAAGAAATCAATCAGAACTGTCTGGCATGACCTCCCAGCTATTAATTCATGCTGTCTGTGGTCTTGTAACCCATCTGATGGGAGATACCCTCCTAGTCTTTCCTTTAGTATGGTTTTCATTAATTTCCCCATCACTAAAGTAAGACTTACCAACTTATAGTTGCTAGCCTCCTGCTTGCTGCCACTCTCATACTAACATACTAATTGCCAGCAGATTAGGCCTTACGGTCTATCGAGTCTGCTCAAACCCCAGATCCCTAGTTGGGTACCGAGGCCCTCCCCCCTCCTTGTGTTCCAGAAACCCCTATCATCCATCCCCACCCCCTGGGCCAAGCCATCATCTGATACATCTGCTTTCTGTGTCTGTCCCACCCTTTCTTGAAGTCCTCCACTGTGGATCTCTGAACCAGCTCGCCAGGCAGCATGTTCCAAGGATCCACCACCCTCTCAGTGAAAAATATCCTCCTCTTTCCCCCCTCACCCTTCCACCTTCCAACTTCAAGCCATGCCTTCTGGTGATGCCTCCCTGCTTTAGTCTAAAGATCCGCTCCGTGTTTACCCTATTTATTCCCTTGAGGTACTTGAAGACCTCAATCATGTCCCCCTGTCTCTCCTCTCCTCCAATGAAAACAGGCAGAGCTCCTCAAGTCTGTCCTCATACGTCAAATCACCTAGTCTACGTATCATCTTAGTTGCCCTCCTCTGTACCCTCTCCAGGAGCTGTAGGTCCCTCTTCAAGTGTGATCTCCAGTACTATACACAGTACTCAAGGTGTGGTCTAACCAGTCCATTGTACAGTGGCAGAATCATGTCCCTGCTCCTAGAGGTGATCCCCCTTATGATGCATCCCAGCATCCTGTTTGCCTTGCTAGCCGCTCTTCTGCACTGCTCAGAGTTATTCATACATGCATCCACCATGACCCCTAGGTCTTTTTCCCGAGTTGAGGCCTCCAGTGCCTCCCTTCCCAGGGTGTACCTGTGTTTAGAGTTTCCCCACCCAAGATGTAACACCTTGCACTTGGTGATATTGAAATTTAATTTCCATGTGTGAGTTCACCTTTCCAGGGTGTCCAGGTCCCCTTGCAGGGCCAACCTCCCCTCTTCCCCGTCAACTACTGCTCCCATCTTGGAGTCGTCAGTGAAGAGACTCATTTCACACATTATACCCTCCCTGATGTCTGAAATGTATGCATTAAACAGGATTGGACCCAGGATCGAGCCCTGCGGTACCCCACTACCGACCTCTCTAGGGTTCAAGAGCTCCCCACCGACCACTACTCTCTAAGTGCGTACAGCTAGCCAGTTTTCAATCCATCTGACCATCAAAAGGCCTACTCCCAATCGTGTCAGTTTCTCCACCAGACCATTGTGGGGGACAGAGTCAAATGCCTTGCTGAAGTCCAAGAATAATACATTCACAGGCTTTCCCCTGTCCAGTTCTGATGTTACCCATTCGTAGAACTCCACAAGATTGGTTTGACATGATCTACCTGGCACAAACCCATGTAGCCAACTATCCAGACCTCCCACCTCCTCCAAGTACACCCCCAATCGTTCCTTTAGTATACTCTCCATTAATTTTCCCACCACCGAGGTCAAACTGATGGGTCTATAGTTACCTGGTACAGTGGATCCCGCTTCTAAGAACATCTCATTTGCCAAGGGAAAATGTTCTTATAAGCAGGCTGTTATTATAAGCGGGCTTGCATTGAAATCAATTACACGTTACACCACTAGGTGGCGTCAAGTCCAAAATAATACCCACACATTGATTTGTATGTAAAAAATCTTTTTACTTTGTTATACGGCTCAATAAAACACAGTACACTACAATACAAATAAAGTGCAGCTTGTAAATCATTAAAATCAAATACTGTATCAGCAATAAATTAGCTTTATGTGAAATAATCAGTAATTTTCTGTTGTTTATGTCTCGCAAGAGACAGTTCATCAAGGAATGAGTCGAACTGGTGAAAAGCTGAGAGCTCGCTGTTCTTGCTTCGCACATACAGGCAAATTCTGTCCATGCAGCTTTTACCTCTTGGGCAGAAGGTGGTTCTTCAGGCTGGGGTTCGTCTTCCTCGCTGCTCTCATTCTGCTGCTTTATGTCTCTGCAGATGTCCTCCTCTGTTATGGCACCAGAGCACTCCAGTCCCTCGTCAATGGCCACATACTGCTCAAATTCTTCCCTGAGTAATCACCCCAATAGGTGCTGTAACCTCTGTCAGACAGTGCATGTTATTGCTAGCGGCACCTTCGTTTTCTGTGTCACAAGGATCAGCGGCAATACAGAATCTGGCTTTCTTGTAGCAGTGTTCAATTGTTTCAGGGGTAACTTGCCTCCACGTAGAATCCAGCATCGTTATAGCATCCAGGATGTTGATTTCTTTTGCCAGCTTGGACGCTTTAGCAACTCTGCCAGAGTCGATGGTGATCAGCAATTTCTCTACAATTTTCTTTCGGTACAGCTGTTTTAGGTTGCGTATCACCCCCGATCCATAGGCTGGATCAGGGAGGTCATAGTTGGAGGTAGAAACACAACCTTTATGTGGCTGAGGGACAGGGCTGGATGTGCAATGCAATTGCCCAGAATAAGACAAATTTTTTTTTCTGCGGCATAGCTTCACATTCCACTTAGTGGCCCACTCAGTAAAGATGGTGCCAGTCATCCAGGAGTTGCTGTTGGCATGGTAATCCACTGGCAAAGATTCCACACTGATGGCTCTGAAGCACCATGGCTTCTTTGATTTGCAAATCACTAGGAGTTGGCATTTTTTTCCTTCCAGTCATGTTAGCACAAACAAGAGCCAATATCCTCTCTTTCGCTTTTTTTCCCCGATGCTGGATCACTTCTCAAGGCAAGTGTACCATCTGGGATAGCCCTGAAGTAGATCCCAGTTTCATCTGCATTAAAAATTGAGTCTGGGGAGAATTCTGAAAGCAGGAGCGGGAGAACAGTCTCGGACCAGTTACCGGCACCAACAGAGTCTGCATCCTGCTTTTCCCCGTGACATCGCTTAAAGTGGATATTATGTCTCTCTTTCCAGCGACAGAGCCATCCGTTTGTCACTATGAACTGGACTCCGAGACCATCTGCCAGTTGCTGTGCTTTGGTAAGCAGCAGAGGACCACTAATCGGGGCATCAGCATTGTGGCAGGTGCTAAACCATCGTAAGAGTGTAGTCTCGATAAGCTTGTCTTTGCCGGTACGTTTGCATTTTATTTCAGTGTTGAACCTGCGCTGGTAGTCGGCATAAATTTTCTGTCTGTTTGAGAGAATTTTTGAGATTGTACACACACTAATGTTGAATTCCTTCACAACATCAGAATGCTTACAGCCTGGCATGGTAAGGCTCTCGACAATTTGAATCTTTTGTGTCAAAGTTAGCGTGGTTCTCCAGTGCTTCTCCATGACTGCCTGGTTATGTTCTAACAACAGAAGGAGTTTAAAAGTCTAGAAAACCAGGCACTTCCATGGAGGAATGTTAACAAACTTATTGATTAATTAAGTAAGTCAGCAAGGGGATTTAATGCAGGTGATCAGAGAGTGCCATTTTCGTTGCTATAGACTCTCATATGTAAAAGAAGCACAGTAATTGCAAACGTTAATCGGAGATTGCTACTTGCTAGTTAGGTGTGGCCACCAGGACATTAAGCATAAAACAGTCTGTGAAGCACAAAAAAGGTGATTATAACCGAATTGCCAGTTCTTATAAGCGGGCTTAACATGCATAGAAAATAATAGGGCAAGATCGGTACATGGGAAAATTGTGATTATAGCTGGGCTGTTCTTATAACCGATGTGCTTATAAGTGGGCTGTACTGTACTTCCCTCCACCCCCCTTTATGGATTGGCACCACATTTGCCTCTCGCCAATCTCTAAGTACCCTCCCTGTCTCAAGTGACCTGTTGAAGAGCTCCACCAGGGGTGCAGCCAGTATGTCCGCCAATTCCCATAGTACTCTCAGATGAATGTCATCCAGCCCAGGAAATTTATCTTTCTTTAGGGCCTTAAGGGCTAACCACACTCTTTTGGTGGAGATAGTATCATCTGTCCCCTCCACCTTACTGGCCTTTTTATCCTTATCCTGATGTGACACCCCTGGGGTACCTCTCCCTCCCTCTTGCTCCACTTCTGTTGCTACCCTGATCCCACTCACTACCACTTCTATCCCCATCGTGCCTTGCTTTGTAGATATCCCATCCTCCTCCCTAGTGAACTCAGAGGCGAAGTACTCATTTAATACTTCTGCCTAGTCCCTCGCCTCTTACACCCACCCTCCTTCTGATCTCAATCTGCTGAGATGGCCCTTAGTTTTTCTCCACTCCCCAATGTACCGGAAGAACCCCTTTTCCCCTTCCCGTATCCCCTGTGCCAGCCGCTGCTCTTTACTGGACTTTGCCCCCCGCACCATCCGGGGGACTTTTCTAGATGCAAAATGGTACATTTCCTTTTCCCTATCCCCTCTCATTGTTTTATATTTTTTGTAGGCAGCCTTCTTTTCTCTGACTGCTGCCTGAACCTCACTGGACCACCAGCATGGTTTATGTGACCTTGCTCCCTTATGCTTCACCTTAGCACAGGTCCTGACTGCCTCATGAAGTCCCCGTTTTATAACCTCCCATCTCTCTTCCACATTTGTCATTGTTGTAATCCCCTTCAAGTGATCCTTGAGAATATTTTCCATGCCCACAAATTCTGCCCCCCTGAAGTCCACTGCCAGTGTCCTAGATATCTCCCCCCTTCCCACCATGCTTATTTGAAACCAGACAGTATTGTGGTCGCTCTCAGTCAGGGGATCCTCCACAACCAGGTCCCTTACCAGATCCCCATCTGCCAGAACCATGTCCAGGACATGCCCATCCCTTGTGGGCTCCATCACGTACTGTGTTAAGAACACATCCTGGAAGCCATCCAGCAACCTCTGCTACTTGGCCACCTCAGAGGACATGGTTCCCCAGTTTGTACCAGGCATATTAAGGTCCCCCATCAGCACCACTCCCTTCCCTTTTGGTCCACACTGGGCAATGATGTTGTCCAGCAAACCATCCTCCAGAACATCACCTATCCCAGGGGGCCTATATACTACACCCAGCTTGACCTTACCTCCTGCCAGGGTTCGTAAGGTGACCCATAAGGGCTCCACGCTTCCCTCTGCCTCCTTCACAAATTTCTATGCCATCTCTAATGAACATAGCCACTCCACCCCTCTGCCTTCCTTTCTATCCTTCCTAAGAATAGTGTACCCCGCATGTTTAGGTCCCAGTCATGGTTTTGTTGGCCCACATTTCCGTGACCACCACCATCCACCCCCGACAGCATGGCCTGGAACTCTGGCAACTTGTTTCCCAAGCTCCTGGCATTACTATACCACCCCCCACCCTCATCCCTAATCCCCTTTGTCGAACCCACCAAGGTTCCTTATACTTTCATCCTCCTCTGCTCCTCCTGAAACCTCCTCCCCAGTCTGTTTCCCCTTCCCCACCTTGGGTTTGAAGGCTACTCACCTCATCTGGAGGAGGCTTCGGTCAGCCCCTCCCTTGTCCCTCCTCCCTCCCTCATAAGTTTAAACCCCACCTTTCTTGAATGTAGTCAGCCACCCCCTGTTTAAGGACTTCCTTCCCTAATGGGCAAGATGAAGGCTGTCCTTGGCATACAGTCCCTTATCCTCCCAAACTCCTTTCCAGTTCCCTAACACCCCAGACCCACTTTCTTCACTGCACTTCCCCAGCCAGTCATTAACCTCTGTGATCTTCATTTTTTTCTCCACTGAGGCTTTTGGTACCAGCAATATCTACAAAAAGGAAATATTGCATCCATTATCCCGACAGACTTTGGCAAGTTCTCGGAATCTTGCTTGGATTTCCAAAATGCTATTTCCCTCTAGATTGTTAGGTCCCAAATGCACCAGGAAATCCGGTTTCCCTCCACAATCCCTAACCAGTTCGTAAACCATGAACTTTGCTCTGTGCACCGTCAGCCCAGAGATACTCACTACCTTCACCTGGCTATGGCATCCACCCCACTGTCCCTCCCAATGGATACCCCTAATCATCGAGTCTCCCAATAACAGAACCTTAACACCACCATCATCCTTATGGTTACCTCTACTATGCGCTTTCAACACCCATCCCCCCCTTTATTTGTGATCTCAATTCCATGGGAGTCTTCCTGCCTTTTTAGAGACCCCCTTGTCACCCTCTCCTTTCTGCCTCCCTTGTTATTTTGCCCACTTAACTCAGACCCCCGAATAGGTGTCCCCTTTAACCCTATCTTATCTGAACCATTTATCCTGGCCCTGATGGTTTCCCCTTCCCCCATACCACCATCCTCCCTCTTGTAATAGTACCCCTACCTCCAGAGGCCCTCTGTGGGTCTCCTTTACCTAGGGCCCCATCCTTGATACAGACCCCCCTCCTGAAGGGGGGCCCCTCCCTGCCTCCTTGTCTCCCAGTTTCTCTCCAGTGATGCTCTCCTCCCTCATGTCTGCAATATGTTGCATCTCCCCCATCTGCTTAACATTACGTTTCCACTTCTCCCTCTGGGACTATTTCTATCCTTTCCATTGCTGGTCTGTGATGCCCTATGGTTATCTGACTCCCTCCCCCCGGCCTCTGTATCAGTTTCCTCATTTCCACCAACCCCTTCCTCCCCCTCTAGGTTGCTTAGTAGCTCAAATTTATTATAACACTCTATGCCAGCTTCCATCAAGTAACCTGAGTTTCCCCCAACTGCCCCTCTAAACTGCCCCTCTTCCTCCCCTCTTGCCCTGTTCTCCTTAGGAGCTCCCTTCCCACAGTCTGCTCTTTTAGATTTCTCCACAACAGCCCCTCCCTCCTCACTGTCTGCTGTTCTAGGCTTCCTCACAACAGCCCCTCCTGACTCTTCCCCCTCCACTCTCTTTATATTCAGAATGTTTACCCCATAAGTTTTCCCCTTAGCGTCAACATCCCTATCTAAGTGTCCTCGGTCCCTAATATCCCCCCTCCTGCTTGCTGTAACATAATGTCCTGTAATTTCTGAGCGTTGCCCCAGCCTCCCCTCAGCCCCACCCTTCTGCTGCCCATATCCACACCCATTATCCTTGGACACCCCCCCCCAACTCCCCCAGCTTACTCCTTAACCAATATACTTCACTCCAGATACGAGATAGCTGTCTACAGAGTGGGCAGCCTCCCTCTCTCCAGGCCCATGAGAATTATTGCCACCCCACAGCCTGTGCAGCCTACAACCCTTCTGAAGATGCCTGCCATGGTGGAATGTGGTCACCCTGTTTGTCCCCCTCTGTTCATAATGGCACACACCCTTTTTCTCAGTCCCTTGCCCCTGGAATACAGTGTCTCTATCTATACTGACTACAGTTGTTTATGAACCCTGTTTCAACCCCACCAATAATGTTCCCAAGTCTCACAAACACATACAGTCCAGTGTGTCCAGTCCGGCTACAGTGTGTGTATGCAGACATCAGGTACTGTATGATGTCACAGGCCCACCAGTTCCTGTTGCTTCAAATTTCAGTCACAAACAGAAATACCCAGCCCTTCAATCCCAACCCCCAGTGGCTTTTCAGTATTTAAGAAAGCCTTCAAAACAGGGTGGCTGGGAGGGCTCTACCACTAGGCAAACATCACATTTAAATTTCACTCTAATTATCACTGCCAAACAAGTGTTCTCACAACCAGCATACATGCCCCAATAGTTATAATATCACACTCCAAGTAACAGTACTAACTCAAAGTAGTAATTTTTAACACACAGAACTAATTTTAAGCACAAAACTATTCAAATATTTCAGTTAAAACAGAAGACAAACCAACCCTCTTTCCTGAACAACCTCCTACTTCTGTTCCCAGGTGGACAATCGTGTAGAGGGGCCATGTATGCTCTTCACCAGTCTCCCGGAAACTTGCCTGTTTCCAGTGAACTGTGAATAAGGCTACCAGTAGGGTATCTAGCACCTCCCTGAGTTCCTTTAGTACTCTTGGATATATCCCATCCAGTCCCATAACCTGGTCCACCTTCAGAGCTGCATCTATTCAGGACTCTTTCTTCTGAAAATGGACTTCTGTCCACCTCCCCCCCAATTTCTGCTAATGCCTGGTGGTCACCCCCCCATTGTGAAGACTGAGAATAAGTACCTGTTCAGAATGGCAGCTTTTCCTTGGTCCTCTTCCGTGCAGTCTCTCCATCCTGCTCTCCTAATCTTCACTATGCCTCCCGTTGCTTTCCTCTTCTCACTTATATATCTGAAGAAATTTTTATCCCCTTTAACTACCCCTTTGGCTATCCTTTCCTCTGTCTGTGCCTTTTCTCCCTGCACCACCTTTCCTGCTTACCTCTCTTTTGCTTGTTATATCTCCCTGTCCTCCTCCCTTTGTGTTTCCTTATACCTCCTAAATGCTTCCTTTTTTCCTTCACCATCTTGGCCAATTCCCTACAGAACCATAACAGTCTTCTTTTTCTTCTGCTTTTACTCACTTCTATCATGCAGATACTAGTTGCCTTAATTATGCCATCCCTTATTTTTCCCCACTGTGTGTCCACCCCTCCCTGACAATATCACCATGAGTATGTTATGGAGGAACTCTCCCATTTAAAAAAAAAATCTGGCCTCCTAATGTCCAGGACCCTTGTCCTCATGTGACTTGCCTCTGCTCCTGTCTTTATGTTAAACCACACTGTTTGGTAATCACTTTTACCAAGGGGACTGCCCACTGTGATGTCTGCAATGTTGTCCCTGTTTGTAAACATCAGGTTCAGCACTATCCCATACCCAGTGGTTTTTTTGACAAGCTGCCAGAGAAAAGCCTCTTATAGGGAGTCAAGGATGGCACTGCTCCTTGCTGAAGCTGCATCTGGAAGGCTTCACTCCACATCTGGCAGACTGAAGTCACCAACTAGCAGCATCCCCTTTACTTGCCATTTTGATGATGGGGCTTTCCCAAGTACCTTATCCAACTCCTCTCCCTGTGCTAGAGGTCTGTACATGACCTCGGCATGAATAACTACCCTAGATCCTGTCTCCATGATGAGCCACAGCACCTCCAGCTCTTTCTTTTCCTCTGGGTACCCCTGTTCTTCCATGCCCTTGATTACCTTCCTCACATATAGAACAACCCCTCCTCCCCCTCCCAAGCCCTATTTCTCCTGAACAGAGAGTAGCCAGAAATGGACCTGTCCCAGTCATGGTGCTCAGTGCCCCACAACTCTGTTATGGCCACCAAATCCATTTGTCTTCCCAGGCTCCACATGCCGGCATGCATGGCTCTCCATACCTTACTCCCTCCCTGCCTGCTTTCCTGCTTCCCCATTCCTGCCTGTACTGTTGCCTAAAGCTCTCCCTGACCCATCTCTTCCATTTTTACCTTCTCCTTTCCCTGTCCCCTTTAATCCTTTACTTTTGCTTATCTGATTAATGCCCCTCTTTTCCTTTGTCTTGCCCCACCACACTTTCATTTACACCCCTGCCCTAGGGGATTTTACTCCCCTCAGGCCCTCCCTCCCGATGCTCCATTATGTGGTGGGACAATTGCTATCTTCTTTGGTTTTACAGCCTCCCAGGCTAGTTTAAATGCTCATCCAAGTAGCATTTAAACCTCCCGAAACAGACTGTCATCTCCTTCCTGAAAAGTATGCTAGTTGTCTCCTCTATAGATACCTATGTCCTCCAGGCTGGCCCTCAGTCCCAATATTGCCAAAGCCTTTCTCCATGCACCATGCCTTCAACCAGTTGTTAAATGATCTGGTGAAAAGTACCCTATCCTCTTCCCAGCTGAACATGGGTAACACCTCCATAAATGCCACAATGCATGCCACCTGCTTGAGGTCCCTACCCAGCTCCCTGATGTTACCCTGCATTAACACTTGTGTGTCCCTTGCCAGGTCATCTATCCTCAAGTGAAGAATGACATCTAGATCCCTCCCATCTCCTGCTGCCCTAGTGATCCTCTGGATACGCTGTTATCCCTCCAAGCCAAAGTGATTCTCAGGAACTTCATCTCCCTCTCCCTTTCTCTCCCTGCTTCTATATCTCCCTTCCTAACAATAGAGACCCCCAAAAGCAACTAATTCCTCCTTGGCTGGGGGTGCTCTTCTTTCCTCTTTCGGGCCTTCCCCTCTGAGGACCTCCACTTCCTCCCTGCCCAGTGCTATGAGTGCCTCCTCTGGGCTGCCCTGCCATACCAGTATGCAAAGCAATTCTACTGTGGTATAAGCTGAGAAGCATACACTGTTCCCACAACCCCCATCCTCCTGGTGCCCATCATGGTCTGCCTGCTTTGCCACTGCCTTGGCATCCTCTGGGGGAGTGGTGGCAGACTTGGTGGCACCTGGGTGATACAGAAGGTTCTCTGCACACTTGCCAGGTCAGCAATCTCTGCCCACAGCCCCAAGAGGTGAGAACAAATGGGCAAGAACCTCAGTCTCCAGAAGATATCCTGAAACACTGCAACCCCACACCCATTGCACTGCAGCAATTCCATGATCTTTCCTTCTTTTACTTAGTGTCTGTTGAAACTTATCTGTACGCACAGCCTCCTTTCTACTCTCATTGTTCTCCTACCTCCCCCTTTTTGTTTGCCTGAATCTTATTTGTGAACCCCCTTCCCTGTCTAGGGGTATTATAGTGTTAAGTTCATGGGGGAGGGGGCACATTAGAGCCAGAGACATAGTCCAGAAATATTACAGATGAAAAGTTTGGTACCTGGACTCCACGGTGTTGTGGTGATGGATTGGCTCCATCGGGGTGCTTTTCTTGACAGGAGGGGTGCAGCTAGGAGTCTCTGGGGGGCCAAAACTTGTTAGCAGAAAATTAATTAACCAGGCATTCATTCACCTCAGGATTCAGAACAGAGAAAACAGGGCACTGTGCAGACCAAAACTCATTTTAACATGTTCAGGACTTATTTTGTAACAGTTTCTGAATTAAAATTGAATAAAGGCTCAAGCCACAAACATCATCAGCTCCATGGAGCATTGGGGGGATCATTTGATTGCAGTCTCTCAGAAATCTGTGGCCAGAGCCATGGTGCAGTACTTTTATGATGGGGGACATACAGTCCACAATACTCCTTCTCGGAGCAAGCAAGCTCCAAACCTTGAGGGGTGATGGCAGAAATTCTGTATTTATTTTCCTAAAACTTTTCAAACCACACACTCCGATTCCCTCGATGCTGCCAGGATCATACTTTAGGTGCATGGGCAGCATCTTTCTCTGACAGATCTTGCTCCCTCAGAACACTTGGGCAAAGCACACCCCAATCCATTACATGCATGGTGACAGCACCCACGATGCAGACCCAACAAGGGAAACTCTGACATCATGGCCCCACACCACTTTCTGCAGCATCGCGGGGCTTTACTGGGCTCTTACTTCATAAGGTGAACACTCTGGTGAACATGGAACATTAGACTATGGAGACCTGAGCTTCCACCTCGAGCCTCCCAGCCATCCGACCTCTTGCTCTTCATGCTGTGGCCTCCCGTGGCAGCCACTAGCACCTTCCGACCCTGCGAGCTCCCTTGCCTGCTCATTCCAGTGCTGAGGATCACAGTGACAGATCTCCTACCAGGTCTCAGCTCCTCCTCCATCAGTAAAGGGAACCCAATTGGCACTGGTGAGGCAGTCGTGAGGCTGTGGCCACCTATATCAAGGTGGTGTCCGATGCACTGGATGCCATCAGTCCATTTCACATGCAACCCAGATTTTCTCACTTAAGATCCCCTTGGTTTGATGGGGATCTCAAGGCAATGAAGATCAAGGGTCAGAAGCTGGAGCATTACTGGCAGAAGGCCTGGCTGGAGGTCAACAAACTGGTCCTGCATGCCCACTATGGGGAGTACCAGGAGGCAAACTCCTGTAGAAGGGCAGAATTCCTGTCCAGGGAGATTGCAGCAGGGAAGAACAGACCTGCTCAGCTTTTTCAGAATGTGGACAGGCTTCTCTATCCTGCCTGTCTACAGTCGAAAAAGATCTTTTCATCCACCTTGTGTGAAAAGTTTGCTCTGTTCTTCTCTGACAGAGTGTCATCTATCCAGTCAAGGATTCCATCAGGGAGGCTAACGCCTCACAGTGGCCGGACTAGTAGGAGCAGAGGCACTCTGCCTGTCTGGGAGAAGTTTAGGCCAGTGAAGGTGTCTGACGTGACAGGGGTGATCTTAGAGCTGAAGCACACATTTTGCGAACTGGCCCCAGCCCCGATGCATTTCTTAATGGGATGCACCGAGGCTGTTGGCCCGGTGTTTACCAGGATTACCAGGTGCTCAATGTTGGAGGGGGTGTTTCCAGAGACTTTGAAAGAAACGTTAGTGAGACCCCTCCTTAAGAAACCTTCCCTCAACCCAGACGTCCTGGAGAATTACTATCCAATCTCCAACCTGCCTTTTTTGAGCAAGGTTGTTGAGAAATTGGTGGCATATCAGCTCAAGGATCACCTCGTGTCCTTTGACATCTATGAGCCATTTCAGTTAGGTTTTCAGTCTAGACATAGCACAGAAACCACTCTAGTCAGGGTGCATAATGACTGACTCAGGACTAGAGATAGAGGAGACAGGTCAGTTCTTGTGCTCCTTGATCTCACATCAGCATTTGACACCATGGACCACATTATGATTCTTGATCAGTTCTGTGAGTTTTGTGGACTCGCCAGTGCTGTCATCAGATGGTTTGAGTCCTATCTTTCTGATAGGGTGCAGCAGGTAGTGATGGGGGAATTTCTCCTCCTCCTCCCCAATGCCTCTGTCATATGGAGTTCCACAGGGCTCAAATCTTCTCACCAATGCGGTTCGCAGTGTACATGCTGCCCCTGTGTGAGATCATTCAGCAATACAGCATTAAGTTTCACTGCTATGCAAATGACACCCAGCTGTATTTGTCATTTGCTCTCTGAACATCCGGTGCTGTTGATGTGCTTAATATCTGTCTAGCTAGAATCAATGACTGGATGGCTTCCAGCTGGTTGAGACTAAACCCGGATAAGACAGAGGTGCTAGTGATCGAGCTGGTTCATGGGCATGATGGGTTGCAACCTGGAGTGGACACAGGTCTTTTCCTGGTGTCTGCTCCATTGGTTGCTTCCCCAAGGGTGTGTAATCTAGACGTGATCCTGGACAGCAGGCTGACCTCTGAATGCCAGGTATTGTCTGTGGTTAAGAGTGTTTTTTACCACTTGCGGAACATCGCCAGGATCAAGCCCCTCATGCCACCTGAGGATTTGTCGACCCTGGTACATGCCTTTCTTACCACTAGACTCGACTACTGTAATGCTCTTTGCTTCAGGGTCATGAGAAGGACCCTCCGCAGGCTGCAGCTGGTGCAGAATGCAGTGGCCCAGTTGCTGATGGGCCTGCCTAGGTCTTGTCACATAGCCCCTGTCATGTGTGCTCTGCACTGGTTGCTGGTCAGGTGGAGGGTGCTTTTCAAGGTGGGCTTGCTCACCTATAAGGCCCTATATGGACTGGGTCCAGGCTACCTGTCGGAGCTCCTGATACCTGCTACCTCTGCTCACTCCCTCAGCTCCTCTTTGAGGGCTCTCCTGGACATTCCCAGGGTTCAGCTCAAGATATCTGGCAATTGAGCTTTCAGTGTCTCTGGGCCTACCCTGTGGAACGCACTTCCATCTGCAGTCCGGGAGGCCCCCTCGATCAATGTTTTTAAGCAGAGGCTAAAATCCTCCCTTTTCAGCCTAGCATTCATATAGTAATTTTTATCCACTCTGTTTTATTATTATAGTTAATTTTAACAACTGAGCTTTGATTTTATTTATTCTTATAATTTCTGGACTGGACTGAAATTGTTGTTTACTTTGTTATATTTTGACAGGCTCCCAGAGCCTCAAGGATTGGGTGCCTTAAAAATAAAATTTGCCTTGCCTTGCCTTGCAAATTGGGCTTGGGCGGGGCACGGACTGCACCCCAATCTCAAAAGGCCACACACCATCTTCTATTGCAGATGGACAAGTTTTCCTTCAGGGGGGCCCAGGTGGCCATCGCCCCACTCTGACCCTGGGTCAACTGCCCTACTCCCTCACCCTCAAACTTTCCCTTAGACTTGCACTCAAACCACCACCACACACACTAACCCCGATTTTCTGCTGCATGGCTGCTTTTATTCCCTGGTGCCAGGTCCCCGCATTCTACTACGGGTCCTGGAACTCATACATACCCTGTAGCCTGATGGGCAATGTACAGTAGTTAGCCCCACAGGGGGTTTACATATTTATTACCCTACCCTAGATAGGATGTATCTTGTTTTCCCTTTTCTAACTCTCCTACTTGTACATCACATATCCTGATTGTCTACTACTTCTTACTCACTTGTGGTTAGTCTACAACCTGTAGCTACATCTTGTAGCTGGTTGTTCCAGTGCGACAGTAAACTGTATTGTGTTATCCCCTACATTGATCTGGTGTCTCCTCTGCAGAGTCTCCTGCAAACTGTGCACTATCTGCAGAACTCTGCAGACATCCCTAAGGCAGAATACCTACTCCTGTCCTGTTCCACACATGCGCTGGGACACAAGCATGATGGGACATGCTGGAGAAGCTGGAATTTATCCTCAGCTTCCTGCCTGCTTTTACCTGCCTGATTTGCTCTTCACTTCCTTCGTCCCACCCCCACTGTCTCTCTGCCTGTCAAGATGCTGATTTCCTGTTTTCTGTAGGGAAAAATAAGTTGCAAGAACAGGCTTGTTTTGCTCAAAAATGCCTAGAAATGGCACAATTCTGCCCAGAACAATCCCTTTCATCAGCATTTACTTCTTCAGCACTGTGCACAAGATGTCAGATGAAGCTGGAATTTAATCATCAACTTCCTGCCTGTCCCTATTGGCTCTTCACCTCCTTGGTCCTACCCCTGCTGAATCTCAGCATGGCAAGATGGCCGACTTACAGTTTCCTGTAGGGAACAGACAAACAGCCATAAAAGGTTAGTTTTGCTCAAAAAGTGCCCGGAAATGACACAATTCTACCTAGAACAGCCCCTCTGGTTGGGGCTCACTCATTCAGTACTGCAACAGACATAGGAGGACTACTATTCCAGAGAAGATGCTTCAGTCAAGCACATTTTAAACTTACTAGACATGAATATTATGTTCAGTAGGTGGGGAAGGAAGACCATAGAAACATAGACACATAGAATTTGACGGCAGATAAGGACCGTCTGGCCCACCTAGTCTGCCCATTTTCCTACCTAACAGATAAGCTGCAAATCCTAGTTAACCAACAGCTTACTTCCTCCTACCCCCCACTAGGCTGCTAAAATGTGGAGGAAGAGGTATCTTTAACTGTATGGCAGGCTGGGAGAGAGTTGTCCTAAACCATGTGTGAGGAGTTTGTAACATATGTCAGATGCAGAATTGGAATCCTATTCTTTTCAGGATTTATGATTTTTTACCTCTACTTCCAACAATCCTAAATCCTGAAAAAAGCTGAGAATCTGACTAATCCAAGCCTGTAAACTGGATTCTAATCAACTCTTATTTAAATCCTTAGGGTGTAATGCCCAGAGTTTAAAAATCTATCTAGATTCCACCTCAAGGAGGAGATGGGTATGGTCAACTCCCACATGGAATTTTAACCATTTCAATGACCCTGAATCTTATCACCAAACTCTAATCCTCATGGGATTCACAGCAATGGACAACTATAGGATGATAAAGTCTGCCAGTATTAATTACTCTAATGTATTCCTCTGTCAGGACTTTAAGTGGTTGGATGGTACTGTACATACCTTTCAACTGTCCCTGGTTTTCAGAGACGTCCCTGAGTTTGCCTCAAAATTTTTCTCTGTCCCTCCTAAAAATTGCATTTCTGTGGCCAAACAGTAGGAGTTGTAAGCACAAAATAATGCCAGACATTAAAACTACAGACTTATTCTTCCTTAGAAAATGCCTTTTACACTAAGCCACTTATTCTACCAGCTTCCTGAGAGGATATCACCAATTTTGAAGATGTATCCCTGATTTTGGTCCTTTTGTCCCTGATTTTAAGCCTTGACCCTGATTTATGAGGCAGGAGGTTGAGAGGTATGGTACTGTATGACCTATATATAGAGGAGAACACAGAGGTATCAGAGAACATGGATGGCAAACAAAATTGTACAGGTCATGGGCATGCTATGCTTTCAGCAGAATACAAAAGGACTATGCATGACTTGATCACCAATGCTCCTTCCCCAACTGATAGCAGCACCATTCTGCATGAAAGTAGTGCCCATCTCCACCTTCCTATAGACAATATCACATATAGCCAGATGGTAAAATAGATCTGAGGATGCTGCATTTGAATTTTAAGCGGCAGACCTGCTTAATCATTTTAGGGTATGGGCTTATAAGGAGCCGGTTTTGTAGTCTGTCCCTGATAGAGCCTGTAATCTGTCATGACCAACATTCCTTTTGGGTTTAGTTCAGTGGCACTGGATTTAAAAAGAACAGTTCAGAAACAACAGCATCTTTCACCCCTTGATCCAGATCTGTCCCACCAGTTAGCCAGGGCCCCAGGATTATTTTTAGCAAGAGGTGAAGCAATGGGAATCAGGTCACATATGGGTATTTTGCATACTCTGTTGAAACCACTACGTGGCTCCCCAGTAAACCAAAGTGGTTCCTTGCATGTATGAATTGTAATGTCTGCAGATTTTCCCTCACTGATAATGTTTCTCATCATCGACACTGGAGGTGTTTGTCCAGTCAAGGCAGCTCATTAGTTGTACAGCTTAATTTGCCATCTGTGTTCTCTAGCGCCCTGATGACCTTACCTATTTTGGATGTACCACCCAACCACTTAAGGTCCTGACACAGAAACATTGTAGGGCAATAAATACTGGCAGACTGGATCACCCCATGGCTCTCCATTGCCGTGAATCCCATGCGGTGACAGTGGGGTGATGAAATTCATAGGCATTGAGATGATTCAGATGCTATCCAGGAGGAGACTATAGCAATCTTCTTCTTCAACAGGAGTCTAGGTGGATCTGTAAATTCCAGGCATTATACCCTAAGGGTTTACATGAAGAAATGGAGTGGATCCCCTTCCCGTGAGGCTCATATGTCTCATCCTTGTTCCCACTGATATATTGGTCATTGAAAAATGTCATTGTTTTTCAGATGCAGCTTCAGAGCTCCTATTGCCATTGGAATTTCAACTGATGGCACTTTGCTCTCCTGGGATACTAAATAATATTTTTTGATTCTGCCTTATTATCACTATGCCTCCTTTTCTCTACAGGCATTTGCTCTTGTTAGCAACTTATGATCTTTTTTAATGATATTTGTATTCTTTATTCCGTGTACTCCCTTCTTGAGCTATTGATAGTGTACCAACCCTCCTGGGTATGTATTTTATGCCTTCATAAATTTATATCATTTCACTCAGTGTGTTTATATTATTGGTACAAATCAATATTTTTCTCACCTTAATTTATTATGGTTTGGGTCTCTGCTACTCTCAGCACTATCAAGGTTATCATATATCACCTTTTGTTTCTTCCAGGTCACCTTCACTCTCTTGTGTTCTAGCTTTTATGCCTTCTATCTCCTTGCCTTAATGGATTCCTCCCCTTAAGGGCCAGTTCAGCACCTATTTTTAATATGGTTATGTTATTATGTTAATGATCACAGTACTTGCTTATTGTTACCTATGCCTCCTGCTATCTCTTACCCATCTGTTTTCCTTTTCTATTATACTTGCTGTTATTGTTGACCATTCCAGGTCCACCTTGTAAACGAGCCTGTCTCAGTGGTGCTTCGTCTGGTAAAATGAAGATGACTGACTGATTGATTGATTGATTGATTACTTGTTTGCTGTACTTTACATTCAGCATCCACCATTTGGCTTGAGCAGCAGGGGGAGCTATTCCCCACTAATTATAAGTGACTTGGGGATGGGCCATTACATGAGTATTTTTTGACCCTCATATATGTTGTTAGGCTACAGCAGATCTAAACAACCACTGCCCATTCACCAAGGGGTTCAGTGAGGCAATGGTGTAATTTGTCCATCCCCCAATTTGAGGATCCAGTCATTTAGTAGGTAAGTAATTACTATCTGGATTCTGGTGTTACTGGTAATCTTTTTTTTTGTTTGTTTGTTTTTTTGCTGTGATCATTTACTGATTTGGAATTTTTACAATGCATTTGTATATTTAATCTTCAGCCCCTTAAGATGAAATTGTGACATGGATTGACAGTGAGCCTTTAAGGCTGAATTATTAAGGGTAGCATGTCAGGTTCTGGTCCTGCCCCCCCTCACCACCCCGATAAAAAGATATCTAACCTCGAAGTGCCGAGGTTTGCTAGTTGTGACTGCCTTCATTTAGTTTTATTAGTAGTTACATTCTGGAATAAATGTTTTTCCTAAGGGTTGGCCTGGGGTGCTTCATCCAGATTTGTTGCTCATGCATTAGCCATTTAATTTTGGGTGGAAAATATGTGCCTGTTTTATTGATAGAGAGTATGTTGGCCAGCCCATACTCTTTCTGTAGGAGGTAGTTTGATGCTAGAAGGGTGTTTTCTGACACCCAGCATGGAGAAAGAAACTGGTGGTGGTGCCACAGGAACAGGGAGGCTAGCTCTTCCTTCTGTTCCTATATCGCCTATGTAATCCACCCCTCCAGCAGTGTCTAGGGGCCTGATGGTATGAAACACAGGAGGGGGAGCACAAGCCAGAGAAACACAAATCCAGCATAACTGAATGGTGAAACAGGGCCTACCTCACTGATAACTTTCCCAACCGGCACCGACTTTGAAGTTGACACATCCCAGGAACAGTGCCACAGCCAGGACAGTCACTGCAGGTACAAGTCTTGAGGGTTAGGGAGGGAAAACTAGTTAGACATTGCAGCGCAAAAAAAAAAAACACAGGAGGAATCAGAATATAAAAGAACAAAATAATTAGTTTATTTATAAGAAGCACAGCTCCGTGGGGCTGGGAGGAAGACTGGAGGCTAATACACAGGCATAAGGCATTTTTTTCAGCAGCACAAGCCTGCAGTACAAACCTAGGCCTAAGCAGGCCTCAACGAGTGGGCTTCATCTGAATCTTGGTTGAGGGACACCAATAGCTCAAGCAGAAATGCCAACCTACTCCTTCAATTTTATTTATTTACTGAATTTTGCTGGGGCTCCCAAAACAAGGCCACCTTGAGCTGCTCTGTTGCTTGACCTTTCACTCCCCAGGGACTAAGACTCATTACGGGCCATACACTCCTCTACTATTCCACCTGCTTAATTGGACCTATGGGTTCAGCACCTACCTCGATCCTGAACCTAGCCAAAACACGGGAAAGGCAGCACCTACCCATATCTCACTCCTGGCAGGCCACCAATGAGGAAATGGAGTGCCAAATGGGAAAGGCCTCCTAGTGCTGCCATCACCAGAAAGCCACACTGGGTGCTGCCACCACCAGGGGCCCCCCACTGCCCGCCAACAAACATGTACCAGACTCTGGTCCCATCACAGTATCACAGTGCCGTGGAGCATGAGGTGGGCCTAACCACAATACAGTTCCATCAAGCCGTGGCTCTCCTCCTAACTATGGCTGCAACTCCCTGACACCTCCCATCAACATCCAAGCAATCACTCCACGCTGCTTTGAAGGTCAAGATGATCCCCCAGGCCAGGGTTTGAACCTTCGGCCCACTACCATATGTCCCCATTGACCTCCTCCTCAAACTCTCCATTGCCACCCCTTAAATACCCACATGGTTCAAACAGACCATGCCTAGGGGTAGGAATGGCTCCATCCCATATTGTCCTAAAAAGAAGAAATGGGGAGGAGGGAGAGGATGATTACACAAGTATGCCCCAAACTAAGGGGGGGCTTACACCTACAATATTGGTTTTGAAGGCCCTTGAGTAGCAGCTTGAGAGTGTAATCCTGGTGTGGCAGTGCGTATTTAGGACCTGCAGATTTTGGAGATGGAAGATGCCAGAGTATCCAAAGAAATGGAGGACAGAAGGAAGCACCTTCTGTTTCTCTTAGAAGAGGATGAGGTCAGGTTTCCTCACAAATGAGAGAAGTTCCAGGAGTCTAAGAGGCCCCAGCAGTGTGGCTCAGCATTCCAGACTAAGCCCCAAGAGGTGGTGGGCCATGCCAACCTGGCTGCTTCATGTGAAGTAGAAGTATAGTATGAAGATATGGTATTTGGGACCATGCCAGTAAGGATGAAAGGATGTCAGTTGTCACTGAAAAATTAAAAAGATGCACTACATAATTCATCAAAATTGGAACACAGCTTAATAGAAAAGAATCAATAGCATCAAAGCCAAGGCCTTCCTTCAATCAATTTTTATAAGTTCTAAAAGAACTTTGTTAGGAAAAATGTCTTGAAATTAATTGCCTCTTTGTACAAGAAATTGCAAAACCATTTAATTTTGTAGCAGGAAGATTTGGATAATCCTGCTCAAAGGTCAATCTTACCTTAGAAATGTGTTTGTTAAGTGAAGAGAGCTTTTAGCATTATTTATTAATGACCTGATGTTAAGAACTGTACTAAATTTACGAGATGTATACTTTTTTTGTATGTTTTACAGTTTCCCACATTTTAGATAATGCACTGGTTTCTTAGCATCCTGAAATGCATCCAGCCATAGGCCAATTTGTTCGAACAAGTTTTTTTCAAGCAATTTTTTCCTACTAAGAATTTTAATTATGGGTTGTTTAACCATGGGTAGGCTTTTGATTGAATTCTTTTAGTACTGATAGGAATGTGCTTATTGATTATTTGTAAAAAAGATGACTTAAAGAATTTCCAGGCCTTTGTAACAGTGGAGAAGTAGAACACTCTATCCCAATCAATACTGGATATGTCTCTTAGGTCTGTTGATCACTGAAATGTTTGACGTTTAAATCAACTATTAGTTAATTAGGATGCATAGATTTACAGTAGAACTACAGTACAAGCCACAAATAGCAGACATGACATGGGCTGACTTAAGACATTATTTTTGTCTTCATGAGAGGGTATTGGTCTGTTGATATCTCAAGTGTGGCAATGTCAAGGGTAAGTTAGCAATAAACCAATGACCTCAAATGAAGATAAGAATATCTTAAAGTAGACCATGTAATATTCACTTTAAACAACAGGCATTTAGGTGGTTTTGTGATAGAAATGCTAAAAAGTTGCCAAAGAAAAAGAACTGCAAAACATAAACTATGCCTGTCTGTTTAATGTCTTAGCATTAGATCAACCATTCAATAGGAACTAGGTCAAAACAGCTAAACACTAACAGCACAGTCAAACTGGGCACAAGCAAAACTGCGTGAGAAAAAGAGAGCGGCATCGAAAAACAGGAACCGAGACATACAGCACTCAGTCAACCACACCACTGTGCATGGCCCTCCACACAACAAAGGACAAAAGGCAGGGGAGAAAGGGGTGGGGATGCAAGTTGGGGAAGAAAGTTGGGGGTGGGACACTCACTATAACAGAGTCAGGGGGTATAGCAGGGAGGAAGAGGAATTCAAATTGCTCATGATCTGACCAGTATTTTATGCAGGGGGCTTCTCCCCCCCCGCACCCCACATAATTTAAATATGCATACTCTGAAATGCACAAAACACCACCACAAAAAAAAATTCCAGGAGGGAGAAAGAGTCAAGTCCATGGCCACTAGCCACCCCAGGCATTCACAACCCATCACTGTATTCACTATGCCACTGTGGGAGCATGCTGAGCTGGCATACAGAATGGGCACAGATTCAGAATGTTCAATGCGCTGGCCCAACTGAACGTAGCTACAGGTATAGAGCTATTGTGTCTGCACTACAATTTACCTGTAGCTCTTGTCACTTGTGCTTGTGCGGTATTTACTGTGGTCTTATTCACATGCAGTCTTGGCCAGCTACCATTCATTGGTTCCCTATGCAGTAATGGGGCAGAGTGGCTATGCATGCATATCTGGGGTGCACAGCCACTCTGCACCCTATGAGCCTCTCGAGCGGGCTGCACTAAGGGGGGTGTGCAGCACATACACACCCAATCCCCTGGTCACGAGAAGAGCAATGCACCGGGAGTGGGCGAGGGACATGTCAGCACTATGTGCCATGCACTAAGGTGCATAGTGCTGACCTCAGGGGTGCAGAGGAGGTTGTAGCCTACGGCAGGGGAGACCCTGCCACAACACACTATGTGCCCCCGGAACATGCCCCTCCTGTCACCGCGGACCCTGGAATTGGACAGTACAGCTGCCACAGGCCCACATGGATGCAGGCAAGGGCTGAGGCCGCTGTCTGTGGCACCATCTCTGCAGGTGTGTGGTGGGGTGTACAGTGCAGGGGGTGGCACTGCCTACTGCTGTGGGTGGGGGGGTTGCTGGACCGGGTGTTGATTGCATGGGTCCAGACCACAATGGCCTGGGGGGGCTGCTGCCCCTATGTGTTGGCCGGGAGATGTGGTGGGTGGCACCCCTGCTTCAGGGGCTCAGTGTTGTGGGAGGCCACCAGACAGGGCATGAGCATGTGGGTCTGGGAGGACATCGATGATATTCATGCACCCAGACCCTTGCCCTGCCTCACAAGGGATCCACTCTGTGACCTGTTCCAGGCATCCGATTGGATGCCCGACCAGGTTCGCGACCCCATCCCCAGCTGCCGTGCGGAGTTCTGCACACTGGGAGGTGGGGCAGTGGACAGGTGACCTGCTGTCATGAACGCTGCCAGTACACACCTGTCTGCGGATGTGCTACTATGCGGGCAAGGTACACGCGGATTCCACATACCTCCACCCCAATAGTGCATATGGGTCAATATGGGCAATCAAAATGACATCTCACATGTAAAAATACATTTATGAGCATGCTCAATGTGACTAAAAAAGTGAGATTAATTTCTGAGCATGGTCAGTGACTAGCTTCATTTTTCTTGCTGTGTTGGGTCAAAATAACACTTTTTATCTTGTTATTTATCAGTCACATATGTTGTATAAAACAGACTTTGCTAATGTTATTGAAAAATATACCAGCAAAATATGGGTCCTATGCACTGTGGTGCGGAGTGGCTACACTACGCGTATCTGACCCCCATAGCCACTCTGCACACATAGAGCCCCCACTTGGGATGCACTAAGAGGGTGCACACAGACAGTACTTGCCCAATCCCCCGGTCCGCGGACCTCACCGTGCAGGGGGCATGCCAGCACTATGCGTCATGCACAAAGGCGTGTAGTGCTGGCCAAGGGGCTGCATAGGGGGTGCAGGGTACACCAGGTAGAACCCTGCCATAAGCCCCCTACACACCCTGTACACACTCTGGGACCCACCAGGCTACAAGGCAAATAGCCCATCCACCCTCCGGGGCCTCTGTATAGAGCTGCCTGGTACCTCTCACCTGCCCCAGCACACAGCGGTGTGCAGCCACACACTGCCACCTGGCACCCCCCAAAACCCACACATGGACATTGGCTCATGAATGCAGTCCCTGGCCCCCCCAATGGCCTACCAGCATTCAACCCCCCAACCATCCCACTGCACTGATTGGTGTCATCGGAGGGCCGGCAGCATTGCCCTCCCTCACCCGTCACAGCCACTGGCCATCAGACATCCATGGGGTGCTCATCCAATGCATGATTCACCTCATTAGTGATTCACTTGTGGACCTATGCCAGGGATCCAATTGGATGCCCACTGGGTCCTGGACTCTGCCTGTGCCCACCCAGTGCAGACCTGTGTGCTGGGGGGTGGGTCCACGGACAGGTGGCAGCTGGTAGTGCTTACTGACATGTGCGCACCTGTCCGCAGGTGCAGAGCTGCATGCACAAGTTACACATCTTTGGCATGTAACCTGTGTCCATATGTGCATAAGGCCCACAGTGTGGAGTATTATAATAATCAAATCAACCAGGGTGTCCCTCTCAGGAGTAAAAGTATTGGGTCTAGTTGCAGAAGACATTATCTGGGTCAAGTTCAATGCATTGAACTGGATAATAATGCTGAGGAGGGGGAAAACATGTTCTAATTAAAGTCACCCAATAGCAAAAATTAGGAATGTGTAAATTATGCAATCATTTGACTGAACGTCAAAATAATTTCAGTCGGTGCAGAAAGGGTAGTATAGCCAAGTACATAAAATGATTAGTTGAAAAATATCAGTAGCACAAGAATATTAGTATTCAAATGTTTCAAACTAGATTTTGTTAACTTGACTTTAACATTATGGTGTTTCTTTATATAAATTAGTTCATCACCTTTTGAAGGCCTATCATGTCTGAACAGGTGAAAATCTGGCAAAGAATCAGTACAATACATCAGAAGCTAAAACATATCCATTAAGCCAGGATTCCAAGACAATTAGGGCATTAGTGTTTGTAGCTGAGACCCAAGCTTTGATATGATAGCATTTAAGAACAATATTCCTTGTGTTAATATGCAGGAAGCCCAAAGCATTATGATTACAAAACTCAGCATAGGTAATGAAGGGCATGTCTAAAAGTCCTGGGTTAACCTTAACATTACCAGAGGCAAGCAACAAAATCATAATTCTTTTCCTAGTAAGAGGAAAAGAGAGACAGGAATAGATATTAACTGTAACAGTCAAGAATCCTGAGAATACATTATGCAAAAAGGAAACATAGAAACATAAAATTTGATGGTAGATAAGAACCACTTGGTCCACCCAGTCTGCCCATTTCCTTACCTAATGGATAAGCTGCAGTTCCTAGTTAACCAACAGCCTAGTTCTTCCTACCTCCACCCACTAGAATTGCCTTATGACTGCCCCATGCATTCTTGAAATCCACCATTTTTTGACTCCTCAGGAAGGCTGTTCCAAGCATCTACAACCCTTTCAGTGAAAAAATACTTCCTCACATTACCTCTGAGCCGCCCCCCTCTATCTTCAAATTGTGCTTCCTTGTTCTTGCACACCTCTTTTTCTGAAAGATGCTACCCTCTTGGACTTTGTTGATTCCCTTGAGGTACTTGAAAGTTTCTATCATGTCTCCCCCTCTCCCTCCTTTCCTCGAGGCTATAAATATTAAGCTCCTTAAGTCTCTCTTCATATATCTTCTGGTGCAGACCCTGTATCATTTTAGTTGCCCTCCTCTGGACTGCCTCCATCCTGTCTATGTCTTTGCAGAGATTGGGTCTCCAGAACTGCACACAGTACTCCAGATGGGGTCTCACCAGCTGTGTGTACAGAGGTATAACAACTTCTTGTTTTCTACTGTTAATGCCTCTCCCTATGCATCCCAGTATTCCCCCAAGCCCTCCTTACTGCCCTCTCACATTGCTTGCCCACCTTTAGGTCATCTGACATGACAAAATAAAAATATAAGATTATCAGCTTTACATCAATAACCACCAGACACACTGGTCATAACCTTCCAGTGCCCTACATATAGAAATTATAGATATGTAACTACTGTACATTGTATTTGGTTTTAACAATTTGCTTTCAGTTTTTTATCAAAGTATTTTCCTGCAGCCCTATCATTCTTTGCACTGGTAGTACTGGTGGTCAGGTTTAGCCATCCCACCTCAACCCACCCCCATAAAGCTCTGACTAAACTGGTCTGCCCAGTTTTATTTCACACAGTCTCTAGAGGTGTCAGTTTAAGTCTCAGGCCTGAGTGACATAGGAAAATGCAGCACTTATGTACCCAAAGTAGCCCAGCTATGAGTCAACATCTCATTCATACTGTGGGTGTGGTGTGATTTTCTGCTCAATTGTACAGATGGGGGCACTGAAGCACTGGAAGATCAAGTGATTTGCCTAAGGTCACACAGTGAACCTATGGCTGGGAGCTGATCCAAGAGCTCCTGTCGCACAGTCCTTTGCTGCATATTCATTCTGGATATTACATAACCCCCTGCCTGTAAGAAACAGTACCTGATTATTCTATAGGTCAATACTTTTGATATGAGGGTTAACTCGACTAAATCACTTTACAGGATGTTGTATGTGTATGAAAGACATTATACAAAACTATATTAAATGTCCCACTTTCACAGTGATGTGAACTGCTACGGGTGGCTTTATGGCCTTTTATAAATGTTAATCCTGTGTTTAAAATCAGCTGGAAAATATATATTACAACATTAAAGAAAGCTGCAGTACTGGCACCCCATCAAGATATACACATAATATAAAAATGTAAATACTATTGTCTGAATTGTGTCAAAATGTTATGTTTTTATATTGTTTCCCTGATACATTAGTAGCTCTTTCAACAATCACTATACAGTACAGAAAGGGTAAGTGTAACCCATGAGTGTTTTAAGAGTACGCATTGTACAGCGTTAGCCAATCATTTCAAACAGGGGTGTAATCCAGGAGTTTCATACAACTCAAATATTAGCCCTGCCATCAGGAGTCCAATCTAGGGCTGGAGCTGTCTTGTAAATATTAGCTTTAATAATATAAGTGCACTGATAACATTATCTGTAAGCGGTAACTTGGGTTTAACAATCAACATTCAATTCTTTCAAAGTCATTCATCCAAAGTCTTTTCTTAAATGGCTATCATGAAAAGGACTATTTGTGGAGTAGAAACCAATATGTATGTCAAACAAGTACAGCAAATGTTGATACAAAGAAAATTTCACAAGTAACTGTGGTATTTGTTCAGGTATTATTTGAGGCCACCTGCACTGAGTTTACCAAAGGGGTGTGTTGGGCTTCTACTTTTTATTTTTGGTTGTTTTTCATCTACTGTTGCTCAGCTACAGCAGCTTATTCTCAAGCACAAAGCTCAAACTTGACTCCTAAATGTCAACTCAAATCATATCTCAACAAATGTAATGCATGTTCTATGCTACAACTAGTTTTGTGGTCAACCAGTAGCTGCAGGGTGAGACCAGTGCAAATAAGCTGTGGTCACCTGTTTTGTTCTCAGTACAAACATTTTTAGATAGACTGCAAAGGTGTTCACACTGGAAACCACATTTGTGACCTCTGTTAAATTAATGCTGATATCTGATAGCTACAAATGTGTGGGAAGCAAAATATCAAGATAGTTCATGGAGAAAGAAAATTACCTGCTTCTGTTGGATACCTGATCGCACAATTACCTGCCAGAAATCCAAACTAAATGCTTCCTATACCAATTTTCTAACATTTTACAGAATTCTGATTGGTAGGTTTCTGTACTAAATGTTAGCAGAAATTATGTGGAAATCCTTAATAAAAAGTGTGAAGGAAAACTTTAGAACAACAGCATTTGGCAGAATTTGGGGTCTACATGGATGTGTGCATTCAAATGCTCACCACACACACTCACCTGCTTGTTCGTTTCTCTGTTGTTGTGTCGGTGCTTTGATGAGAAACTAGAGCACAGACCTTTAAGTTCATTGTTGTTTTTTTTTTTCCAAGAAGTGCTTTCCCTGTTCAAAGAGATCTGTCTAGCATTTATAGTCAAGCCACCACTGATTAAGAATCCCTACTGAAGAGATCTGTTTAATTTTGATCACTGAGAAGCCAAACAGCAAATGTGAGGACTCGGCCAGCCACTTACCTAATAATGTTTCATATCAGGTTTTTTTGTGCATCTTGCCAAATGTGTTTTGTTTGTATTAGAATACTTGATCAGTCATGGCTAACTGACAGCATCAATAACAGGTAGCTCCCCACACAGCAACAAGTTAGAAAAGAGAATGAGCAAATCCATCTAACTGTTTCTTTTGTTGATATTTGTATTTTATCTTTGTCTAGTTCTGGCAGCCTGGCACCTAGCTGCACTGCTGAACCCAGGCAGGGCCATTCAGTAGTTCCCCACAAGCAGGTGTGGTTCCAAAAGATTGTAGGGTAGCAGATGTAGTCCCAATCCACAATAGAAAAGGCAAAGGCAGGCAGGAAACTTCAGACCCATTATTCTTACTTCCTTAGCAGGTACACTAATGGAGACACTAGTCAAAGAGGACCTAGTGAATTACCTGGAAAGAAATGAGCTCCAGGATAGTAAACAGCATGGATTCATGGCAGGAAGATCTTGTCAGATCAAGCTGATAGCATTCTTTAACTAGGTAGCTGGGGCAGTGGATGAAGAACAAGCAGTGGGTTAGCTCTACTTTGACTTCAGCAAGTTGTTTAACTCTGAGCCACACAGACAGTTACTGAAGAAGCTGGAGGGTCTGGGAACAGTGACAGATCTAGTTAGATGGGTGAGAAACTGGCTGTGAGGGGGGGGACAGCAGAGGATGATACAAAATGGGGTCTTGTCAGGGGAAAAGGAGGTCATGAGTGGGGTGCCACAGGGTTTAGTCCTGGGGCCAGCCCATTTCAATATCTTCATCAGTGACACAGGACAAGGAATATAAGGCAAGATGTGTCTCGTCACAGATGACATTAAGCTCTGTGGAAGGATAGACAGTGAGGCAGGGGTTGCAAGGATTAGAGAGGTGGTCCAAAATTTGGCAACTATAACTCAATGTCAAAAAGTGCAAGGTGGTGCACATAGGAAACAAGAACCCCGGGAAGAAATATTGGATGGGAGGAGTTAAGTTAGATACCACCACTGAGGAAATGGACCTTGGTGTCATCATAAGTAACTCCCTAAAATAATCTAGCCAATGTAACAAGCCCTTCAACAAGACTAATAGGCTGTTGTGGTGTATCAGGAAGGGGGTTGGCAGCAGGAGGAAGGAGGTGATATTGCCTCTCTATAGATCACTGGTAAGGCTTTGTGCCCAGTTCTGAGCCCCCATTTAAGAAAAGACAAAAACAGGCTAGAGATGTTACAGCATAGGGTAGCCAAAATGATTTAGGGCCAGCAGGGCAGATCCTAGGAAGGTCAGCTTAGGGCCCTGAACATGTACTCTCTGGAGACCAAAAGGGAGAGGGAGCTATGATAGAGACCTTCAAGTTTCTGAAAGGCATGAACAAAGTAGATTTGGGGGAAATATTCAGCAGGACTGACAAATCAAGAACACGGGGACAGAAGAGAAAGCTTGCAGGGGGAAATTCGGGAGGGATATGAGAAACTTTCATTTTACAGAAATTGGATGAGCAATGGAACAGTCTACCAGTAGAAGTGGGGGCTACAAGAACCGTTAACGATTTCAAACACAGCTGGAACCAAGAAAAAGGCTTAATTGTTACACAGAGGGGAAACAGTATGGCAGGGGGAAAGAGAGAAGTGAGGGCAATAACTCTTATTAGACATTAGGTCCTGGGGTAGGCTAGGTTAAAAGAGGATGGACTGAATGGGCCAATAATCTTTCTGTCAACTTTTTCTGTCCGTTTTTTTACTGGTCCAATCTGGGCGGGAGGGAAAGAGTGTGTGAGAGAGACTGGAAGAAAAACCTAAATAATATTTATACTATTAAAACCCAAGCATAAATTGTAGGGTTCAGAAAACTCTTCATAACTTTTTAGTATTGATTTTCAGATGACCATGACACTGAGGAAAGTCCCTTATTCTTCACCCTAAAATGCAAGTGCACTGAGAAAAGGGTTTACCCTATACAATCTTGTACAATGTTGCCTTAAACACAAACTCACTTATTTCTTGATAGTCCTTACATTCAAGGGTTGAGAGCCTTTCTAGTTGGAGTATATAACGAACCTCTGTTTACTACTCTGACCTACCAAATATTCATTTTAGGGATTATTCCACCAGTCAGGGGCAAATATTATACCAGCACCTTGGCAATTTTATTTGCCATTCTTGAGTTTTATGTTTGGCAATCCCATTGCACTTATACATTACAACAAGAGGTAGTTGCCTATCAGGAACTTTTCCCAATGTTTGATGCAGCAAATTTGAAAGTACATCAAAAAGACAGGACAAAATTGTAAGGAAATCTATTGGAAAATAATTGTACTAACTTGTCTAAGATGCTTTATACAAGGTAAAGTATTTGGAAGTAGATCAAATTTTGTCTGTGAACACTCCCCCAATTACCTGGATAACAGGAAGAGTTCCTCCCCTGTTGTGGAGAGCTCCACAAGCACCTCCCCATAGAAAACTCAGGAAAGGCTGCCTGAAGGACGTAGGTATCTGCCTAGGCAAGAGAAAGAGAGATCCAAGACGGCCTGCTTCTGAGGCCTCTCCCTCCATTTTTTTCCTCCAACCAAGGTAAAAGCAAGGTTGTTTCAGGACCAGGGTAGCTTAGGGAATCATTTGGCTCTTAGGAAGATCACCTTAACCATCTGGGATGCATTTTTTCCCCATTTTTCCCCCCACAGGGTTTTCCTGGGTGTTTCACCTCTTTCAAATGGGACAGAAAGTAGGCATTTTGTTTTCACAGCCATTGTAAGTGGGTGTGGCCTTGGAGTCTCACAAGACCAATGGTACAAGGGGATAAGGGTGGGAGCTGTTTCATCTGGATGAGTCCCTCCCCAGTCAGCGTGAGATGGTGGGGCCATATGATCAGGTGCCCGGTATGGGAAGGTTACAGATCAACCTCATCAGGCTTGCCTACAGGTGCAGCACCAACAGCCAGAGTGGACACTGAACAACAGTTCATATGACCCCCTGCTATAAGGGAGTTTGCCTCCAGGAGGTACACTGATCTCTTAGTCCCCAGGGTGAGGCAGTTCCCAGGGGAAGGGATCTGTGGGGGTCTGAGGTTGACTTGATGAGATGCCAGAGCTGTGCACATCACTCTGACCTGTATGGTAGTTAATTGTTTAATAAACACATGGCTGCTGCCATTTTGTCCAATATGTGTGTGTGCTGATTTGTGCAGAGAAAAGGGGAATGTAGGGTCCTATCAAGACAATGACCTTTTTAAATGGTCCACAAACACATATGTTAATCAAGTCAGCTTTTCTTTACGCACTATTTAACCTTCTATATTGCAGGTAAACATAGAATTTGTACCTTTTATTTAAGATGAAGAGAATGCTATAGAATAGCCTTACTGGGAAATGCTGGTCTGTTTAAGGGTTGTGTCTCTGTTTAATGAAAAGGAATACAACCTTTGTGACCACTTAAAGTTTAATGCCTCACATTAAATGGTACAAAACAATAAGCCAGGAGTTGTGTTTCAACATCAGCTTAAAAGATGATATATCCCTTTTCCATTTATGAACAAGATATTAAAAATATAGCTTTTTATTATTAATATGATTACTAACAACAAGGCCACATGTGTGTGTGTGTGTGTGTGTGTGTGTGTATAGAGAGAGAGACAGAGAGAGATAGATAGATATATAATATATATATATATATATATATATATATATATATATATATATATTCTTGCTAAAAGCGTTATTAATGCATCACTTAGGGTTCCCACCATCAAAAGTGAAATGTGGTGTTATGATTTCCAACCCTAACACCCCACTTCCACCCTACACAAATCAACAGGCATTGGGGTGTGCCTTAGGATCACCACCCCAACACTGACCCCATTACATAAGTAAATAAGCTGAAATGAATACAGTATAGGAAAATGGGGTGAGCGTTAGGGCTGAAGACCTCAAGGCAACCCCCCCCCGAAGCCTGTTGGTGTGTGCAAGATGGGAGTGGGGTGTTAGGGTTGGAAACCCTAACACTATATTTCCCAACATTTGATGGTGGGAACCTTAACTGATACATTAAGAAATTTTTTTGCCAAGAATGACATTACTTTTTGAGAAAGTATCACTCCTTAATGGTATCCATATTTATGTGTGTTCTCCATATATGTGTATATGAGTATGTTCATGAAAATGGTGTACCAAAGTGTGACACAAAGGTCAACTTTTTTAATTCAGAATATATCAAGTTTTAAATGTATTTTGAGATACCATGATCAAACCAGTAAAAACTGGCCATGTGGTAAGATAACTGCCTTGGTGGTTCCTGTGAATATGACAGCTCACCGTGGTGTATGTACAGCAGACACCGTGGTGTATGTACATGGACACAAAATGGTTGTGATGTGTGTACATGGACACCAATCAGTTGCTGTAATTGAAAACAAATGTTACTAGTAAGAAGCACATTGATACATTTCAATGTGTTTTAAGATACCATGATAAAACTGGTTAAAAGTGGGCATGTGGTAAGATAACTGACTTAAAGATGCCTGGTAACAGGACTGCTCACTGTGGTGTATGTACAGTAGACACCATGGTGTATGTACTTGGACACTGTGGTGTATGTACGTGGACACCAAACATTTCAAAATAAAAATTTCTGAAAAAAAAAACAAGAGACAAACAGTACAATCCAGACCTTTGTACTCCTGGTCCTCCAGTCCAGCAGTATAATTGAGAAACTCCCTGAAAAATGTGGTGCTTGTATACTAAAGGCAAGACTGTAGTGTTTGTATGGTGGATGCTGGCAATGGACACCAAGCTCTTTCTGCATGATAGTCCAGTGGCAAGAAGGGCTAAGAATGCTGGAGCGGAACCTTTTAAGCAGTGTTCTGAGCACTCCCTATAACATCACTGTGAGGCTTCCATAGGTTACTAAGGCCAGTTCCTAACTCCTGAATGTGGTGTATGTACATCTTCAAGAGCTGGACACCATGGTTGGGGTGTGTTAAAAGTCATTCAGGAGGAGATGGAGGTTAGGATATTAAAACAACAGAGAGGGTGTTTACACAGTATGGGATGGGGGGAAGGAGGGAGAGAATTGAAAAAACTGCAATTTTAGAGCAAACAGCTGCAAACTAAATCAGAACAATGCCTAGCCTTGTGGACACCATCAGTACATTCACTACGGGGAGTTTGGCTGCAAAACATTAATATCCCTTTGAACACCATCGGGCTGTAAACTAAAATAAATAAATAAAACACTAGACACCTTGAATTTCAGCACTAATTTATTTACAAATAATGGTTATTCACAGGAGTACGTACAGTACAAATGTCATAGGTTTTAATGTCACATTTCAGCCTAGAAATACATGACACCTTTTGGATATTATGTATAAAAAAACAAAAAAAGATGTTGTGCTAGGATTTTCATTTAATCTTTTTTTTATCTCTGCTCAGTATCAGCAACAACCCAATACAAAAATTTTTGCTACTAACCACTTGTTGTGCCAGTTATAGCCTGGAGAGGTTAATCTCTAAGTTGGTACTCTGTTTCCATGAACATACCCATATGCATGTGTAACCCCCCTGTTACCCGGGGTTACTAGAATCCCAGTAAGACCTAGTCGTAGGCAGGGAAGGCAGCTTGTGAAACCCCAGTTAAATGGATTTCTCACTGTCTCACACTGTTCTCAGTCTCAGCTGAGACTGAGGGATGACATCACCATGCAGTGTCAGTGGCTTAGTAGGTAGCACACTCGCCTCTGAGGCCGGGAGATCAGAGGGCTGTGGGTTCAGTTCCCAAATCTGGCACTTGGGTTAATATCCCAGTACTGACACTGTAGTGCAGCATGAGAGGGGTGCTGCACTTCTGAGGTGCCGTCTTTCGGATGAGACGTTAAACCGAGGTCCCATCTGCCTGGATTGGTGGTAGTTCAGGTGGATGTTAAAGATCCCATGGCACTTATCGAAAGAGTAGGGAATTTCGTGTCCTGGCCAAATTTCCCTCATTCACTAAAAATACCACCAACAGCTTAATCTGGTTAAAGGTCAGTTGGCATTCATCTGTATTCCCCTCCCCCGGGTCGTGCCTGAAAATAGGCAGGATTTGTCTAGTGCACTTACCTGGTCAACAAAAGCTAAATAAAAATAAAATAAAATAAACCATAGAACTCTCGTATCTGCATGAGCCACACTGGAATCTGCAGTTGGAAGCTAGGATAGAATGTTGGGGAATTTGAACACAGAGTCTGTGTGCAGCCTAGAAGAGAGGAGCAGCAAAGCAGTCTGTGGACAAGCTCTCTGAGCCTAAGCTCTGTCATAGAGTTACTGTAAGGGGAGGTGTGTTTCCACCAAAAGAAGAACACAGTAAGCTGTTTGTGAAGTGGTGGAGACCTCTTTTTACTGGTCCATGTTCCCCATCCCTGAGGGGATGGGGGTGGAAGAGTTTGCCTGCCTTCCAGGAGCAACCCTCCTGGTTCCGGTTAAGGAAGAAGCTGCCTTATTTCAAGTTGTGCTGCAGCACCAGAAGCTGTGGGATAGAAATTCCTGTGAGGAATCGCCTGTGGGGTACCTGCAACCAAAGGGTGAGTTTGCTCTGACATAGGGCCTATGTTTTCATCTGACCTGTTGAAATGTGGGGATTGGACTACTTAATTTGTGGGAGGTCTTGTGTAATAGGCATTGCCAGTTAATTCAAGTAGGTTCAAGTCCAGCACAAAGAGTAAAGTAAAGTGGGGATTGGACTGCTAAATCAGTGGGAGGCCTAAAGCAATGGGCTAAGCCAAGTAAAAGTATGTTCAAGTCCAGCACAATGGGAAAGCAAGACAAGTAGAGGAAATGTGACATACATTTACCCTTTAATCTACATTGCCAAGCTTTACAGAAAGAGATGTTTAATGTCCAGAGAAATGGCCAGGTATGAATTGTGGAAGTGAGAGGTGGGAGACTCCCCATCAGTAGTAACCGAATTCACCTCTACGGATTTACTCTGTGACACCTTTACTTTCTCTCAGGTACTTGGCCAGTGCCTGAGGAAAGTACCCAGATGTTTGATTAAAAGAAGAACTCCCTGATAGAGCTGAGGTGCTCTTAGGTGGTGTAGGGAGCCACCAGAAAAGGTTTCCATGACATATGGAAGGTGTCCGAGTGGCCGGCAAGGGAGCCAAGCCTGGGAATCCCAGATAGTGCACACATTTGGGCTGTGTACCCAAAGCAGTGTGCAAGTCTGGGCTGTGTGCCCGGTGGGTTCGGAGCCTGAGGGCTGAAGTGTTGAAGAAATGTTCTTGATTCTTAATCTGCATTACCAGAAGTGTAGCCCCATGGGGATCCGTCTATGCTTTGTTTGTTCTGCTTGGATGTGAATAAAGCCACACTTTAGAATCCCATTCCTGATATTGGACATTACAGTTATTGCTTCCTGTGTTTGGAATTACTTGGGTGCCCCTGTGCAGAGTAGCCAAACCAGGCCCTTGTGCCGAGTAACCTATTCCTCCCTGAATTCAGTCCCCACCTGGTACAGCTGTCAGATTCAAACAGCATACCACCTGTCCTTTGCAAAAAGGCAGGGGGGTGGGGGTTACAAAATGGAAGCACCGCTTTGGATTTTAAATTAGGGAGGAAGAGTGCTAGTGTTTTGGTTATCACGCAGTGGGTAGCCCAAAAAGCTGAAGCAAGGTTTACCAGTGTGTCACTGTGTGCTGTTGTCCATGTGCTGCTGTTAAAATGCCAACTGTTTACCTAGGAACAGTAAAACCTGAGAGAGTATGCCCTTGTCCTGCATCAAAAAATTACAGCATTTTGCCAGCTTTTAAAAAACTGTTGTGATAAAGAAAAGTGTGGAAGACTAGGGGTAGTAACAGGAAAATTGTGCTCTGGACGTTGGAAATGCTTTTTAGTCAACTGAGAGACTTGCTGTGTTAATGGCCATGACAAAAGGTTGAAATGGGCTCCCGCCGTGGAGTCAGTTCGAAAAAAAAAGTGTTTTTGTAGTTTAAATTTGCCTGCTTAATGATCGCTGTGAGGAGAAGAGCACTCACGAGAGAAAGAGGCTCATTTGCATGGTGTCATGTGATTGGTGAGGCTGCAATGATTCCTGCCCCCAAGCCAGCTTTACAGTGACTGCCCAGCATTTGAGAGGGAGTGTGAGTGTAGTGTGTGTACTGGCTTATTGGAGGAGCGTTGCGGTGACTGAAAGTGCTGTAAAAGTTTCAAAAACTGACTTTTTTATCTAAATTCGGGCTCAACCCACATCTCAATTGATTGGATTGTGAGTGTGGTGATTGGAAGGACGATCGGCAGGACTGCCAACCCACTTCTGTTCAGAGGCCTCCAAGACTGGCTGCAGGCCGTTTTCCATCGCAGCAAACAACTACTGATAATAGTGAGTACCAACAGAAATAATTGCTCAAACAAGTGATTTTTGCCAAAAGCCAGATGAATCTGTGTGCAGCAGTGTAGTCGCATTTTGCAAACAAAAGACTGTGTCAAGTTTTACCAGCAAAAGCCAGCCTGTTAAGCCATCAACTGTGAGCATAGTTATGGGTTCAGCATCAGTTTAAAGTTTCAAAGGCATGAGAGAGACTGTGAGTTGCATCAATTTATGCAGCACTAATTACAGGCAATCCTGTGCTTGGAATACTGAGGCTTTAAGGGACTGTGAGCTAAAGCAATGTTTTCAGCAAGTGAACAGTCCATGGCAAATCATATAAATGTGCTAGGAAAAGAAGAGTGCAAGTTTGTGCAGTTTTGAGCAAAGTTATCAGTAGAGTGTGTAAATTGGATGCGCAGTGTCTTGACCCAATTTCAGAAAGTTGATGCACAGGAGTGCTGCCTCCGCCATAACAGGGTGGAGTAGTAATGTAAACACAGCAGCAGAGGAGCCATTGTAAAAGCAAAAGAAAGTGTTCAGTGATGCGAGACTTTCAATAACAGTGAGCGTTTGTTTGTTTTTCTCTGCAGTCATGGCCTCAGGACCGGCCCGCTACCCGGCTCATGCCCAGGCTGTGGTAGCAGCAGAAATAAACAAGTTAAGGGACATTGAGAGGTGTTTCTATGGAGGACAACTACCTCCTCATATAGCGATTCCTGGATACCCAGTGCAAGTGTGCTTAATATGCTTAAATGCTAGAAGGGACGTCTTCATGGTACATCACTGTTCGGGGTGCTTAGAGAAATACAGCTTGTTTAAAGCACCCAAGATTCATTTGGCTCCCACATGGACAAAAGTTCAAGATTCTGCAGTTGGCAGCACACAGCACCAGATGGAGCCTGTTGGAGAAGGCCCCTCGAGGAAGTGTGGCACAAAGCTAGAGGGTGCAGATTTGCAGACAGAACAATATGCTGATGTTTCGGATGCTGGATTGCAGAGAGACAATTCAGATAAAGCATCAGTAGACCCTTGGAGAGGGGCCTAGCCCAAGTCTCATAGGAGAAGATGAGGTAAGGGAGGCCTTTGAATAGGCGGTATCGACCTCCGCGCCCAGCGAAGAATGGATAGTCTCAGGAGAGAGGACGACTGCTCACTCCTGGACACAGATTCTCATTGAGGAAGAAGAAGAGGGGAAACCTATGTGGCCTTGTGAAAAAGGAACGGGTACACAGCCTCAAGCTCTTGCCTCAGAGGAATGCATGGAAGAGAGTGGTGATGCCACTGCCCTGGCTGTGCAAGAAGAAGAAGCCAGGGATCCATTTTTTGTCTTGTTGAGAATGCATAGCTGGAAAAACCAGGACTGGCCATCCTCAAGCCAGGCCAGTGGTTTCAGGTTGACTAAAGCTAGAAAAGAGGAGAGACTGGTTCGTAGGAAGGTGAATGAAATCAATGGGATGTCCTTTCCTACCTTTCCTTGGAGAGTCTGGGAGGAGATTGAGAACAGAAGGAAATCCTGGATCTGGGCCGAAGCAATGAAATGTGTGCATCCTGGTGCAAACAAGTATGTCAGGAACAGAATGTTTCATGAAAAATACAGCCAGTGGAAAAAAGGCAGGACACTGTTTATTGACACTGTTCGAATAGTGGATGGAGAGGGATGTGAAACCTTTCACAGTGTGAATTATTTGCACCCAGATGAGGTAATAATTCAAGCTCCTGACCCATGGTACTATTGGCCTCAATGCAAAGACCTGCCTGCAAATGTGCCCATGCCTACCAACTGGAAAGCAGAGCAGTGGTAGCCAGTGCTGCTACTCCAGCCATTGCAGTGCCTTTGTTGTTCCACCAGTATGGACATCCAGGACTCAGGTGCCCCACATTCATCAGTTCTACAGTGTACTGACCTTCCAGAATCCATCAACTGGCCCACCAGATGACTTCAGATCCAGAGAGGATGCCAGCCCAGCTGTATCCTGATTCATCGCCTGGTGATCGGATGACGTCAGATCAGTTGTTTTCCTTTTTGTTCCTGTTCCAAGGTTCCATCTCCAGAGATGGCATCAACCCAGCAGTTTCTAGGTGTGCCCTCCTGTCATTCCCAGAAGATGTCCGCCCATCTGTATCGGAAGAATGCTGCCAGGGAGAGTCTTCGGCTAAAGAGCAGGTCGGTGTGTTGTTCATTCTACAAGGGACTGGTAAGTCCAAACTTTTCTATTCTTATGACATTGCAGTACACACCCTACACTAGCAGACTCCAGATGTGTGAACCATCCTCAAAGACTCTCCCCTTCAGGACTTTGGCCTGCTATAACTGTGCTTCACTGGGCTCCGGCCCGGGAGAGACTCTTTAACGGACTAGTCTTCGGGCACTGTGGTCACTAGATGGGACTTTTAGGGCACTCCATCCCCAATTGTGTATTGTAAATAATGTCATTCTTTTTCTACTGTTTTCTAATGTTTATACTGTTTTTTTACCTTTTCTAAAAAGAAAACAATCTTTTTGGGATTCTCCAGTGTTTTGATGGTAGGGGTTCAGATAGACTGTGTATGCAGATTAAGAGTGTGTGTTGTCTTTCTTTTTCTTGCAGGTATTCCTGAAGAAGATAGAAGAGAAGACAAGAGGAGGAGGAGGGGCTCATCGGAGTTCCTCACTAGTACTTTAGTGTGTAGTATTTAAAGTACTGTTGTTGTTGTTGTTGTCATTACTGTGTAGTAACCCTTTTCTTCCACAGGTATGGTTGTGGGGGAGTGAGGAAGTAATGTAATGGTTGGTATTAGCTCCTGCTGTGTGGTTGCAAGGTGCCCACGGTTGGAGAGGTCCCCTGTTTGTTTGTTTTGGGATTTGAGTTGAAGGCAAATAGGTTTTCCCTAGAGAGCTAGGGGGGATAGACAGACTGTGGCCCTGACCTGCAGTAGGGGTTGCAGTGCTGATCTATTAGGGCTATGTTATGGGCAGTTCTACTGGAGCCACTAGGCACCCATAGTTAGTGGGTAGAATAGAGGCTGATATGTCAGCCAAAGGCCTCTAGGCCCTTAGTGTTGCCTGCCTGTGCTAGCACATGGTAGGAGGGAGCCAGATCACCCCTCCTCCTCAGGTAGCACATAGGGTCAGGTGGCCTAAGCTGGGTAAATAATGACTGCGGACAGTCATTTTCCTGGCCCAGGGTGAGTGTAACCCCCCTGTTACCCGGGGTTACTATAATCCCAGTAAGACCTAGTAGTAGGCAGGGAAGGCAGCTTGTGAAACACCAGTTAAATGGATTTCACACTGTCTTACTCTTTTCTCAGTCTCAGCTGAGACTGAGGGATGACATCACCATAGAACTCTCGCAGCTGCATGAGCCACACTGGAATCTGCAATTGGAAGTTAGGATAGAATGTTGGGGAGTTTGAACACAGAGAGTCTGTGTGCAGTCTTGAAGAGAGGAGCAGCACAGCAGTCTGTGGACAGGTTCTCTGAGCCTAAGCTCTGTCATAGAGCTACTGTAAGGGGAGGTGTGTGTTTCCACCAAAAGAGCCCAGTGGGTTCAGAGCCTGAGGGCTGAAGTGTTGAAGAAGTGTTCTTGATTCTTAATCTGCATTACCAGAAGTGCGGCCCTGTGGGGGTCCGTCTATGTTTTGTTTGTTCTGCTTGGATGTGAATAAAGCCACACTTTAGAATCCCATTCCTGGTATTGGACATTACAGTTATTGCTTCCTGTGTTTGGAATTACTTGGGTGCCCCTGTGCAGAGTAGCTAAACCTAGCCCTTGTGCCGAGTAACCTATTCCTCCCTGAACTCAGTCCCCACCTGGTACTGCTGTCAGATTCAAACAGCATACCACCTGTCGTTTGCAAAAAGGCAGGGGGGGTGGGGGTTACACATGTCGCTGTGGAAGTGCAGGGCCCTCTGAGCCCTGCACTTACATGTGTAGGGCAAGTGTGATGAAACTGTAAGCATAGCCATGTTATTACCCCGCCTGATGTACCCTGTACCAAAAAATGTCAAATTCCCGCCAAAACTTAAGTCTGCAAAACAACAATGCCATTCTGTGCCACAGGTGCGAAAACACATTTTGGCCAGGGTCTGAAAAATTACAGCTGTGACATACATTTGGTGGGGTACTAGCAGGTGTATGTTAAAAATTTGGTTTCAGAATATTTAAAATTCCCGTAGTTATGAGCGTGAGTAAAGAAGTTGCAATGAATGGCCATAACTATCCCAAATTTTCAACATAGCCTTCTTATGACCCCACCTCATGAACAGTATGACTGTCATTATACAACTCATGCCTGACAGGTGATTTCACCAACTGACCATGAAATAACCTTTCTGGTGGCAGTTGTGTAACAACAGTCACATTGTTCATGAGCTGGGGTCCCCGAAAGGCCGTGAAGAAAAGTTGGGGTCAAAATCTCAAAAAATGCCAAAGTTATGCAAAAAAGTTGAAACCACCACTGAAAGAAGTGGAGGGGAAGGTTAGGGAGAAAAAGATAGCATTCAAGAAGTATAAGGAAACTTAGAAGGAGCAGGACAGAGAACTGTACCAGTTAAAGCAGAAGGAAGTGGGGAAGGCAGTCAGAATAGCAAAGGCCTAAACCGAGGAAAAGATTGCCAACTCGGTTAAGAAGGGGGATAAAACCATTTATAGGTACATTAAGGAGCAAAGAAAGACTAAGGCAGGGATACTGAGGCTGAATAAAGAGGAAGGTGGTTGGGCAGAGAGTGACAGTGAAAAAGCAGGGACACCGAATGAATACTTCTGCTCAGTATTCACAATGGAAAAGCAGGGGGAGATACCTAATCCAGTCAATAAAAGCACTCTGGATAGGGGGGTTGATGTTAGTCCTTTCTCAGAAGAAATGATTCTGAAAGAACTCTTAAAACTAAAGGTGGATAAAGCAATGGGGCCTGATGGGATTCACCCCAGAATTCTAAAAGAACTAAGGGAAGAACTAGTAATACCACTGTCTGACATTACCTTCCCGCTGTGAATCCATGCTGCCTTGGATCCTGTGCCCCACTGGCCTCTAGGTACTCAACAATCCTTTCCTTCAGAAGTGATTCCATTCTTTTCCCTACCACTGAGGTCAAACTGACAAGTCTGTAGTTTCCTGCCTCTGTCTTACAGGAAGTAGGCTGTTGGTTAACTAGAATCTGCAGCTTATCCAATAGGTAGGGAAATGGGCAGACTGGGTGGGCCAAGTGGTCCTTATCTGCCGTCAAAGTCTATGTTTCTATGTAACAAAGTCCAAGAGGTAGCATCTTTCAAAAAAAGAGGTGTGCAAGAACAAGGGGGCACAATTTGAAGATGGGGGGGCAGCTCAGAGGTAATTTAAGGAAGTATTGTTTCACAGAGAGGGTTGTGGATGCATGGAACGGCCTTCTGGAGGAGGTTGTGGAGTCAAAAACAGTGGTGGAATTCAAGCATGCATGGGACAGTCATAAGGCAATTCTAGGGGGTTGGGGTAGGAAGAAATAGGCTGCTGGTTAACTAGAATCTGCAGCTTATCCATTAGGTAGGGAAATGGACAGACTCGGTGGGCCAAGCGGTCCTCATCTGCCATCAAATTCTATGTTTCTTTGTTTCTATGTTACCCTTTTTAATAAATCATGGTACCTGAGGACTGGAGGAGGGCGGATGTGATTCCCCTTGACAAAAGTGGGAGCAAGACAGAGGCAGGAAACTACAAAGATAGATATGTATTACACTACTGCACCTGTATAATATATATATATATATATATAGTCATTGGAAAAAAACTTTATTACTGTATCAGTTAGGGTTGTCATTACAGCAACAAAAGTTTGGAAATTCAATGTTAGGGTTAGCAATCCTACTCCCCCCAGTCTCCACACACCAACAGGCATCGGCGTGTGCCTTGTGGTTGTCAGCCCTACTTCTCACCCTATTCAATTTGTAAGGAAGCTGAGTGGTACAGTATAGGCCAATGAGGTGAAAGGCACGATGACCCCAAGGCACACCCCAATGCCAGTTGGTGTGTGGAGAGTGGGGGTGGGGGGAGTAAGGTTGATAACCCTAACACTGAATTTCCAAACTTTTGTCATTGTAATGACAACCCTCACTGATGCAGTAACAAAGTTTTTTGCAATGAATTTCCCTTCTTATGAGAAGGTGTAATGGTACTCGCATGTGGTTGTCTGGGCCCTGCACTCCCATCATACATACATTTTGTAATTGTCTCCGATTTTTGCTCCCATCTATACATAAGTGTACTGATATTTTAATGATATCACATCTCCATGTCGGGGCCCTGCACTCCCACTACTGCATAATGTAGAGTCCTGCACTCCCATTATTGCATAATGGAATCCAAATGTGGGAAGGGCCCTGCACTCCCTTGTACTCATACTATAAGTATAGAGACACAGTGCATGCCTAAAGCCATTCTGGGTAACCCTTGTACTGCACAAGTTGCAATATCTCAGGAACCATAGGAACTTTGGAAAAACTTCCTTCACAGTTGTATGGCAATGGGATGCTTGCAGCATACCTCTTGCCTCATTAATCAGGGACACATCTTTAAAACAATGGTACTATTCAATCTGCTGATGGAATAAGAGGATTAGCTAACAGGCTCCCGGAGGGTTGTGAGGGCTGGAGGAAGCACTGCCTGCCCTCCCCACAGACCACATCGGACCGAGACTCGGGGGCCCCCGGACTACAGTCGCTAACAGGCTCCTGGAGGGTCGCGTGGGCTGGAGGAAGCGCTGCCTGCTCCCTCCCTAAGCAGACTGCATCAGACTAGGACTCTGGCCCCGGACTACCGAATTAAGGTACGGCGAACACACGGCTGCAGGAGCAGCACCAGCCTGCAGCAGTTCAAGGCGCATTGTTTGATTTGGCGCCAAAACATTTGAAAAGCTGGACAAACTGCCTTTAAAGAAAAAAAAAAGCTGCCTTTAAATTCAGAAAGTCAGTGCAACACTGCAGATTGTTTTTCTGTGCTTGTTTTTCTGTGCTGCACTTTCCCATAGAGTTTTAATTTTCTTGCAGTAGAAGAAGTACTTTAAGACAGTTTACCATAAAGACATTAGAATTGCAGTCACTATTGAGTAAGCTGTTTGCATTTGTTCTTACCTTGCCCCGCCTCCTACAGCTCTGCTATAATAGTCTCCCCTCTCTCCCTTAGCTAACAGGCTCCCGGATGGTCGCGAGGGCTGGAGGAAGCACTGCCTGCCCTCCCCACAGACCGCATCGGACCAGGACTCGGCCCCCCCCCCCGGACTACTGAATTAAGGTAAGGCGAACAGGCAGCTGCAGGAGCAGCACCAGCCTGCAGCAGTTCAAGGCGCATTGTTTGACCCCGCCCTCCACCACCACCCTTGGTCGGCTCTGTATTATATAAGTGGTTCTGCAGCCTCACATGACACCACTCAGCCCGCTTTTCCACCTGCAAGTTACACCTGCTGAACACTAGGGGGATCCTGCCTGCCAACACCTATTCCCCTTCATTTATCTCATACAGCAATATGTCTCTCTTAGGTCTCTGTATACTCACATTGCTCCTCACTATCCTATCCCCCCCCAACATCCCTGCCAAAAATCTCTCTAACACCCCTGTATACACACATCTGCCAGAATCTCAGCCACCCAAAGCTCAGCCCCCCACTACTCATAGCCTTCCCATCTGCCTTCCGCTCACCACTAGTGTACCACACACTCTGGACCACCCTACCGCCCCACCACATCCACCACCGGTGCCCACCCCCCCAATACACAGTGGTCGGTGGTCTCCCTCTGTCCTAGCCCTACCCATCCTTAACTCCCTACCCATCCCCTGCACTGCCCCCCCAGATCCTAGCATCTGCCCAAGCACCCCTACCACTACTGCCGTAGTCCTTTTCTCCGACTCACCATCCTACTCCTCCTGCTCTCTGGGAATGTCCACCCTAACCCAGGACCAGGACCAGCTGCATCGCCCCCTACAGGTCATGGACTCCGCATTGCCTCCATGAATATCTGCAGTCTCCCAAGGAAGACTGCTGCACTCCAGTGTTGGGTCTCTCAACACAAGCCCAACATTCTTGCCATAGTGGAGACCTGGCTCTCTCAATCAACTCCAGACTCTGCTGTCTCCCTTCCTGGCTTCACCCTCTTTATAGAAGATTGTGAGGGTAAGCGTGGTGGCGGATGCGCAGTCTACCTAAGTAACTCCCTCCTGGTCACGTACTACCTACCCCCAAGCTCGACCACGGGGCCCAAGCCATCACTCTAAAAATCACCCCTGACCCAGGCCATGACATTCTTTACCTTACAACCACCTACGTACCCCCACGTGTACAAAATCAAGCTATCCGCTCCCTCACCGACTATCTCTCTACCCTGCCACACAATGCTGAACAGCTTGTCCTTGGCTCCACTTCAACACAAATTAAGGACAACTTCACAGCCCTTGACCTATCTCAATTAGTGACTCGGCCCACCAGATTTAACCAATCAAGTGGGACCAGCTCCCTACTAGACATCGTGCTCTCAAACCGCCCACACAAATTAAAGGCTGTTAACGTCCTAGCCAACTCCCTCAGTGACCACTCACCTATTCTCTGCTTGTGGTCCTCCCTCATGCTCAATCCTGCGTACAAAGCAACCCCCTGTCGACGCTTCCACCCTGGGGGCCTTGACAAGCTAAAGCAGTACCTTGCCCAGCTCGACTGGTACCTGATCTCCCTCGCAACGGATATAGATACTACTCTAGCCATCCTCATCAGTGCCTTCTGCAAGGCCTGTGACATCTTTGCCCCTGTCACCAACACCCACTCCAAGACAGACACACTGCTGCCTGGATTTCCCCCTCCCTGATCCAACAACTGAAGCAGCGTGATAACCTATGGCACATTGCTGTAGAGAACAGCAGGTCAGCAGACAGGCAAGCCTATAATGCAGCTCGCAACCAGTGCACCTGGGCCATACGACAAGCCAAAGCCAACTACTATCAAACCACCTTGACCTCTTCCTGGGGCTCTGCCCGAGCCTTCTGGGATAACATAAAGGAGTTAAATGGGAAGACCCGCTCCCCTCCTCCCCCCTCGCAGGTGGTTCTTAATGGCACAATTAATACTGACCTATCTTGTGTCGCTGACTGCCTCAATACAACTTTTTCTGACCTAAGTGCAGTTTTTCCTGCCCACTTCTTTGACCCCATCCCTGTAACCAACCACCCAGCTGTTTCTCATCCCCCTTTTCTCTTCAGGGCTATCTCCCCCCACGATGCTAAACCACTCCTCCTAAAAGCCCTCTCCTTCCATAACCTGAGCTGTGACCCCCTTGACTCCAGGATACTCCGCCTGACACTGGATGTCATGCTAGCCCCCCTCACTGACCTTCTTAATCGATCCCTGTGCCTCGGCCAATTCCAGAGTGCATGGAAACAGGCTGAAATCACCCCATCCATAAAAATGGAGAACGCACAGTACCAAACAACTACAGACCTATCTCCATCCTCCCCCCCAAAGACTCTGGAGAAAATAGTATCCACACAACTCGTGGATTATCTATCCAACTACAACATACTGTGCCCAGAGCAACATGGCTTCCGCCCTGGTCACAGCACTACCACAGTCCTACTGTAGTTTTCCCACCAAATACACTCTGCACTTGACACCGGGGAGATTGCTGGGGCAGTGTCCATTGACCTATCCAAGGCCTTCAACACTGTGAGTCACCCATTAATGCTTGACACCCTCCGTCAGCTGGGATTCTCATCTGGCCCTCTGGCCTGGTTCTCCAGCTACCTCTGGGATAGATCCCAACGGGTCAAATTAAATGGAATCCTATCTTCTGCACTGCCTGTATGCCCACAAGGCTCCATCCTGGGCCCTACATTATTCAGTCTCTTTTTAAACACCTTTCCCAGCTCTTGCACAGGCAAACTGCTTCTATATGCCGACGATGCAGTCCTAGTTGCCTCACACCCCGACCCACTCACCCTCCAGAGCTCCCTGCAACTCTCCTTCAGCCAAGCTGAAAAATGGTTCCTCGACCATTGCCTGGTTCTGAACCTCAAGAAGACAAAATCTATGATCTTTGCACACCAACAAAGTAACTCCAAAAATGCTCCCCTTTGCATCATTCCCAGCACCCTCCACCCACTTGAGCAGGTATCAACATACAAATACCTGGGCATCACCTTCAACTCGGCTTTCTCCTTCCATGCCCATGTCAGTGCTTTGTCCTCTGCCATGAATGCCCGGATTGGACTCCTCTACCGTCACAAAGACTGCCTCCCTGAGTTCGCCCTATGGCTGGCTATCACTTCCTCCATCCTGTCTTTGGTTGACTATGGACTCTCCACCACTGCAGCCGCTGACCCCACTGCCCTCACCAAAGTACAGACCTCTATCAACAAAGCCTGCAGGCTCCTGACCGGTGCCCCCAGCAGAACTCACACATGCCAGCTCTACTTCACCTCAAACATACTCAATCTTGAAGAATGCCTGCAATATCACACCTGTATACTGGCTAAAAAGGCTCTACTAGGGCTATGCCCCCCCAAGGAGAATCCACATCGCTTCTACGGGCCTCCCACTCGGTCGCCACCCATAATACTACCAAAGCCACCTTCCAGGTGCCTAGAGCCAGGATCTCACTCGCCCAAAGGTCCTTTCACCACAGAGCACCATCCTGGTATAACTCCCTCCCCATGCACATCACAAACATCTCCAAAACTGGCCCCTTCAAAACTGCACTATGCAAACACCTCACTAGCACTCAGAGCTGTATATGCCTATCATAGGGCTTTCTGAGGGCGCCTTTCAAAACCAACCTGTCCCTATAGTATTATGTATGCACTAGTTTTCTCGATTAGCCTGTTTTCAGTCTGTACACCACACACTGTATCTTGTGTGACCCACAGGGACCCCAAATGACTTATTGTTGTGTGCTCTTCTGCAACTTGCCTATGTTTACTTGCTCTTTGAAATGCCTGCTATGTATGTTGTTTGTATCTCACCTGTACTGTTCCCCACTGTCTTGCTTCACAAATATATTGTCTCCCCCCCCCGCGACGAGATGCCTTTGTAAATGAGTCTTTGACTCAAAGGTTTGTAAATCCGATATATGAATTAATTAAATAAATAAATAAATTCATGTCCTGGCCACCTTAATGTGTGCTTAGTACTCCTACTCACTTAACAAAAAATCTATATCTCGAACTGTTTTCAAGATATAACCTCCAAAAGGTGCCACGACCACCACAGTTTATCTTATGGGAAAATATGCAAATTTGGAGTGCTATAACTATTGAACCAGTGTCCAATTCATCACCAAACCAGCAAAGGGCACATCTGTGGGGCAAGGGCTTACCACTCTGCAAGTTTCAGCTCAGAAGTCCTAATCATTTTCTTGTTATGAAGTGGCAAATAAATGGCCCTAACTCTCACCCCATCACATGTGTAAAGAAGCTGAGGAATAGAAGAATGGGGTGAGAGTTAGGACCGATGACCCCAACATGCACCCCGATGCCAGTTGGGGGAGTGGGCTGGAGGGGTCCAAGGGGGCTTTCATCCCTAACACCAAATTTCCTCACTTTTGTCACTGTGGAACAATCCTAACTGATGCTTTAAACAGAGTTTTTTGCCTCTAATTCCCCTTCTTTTTGAGAATGACGATGAGAAATAGTGAATGTAATGCGGCGGTGGGAGCATGGGACCCTTCGGGATGGATTCATTCACATAGCTGGAATGTGTAGTATGGTATGGGCTGCACGCCCATTGGCTCACACTGTGGACCAATGGACGTACATCCCTACCTCTGGTGTCAGTCGGCAGGTGGCGGGGCAGCAGGCGGGTGGGGTGCTGCTGCCCACCGCTGACCGGGGAGAGCGGGTCGTGGGGAGATCAGTGGGTGGGTGGGGAGGGGTCCGCTGGACCACCAGGGATATTGGACACAATTTTTTACACAAATGTCCATGATCGGGCTGGCAGCAGTCCACTGGACCACCAGGGATATTGGACATTATTCTATTTTACAAAAGCCCATGATCGGGCTGTGAGTGGTCCACTGGACCACCAGGGATATTGGATTTGATTTATTTTTACTTAAGCCCGCAATCGGGCTGACAGCAGTTCACTGGACCACCAGGGATATTGGACATTATTCTCTTTTACAAATGCCTGCGATCGGGCTGACGGCGGTCCCTGGACCACCAGGGATATAGGACACTATTTATATTTACTAGCGCCCGCAGTGATTGGGCACGTGGGAGCGTGCCATACTGTGGGGGCGTCAGTCCCTATTGGCTGCTGCCTGGCAGGTGCCAGGCACAAGTCACCAGGGACTGGCGCACCCGCATGCAAATGGGGCCATAATGACATGCAAATAGCCCCATTTGTGCCCTGCATACGTTATGGCCCCATTTGCATGTGCACTTTTGAATATCGCGGTTGCTGTGTATAGTGCAATGGAACTTGCACTAGCACATCCCCCTGCTCCACTCTGGCCACTTGTGCTGGTGCAGTGCCACTGCGCCATGCACACTGCGGGTGGCCAGGGTGTGATACTCAACGATGCTGTGCCATGGCGCAGCTCCATTGAATATCACCTAGTCAACGACCCTGCACAGCCAAGTTGCACTGCGCCCAGTCTTGCACCACAGCCTGGTGCAGTTTGAATATCTGGGCCAGTGTGTACAAAGAATGTATGCATTGTAATGGGCATCAAAGCTTAAAACGAGCATTGGAAGCACTTAATTGCTAATATCTCAGCAACCGCATGACATAGGAAAAAAACTTTAATTTCGCAGAAATCAATGATTTTCCTGGCTAGGTTTTGTTGTTACTATGCAGCTCACAGCAAAAAAATCTGTATCTCGCATCATTTCCGAAATACAAGCCCCGAAATGTGCGGCGTACGCCACCATGTTAGTCTATGGGGGAAAATGCCAACTTCAGAGTACTGTAACTTTGGAGCCATGCAATATTTTTTCACCAAACCACCAAAAGGCACATCTGTGAGATGTTGGCTGCATCCCATCCATATTTCAGCTCAAAAGATCAAGCTGTTCTTTTGCAGCAGGGTGGCAAAGAACTGCTGTCATTCTGACCATGGTCTGAAAAAGTAGTGTCGTGATTTGTGAAAGTGTCGTGAGTGCAACACTACTTTGTGACACTACTTTTTCAAGAAATTCAAAAAACATATTTCTAGGGTGTTTAACCCCAAAATAAAGACATGCCTAGCATCCTCAGGGCTCGACTAGGTAAACACAAAAATAATTGTGTCCCTAGATGGTCCCAATTTTAAATGGCAAGCATTTTTCTGATCATGAACTGAAAACAAAATGGCAGATTTGCAACACTACTAGGCCATTTGCGACACTAAAAAGTGCATTTGCGGCACTGTCAAATTTTTTGTCAATTTTTCCCATTGACTTATAATGGGAACTTGTTTTTTGAATAACTTTTGAACCGTTTAATATTTTTTCATGAAATTTTTCAAAGACACATCAGGGACCCCTGCTGCATGTTTCCTGAAGTTTTCAGACCAGTCGCATAAACTGTGCGACCTGTAGGAGAGAGCAAAGAATTCACCAGAAACCGTAGACGCATGCACAGATCACACTTAATAACTACACAGCTGTATATCTGACTGGTATAAAAGTTGGCAGTTCCCAAGATGTATGCTTCTTGATCATGCATTCCAAATTTCAAGCAAATCCATTGAATGGCGACAAACTTATTAAGGTGCAAAGTTTAACCCTTTAACCTTAAAAGTGCTACTCAACCCTAACTATGGTAGCACTACAGTGCTTCCTTAATATATATATATATATTAATTAGAGGCAAAAACTCCATTTAATGCATCAGTTAGGGTTGTTCCACAGCAACAAAAGCAAAATTCTGTGTTGGGGTTGAAAGCCCCCTTGGACCCCCAGCCCACCCCCAACTGGCATGGGGTGCACATTTGGATCATCGGCACTGCTCTCATCCCATCACATGTGGAAAGAAGCTGAGGTATAGGAGAATGGGGTGAGAGTTAGGACCAACAACTCCAACGTACACCCCGATGCCAGTTGGGGGGTAGGCTGGGGGTGTCCAAGGGGGCTTTCAACCCTAACACTGAATTTCCTTGCTTTTGTCACTGTGGAACAACCTTAACTGATTCATTAAATGGAGTTTTTTGCCTCTAATTTCCCTTCTTTTTGAAAATGAGGGAGGACGATAAATAGTTAATGTAATGCGGTGCCAGAAGCACGGGGCCCATGTGATGTCTTGTCACATAGTAACAGGAACAGCAATACAAATGCAAGCACCAACAGTTACAGAGATGGTAACGCAAACGTTAAAGCAAACGTTAATAGAAACGCAAGCGCAAAGTGACGGGGAAGCAAACAGTGACGCAAACAGACATGCAAGTATGTACAAACATGCAACTGGTAATGTGCACAGTGATGGCACTGATATTTTAAATGCAAATGTTAAGTGTTACAGCAACAAGAATGGCAAAAGGAACAGGGACGTAAATGTGAATGCAAGCTCACACGTAAAAGCAAACCGTAACAAGCACAGGCACGGTACCACAATTGTAAATGCAAACGGTAAAGTTAACATGAAGAATAATGCCAAAGGAAACAGAAACAGAAATGGGAATGGAATCACATAAAGAAAAGCAAACCGTAACATGCATGGTCACAGAACTGCAATTGTAAACGCAAATGGTAGCAGTAACAGCAATAATAACGCCAAAGGATAGAGAAATGCAAACTCAAATGCAAGCGAGTACAGAAATGCAAACCGTTATGCGCACGGTCATGATACCACAATTGTAAATGCAAATGGTAACAGTAACAGCAACAATAACGCCAAAGGAAACAGAAACGCAAACAGAAACGCAAGCGCATACGGAAACACAAATCATAATGCGCAGGTATGGTACCACAATTGCAAATGCAACTGGTAATGGTAACAGCGCGTAACACCAAACAACGCACAGAAATGCAAGCAAGCAAAGCATAAACCATAAGCAACGGTGGCGAACGGAATAGTGCCTTGAACGGTAATGGAAACGCAACTGGAAATGCTAATTGGCACAGTAACGAAAGGGCACACCTTTCTTTTCCCCAAAAACTGCATTGAAAAACACAGTGAAAACAAAGAATGTATACATAACAATGAGCCTCGGAGCAGGAAATGAGGACTTGAAATATTAAATTGCTTATATCTCAGGAACCGTACGACGTAGGAAAAAATGTAAATTTCATATGAATTATGAATTTCCTGGCTAGTTTTTTACTTAGCCCACACTTAGGGAAGCTAAGTGATTTTGCAACAAAAAGTCTGTATCTCGCACCGTTTCTGAGATACAGGCCCCGAAAGGCGCGACGGATGCCGTAATGTTATCCAATGGGAAAAAGTGTCAACTTCAGAGTGCTGTCATTGTGCTGCCCTGTAATATTTTTTTCACCAAACCACTAAAAGGCACATTTGTGGGATGTTAGCTTTCTTCCCTTCAAATTTCAGCCCAAAACTCCAAACCATTATTTTGCAGCAGGGTGGCAAAGAATTCCTGTAACGTGGCAGACACCGTAATGTTATAATATGGGAAAAAGTGTCTACTTCAGACTGCCGTAACTTTGCAGCCCTCCAATATTTTTTCACCACACATCAGTTGCATGTTGGCTGTCTTCCCTCCACATTTCAACCCAATAGACCAAACCGTTCTTTTGCAGCAGGGTGGCAAATAATTCCTGTTATTTTGGGCATAGTGTCACAAAATAGTGTCACAAATCGCGACGCTTTCACAAATGAAATCATGAAAGTGCCGTGAGTGCGACACTACTTTGTGACACTACTTTTTACAAAAATTTGAAAAACATATTTCTGGGGTGTTTAACCCCAAAATAAAGACACGTCTACCATCCTCAGGACTCGACTAGGTAAACATAAAAAGAATTGTGTCCCTAGATGGTCCCAATTTTAAATGCCAAGCATTTTTCTGATCACCAACTGAAAACAAAATGGCGGATTTGTGACACTACTAGGGCCATTTGTGACACTAAAAAGTGCATTTGCGACACTGTCAAACATTTTGTCAATTTTTTCCCATTGACTTATAATGGGAACTTATTTTTTGAATAACTTTTGAACCATTTAATATTTTTTCACAAAATCTTCAAAAGGCACAATGGGGACCCTGGCTACATGTTCCCTGAAGTTTTTGGACCTGTCGCACAATCCATGCAACCTGTAGGTGCGAGCAAAGAATTCACAAAAACCATAAACGCGTGCACAGATCTCACTTGATAACTCCGCAGCTGTATATCCAGCCACTACAAAAGTTGGCAGATCCCAAGACATATGGTTCTTGATCATGCTTTCCAAAATTCAGGCAAATTCGTTAAACAGTGGCAAAGTCATTAAGGTGCAAAGTTTGACCCATTAGCCTTTAAAGGGCTACTCAACCCTAACTGTGGTAGCACTGCCATGCTACCATAATATATAAACTTTGTTAATTCAACAGTTAGGGTTAAAAGTGACAAAAGTAGGGAGATGTGATGTTAGGGTTTCCAGCCCTAACACCCACCCCCACCCTGCAGACAGCAACAGGAAAAACCATTACAGTTTCACCTCTCCTGCATCTTCGCAAATCAGGCGTGGGGAGTACCTTGCAGTTGTTAACACTAACACTCACCCCATTCCATCGGTAAATACAGTAAGGAGAGATATGTGGAGTATGTGAGAATGAGGTGAGAATTAAGGTTTACAATGCTAAGGTGCACCCCACACCTGATTTGTAAAGACACAGGAGAGATGAAACTGCAATGCTTGTTCCTGTTGCTGCCTGCAAGGGGGATGGGGTGTTAGGGCTCATAACCCTAACATCACATTTCCCTACTTTTGTTACTTCAACCCTAACTGATGCATTAACAAAGTTTTTTTGCAATGAATTTCCTTGCTTTTTTGAGACAGTGTAACTGTATACTCATTTGCCTATGGGAGCACAGGGCCTTCTGAGCCTGTGCGTCCATCACTCTATAGATGCATGCATTATGTTGGTGTGGAAGCGCAGGGCCCTCTGGGCCCTGCAAGCTACCATTTCTGGCAAAACAGCAATTTATTTGCTTGGCTTGTTAAATGAGAGACCAACTTATTCTGCCCTTGTATAACACTCTGGTGAAGCCATATCTACAATGTAGACTTCGCTACTGGTGCCCAGACCTCAAAAAGTATATTATCCTACTGCAGAACTTCCAGAGGATGGCTTTGAAGATGATAGCGGATCACCCTGGTAAGGCATAGTATGAGAGGTTTAGGGCACTGAACATCTACTCAGTACAGAACAGGACAGAGAGAGGGGACATGACTGAGACCTTCAAGAACTGGAAACAGATAAATAACATGAATGCAGAAGCTCTCTTTAACTTAAGTGGCAGCCATAACATGAGAGGCCACAGTGTTAAGAGGCAGGCAGGGAGGTGTAGGAGCAAATTGACAATGCATTTCTTCACACAGAGGGTGGTGGAAACTTGCATTACGCTGTACTTCAAGAGAGGCTAGAATAGCCAGAGGGGTAAAGTATTCTCCATGAGCAGTAAAGTTGGGAAGCATGGGAGGAGTGAGGAGGTGGAAGTGGAGCTGACACAGTACATCAACCTCTGGACACTGCAATAGCAGCAGACTACATAAACCAAATTGTCTTCTTCTTTTAGCGTATTCATATTATTGTATGTTCTACTTCACCAACCAAAAGTTGCATTTTGAACGTCAATTTTGTGCTTCATGAACCAGAAGCAGTAGTTTGAACTACATTTTTTGGTTCATGAACCAAACAAAGTGCCTTGGACCACATTTTCTGCTTCAAGAACCAAAGGTACCAGTTAAAACTACATTTTCTGGATCATGAACCAGAATGCCAAGTTAGAGCCACTTTTTCTGGTTCATGAACTAGAATTAATAGTGTGAACCACTCTTCCTGGTTCGCAAACCAGAACAGTTTTAGTTTGAACAAAAAAAAGTGATTTGAACCAGAAATTGCTTGGGAGAGATTGTGAATGTGAGAAATATAAAATTTTAGCAAATTTCCCCATAAACAGACTATACAATCTTGTTCAGGTAAAACATTGTACATCAGGGATGTTTTAGTTTTGCTAAAACTGTCCCTTTACAAGTGTTTTCCAACATCAGTGGTAACATAAATAAAGAAACAAGATGGCAAACGTTGTGAACTAAAAAAAAAAGTTTGTGAGACATGTTTTTGCATTGTGATACATCAGATTTGCAAACCAAAAAAAGCACTTGCAAACTAGAAATGTTTGGTCCGTATGGGACATTGATCTGATACCAATTTTTAAATCCTTATGACTCAGGAACCGTTTAATACTTTTTCACCAGACCTTCAAAAGGCACTACCTCAGCATAGATCACATGGACTCTGACAGTTTTGTGCAGAAATTCAATACCTTGTAGCCTGTACATGAGAGCAAAAAAATGGAAAAAATCCAATATTAAGTACAGGGAAAAATGTGACCTTTTACAAAATAAGGGGTATCCGGACCTCGGAAACCACACAAGGTGCCGTCATGAAACTCTCCATGTTTTGACAACATAGCACACCCATGGAAAATGCAAATTACTGAGCTACTCAGATAAATCCCACCAAAGTTATTAAACTGTAAAGTTAAGGGTTTAGCACTGAGCACTCTATCACAATCCAGACAGAGAGATAGATAGATAGATAGATAGATAGATAGATAGATAGATAGATAGATAGATAGATAGATAGATAGATATAGATATATATAGATATATTTACAAAACTGATGGGTTCTGGCTAGCCTCAGGGATCTATAAATGTAAAAGAGGCTCTTCGTCAGGGACATCAGGGCTAGAAATTAGTGTAAGTTTACGGGTAAGGATGCTGAGGAGCCAGGATACTTAATGCCATGTACTGAGCTGGAAGACCATTAGGCAGCCTTTTAAGGAGGAAAGATTTTAGGTTGCAAGAAGGCACTGTACATATGAAGGTGTGGTGCACCAGAGGTACATCCTGTCCACTCCATGGAAGGGGTCAGTGTGGTCAGTGCAGACTCCTTAACATTGGTGAGGACACAGGCTCTGTATGGTATTTGCAACATGCTGTACAAAAACCTATCTCATTTATAAAACTCATACTGTTGTAAGTCATGCTTTCCAATAGGATCCATGACACCGGCATGACAGCTACGACCATGATGTCCACTACAGCACCGAGAATCCATCAACACCCCCAACCATGACACGACCCCCAACCAACCGGCAACATTGTGACACACACAATGCAGGGGGATACACCCTCCAAATCCCCCTACTATGGATATCTAACTCCACGTCACATAGACAGTGGGGTCAGATATTTACCCTCCATCACCCTAAAGTGTATCATTGCAAAACCTCCATCATTGCTGATTTAGGCACAGTGGGGGGTTCGCTGTGTAGGTGTCACTGTAGTGGCGGCATACCTTTCCAATATACTTACACTAATTTTATATATGTATCCCAAATCATTCCTCTTTCTTCTGCCACCACATAATACAGTATCTTTTTCCAGACAGAAAAATAAAATAAGAAAAACCCTGAAAAAAAAACACCTTTATCCATACAAAAAAAGACTAAACAAGGTCCTCATATAGGAATCTAAGGCTGCTGTACTTTATATCGCTGTGCAACTACATGTCTGTTTGTTGCTGTTATTACTGCAGATGGTACTTAGCTCGTAACTGCATAAACTCTGTATGTTATGATCTCCTGTGTTGAATGTGCCATCTATTAGGCCCAGAACGTGCCTGTAAACAGTCTCTGGGACCATTGTACTTACCCGGTTACCAAATGCAGAATTAAAATATGTCAGTTCATACTACTTTGCTATGATAGCATTCAGGGTTAGCACTTTCCTGCCTCTAAAAAGTAAAGGCAGGTATAGCATGGTAATCACGGGGTCAGGGCACATTGTATGGTTTAGGCTCAAATCTGCCGAGAAGTTCCAGATCACATTATATGTCAAGGCTATCTGCTTATGTGATAAGCAGATAAAAACATGGATGTCATTAGAAAAGAGGTAAGTTTAGACCCCAACGGTGACATGGAGTTTAGCAGGAAAGATCAATGTGCTTCATATTTCCACATCTACAAGACACTTTCAAGCTCTATTAAAGGCACACCAATGCTTCCTGGTGGAATAGCTCAGGTCCAGAAAAAGTCTAACAGTAGTGTTTTCAAAATGTAAGCCTTGTACCTGCATTGTAGCTGACAGCACCTGGTAATGTTCCTTAACACTGGCTGCAATTATTAGATGGTACAAGATAGAGGGTCCAGGTTTGCTGCATGTCAGATTGTTATACAGTATACCTTTTCTATCCAGGGGCCTGCCATTTCTCAGTCCAATCCAAGTTATAGATACAGCCAGTGATGTATAAAATGGAGGAGATCCCCCCTTAGCCACTTCAGGTAAGTTGATCATCCAAATGTTGGAGTTTCAAGTCTGATTTTTAAGTTACTTTAAATGAAGTTTCAAAAATGCTATTTTTCTTCACCAGTGAAGATGCAATTCCATATGCTCTGGTAACCATATAAACTGTCTGTGTGGATCCAACCTGGTCTCAAGGGCTATAACCCTGTTGTTCAAAGGGCCATACTTTGCAAAGCATCTCAATATTGTACGTTAATACCACTGCCAAGACTACTCTTACAGTTGTAAATGTAGTCTCATGCGCATTCTTTGGCTATGAGAACTGCAAACAGAAGGTGAACTGATACCCTAAGAAGGTAATATATTATTGATACACCTTGATCAATAATATTTAATTTTTAAAAAAACCTTACCCAAACATACCCATTTCAAGGGCAGCTGCGCGTGAGATGCTCTTTACAGAATAAGAGTCTCTCATACACGGAGCAAAGGAGCCTTCTGATCGATCAGTAGAGATCCATTGATATCTAATGTAATTAATAAGTACCATAGTAAGTTTTTGACATGTCTCCAGAGGTCTGAGGTGGTGCTGAAGTACCCACTCCTTGGTTCACCCTACTTGCCACTCTGTTTGGACCTAGAAAACCTTTTATGGCCCCTTTTTTATATTCCTGCTCCATTTAAAGTTGGATTTTAGTGCCCATTGGTTTAGATTTAGGTTGCTCAAGTATGAATTTAGGTTAGATGTGTCACAAAGGAAATAATGTAAATATTACCAGAAGTCTCTGAAACCAAGGAGCACCTGAAATGCAGGTCTGTGTCAGAATACTGATGACTCCACCCACATAACCAATTTATTATTCTCTGACTCTTTTGCAGGCAAAATCTGTGAAACCCAGGACAATTATGAATTGCAAGAAGTGGGAGTGATATGTGTATGATGGGATTACAGGTACAAGAATATGTAAAAGGACAAAGAATGTGCAGTTTCTCGTAAAATACTGTAGGCTGTAGGGGAACCAAAACTAAGAAAATTTGCAAAGCATTATTTCTAATAAAAATAAGGAAAGGGGAAATTGTTTAACCAGAAAAGGCACACTAAGCCAGAGTTTGTTTACAGGTGCAACCTGGGAGCACAAGGAAGTTAAGTGACTTGCTCAGGGTCACACAGTATGCAAGTGAGGGCTGATGGGATTTAAATCCAGGTCTCCAGGTTTGCAGCACAGCACATTTAACCACTACACTATACTGCCTCCAAAATAAATATAGAAAAAGCATCATTATATGGAACTGCTAATGGACTGGGCAATCTCAGTAGCCTAGAGTACTAGCAGTCAGAACTGGAAGTGGACTAGGCAATCCCAGTGGCCAAGCGGTCTTGTAGCCAGGCATTTGTAGAGGAGCTTCAGAATTGTTTCGTTGTGCAGTGAATCAAGGAAACTACCAGAGAGGGGGGCTATCTTGGATCTGGTACTCTCCAATAATGATATTGTTAAGGATGTCAGAGTGATCATGGAATCTCTAGGGTACAGTGACCACATACGAACTTATGAAATTGCCAGCAGATACAGGCCATTCAGTCTATCTAGTCTGCTTAAGCATGTAGTACTTCAGTCCATTAGACTGCAGCTGCCTCCCCATATGCTCCCCAATCTCACGACCCCTCCTGGTTTGTACCCTCCCCTTGAATCTGTCCCACTCCCTCTTGAAGCCCCCAACACTCTGCAGCGATTCGACTTCCTCTGGCAGATGGTTCCACCCTACCACCACCCTTTCTGTGAAATAGTGTCTCCTTCATTCCCTCTTGAACCTGCCCCCTGCCAGCTTCATAGAGTGTCCCTTGGTTTCCCTTCCGTCCTTCAGATTGAACATGCATCTGGTGTCTACTCTGTTCAAACCCTTCAGGTACTTGGAGGTCTCAATCATATCCCTTCTCTCCCTTCTTTCCTCCAGGGTATACATATTGAGCTCTCTCGGTCTCTCCTCATGTGGTCTGTCCCCCAACCCCAGGATAATATTTGTTGCCCTGCACTGTACCCCCTCCAGTAGTTTGATGTCCCTTTTCAAGTAGGGGCACCTGAATTGCACCTGAATTGCACGCAGTACACTAGGCGCAGTGTTACCAGAGACCTGTACAGGAGCAAGATGACCTACCTACTCCTAGAAGTAGTCCCCCTTGCTATGCACTCTAGCATCCTGTTTACCTTCGCTGCTGCCTTCCTGCACTGAGCAGAGTGGTTCACCTCCCCAGTTACCAGCACTCCCAGATCCTTCTCTACCTTGGATTTTGTTAACGGGACACCCTCCAGCCAGTAATTTTGTCCTGGGTTCTTGCCTCCTAAATGCATTACTTTGCACTTCTTGGCATTGAAACCAAGCTGCCAAGTGTGAGACCATTCCTCCAGTTTTGCCAAATCCTCCTGAAGTACTTTTGCTCCCCCCCCATCTACCTCGGCACAAATCTTTGTGTCATCTGCGAGAGACTGATCTTGCTCTTAATCCCTATTGAAATGTCATCTAGGAAAATGTTAAACAGAACCGGTCCCGGCACTGAGCCTTGTGGTACACCACTACCTTCTGCTCTCTACACTGCAGCCAGTTCTCAACCCATCTGACCAGTTTCTTCCCTGCTCCCAGACTCTTCAACTTGTAGGTCAGCCCACCGTGTAGCACCGAGTCAAAGGCCTTGCTAAAATCCAAGTAGAGAACATCCACCACATGCCCCCTGCCCAGTGCTCTCATAACCTAGTCATAAAAATCAACCAAGTTCATCTGGCAGGATCTGCCTGAGACAAACCCATGCTGTCTGCTGTCCTGGAGGTTGATATCCTCAAGAAATTGTACCAGCCTTTCCTTGAGGACTGTCTCCATCAGTTTTCCCACAGTTGCAGTAAGGCTCACCAGTCTGTAGTTCGCCTGTTCATTCTTGGGCCCACTCTTATGGAGAGGTACCACATGTGCTTCCCTTCAATCCTTGGGACATACCCCGAGTTCAGAGAGATGTTGAACAGGTCCACCAATGGCCTTGCCGGTACCTCTGGCAACTCTCTCAGCACCCTGGGGTGGACTCTGTCTGGGCCAGGTGCCTTATCCACCTTCAGGGACTTAAGGCCCTCCCTCACCCTTTCCAACGTTATTTCCCCATCTGTGGTTGCTTCTCCCCCACCCTCTCCCACCTCGCCCTTCTTTTCAGGTATGGGCCCATCCCTCTACTTGGTGAAGACTGAACAGAAGTATTCATTAAGTATTTCTGCCTGCTCAGCCCCCTTTTCTACCCACCCACTTCCCCTCCTGAGCCTAACAATTTGATCCTTGCTCTTCCTCTTCTCTGATATATCTGAAGAAATCCTTTTCTCCTCCTACTTTGCCATCCTGTGCTAACCTTCATTCCCTGGCCACCTTTGTTGCCCTTACCACTCTGCTCACTTCTCTGGATTTCTTCACATATTCTTCTTTGTCTTCTGCCCTGTTGGATCGCTTGTAAGTCTAAAATGCATTCCTCTTTTCCCTCACCTTCTCCACTACCTCTCTACTCATCCAACTAGGTTTCTTGGTCCTGGCTTTCTTGCTCTGGCTTTTGACACAAGGTTTAGTGTCTTCAGCCAGTCCTGTCTTGATGACTGCACATTTTTTTGTTCTGTCCATTTCTGGGTGGATGCTTGCCATATGACTTTCCAGTATGTTTTAAATCCTGCCAAAGTCTGCCCTTTTGAAGTCCAGGACTCTAGTTTTTGTAGTGGCTACTTCCCTGCCCATGTTGATTGAAAACCACACTGTACAGTGGTCACTGCCTGCCAGAAGTTCCTCCACCCTTATATCCCTGACCTGTTCCCCATCTTCCAGTACCAGGTCTAGTATATTCCCCTCCCTCATTGGCTCCATTGCCCTCTGGGTAAGGAAGCCATCCTGGAATGCTTCCAGGAGGATCTACTCCCTGACTCAATTGGTTGCTAGGATGCTCCAATCCACCCCTGGTAGATTTAAGTCCCCTACCACCACTGTGCTCCCTTTGCCACTATGTCTCCTTATCTGTTCCCCCAGTTCCCTGTCAATGTCCTCCTTCTGGGCTGGAGGTCAATAAACAACCTTCAGACAAATCTTGGTCCCTTTCTGGCTATGTAGTTGCAGCCAGATTACTTCCGACCTGCCCTCCTCCCCTTACTCCCTATTACAACTGATCCCTTTCCTTATGTAAATTGCACCCCCCCCCAGTCTTCCCTTTATCTCTATCCCTCTGGAAAAGTTTGTATCCTGGGATGGTTAGGTCCTAGTCATGGTGCTTGGTTGCCCATGTCTCAGTAATGGCAGCTATGTCCACCTCTTCCTCTGCCATCAATGCCTGCAACTCTGCCAACTTGTTCCCCAGGCTCCTAGCATTTAGTGAAACCATTCTCCATGCTGCACCTATCCTTCCTGCTTCCTTGCCCTTCACTCCAAGCCCTATTTTTCCTAAGGTCATATCTATCCCTGTTGTGGGGGGAGGTCCATGAGACCCCCTCTCTTGGTGATTTCCAGCTCCAATGCCCCCAATAGTTTAAATTATACCTCTCGTTAACTAAATCCCCCAGCATCTGCTTCAACACCTGTGAACCTGCCCTGCTGAGGTGTAACCTATCCCTTGCATAAAGATCTGTGTTATCCCATGTGATACCCCAGTCCCCCACCAATCCATACCCCTTGGTCCCACACCATTCCATCAGTCACTTGTTGAAATCACTGATTCTTCTCTTCCTGGCTGTACTGGCCCTTGGCACTGGCAGAACTTCTGAGAAGGCTACCATTGTTCCATCTTTGCTGCATTGTTTTTCCACTTCCCTGAAGCTGTCTTGTACCACCTCTATCCTTCTCCCTTCCAGATCATTCGTTCCCAGTTGCACCACAATGTGCAGCTTCTCCCCCCACCTTCCCCACATATCTGCTCATATGCTGCCCCACTCTACTCGCTGATTTGATAGACCAGGGAGTCATCAGTGACAGCCTCAATTCTACAGCCCAATGCAATATGGCATATGGGAAGGTAAGTAGGATGCTGCAGTGTACAGGTCGGGCATTCCCTAGCAGAAGGAAAGAGGTAATACTGTACTTATACAGTTCCCTGATGAGGCCACACCTGGAGTATTGTGTGTAATTCCAGAGTTCCCACCCAAAGGAAAAAATGGACCACTTAGGCAGGGTCCAGAGAAGGACTACAAGAATTATTCAGAGGCAACAAGGTATAAACACAAGGGAATTGTGAGGTCTAGGGGCAGAGGGAAGTATAGACAACCTAAGAAAAGGGGTATTGTACTGAGATGCCATTGGGTCAATCAGCTCAGTAAATCTGGTCTGGCATTAGATCAAACATAGAGTCAGGCAGGTAATGAGCAATCCAGATGGATCATTGGGTCTTTATTTCCTAACAAATTCTATGTATCTATGTAGCTATACAGTACATTAAAATATGCATTGATGCAATATGCTGATACAAAAATGAATATATTTATGTAGTATTGAATGAGGTTTATGTCACAATAAAAAACTATATTGATAATACATTTAAAAGTGGCTTGAAACATTATTGACATACTGTATGTAATAGTATTGAAACATGAAAACTTCTTATTCTTATCCATCTGATTCCAAGTATTTCTTTAAAACAAAAAATGTAGGTTTTAGTTGTAATAATAACAAAGTTAGATTGTTCTAAAGATAATTTATTTGAAACGGGCTAAATTAGGAACCATGTGGGGGAAGGAATTTATTTATTTATTTATTTATTTATTTTATGAAAGCTTGGAGCCACTTCAGTATGAATAGATCATATTGATACAGTTTTCATGTTTAGTCAAGTCTATATGTGTCAATATACATGAGGTTTGCTTAGATCCTGAGTCATGGAACTAGCATCATCAGATTCTGACCTGATTTTTCAGAATTAGGATTTTTGAAATTGCAATCCAAAAATCCTAATTCTGAAATGAAAGGCAAAACATGGTCTTACTTACAAATTTAGGATTTAGGATTCCAAATCCAATTCTGATTCTGATTTTTAAGGTCTATTTCTGCCTCTGATAGAAATCAGATTTGGAACTGGAAATTCTTAAATTTCTAACCAGTCCAACTGAATCAGAAATGGCCAGTTCTGAGCATTCCTAATATATATCGGTGCACTCGTAAAAGTGCAATGATGCATACTGACACATGAACATTGTAGTATAACTGGTCCTTCTTTTTTTTTTTTCCTTTATTTTGTACTCAGTCCAATGCCCACTTATCAGGCATAAGCTGGATGTGATAGCCTGTTAACATCCTAGTACAGGGGAAAGCAGTAAATCTAACTAAACCAATTTAAAATGTCATGTTTCAGTATATTATTAGGCTGAATACAATGCTTAATTAATATTTATCTATTTAGAAAACTGAGAAATGGGAGCCAGATTTTAAGGAATTTTTCTAGTCTGTTTTCCTTAATATAGTAGATTCTTTCTAAATTCCCACTGTCAGTTAATAGACTGAGCCACTCTTTGAAATTTGGAGGCAACTCGTCTCTCCAATGCAAAAGAATAACATTTTTTACTAAAACCATTGATGAAGCTAAAAAAGAACTGGCTTCTTCAGAAAGCTCCAGACTTGAGGTTAGGCCAGATAATAAAATACCGGGATCGAAAGGGATAGTCTAGTCCAGCAACTTTTATATTATATCTCTTACTTTGTTCCAATAAATTGCTAGATCTGGACAGAAAAGCAGCATGTGGCTTAAAGTCCCTTTCTCATTTTTGCAGCGGGTACATAACTTAGATAGTGTGGAATTAAACTTACTAAGTCTTTTTGGAGTATAATATAAGTTAAGAACACCATTGAATTGGATTTGTCTCAATTTACAGTTTTTAAACACTTTTTCTGGTGTGGCAAGGACTTCTGCCCAGTCCATGCTATGACTCCGAAACCCCAATTCCCTGGACCAAATTTGCATCCAATGCTCAGTATCCCATTTGTTAGCTTCCAATAGAAGGACATACATTTTAAAGATCAATTAATGGCATTTTGGGAGTTACCCACTACCAATTCTAGAGGAGTCAGATCCAATATTCCTATCTTGTTTTTCAAAAGATAATCTTTTATTTGAAGAAAAGTGATATAGCTTCCACTTGGTAAATTAAATTTACGCTTCAAAATTTCAAATGGTATCAGTTGACCATTTTCGAAGCACTGCTCTAAAAGAGTCAGACCACAGCTTTTCCAGCTCAGGAAACTTTTATTTACTTGTGTAAATTTAAAAAGATAGTTCATATATAGAGGTGAGAATAAAGAGAGGGAACAGTTTGAACTCAAAACTGAGTGTGCTTCTCTCCATGTCTGAGATAACTGATCCATGTTGGCTTGGCTCCATGCTTTCATTCAAAAAACAATTAAATTCCTACCCTAATGATTCCAAAGCAGACCTTTCTAAAGATATTGGGAGGGATTTTCAAAAGTCATAAAATGGATGTAACTCCTAGTCACATCAATGTCACAAACTGCCCTGGTGTGTCCAGATCGTATTCTATCACGTTGGAGCTATTTTCAAAAAGTTGGAATTATCTACAGAATTTGAAGCTGTTTTATGGTATGTACATCCTGTTTTGGATTAAAAAAATCCTAGTTGTAGATATAAATGACAGGCCAGGTAACACTCGGTCTGACAATTGTGTACAGGCACATTCATGTATGAATTTTGCCAAATGGACAGAACTCAGTTTTAAAAATTGGACCGAGCTATGCCCTAGCTTTGAAAATTGGACACTGGGGCAATTTGGCTTATGTCCAAAGTTCTACAATAGAAAACTGCATCTAGTCATAGATTTTGACCCCTTTCCTTATTCCCTCATCTTTACGAATACATAGTGAAAGCTATGCTGACACATTGCCAATCGGAGGAGAGAATATAGGGAGTCTGGAATGGCATCACTGGATACTGAATACATCTCATAATGTTTGGTCCGCACAGTGGGATTGAAGCACATAATGAGTATGCATGAATCAGTGCGCTTCCTCCCTCTATCTCCCCACATCTCCCCTGCACTTTTTCCTTTTGTCTTCAGCAGTTTCACCACCACACCTCTTGCTCCTAATCCTGCTGCCTGCCCTGAAGTTGGGGAGAAAGTAATGGTGATATTTGCTCTTCTCTGATCTGCTCCCGGTCCCACTGCATGCCCTTGGGTCAGGAGCTATGTAGCTGTACAAATCCCTCCCACTAATCTAGCTACATCATCACGGCTTCAAAAAACCTCCAGCCACCAGCTTCCTCACTGGAAAAAACTCCTCTGACCTCAATGTTCCACATGTCTCGTGGAAGAAAATCCTCCAACTGCAACGTCTACCACCTACAACTGCTGTCCGCAAGAGTGTGTCAATCCCAGTAAACAAACAGCATCACCCGCACTCTCCGGGACCCACATCACACATCAACACTGGCATTAAAAAAAACCTATGCCACTCACAAAACCAATATGCTGTCTGCTCATAAATGTTCATACCTGACAGCAACAGTAAACTCGCGGTTTTGGCAGAAGCGGGTAAGTCAAAACAAAGTCAGATAAAATGCCCATTAACAGCATGTCACATAAAACAAAACCGGACTCGAGTTCTCTGCTTCACACATCCCTCCCCCCACCAGCAACATGCAGACCAGCATTCCCATCTCTCACAGGCAGCCATGCACGTGCACTGCACTTGACACACTTGCCAAACTACTACTACTCTCAATCCCACTAATTCTAAATTCTTTCGTGTTGATCATCAGCTTCATCTTCTATTTAGTTTTTAGTTGGGGGAGAGACAGACACAGACAAAGACACTTACAGTGAGAGCAGTCACAGCTTTGCAGACTAACTGATCATTTGGTAACAGCACCACCTGTTGATGAAAGCAGAAATTGTGGATTTTTTTCTCAAAAGATATACTTTCGCCATCAAAAATGTAATAAAAAGTATTTAAAAAAGCTTTTTTTTTAATAAACAAACTAAAACATTTAAGCCAGTTCATAATAGCAGTAAGTCACACCAGGGTGTGGTATATCATGGGATATTGTCACTTCTCAGGCAGTTGGATGCACTCGGCCACCTAACCACCCGAGGCATGACGATATCCCATGATGTACCACACCCTGTCATGCCTTATTGCTTAATTATACAAATATGTAACGGCAGGACTCCCACCAAAAACAAGATATTGCATCTCCACAATATTATCATTGGTAAATATAGTGTAACATGTGTAAAAGCAAGACCCCAGTGAAAAAGAGAATATTGCATCTCAGTTGGGCTAACCTGGATGAATACACTGCAAAAAGTAGGACTCTACTGAAAAAGAGATATTTCATCTCTGCTGTGCCCAACTGAAAACAAGGGGCCAGATTCTCAGAAGGTTGCATCTGGCATAACTTGACTTGTGCCAAAAAAAATGGCACAAGTAGCAAGTTATGCCAGCAGTTGTGACATATGGTATTCTGCAAAGCAGCCTGCGACATGCCGAAGACTGCTTGCACCAAAGTGGATTTATGCCAGCAGTTACACCTGAAACCCCCTGCGACATGGTGCTAGGGGGTTTATGGCAGCAGTTGCACCCTATTCTGGAAGGGCAGCAACAAAATCCCCAAATGTGCTATTCTCAAACAACCCCCAGAGGACATCCACCAAAGTACAGTTACACCAGCTTTTAGCTGGTGTAAGCGTACCTACACCCTCTGGGGGTTGTGTGTATGCCACCGGCCCACCACCCGATGCCATGTCACCCTCCCCCCACCACTGTCTGCTCCCACAAAGCTACAAGTAATGCCCCATTCCCCCAATGCCCAAACCACCAAACACCCAAGGTACTGCCCCACAGGGCTATTGCAGTCCCCCCATGCCCCAACCTAGATACATGCCAGCCAAAGCCTTGCAGGGCTATACATGCCCCGATCCCCAATCAGCCACCTCCCGCAACATGCATCTCCTGTGTAGTAGATGTCTCTCATCCTTGGTAGTCTAGTGGCCCCCCACCCGACAGTGCCAGATCACCCCACACCCAGCCAGCGACTGGCACAGCCCACCGCTCACCACCACGGCCAGCTGCTGACTGAACTCCACTGGAGCGCATGCTACTGTCCTTAATATTCACTCATATTTGAGTGTATAGTATGTACAGTAGTATGTGCTCTGGTGGAGTTCAGTCAGTGAGGTGCAGGGTGGACTGGCATTGCTGTGTGGGGGGGTGGGGTCATAAGCAGCCCTGCTGGGCATTTTGAGTCTGGGGTTCAGGACAGGGCTCTGATAGTCCCAAGGTGATCTATTTGTCACTCCATGAGGGACCGGGGCAGAGGGGGTCCGATTTCCCTGTGGGGCTGCACAGGCATGGAGACATGGCTGGGGGGGATCCTGCACCCTACAAATGGTGCATGCTGCTTGCGACATGCCCCTCAGGTATTACCTCTTTTCAGCATACCTTTGGGCATGTCACAAGTTGCAGGACTTAGCCACAGGGACCCTGCCTCTTGCAGAATCAGTCACAGGGTCCTTGGTGGAATGGAGAATGGAGCAAGTTGCATTTGGCAGTGACTTGCACCATCCTTGCAGAATTGGGCCCAAGGTATTTAATCTCATCTGGTCTATCCTGTGTATAAAGATGCAACTTCGCTAGCAAATTTTTTGCAAAGTCGCCAAATTCACCTCCACAAATCAGTTTGCGATGTTGCCCAGGTTAGTGAGAGTTCACCATTAGTAACTTCGCCTTTCTTTGGGGGTTTTTTAAGTGCAAATTGCACTTAAAAAAATAAAAACAAAGCAAGAAGACATTAAACATGTCGAATACCCCAAATCCCTGGTTTCTAGTGGTCGCCCCAGACCGTTCACTAACAGAGAAGTATATATTTTAATTAAATACCTAGCATCTAGTGGTCCCCCCACCACCACCCCCCAGTGATCACTGGCCACAGTGTAATAATTAAATTGCCTGGTGTCTATCACCCCACCCCACCTCCCACCAATCACCGACCACAATGTTAAAAAAAATATATATTTAATTAAATTTTTGGTGTCTACTGTGGTTCCCCCCACACTGATTGCTGGCCAGTCAGCCACCATGTAAAAAAAATGTGTATAATTTTTAAATTAAATCCCTGGTGTCTAGTGGACCCCCCACCCCATCAGGGAGTGCCCCAGCACCCCGCTCCCCTCCCATCATGACCCCGAGCAGGTCACTGGCACCACCCTCCACTCACCTTCATGGCTGGCAGCCTGACTAAGGTCTCAAAATGATTGAGCCCATGTATGCATGCCCTCATTTATTGGGAGAACTAAGTTGGGCTGCCAGCTGTAGAGGTGAGTGAAGGCCTGTTTCGGTGGCCCACTCAGGTCAGGATGGGGGAGTGGGCAGGGAGGCACTCCCTGATGGGGTAGGGGGTCCACTAGACACCAGGGATTTCATTTGGAAAATATATATATATAGGTTCATAGGTACTACGAGTTTGAGGGACTAGCCCTTAATAACTCGCCATTAGTATACTAATGATGGTAGAGACATTTCTTATTGCCCATATAGCAATCTAGTGCATTTTTTAAAAAGGTCTAGAGATTGACATGACACGATGCTTGTTGGAAGAGAATTCCATAAATGTGGAACTCTTTGGGTAATAAAATTCTTTCTCCATTGAGTCTTACATGTTTCCGCATGTAATCTAAGTTTATGTGACCTGGTACTCTTCAAGGGTGATTGTTTAATCAAACAATATGTTTCCAAAAGTGATTCATCCTTATAGGCATTATAGGCCCAACATATTTCTCCTCTAAAAACCTATATTTTTGTGAAAATAATCCTAAATGTTTTAGTCTGTCACCATAACCTAGATGTGCTATATCAAAAATAGATCTAGTCATCTTACGTTGTACTGACTCATAAACTTTAAAGTTATTTATAGAAGTGGGTGCACAAAAGTGGGCACAATATCCCATGTGCGTTCTAACCAAGGTAGTGTATAATGAAACAAGAACCTCTACTTCTCAACTTTTTATATGTTTGTGGATACATTTGAGTATTCCGTGACACTTTTTTGCAGTAACGTTAATGTGATGATTACATTTTAGATTATTAGTAATAGTCACACCAAGATCTCTTTCTGAGGTAGTTTCTTCAAGTTTGATGTTATTTATATAATAACTAGCCAGACTGTTATTTCTTCCTAGGTGCATTATTTTACATTTAGAAATATTAAAAACTAAACTATGATCAGTAGCCCAGGAATAAAGATCATTTAAATTATCTTGGAGCTCTGCAATAGAGGTAGTATTATTATTGACAATCCCACCGAGTTTACTGTCATCGGCGTATTTTTGCAACCAAATTCCATTTTTAGCTTGCATGTCCGAGATCATAACATTAAATAGTAATGGTCCAAGTACAGACCCCTGTGGTACACCACTACTGACAATTTCCCAATCAGACTTACATCCTCTCAGAACCACTCACTGCTTCCTATTATCCAGCCATGAGAAAATCCACTTAATAATTAATGGGAAAATATCAAGTCTATGTAGTTGATCTAAGAGGATCTTATGCAAAACTGTATCAAATGCCTTCTCAAAATAGAGGAAAATTACATCAACAGGGAATCCTTCATCTAAAGCCTTGCTCACAGGTTCAAAAATGCTGATCAAATTAGACATACACGATCTTCCAGATGTGAAGCCATGCTGGGTAATGTCCATGTTCCTTAATTTGTAAAGATGATCTATTATCTTATACTGCAACAATTTTTCCATGAGCTTTCCAATACTAGAGGTCAGACTTATGGGCCTGTAGTTACAAATAATATGTTTTGAACCTTTTTATAAATGGGGGTAATATTAGCCTGTTTCCATTCTTGCACTACTACACCTTATTTTAAGGATATATTAAAAAGGAGAGTGAGTATACCAGCTAATTCTGTACCAAGATTCTTAATGAAAACTGACAGGATACTGTCTATGCCTATAGAAGAGCCTGACTTGGTATTTTTTATCGCTCTCGTGATATCTTTTTCTGAAAAAGAGATTGTAGAGCAGGAAGTGGAGCTATCTAAATTAAAGTTCTCTTTATTTTCAAAAATACTAATGAAATATTTATTAAATTCATTAGCCATTTGATTATCGTCCATAACTAACTTTCCCTCAATAAGCAATGGTCCTGCTCCAATCTTACTACCTTTCAATGAACCTATATAGTTTTAAAAATAAGTTTTATTATTTTTACAATCTCTTACCAAATTAATTTCTAGATTTTTCTTTGCTTGTCTTATCAATTTTTTTGTATTGTTGGATAAACATTTAAACTTTGACCATGCCTCTTGAGATTGATTTTTCTTATAATATTTAAATGCTTTCTTCTTTTTTTTTATACTCTTTTTGATTTTAGTATTCCACCATATTGGCACTCTCTGATTCATGCTGTTGTATTTAACCCATGTTGGTACCCATGTCTCAATACAAAAGTTAAGCTTCTCTTTAATTTTAAGCCACATCTCATTTGTGTTTAAGCCTTTAAGGTCTCTCTGCCAATTCTCTAACTTCAAAACAGACGGCTCTGAATATGGGGGGCCCCTAATTTCTTCCTACATCTATAGTAGATCATTAAATAATGTTTTTCCCAACCAAGTATTTTTCTCAAGAAAAGGAGGGATGTAATGTTGAAACTGTTAAAAGTGTTTGCATTTGAGCCTTATAGGAACCTGTAGAGAACTGGAAGGGGCACTAGGTGGGGTCAGAGAGCACAGTTTGTGAAATATTTTAGTACGATGCGAGCATTCAAGCAGTATGGTAGTGTGTGGAGGGTCTCTGTGAATAAAACTTGTTTCAACACATGTCTAGGGGCCAGTCAATACTTTACAGGGGTCATTCACCCATACCTCCATGTGAAAGGCTTCCACCATGAGCCTTTCATTTCTTTTAATTTATTTTATTTTTTGTAATTTAAATTTTATTGAAAGTTTCAGAGTTTTACATACAAAATGCAGTTTGGTATTGGCACATACCTTACTACATCAACATATATAACTGGTCCTAACCAGGTAAATACCCATGGATGAACAGACTAAAACAGAAAAAGAAACAGCCATTGAACTTTATCATACAGGTGCACGTATACATCTTATGCAACCATAATTGGTTACCGCTCTGTTTACTTGTTCCTCGTAACAGCCCATCTGTTTGGTATCCACTTGTGGACTGACCTTAGGTTAATTTCCTAGTACTTTCTCTTTTTGTAAATAAAAATGTATTGATTTCCCGTATTTCTCCCCCTAATAACATACAAACATATCAAGCTGTTATTCACATTACATTTTCAACTAACAGCATATTATTCACATTACATTTTTGAACTTATAGTATGCCTTGAATTTATAGTATACATTCAAATGCAGATACCTGGCCAGCGAGTTTCCCACGAAGCTGTATTTTACCCAATTTTTTTCTGATAACAGGTAGCTAACAGATAGATAAAAAGGGGGTATATAGAAAGGAGACCTAGGCAAATACTCTCATAGAGGTGGGTTCAACTGAAGACTAGAGAGTGGTATTCTGCGGTGGCTCGAGTTCATAAATGGGCCCATATTTCAGCATTGACTTGTAATCTATTTTGGGTGGCATACATCACCCTTTCATAACTGGCCGCTTTACCTATTTCATCCAACCATTCTCTGCTACTTGGTGGACTTGGGTCTCTCCAGTGTCTTAGTAGGATTCTTTTAGCTGTTATGAGAGCCCCTAACAGCCATAATTTCGGGGGTTTTGGTAGTCTATTGTCTGGTGTTGTGTCCTGCCAGGCCCCTAAGAGCACTAATATACAGTAGGCATAAGAGATATAGTCTTGCTCAGGACTTCATTGCATACCTCTTTAACTTCCTGCCAGTATGTGTTGAGGCCTGAGCAACTCCACAGTATATGCAAGATATTTCCCCCCAGGTGCTTGGCATCTCCAGCAATTGTCTGTGGGTATAAGGCCTCAGGATCTTAGTTTACTGAGTGTCCTGTGCCATCTATGTAACATTTTAAACTGAGTGAACCTGTTCTTAATATCTAACTGCCATCTGCACATTCCTCCAGTATGTTTCCCAGATCTCTAAGGTGATTTCCATTTGGAGTTCCTCTGACCAGCTGTGCCTAGTCCCTTCGGATATATCTGCTTTGCAGGCAAGCAAACGTGCATATATGTCCCTACTCCTAGTATTCTTCCCCCACCAAGCCATAGAATAGAGTCAAGTGGATTTGTCTCCGGTTCCCGTAAGTACTGAACAAGTATGTCTCTTAATGTATGCTGCAATTGCAGGTATCTCCAATGTTGGTGGCTAGGGAGAGTGTACCTTTTCCTGAGTTGTTGAAAACTCATGAGTGTGTTTACACTGTGCCTATAATATCTGATAGGTACTTGATCCCTGCTTGCTCCAAGACCTTATATTGTACTGGTCTAACCTCTATCTGAAGCAAGGGGTTAGCCCACGGTGGAAATTGTTTAATCTTTATTGGACACCAGTTAGTGATTTTTGTTATATCTCTCCATAGCTAGAGAGTTGGGAACTGGTGGGGGGGATAAGGAGAGGTGCTTTGGTGGGTGTGATAACATTGTTGCTATGGCTAGGGGCTGTCCCAATATATGCACCTCACACTTTGCCCATTTTGGGGTTTCCCACCCTTGCTCCCGAGGTACGGTATGCACTAGCTGTACAAGTGAGTGTGCCATAATTCTAATGTGAAAGTCAAGTAATTTTAGCCCTCCCATATGAAAGTCTGTGTTCAGCTTCACCCATCTAATCCTTTTGGAGTCTTCATTCCAGAAGAAAGCCCAGAGTTTGTCATGAATTAGGCCTATTATTTTCTTCTCTAATTGAATGGATAAATTGCCGTATCTTAGGGGCTGCCATCATTTTGAAAGCTTGTGTCCTCCCCCCGTGGAATCCTCCACCTTTGATAATCCTTCTCCATTTCCTCTATCACTGGCATGAGGTTATTTTTACCCAGCTAGAATAGATCCCACTGCAGTTTCAGGCCTAGCTACTCTGTATTTTGGAATGCGCGGCGTAAACCCCATGGGTAGATAGGCATTTGGGTCACTATATTTGAGGAAGCTAGAAACTGGGATTTTGAGGTGTTCAGTTTGTACCCCAACAGCTGACTAAATTTATTAATGAGGGTTAGCAAGTGGGGTACTGATGTATCAAGCTCTGTAAGCAACAAAAGGATGTCATCTGTATAGGCCATTATTTTGCATTCCTCTCCCAAAAACTACTCCCTTGACTTCTGAGGCTCTCCTAATAGCTTGGAGTAGAGGTTCCAAGGCCAGGATAAACAACAGGGCTGAGAGTGGACACCCTTGTCAATTGCCCCTGTGTAGCTGGAAAGGGGGGATGCCCTACCGTTGGTGACCACCTCTGCTGCTGCTTTATTATAGATGACTTTAACCGAAGCCCTAAACTCCAGTCCAATGTTGAAGGCCTCCAAGGCTGCTAATAGGTAATTCCATTCCACTCTATTAAAGGCCTTTTCAGCACCAGGGATAGGAGGATGGAGGGTATCTTGCACTGCTTTGAATGCCATAGCAGATTAAGACGTCTCTGGGTGTTATCCATGCCCCTTCGCCGGGTACGAACCTTACCTGGTCACCTTCTATTAGGGCTGCCACCAATGTCCTGAGCCTTGTTGCTAAAACCTTGGCTAGAACTTTGCAGTCAGCTAGTATCAGGGATATGGGCCTATAACTCCCACAGAGAAAGATAGATTCTTGCCTGCTTTGGGTAACAGGGAGATCCTTACAGTGATCATGGATCCTGGTAGGGTCCCTGAGTTTTTGGCCTCCGGGGCCTATTAGGGCTTCCCCAAATGTTTTAAGGAAATCTGCCAGCAATCAATATCCCCCAGGCACCTTCCCTGCTGGCATGGATCTCATAGCTTTTTCTACCTCCTCCTGCTCTATCAGCCTATCTAGCCATTCCAGATGCTCCTGTGTCAATCTGCGGAGTTGCAGACCTTCCAGGAAATGCTGTATTTCAGAATTAGTGGGATGTACCTCACTAGTGTATAGTGTCTTATAAAAGGCCTGGAACTCTTGTCAGTTGCCCATCCTTTTTATTAATAACTCCTGTTTCTTTTTCAGTTGGTAGGCCAGTAGCCTCCCTGGGTTCTCTCCTGAATGTTAAAACATCTGCTTGAGGCGGAATAAAGCATACTCTGCTTTCTTATGTACAAAGGTACTGATTTTGTATCTGAAGCCATTTATTTCTGCTAGCAGGCCAGATTGGGGGCAGGTTTCTCTAAAGGACTTTTCTAGTTCTTTCAATTTATTTTGTAGAACTTCCAGCTCTAGGGCATTAGCCTTATGCCTATGCACCATGTAACTGATAGATCTGCCCCTGATGTACGCCTTCAGGGTGTAGCTTCGGGTGGCAGCAGTTGTTTCCCCTTGTTTATTTATCTCCAGATACATCTTGATGTCCTCCTTAAGGTTTATACAAAAGGCTTGATCCTTCAATGTGGAGGCATTAAATTTCCAATTCCCCCTTTTGGTTTTGTCTGCCAGAGATGGTTGCCAGGTGAAAATTACCAGCACATGGTCTAAGATTATGATTGCCCCAATATAGGCTTCCTGCACATTCTGCACCCATCCCCCTGGTACTAGCCACATGTTAATCTGGGAGAATGATTGGTGTGGAGTGGAAAAGAAAGAGTAATCCCTCCCTGTGGGATGTATTAGCCTCCAAATATCTGTCGGCCTTAGTATCATGGGGCCAGCCAGTTCCACAGTTCTTCCTCTGATCCTCTTGGGGGAAGCTTTCCATAATGTGGGAACCAGATCTGCCCTTACAGGGATTCCTGCCTCTTAGGGGTGTGCAAAAAAAAATTCTGCCGGCAGAATTTCAGCAAGATGAATTTTCACTTCCTCGAAGGTTTGGAAATCATCTCGCCAACTTTCACGGAAATTCTGCTGAAAACTGCAGAATAAATGTAGAAAATGTGGGTTAATGTATAATATTGTTGGAATAAATTCCTTGAACTGCGGGGGAAAAAAACCCGCAGAAGTAATGCAAGAGACTTTATTTCCACATGTCATGTAAAAAGTCTGCAGTTCATAATTAAATGCTACAGTACTAGGCAGAAATCCGCAGTTATTTGGCGAAAGTTTGGAATTCCGCCACAGGTGTAAGAGCAGAAAATTCTGCTAAATATTCAGAATTTTGCAGAACTTCTGTGACAGTGGAAATTTGCACTTTCACCCACCTCTACTACATCTTAAACTCCTATGGAGTGGGAGCCATCCTATATTGTTTACCTGTGAGTGTGGAGAAGCCATCCACCCAGAGCTTTCCACTATATATCTATCTGTGCACATAACACTGTTCACATAAACATTTTTAACATCCAACAGGTTCTAAAGATGAGTTTGTTAGTGAACATTTAAAATGAAAAATTTGGCTGTGGGTCAGTCCCTTTGCCTGTCCTATATCACTCTTTTGAGGCCAGGTGGGTGCCCTGAGCGAAGTTATCTGTCCTCGTGCTAGCCCCACCGGCCCCTGTGCATGCTAGGTGCACCTAAAACAAAACAAACTGTAGGCTAAACACTGAGTCCCTTTTTTCCTTACCACTAGACCTTGCTCTCTTATTGGAGCTATAGAGTGTGGCGGGTGGGGTCAAGTGGGTGGGTGTACCCCCCTTTACACAGATAAAAATTTCCCCAGATCACATCAGGATGCTTGTTTTCCCAATTGCCCCACCTCATAACTTCTAAGAGTGGGGGATGGGGGTCTGGGGCAGTCCTACATATTCTGTTATGGCCAGACATCTCTCTTTCTCCTCCAGGCCTCCAGTTTGTCCCACCTGGAGGGTGCAACCAGCCCATGGCGAGGGTACCTGTGGATGGCATAAGCATTGTGAGATTAAGTAGTAAGGGGGGAGGAGAAGGAAGGCTATGGGGCTGTTACACAGTCCCATCCCTTGTACTGTTCCCTGTCAGGTTTGTGTGTCTGCCCACCATACCTGCCTTATCGCCGGTGAAAGCAGCCTGAGATCACAGACTGATTTTAAAAGACAAGAAGAAAAGATAAGGGAGTAAAATAGATAGGAGTCCCTTCCAACCTCCCCCTTCCCTTTGGCCAAGTGGCAGTATCCTCGTTGTTTAGCTTCGGATCGCTACTCACCCATTCTGTCCATTCTTGCCCAGTGAAGTATGCTTTGCCCCTCGTTATGACAATGGTACTCCCATCTATTCACCCCATCTATTCGCCCCCTCTTGCTGGAACCTGCATTGTGGACATGTCCAGGATTACATCAAGCAGTGGCCGCTGCACCACAGTGGCAGTTGGGGAACACCATGTCCTGTCATCAGCTTAGCTCCGGTCTCCGTTACAATAGCAACCTCTGTTGGTAAATACCTGATTGCATGTCTTTGCTCTTTTCTTTTGTTAGAAAGGCAAGTGGAGAGAAAGGGAGCTTCATATGGCTTGTAGTTGTGCAGTCCTAGGCCACCAATTCCAGTTCACGGGTGACCAACCCCTAAGCCCCCCATTCTTCTATTTGCGGGGGGGGTTATGACATTGGGAGTTGCGGGTCCTTGTTAACAAATCTAGTGACATCTGTGTACTTGAGTAGCCCAGGGGAACGGGGGGGGTGACCTTGGTGCCTCCCTCAGCTTCTAATTCCTCAAGCCATGTGTGTTCCCTCTGTCATCTCACAGTGCATGAACACCAAGGTGAGGGGGAGAGATGAGATGAAGAGACAGTTCCCTTAGCCCCCAGTCTCCTCCGCTCCCCCTCCCTAACCACATTATTACACCGGAGGAGCCGAAGAGCATTCCCCTTCCTGAAAGCTCAGTTTGCCCTTGATTATCCCTCCCCCATAGTGATGCATATCATACATTACTCTGCAGTCTACTAGGAAAAGTCACTCCTGGGGGAAGAGGTAAAGAAGGAGGAGGAGGCCACCAGTTGGTGCATTTATTATTCCATCTTTATTCCCCTCTGCTAACAGCACCTCTGTTCATACCGGCACCCAGTTACATTGAGTTCCATGTGTTAATGGCTAAAAATAAATGGCGAACGTCAAAAGGGCAAATTCAAAAAGGCGAATGCATTAACAGCACCCTAAAATTACGGCGACCATCCTATATAGCCAATTTGCAACTGATATCCAGTTAGCTTTTATCCCTTCATCTACGTGGCGGGCTCTGCCCCCCCCACACCCCCCACAGGGTGCTGCACCCCCAATACCCTCTGCTATTTCTAATTATCTCATTCTGAGGTACTCCTTGACACTGGGGTAGGTTATGGAAGTATAGTCACCATTTCCTACCTGTCGCTGTTTATTACAGGTCGCCGTTAGCGTTGTCACTATTTTGCCTTTGCCATTATTGAGTCACCTTTTTGCTTTTGCCTTTTTGATGTGCTACTGTTATGCAGGGCTGCAACTTAAGATTCCCTCATTGAAGCTTGAAGATCTATGGTCTATCCCACCTTCCCTTTCTATCTCCAGTAAGCACTCATCATTTAAAAAAAAAAAAATTATCCCACTGATGCAATATGTTCTGCCCCCACTGACCCCTTTCCCATAGCATCAAAGAAAGCATACCCTTCTCATTGCTCAGTCTAGCTCAAAAGGAAAGGGAAAAACACCAAAAGGAGACCCCCTTCAGGTAGCCTCTCTCAGGGTTAGTCTCTGCTTTGCTGGTTCAAGGTTACTGTCGCATAGGTGGGGTCCACCAGAGGGGGTCTCTTGCCCTCCACTTCTGCCGCAATTGCTGCTGCTGCTTCTTCTGCCCATGAGCTTATTATTTCCTCCTGCAGCTGCTCTTCTGCTGTGGCTTGCTGTAGTGTAGTTGGGGGTGATCGCATCTGCGGATTCGAGTCCTGCTCCCGTCTCTTCGGTGCTGGTTCTCCTGCAGATTCATTACTAGTCGATGATGGTGTTCTGCTAATGTCTCCTCTTCTGCTAGCATGCTGTGGTCCTGGAAAGCTTTTCTCTTCACCTCGCTGCTTTCTTTTTGACTTTGAGTTCTGCCAGTCCATATCTGCCACTGCTGGGAGGGAGGCCAAGAGAATAAACCTGTTGTGTGAGCTTTGCCCTTTATGATTTGGGCCCTTGCCAGTCCATTGCTGTTTAGCTTTACTTGTGGCATTCGAAGGGCCAGAGTGAGTGGATTTCCTGGGCCAGTTCCTCCGAATATAGTCCATAGCCTCGTCTGGGGTCTCAAAAGTATTATTCACCCCATTGCAATTTATTTGCAGCTTCACCGGGTACAATAGTCTATAGCTCACTTGCAGTTCCTGAAAGCTTTTCCTGACTTTGGTGAAAGTCTTCCATTTACCAGTCACCTTAGTGGAGTAATCATTGAAAATATAGACCCTGTTTCTTGCCAGAATAGGGCTCCTTTCTCCCTTGCCAAGTTCAAGATTCTCTCTCTTTTTTGGGGAAATGAAGGAACTTTGCCAGGATGTGTCTCAGGCACTCCCCTTGCGTGGGGGTGGATGCCAGCGATCTGTGTCCCCGCTGTACCTCAAGCACTGGGCACCATTCATAATTTAGAAGTTTGGGTAGCTCCCTTTGCAAAAGCTCCCTGGGGTTCCATCTCTCTGCTCCCTTGGGAAAACCCACAAACCTCAAATTGTTCCTTCTGCTCCTGTTTTTGGCATCTTCAGTCCTGTGCCACAATAAATGTGCCATCTACTCTAGTTCTTGCTGACATGCCTCGTGCCTGGTATCTTTTTTCATCAGTGTAGGATAAATATGTCTGGGCATCCAGAGTACGATGGTAGAGGGCTTTGAATTTTTCTTCTAGAGATGCCACTGAGGCTTTGTAGCTCAAGATAATGTTCAATACTGTTTGCATCATCCCCTTGAGCTCTGTAAAATCTGCTGAGTGATCAGGGGCCAGTTCTTTTGCCGTGGGTGAAATTGCCTCTTGCCAGCCACCACCACATTGCTGTTTGCCACCCACAGAATTCTTTAAATTGCAGCTGATCTATAGCAGCTACAGCCTCGGGGATTGTTTTATTCATTAGCCCCGATTTTATTTTCTTACAGCCAGGTAATTTAGTTTCCCCACACTCCTCGGTCGTGTATTTTTTCATGGATCAATTCGGCTTGTCATCTTAGCACTGTAACCCTAAGCTGCCAATTTGTTCGTTTGCCCGCGCATGCCTCATTTCTTTTACTTTTAGTTTTCTAGCTGTTATGTCATTACCACTGGTCCACTGGACCAAGAAGATTCTGACTCTCATCAAATTATTCATAGAAGGTTCCATCTAAATCCCAGCAGAATATTAAAGGATGAACTATCCCCCACACTTGTGGCCACCCTCCACATCTAGAGGTCCCTTTCTCTGCTACTACCAGAGTAGGAACTGTTTAACCTTTCCATAGCTGCTGTTTTGGCGATTCCTGTTCCTGTCACCACTCCTGTGTAATCGGCCCCATGATCAAACTCGCACTTCCTCTCAATTTTCAGAACTGCATGTCTTGCTGCTTCAAGTCAGCCCCTCAGTTTCGAACCATTCCAAGTAGCTGCTTTAGAATCCGGACACTCTGGATCTCAATAACTGCAACCTCCTTCAGCTCTCATAAGTGCTCCAGGAGCTCCTTCAGCATTTTATCCAGTTGATACAGTTTCATTGGCACCTTCATTTCCAATTCTATCTCCTTCACCAGTTCCATCATCAAGTTCTCATGTCTCCATAACAACTAGATCTGCCTCAGGTACCACTCCTCAATTATAGACTATTGCATGTCCTACCTATCTTGTTCCAGAACAGGTCAGGAAGGACATTATCAAAGGGAAAGGCATCAATTTCATAGCCCTTCTTCTACTGTCTCATGAAATTATAAACACAATCATGTCCTGGGCGATGTATCCATAGTACTAAAGGCTAAAGACCCATGGCTACTAAAGAAATTAACTGTAGCTCCTCAAGTCATTGCTGCCTTTTCCATCTACCATGAAACTGTATATGAGGCATCTCCATCTAGACGTGAAGAACTAGACCTCTACCTTTACCTTGTTGTTGATCTTGCAATTCCATATGCTGGTACTCATTTTGATGGCTATTACAAATCTTTTTCAGCTAAGGCGGTTGCTTACCTATTGAAGTGCAATTTGTGCTGCTCGTGACAGAACTTCACACTGTCCCGACTACTTCTGTTCATTACTCCAGTGATGCATCTGCTACAGGTAAACCTCAGGTTGTTGATATCTCTGGCAAAAGAGCTATCTAAAGGGTTTATCATTGGTCCCGTTGTAGTGCCCACCTTTCCATCTGTCTAAATCAGTCCTACCAGTATAGGCACCCGAAAGTAGAAAGAAACACTGACCTATCAACTCCTCATTCAACAACAGATCCAAGCATCAATTCCATCATCCCTTTTGAAGATGATTCACTTTCCTATGTGTGAACTGACAGTGCTATTAAATTGATTAAACTTGCTGGTCGCAGTGCCAGGTTAACAAAACAGATATCACAGATGCTTTCAAACTGTTACTGATTCATCCATCCTTATGGCACATTTATGGAATTTCCTGGGGAAATCTGTACTACTTTGCTGTATGTCTAACATTTGATTGTAAAAGTTTTCCAAGCCATTTATTGATCCCTTTTTTCGCTCTTTGTGTTAAATATTTTTCAATGTCTTAGATGTTCATTTGTGTTACATCTTTGCATGATTTTCTTCTTGTTGATACTTTGGAGTATCCTCCAGCCACAAGCATCACTTGCTTTCAGTGCCTATTCTTCACACGTAACATTCTTCTGGCAGACAACAAACCGAAGAACCCATTAATACGCTAGGGTTTCTAGATATCAAAATAGATACCCTAAAAATGAAAGCCCATCTTCCACAGCAGAAATTATAAAGCATTTTGAACCTGGTTTCCATATTTTTTCTACAAATAATGATCCTGTACCAAATTAGAACTCCTTTCTCTATTAGACTTTCTTGCCTTTGCTATGAGAATCATACCACGGGCCAGAAGTTTTACATTCTATCTGCTCACTCTAGCTCATTCAGTGGTACCTTTGGACCATCATATAACCATCACAATTATCATCGATCAGACTTGGTTATGTGGTCTCTTCTTTATCAGAATGGGATAGAATATCCATGTTCTGTAAGGATCCAGCTCCCTCAAACCTGCTGCGCCATCATTTGGTTTGCTACCATCCTTAGAAATCATCGAGTTGCCTGTGCCTGACTTCCAGAAATTAGCCACCTCCCCCACTTCTGCTCAACTTCAGCGTTATCCTATCCTTGCAGCCGTACTTACCTGGGGACACACATGGAACAATTAACTTTTAATGATGTATACAGACAACCAAGCAGCTGTAGCGATCAGAAGTGAAGGGTGTTCTTCCTCTCATACCACAAAGAACTTCCTGAGACATTTAACATGGACCCTACTGCACTTCTTTATAATTCTTGCGTGCATATTTCTGGTTCTTCTAATTTCTTTGCTAATTATCTTTCACAATTCATTTTCAGCAAGTCAAAGCTGCCTTCCCACAAGCTAATAAGGAGATGACTCTCCTGTCATCATTTTGGGAGCTACAAATGACATAACGTAGTTTCTTGATTATGCCTCACTTACTATACGGAACTCCTTAGCCTCATCGACTCAAGCTGCATATAAAACAGCATGGAAGAAATTTACTACCATCTGCAGCTTACAAAACAAGGACCCTTTCCATTGTTCTGTCTCTCGTTTTGGCCTTTACAACATATTGTTCTCAAACCTTTCATCTGTCAGTCATGACAATCAAATATATTTCTGGTATGCAGTTCACTTTGATGTCCTAATATCCTGTTGTACCAATCTCATATCTATCAAATTCATCATCAAGGCCTTCTTGCAAGGTCTAAAGAAAGAGACTCCTCCAGAAACTTCAGCAAGGAAACCCACAGATTACAACCTACAATATATTCTCAATTAATGCTTCTCATAAGTAATAGTTTCTTTGGACCCTTTAGTTAGTTAGTTAGTTAGTTAGTTAGTTAGTTAAAACTTTATTTTTTGACAGGATGAAACTTTAGGTCCTAAAGGGCCTATATTCAAAGTTGTCCTGTTGCTGACCTTAATCTACAAGCCATTATGACTCTGTTCTTCTTTGGATTTTTATGACCTGGAGAATTTACTTTGTCTTTCTCAGTTTTTGATTCAACCATCCGTCATACTAATAACTGTTTACAGAAAGTATCTGCAGACCAGTTTGTCATCACCTTACCCAGATCTAAAACTGACAGAATCCACAGAGGAGTCCATGTCTGTACTTTGCAACAAACTCAAGTTGGTGTCCTTTTCAAATTGCTGGAATCCTCTGCCAGACATATTAACTGTGTTATTCCTCTTCTGCACAGAGTCCAGCTCTATCATGATTATGTCCCGGTTCGTCCTCCATGTCAGAACACTACTGTCTCACCTGGGTCTTGATGCCACCTCCTTTTCTGGACATTTATTTAGAATAGGAGCAGACACATCAGTATCTTGAAAGTACAGTCCAGTTCACATAATCAAAGCACGGGTCACTGGACATCATCCTGCTTTGAAACATATATCAGAGAACCAAATGCAGAACTCCACCAATCTTATCAACACCTAGCCTCTTAATTCTAAGCCTGGAGGGGAAGGCTAACTCAGTACTCCTGGTCCCCTAGAGATTTCCTACACATTTTTGTTTCTCTCCTCCATGATATTGAGTCTATTCCGTGAGTTGGAGGACGAGCAGGTTGTGTTACATCTCACTTTGCCCTTTTGGCTCTTTAGCTATTACTTTTCCTTTAGCCTCAAGGTGTGCGGTCGCGCTCTGATATACGCATGCCTTGGTGTGCGTTGTACGCACGAGGCCACAGGCCTCATGCATCAACCACCCAAGGCGTGCATATATCAGAGTACGACCGCACACCATAGAGTGGGTTATCTAGCTTATAAAATGGCAAAATTGTTTTTTTAGGAAGGTAAAAGTTCAGGTGTACAGTCATGCTCTGATATACGCACGGTCATGTGATGTGATCCAACAAATCACCAGACATAGTTTTTCCTACCCATTTTATAAATATATAAATATATCTATGTTTGTTACACTGTTGCATCAGTGTACCATAGAATGCTGTTACTATAGATACGGGATACAACATGAGCTAATGTAAGATGCCAGAAATAACTTCTTGAGTTATACTTGACTTCTGACCTCACAAGTAGAAGAGCCAGGAGTGAGACTGCAAGAGGTCAGATACAATCAAATAAGATATTTCTGATATCATAGACTAGCTCATCTTCTATTTGAAGTGTATGACAGGGCCTGAAAGTTCCATAAAGAAAGATGTAAACAAGTAATTTCCTTTTTCATTCACTGTTTTATGCTTTTTCAATGAATGGAATGTCTTTGAAGAATGTGTGAAATAATGGTTGCCAAGGTAGCATTGTTATGAGGTAATGTTGTATGTCTTGTTGGTATTGGTCAGTTATGAATAGGTCAATTGTGAGGTATCTAATAGGTGATATCTTGGTACCTAACAGGTAATGACCTCTGCTATCTTTGTCGACCTTGCCAAGGCTTTTGACATGGTCTCCTACCCCTCCTGCTTGCCAAACTCATAGCTGCAGGGCTCTCTAATGCAGCTACCAGCTGGTTCCACTTTTATCTTGTGGGTATAACACTATCCGTTTGGATTAGTGATGCAACTTCCCCTCCCCTTCATATCTCCACTGGCATTCCATAGGATTCTGTACGGGGCCCACTACTCTTCTTCATCTTCCTAAATGACCTTTCCTCAGCCTGTCCCCTCACTTCCATCCACATGTATGCAGATGATACTGTCCAGTTTACATCTGGCCCCTCCCTCACTAGTGTAGCATCCAGACTTCAACAGGACTTTGATAAGTTCCAGCTCTGGTTTCACTCAAACCAATATTCTTGAATGACAAGAAGACAGTCTCCAAGACCTTTGACACAAGCTTAAATGCCTCCCCTATTTCCACATCCTAGACAGGACTTTACTCGAGAACAACTCATCCTTTAGGTACCTTGGGGTCTGGCTTGACCAGAACCTCACATTCTCTGGACACATGGATGCCATCCTCAAAAAACTGCACCCTAAACTTGGCACCCTATATGGACATTGTGGGTGCCTATCTTTGACTATGGTGATGTAGTCTAGAGTGTTGCTCCCAAATCTGACCTAAACAGACTGGACTCCCACCTCCACTCCTTCTGCTGTTTCACTCTTTACTGCTCTCCCTGAACCCATCACTGCTCCCTTTACCAATTTCTCTCCCTTCCATCCCTAGTGGACAGACACCTTATCCACTGTACAAATTTTCTAGCTAAATTCTGGTTTAATTCTCTCACACCTTACTTCTCCTCCTCTATTTCCCTCAAACCTCCTGCCTCTCACGCCCTTACAAAACTTCGACCACCGAACCTTATCCATCCCCCCCCCAGGTCCATCTCAGCATGCCAGACAGCATTCTCTCACCACTTCTCAAAAATACGGAACTCCCTCTCTCCTCCCATCCACCAGGCTGCCTCCCCTCGGGTCCTCTCCTCTCCTCTCCTCTCCTCTCCTTTCCTCTCCTCTGCTCTCTCCTTAAGGACCATTTCTCCACATCCTGCTCATGTACTTAATCTCCACCTTCTCCATAGTGGCCTCTGTACAGTTACTTATGTCCTGTGGGATTCACTGTACTTACTCTAGGTTATTCATTTTGCTTGATTGTACAATACAGTTCTAGCACATTGCTGTTAGGTTGCACTATCTGTTATTCATTTTTTGTCATTCCAAATGCTTGATTGTATCTGTCATCCATATTTATTACCCGTTTATGTCTTCTGCTATGTATTTACTGTTCATCTCTGTTCCTATCTCTCCCAGGACGCATCTGGAAATGAGCATTTCACTGCTCAGTATACCTTTCCTGGTAAACCTTTTAAATAAATAAAATAAATAAATCTTGATATCTTGAAACTTAGCTCAACTATATCACTAGTTATCTTTATAAAGTTATACCTACACCTGTTGTACAACTTAGCTTAAAGATATCACTAGTTATCTTTATAAATGTATACCCACACCTGTTGTACACATGTGTATATTTTACCCTGTTACATCAGTGTGCAACTATATGTTGTGCATTGTTTTTATGTATATTTGTTACCTTGTTATATCTGTGTGTCACAGTATGCTGAGTACTAGTTTGTTGATTTCAACATTTGATATGTTCATTTTCTGTACTTTACTGATCTTAACCGAAAACAAGCATTTGCATACCCTTTTCTAGTCAGTAAACCAGAAAGCCCTACATTTTCTAATTTAGTAGAACCAAAAATAGCAGACAGGAAAATGTTACAAATTTTAAGAAATACTCAGTTGTAACTTTTTTATTTCTGAAGTATTTTTCCTTTTGTGATTGCTCATTAGAAAGTTTACTATGTGACAGTATTAAGGTGTATGTATGGTACGGCACTCTGCCTGGCAGCTGGCATATCTAGTTCATCATCAGCATTGTAACTTCACTGACTGTGACATCACTGCTATGCTGCTTAGCAACAGCCACTCAGTGGCTGCCAGTTTAGTCATGTATGGTGTCACTGACAGTGAGGCCACAGTGCTGATGGTGTAGTGGGTGTGAATAAAAATAGCTATGTCAGCTGCCAGACAAAGTGCTGTTAAACAGATCACACCTACTAACATTAGGTAAAAAATCTTCTAATTACCCAAACCCAAAGGAAAAAGAAAAAGCACCTCAGATATAAAAGGTAATAGTTGATTGCTTTTAAAAACTAACATTCATTTTAGTGACACCCCTCTCCATGCGCGCGCGCGCGCGCGCACACACACACACACACACACACACACACGCATCAGGCTTGTATCTCCAAGTCCAGTCTGTGAATGAAAGAATAAATGAATGAATGAATGAATGAGCACCAAAATATCGCCCAACATGCATATAAAAACACAACTGGGCAGCTTTTTTTCCTCAGCATCAAGTATTTGATGGGCTTATTACAGTGTGGGGAAGGTTAATCTGTGTCTGACTGGTAATACCTAGTAAACAACAACCTTCAGTCTCCACTGTTCATGATGACAGTGAGAAAGATATAGAATGTGTAAACCTGAACTGGAAATTCCCACAGTTACAGCATTTTCAGCAGTCACATATGTACACATACGTACAGCATGACAGGTATGCATTTGTGCATAAACACATGCCACTGAACTCAAAAGGGTTATTGTTTATAAACATTACCATCAGCTGTGGTTTTAGTACATAGTTTTAAGAATGTATATCTACCACAAAGCTGCAGTACATCAATGTTGAGGTTTTTGTGGTAAACCATGAGGCAATGTTTCCAGAGTTTAATAGGACTGTCTAACCTCCACTGTGTGTACCTGTATACCCAGCAGGGCTGTGGTTTGATCTCCAAACAAGGGCTGAGATAAGCCCAGACTTTCAATAGCTCCACTGCCCTCACCCCATTAGTACCTTTGCACAGCAGTGAATATTTGACAAATGAAATATGCAAAGCCATGGCTGACATCTGGTTGAAGGAAAATCTTACTAGTGCCAGAGAAAATTGTTCTAAAATGGTAACATATCACACGAGTCACTTTTTCAATTGACTGCAAAATAGGGAAAAATGCACTGCAGGAATTATGTCAATTTTTCCCCCATAAAGCTGAAGTAACAAAGTCACCTACTATCACAAAATCCCTGTTTCCCCATCTCCACCCCACACCAGCCTGCCACCCTCCATTACCTTGTTACTGTTCTTCCCTTCTTTTTATTTGTACTTTACTAATCAGTAGCAAGCAGATTACCCCACATAATTCTTCTTTTGCTTCAGTGTATTTTATTTCATTAGTTCGTTAAAGCCAGGAAAGTCAACTGAGATGCAGTAACTTGTGATCAATGGGGTCACACTTCTCCCCAGTTTTACATCTGGCAGGGATGAGACACAGGGAGGTCAAACACCTTGCTCTTGGGTATTTGGTGAGCGAGTAGCTGTAGTGGGATTCAAAACCGTGCTCTCATACTTAGGCAAATGTTGTAACTGCCTTCAATTTAAACATGCATTTTTTTCTTTAGTCCAATAAATTAATATCTTTAAGTATCACAGTGTTCTTATTTAATCTACATCTGTTAATGACATTGTAAAGCATCAAAAGAAAAGTTCACAGCTCCAGCCTACAACAGTTGACATAATTGTTTGTCGTGAAGCATATTTCTTCTATTACTTTTAAATGTTATTTTTGTGTATTGTGAGTTTTGTTCCCACATCAGAACCTGGACTGATGCCCAATACTAGCACTGTAGTGCGGCACTGGAGGGCTGCACTATTGGGGTGCCATCCTTCAGATGAGATATTAAAGGAAAACTGGGATGTTTTGTTTTTTTTCTGCATAAGCTGTGTTTAAAATACAGGTTCACATTCCATTATTGTTCTGTCTTTACTGGCCTTTAAATAAACACAGTGGGGGGTTCCGATCTACACACTTTTGAGTACCATTCTAGAACTGTCTGATGTAGTTTATTTACCTATCAATCACATAGTACAGTACTAGAACATGGCTCCAATGTGCTGACAGATTGAGAGCTAAACAAGTACATAAGCTACATCATGCAGTTCTAAAGTGGCCCTTGCCACTAGTGTGTGAATCAGAAACACACACTGGGCCCGATTCTAAGATGAACGTCGCAACTCGCAGGCGTATGTGAGTTGCAACATTCACCACTATGCCAGGACCCTGTGTCGTATTCCAAAACAGACAGGGTCCCCGGCACTTATGCTCTGTGACTTGTGGCAGCTGCAGGGTTGCACCACAGGAAGGGTGCACCCAACACGTATGCTGCAAGCCGCAGTCTACAGGGTGCAAGTGGCACAAGGCATAGCCCCTCCAGGCCCTGCATCCCAACACCTTGGCACTGCCCCACAGGGTTAGGGAGGGACTGGGGCCACAGGACCACCCTGGGGTGCCTGGTATAGGGGGGGATGGGAACTGCCCTGTGGGGGCACTGCACGGGGTTAGGGGGTGCCAGTGGCCCACAGTGGGCAGCCCTGCCAGGGGTGTGTGGTAGACACCCATGGAGGACTATGGGGGTCACATGGAGGGGCCAGGTTCAGTGATGCATTCCCGGTATACGTAGGTATGGTTAGACCAGCTAGTAGCTGGTCTAACTGTACTTACGCCATGGTCTACCCAGTCCTACTTGGAGTCGTGATTTGCAATTCCACCAACCACCTTCTTGGAATACCAGTGTAATCATTGCTGGAATCCCCTTTGAGCCATGTCACAGGAGATTGAGGGTATAGTGGGTGGCGTAACCCCCATTTGGTGCAGGCGGCCTGCACCATGTTGCAGGCCACCTCCTGGAATTGCATTGGGCATAATGCAGGTTGCAAGGTGTGACTTACACCATAGGTTTGGTGCAAGTGACCTTGCCACATGCATAACCCATTTTAGAATCGGGCCCACTGTGTTTATTCAAATGGCAGTTAAGAGAGGATATTACAGAATGGGGACCATTATTTAAAATACAGCTTATACAATAAGTTAGCAATAAGCCGTGACAGGGTATGGGGTTATAGGCATTTAATCCATGCCTGGAGTACGTTGTGAGGCATGAGGCCGCAGGCTGAGTGTCCTCACAGTGCCCCAGGCATGGATGAAATGCCTATGGGCCTATCCACACTAAATGTGTACATTTGGGACACATCAACTTTGTAAGCCAATAACTACAAAAATATTTAATTTAAAAATTACAAAAATGCAATACAGCCTGCTACATATGTTGGGGGATAACATACATAACTCTAGCCTTGCAGGAATTATCAATAAAATGCATTTCAACAAATTCCAGATTTGTCCCATTTTTTCTACTGTCTGGTGGGAGATTTGAGACCATGGTTTAATGTAGCTTTTGCTTCTCACTGCCCAAATGCACTGCAATTCACAATTGCTCTGAATATCTTCTTAATAAACATATTTATAAAATTCATGTGTCTGTGGGTGTTTGTTTAATTTATTTTTCCCCCAGAAATGACTTTAAAATTGGCATTCCCATTTGTAACATTCTCTGTCCCTCTATGTTACATACAGGAACCTGTGGGCTAAATGGTGACCTCTGATAATTTTGGGATATTCAACCCATAGAAACAAATGCCAAAGTGCTTATTTGATGTTAGGGATGATTCGCCCATTTTAATCTTACAATACTGTCTTTTTCATTACGAGAGAGGAACCAGGCTATGTCTCTCTGTCCTGCCCCATCTACATTCGTAACACGCCCTTTCATGCCTTGGGAGCATGAGTTTACCTTTAGCTGCAGTTATTGGCTATTTGTAGCCAATTGGAACCCCCCCTTGCCACGTTTTAACTATGGGAAGCCTCCGAATCTGCCCCTTTGTGCCCTACCCTGAAACAAGAAGAATCTCTGTCTCCACGCCATCGCTGAGTTACTAACAGGACCAGAATTTGGAAAGGGTAAGCAAAGCAGCTGTTTTTGGAGAGGCAGACAAATAAGGGGGCTTCATTTCAATTCTAGTTTGTTGTTGGATGTCTTGTTTTACTGTTTTGGGCAAATGTGTACAACGGAGAGAAACGGAGTTGCGTTTGCAGGCAGAAGTAGCTGGCTCACTCTCTGAGAAGCGAGAAAAGGACGATCCTGTTTGTAACCAAGGACAGGTTTAAAATCCCGGTCCCTGTTACAAACAGAGTTTAAATATTGTAGCTCACAATTACCTTGCATTTAATGTATATTACCAAAATGTATTTCCCCAGTATGATGCATATTCACATTGTAAATGAATGTAATAGGATAAAACAGCACACTTCTAAAATGGACACTTTATTAAGGGGGCAGTGTTTTTTTCACTTCACTTCCTTCCTGGATCCAAACAGGATTTAAACTATTATTTTGCATTAGTGCTGGAGAGGGGTCCAAGGCAATGTAATTACTGGTGTTTCTGTCTTAATGCAGACTGGCAAAATATGTAAAGGTGGTTTAAATGTTATATCTCGTTTGTAACAAGGGACAACCTGAAAATATCTGTCCCTGTTACAAACAAGGCTGTTGGTGGAACCTTATTTATTTAATATGCTTATTGAGAGATTTTAGATCCACACCCCAAACAAATGCACAGCGAGGGATAACAAAGGCTTGTGGTTTTAAAAATGGCCACCCACAGGCTTTTGGAGAGGGGGAAGGGCTGCTAGTTCATCTGAAAATACACTGTATGCAATTTTTGCTTGAAGTATGGGGGTAGGTGATGGTGTACCCATGTGATTTATTACATTTATTGTTAAAAAAAAAACTCAGATTCATGTTTGCATTTTAAAAATTCTCCTAAAAAGCCTGCTTTAAAGTTCAGTCCTAGCCGGCCCACTGGTGCAGTGGTTGGCTTTCTGCTTGTGACACCAGCGACCCGGGTTCAGGAATGAGCCCAGGTCACTAGAGGGCTGGCCAGGGGGAGAAGGGTTGAGCATCCCAGGGACAGCTGGCCTTCTCCCAGGTGAGGGGAAGGGACTGGTCCAGCGCCTGCTGGCTCCTAGCGGAGGCTGGGAGTATCACAGGATGCACGGCTCAAATACTAACTGGGGGAGGAGTGGACATTGGTGTATGCCATGACATCACTACGCTGCCCCAACAGAAACAGTGAAAAATTGCTCGCTGGCCGCCGGATGATGGCTCTCCATTCCCTGAGTGCCTCCAGCACCTTCTCAGGGCCTCCTGCTCCTCAGCAGCATCCCTGGGCCCTAAGTAGTGTGTGCTGGGGCCATCCCCTTTCCCCGGTGCCTTCCCCCTTGGAGGAGGGGGACCCACCCGGTGAAGGGATATGCCGGGATATCCCGGGGATCAGCTGCCATATGAGGTCCAGAGAAGGGCTGGGTAAGGACAGTGGGTCTGGGGGGCACCTGTAGAGCCCAAAGGAGTTGGGGACCAGCAAGTATGGGAGGCGGAAAAAAAAATGTTCAGTCCTGTTTGTAACAGGAACCCCCAGAAAACTGTGGTCCCTGTTACAAACAGGACTTTAGGTTGTGCCTGGTTTTAAAGCTGGTATTATTAATATATTTTGGTTTTATTTGACTGTGCATTGCTTTGGGTTGTGTAACAAAGGCCTGGGGTTTGAAAATGGCCATTCACATGTTGTGAGGGAGGGGGTTGGGGCTGCCAGCTCTCCTGAAAATAATGTTTCAATTGGATATTTGCCTCAAAGTGTGAGACAGAAAAGAATGATGGGCTGCCCCAGTGATTCATTATTACATTTAATGTTAAAAAAGCCTTGGACCAATGTTTACATTTTAAAAAGGTCTCCTAAAAGCCTGCTTTAAAGTTCAGTCCTGTTTGTAACAGGGACCCCCAGAAAACAGTGGTCCCTGTTACAACCAGGACTTTTGAGGGTGCCCGGTTTTAAAATTGGTATTATTAATATATTTTGGTTTTATTTAACTCTGCATTGCTTTGGGTGGTGTAACAAAGGCCTGAGGTTTGAAAATTGCCATCCACATGCTGTGGGGGAGTGAGCTGGGGCTGCAAGCTCTCCTGATCATGGTGTAGCATGGATACAGTCTCCCAACAGGATTTTCTTAAAACTACTGATGCAGTTGCTTCATATAGCTCCAGTTTGGAGTCTGTGTGTCTGCAGGCTCTAAACAGGAGCTTTTTTGAAAGTATGGCACTGTAGTAGCATAGAAACATAGACTTTGATGGCAGATAAGGACCACTTGGCCCACCCAGTCTGCCCATTTCCCTACTTATTGGATAAGCAGCAGATTCTAGTTAACCGACAGCCTGCTTCCTTCTACCCCCAACTATAATTGCCTTATGTCTGACTCCCCATGCATTCTTGAACTCCCTCACTGTTTTTGACCCCACAACCTTCCCAGCAAGGCTGTTCCATGCATCCACCACCCTCTCCATGAAAAAATACTTCCTTACATTGCCCCGAGCATTCCCCCTCTATCTTCAGATTGTGTCCCTCATTCTTGCACATCATTTTCTGAAAGATGCTATCCTGTTGTACTTTGTTGATTCCCTTGACATACTTGAAAGTTTCTATCATGTCCCCCCTCTACCTCCTTTCCTCAATGGGTATACATATTTAGCACATTTAGTCTCCCCTCATATGGTTTCTGGTGCAGACTGCACCATTTTACTTGCCCTCTGCTGGACTGCATCCATCTATGTCCTTACAGAGATGGGGTCTCCAGAACTGCACACAGTACTCCATATGGGGCCTCACCAACTGTCTGTACAGAGGGATGATAACTTCCTGCTTTCTACTAGTGATGCCTCTACCTATGCATCCCAATGATGATGAGCCCAGCCCTCCTTACCGTCCCACATAGAAGGCTGATTAACAAGATGGGTAGTCTGGACATGGGAGACAAGGTGGTGAACTGCATTAGGAGCTGGTTAACAGACAGGAGACAGAGGGTGGTGGTAAATGGGGTGCAATCTGAAGAGAGGGGGATGACCAGTGGGGTACCAAGGGATCAGTACTAGGACCAGTCCTGTTCAATGTTTTCATCAGTGACATTGCAGAGGGGCTGGAAGGAGATGTCTGCCTGTTTGCAGATGACACCAAGATCTGCAACAGGGTGGATACTCCAGAAGGGATGCAGAAAATGAAGAGGGACCTGGAGAAGCTTGAAAGAAGGTCAGAGATGTGGCAACTAAGGGTCAATGTAAAGAAGTGCAAAATAATGCACCTGGATATAGGGAACACTGGTGAGAGCTACAGGTTGGGGAGGCTGACTGTTACCAAAGAGGAAAGAGACCTAGGGGTTATCATCTCTGATGACCTTAAGGTATCAAAGCAGTGTACAAAGGGAGGGCCAGTAGTATACTGGAGTGCATAGGCAGGGGTATCACTAGCAGGAAGTGGTGATGCCTTTGTATAAAACATTGGTAAGGCCTCACCTGGAGTACTGCATGCAGTTCTGAGACCACACCTGCACAAGGACATAGATAAGGTGGAGACTATCCAGAGAAGGGCAACAACGATGGTGCAGGGCTTACACCACAAAACATATGAGGAGACTAAGGGACCTCAATATGTACTTACTGGAAGAGAAGAGGCAGTAGGGGGACATGACTGAAACTTTCAAGTACTTCAAGGACATAAACAAGGTGCAGGTGGTGGAGTTTTTCCAATGCAGAAAGAGTACTAGAACAAGCGGGCACAATATGAAATAGGAAGGGGGTACATTAAGAGGTAATGTGAGGAAGTTTTTCTACACAGAAAGGGTAGCTGACACATGGAATAGTCTGCCACAGGAGGTGGTGAGGACAGGCACGTTGGAGTGGTTTAAGCATGCTTGGGACAGGCACAAGGTAAGCCTAGGAGGGGAGGGAGTGATGACAAGCCATTGATCACATATTGTCAATGGCCACATACAATGTATAGGGCCTACAGGCAGACTGGATGGGCCTAGCAGTCCTTATCTGCTGACAATTTCTATGTTTCTATGTAACCCTGTTGCTGATCTTTGTGTCGTCTGCAAAGAGGCATACTTTTCCTTCCCTCTTGAATGTTACTTATAGAGACATTAAAGAGGACCAGTCCCAGTACTAAGCCACATGGTACCCTGCTGGTAACCCCCTTTTCTATGTTTACTTTTACCCTCTGTGTCCTGTTGTCCAGCTGATTTTTTTTAACCAGGCTACCACCCTGGGACCCACTTCCAGGCTGGCTAACTTGTTTATTAATTTTCTCAGCAGAGGAGCAGCCTATGGTGGCACCCCCGCTGCTCCCCTTCCGAGAAGACGACATAAGAACAGCTGCGGGTGCTTCTGGGTGCAGCGGGCGGAGGGCTCTAGCATGTAAAATGCCAGTGTGACGGGTGCAAGATCAACCAGATATTATTTCAAATAAAATCTAAAATTAGTAACTTAAATATATTACTATTTATGCAACTGCTAATCAGGCCCTGGTTCACATGGTGGTGCCCAATGGGACATGGATTTTCCCATAAACTGTCCTAATAATCCCATTTCAAATTCACTCTCATTTGCAACAGGGGATGCATCACAATTACATTTATAATGGGGCCTTCCCCATGAAAACACATGTCCTCATAACAAATTATAAGACTTTATTGAAAAACATTAGTTTTTATGTTGTAATTATTGTACCTTATGTGAGACAAATGCTTGTGATGGTGGTGCTGACTTGGTCATTTTGGGCACAAAGATCCAACTGACTTTAAGAAAAATGGCTATGGCCTGGGTGCGGCAAATAGGGCCAAGGAGACGGTTGCCACCAGGTACCCCAGGACTGCTGATGGGGGAGCGTGGAGAGGGATGGGACTGAGCACTTGTTGAAGTGGACTGCTGACAAGGCTGTGGGTGATCTAGGCTGGTGCCACCAGGTCCCAAGGACTGCATCCTGGTATGGTGAAGGGAATGGAAATTACCTCTATTTGGGTTGCAGGCCAGTGGACACCATCACCTGGGGTCTGCCAGGTCACTAGTCAGTCTTTCATGGGGCCCTGGTGGGTGCAGAGGTGGTGAACCATGCATACGTGCTCGAGAGTCACTCTAGCCTGGCGCCCGCATTCTTTTCTGGTGGATTCAGTTATGCCATCGCCTGGGGTCTGCCAGGTCCCTGGTCAGTCTTTCATGGGGCCCTGCTGGGTGCACAGGTGGTGAACCACTCACACATGCTCAAGAGTCACTTTAGAATGGCACCCACATTCTCTTCTGGGGGATTCAGTTACGCCATCACCTGGGGTCTGCCAGGTCCCTGGTCAGCCTTTCATAGGGCCCTGGTGGGTTGCAGGTGGTGAACCCTCACCTGCGATGCGTTCGAGAGTCACTCTAGCCTGGTGCCCGCATTCTCTTCTAGTGGATTCAGTTACGTCATCACCTGGGTTCTTCCAGGTCCCTGGTCAGTCTTTCATGGGGTCCTGGTTAGTGCACAGGTGGTGAACCATGCATACGTGCTCGAGAGTCACTTTAGAATGGCACACGCATTCTCTTCTGGAGGATTCAGTTATGCCATCACCTGGGGTCTGTCAGGTCCTTGGTCAGTCTTTCATGGGGCCCTGGTGGGTGCACAGGTGGTGTACTGTGCACACCTACTCCATTCAGTCACTGTAGGCTGGCGCCTGTGTTCTTTTCTGGTGGATTCAGTTACGACATCATTTGTGGTCTCCCATTTTGTTTTTTCACAGAATCTATACATTCACAAAATGAATAACACCACTATTCCAAGTGAGCATGCAATTGCCATGAAAAAGTACCGAAAAAACATCAAAGCCATCCCAGTGCAATTCGATGTACCTCAATGCAATTCAGTTCTCCAATGTACCTTATCAATACCTAATGTTATAACAGTCTACCGTGCAGACACTCTGTCATTCTCCTCTCCCCTTTTAGCCTATTCCTCCCGGTTAGCCTACACCCCTTTGCTACTGTCCTCACCTATGTCTACCCAAGCACTTACATTGATCACAATCAACTGTCATTACAGTGGCACCGCCTCTTGCGCAGCACGATATGGGTTGCCGCAAAGAAAATGAAAAGCAGTCTCCATTCTTATAAGCTCCTTAAAGAAAGTTATACTACTGCTTCTTCTCTGCTCAGGAAATGTGGAGCTCAACCTGGCCCCCACAACTTACCTCGCTTATCGATTTTGCTGAGGCACAGGTCTCAAAATGATGATGGTCAAATTTTAAGCCTGCCTAAAAAACTTGTACAGCTGCAAGCCTGGGCTGCACACGTTAACCCAGACCTTATCATAATTACTGAGTCGTGGTTAAAAAAGACGAACACTGATCAACAAATATCACTGCAGGGCTACAATTTATTTAGAGCAGATAGAGAATCTAGAGGCGAGGGTGTGGTTATCTATGCCAAATCTAAGTACTTGGTCACCAATATTAGTTGCAAATCTCTAGCCAAGGAATTTGAGTTAGTTTCGCTGAGCCTTCATCTCCCCTCCTCGGAATGTATCACTATCCTAGGTGGCTATAGACCCCCGTCTGGTGGTGACGAAGTCCTTAATCTTTTGAAATCCATGTTCGCAGATGCAAAAACTGAAACAATATTTCTAGGAGATCTAAATATGGACTGGCTGTCACCTAAATCACATGGCCTCAAATCCCTTTGTGACGAGCTAGGTCTTGGGCAATTAGTCAGAGAACCTACTAGGAACAACACTCTAAATACTGCCAACAGTTCCATTCTAGATGTGGTACTAACCACCTATCCACACAAAATATCTCATTTGGCAGTGTTTCACAACGATATGGCGATCATGGAATTGTTGCTTGCATAAGATCTCAAATTAAAGCCCGCCGCAACCCATCTTTATAACAAAAGATCCTTCGCAAATTCAGTGCAGTAAACTTTTATCTGACCTGAGCATGATCAGATGGCAAGATCTTTACCTAGCCAAAGATGTCAACAAGGCAGCTTGCATCCTTAATGACAAACTCACTACAATAATAAATAAGCATGCCCTTTCATCAAAGTAAGGTGCGGAACAATTCAATCCCTGGTTCACCTCGGATCTCAAGGCAGCCCTTATAGCTCGAGATAAGCTCTGGGCTAAAGCTAGACATTCCAAAGAATCTTGAGTTGGCAGGCCTTTAGAACAGCCAGGAATAACTGTGTGAAAAAACTTCGCTCTGCTAAAGCTAACTATTATATTTCTACTCTAGAACAAGCTAAAGGTAACCCTCATAAAATATGGAAGACTATCAAAGCTATAGAAGGGCCCATGGCCCCTCTGTCCCAACAAAGATAGTACTTAAGTGGCAAGATTGTGGAAAACAAGTCCCTAATCCTGGAGGAACTTAACTCCCACTTTGCCACAGCTGGATTAGCTTTGACTCGTCACCTTATGCTGGTGCTGTGGTGAGCCAGCATACCCCTCCGCCACATCTAGTCCTGGACCCAGTCCTTCCAACTGTGCGAGATAACATAAAAGAAGTAGAAGATTCTCTTCTTAACTTAGACACCAAAAAAAGTGCAGGGGACGATGGCTTGGAACCCTTTTTCCTAAGGTCAGGCTATGCCCATCTCACTGCCCCAATTCTCCACATCTTCAATCTTTCCATTACATCTGCTGCTGTGCCATCCTGCTGGAAATCAGCACATATCCTCCCTCTATTTAAATCTGGTGACCCATGCGATGTAAACAACTATAGGCCTATCTCCTTATTGTTTATCCTTTCTAAAGTTCTCGAAAAACTGATCCATATTCAGTTAAAATCTCACTTGGAAACCTTCCCTCTCATTAACCCAGCTCAATCTGGCTTCTGGGCTAACCATAGCACAATCACTGCACTAGCAAAAGTAACCAATGATTGGATCTCTGCTATAGATGCTAAGAAGGTAACTGGTGTAGTCTTTTTGGACCTCAGCAAAGCTTTTAATACTGTTGATCACAAACTATTAGTCAATTGCCTTGCAAAGTTGGGTGCCACATACCATACCACCCAGTGGTTCTCTAGCTACCTAACTGGAAGATTCCAAAAAGTAAAAGCGGAAGGCTTTTTTTCTGCTGCCTTGCCAGTTGCAAGAGGAGTCCCCAAGGATCCATCTTAGGCCCTATCTTGTTTTCTCTGTACATCAATGACTTAGATGCTAACATATCTCGTCCAATCTGCACTTTTGCAGATGATACTGTGTTTATATACTTGGCTCATCGTTATCTGAAGTCAAGGGATTGCTTCAAGCGGACTTAGCACAACTTGAGCATAATTTAATAAGGCAAAGCTTCTGCTCAATGCCAAGAAGACTAAAGCGATGATATTCTCCGCAGTGCTGTCTCAGGCCCCCAATACTCTTGCCCAAGACTTCATTGTCACCACGCTAAACGAGCCTCTGGAAGTTGTAACAAATTTAAATATCTAGGTATCTGGATCGACAATAAATTATCTTTCAGTGACCACATCGAAGATGTCTCTAGAAGGTTAAAAGCAAGGTTAGGTTTCTTCTACAGAAATAGGCCCTTTTTCCCCTTGAAACTGAAACAAGCTTGTACAGGCCACTTTTCTCCCCTACTCGACTATGGCGTGTAATCTATTCCTCCACCACTCTTGCAAATCTAAGTAAACTGGACATCCTTTATCACCATGCGTTACGGTTCATTACCAACTCCCCTTACCGTTCGCACCACTATGACTTATATGCAGCAGTTGGTTGGACATCCCTTACTACTAGACGCCTGCTCCATGCTGGGCTATGGACTCTTAAACTGCTCTTGCAGAAATTGCCAAGCTATCTCTCTTCCCTTATTAGTATCTCACATAGTGCACACTCGTTAAGAAAATCTGACTTTATTATGCTTGACATACCAAGGACGCGGACTTCCTTTGGTAAACGTGCTATTGCATATGCCCTGCCCTTCATTTGGAACCAATTACAAACCGTACTGAAACTAACTAGCACAGTTTCAATAAACTTCTACAAATCGCTAAGTTCAGCCAAAATAAAAGACACCTGTAACTGTCATTAAGTCTCTTCCTTCCCCATGTGTGCCATATTTATCCACTGGTAAGGTATAATTGATTTGTCATATTAACTGCTTTCCTTCCCCTTCTACTCCTGGCTTTATCTTTGCTACGCCCACTGCTACTCTATCAAATCTCTCCTCCTCTCATATCAGTTGTAGACTGTTGTTTGTTCTAGCTGCCAAAATACTGTATATTTGATTTGATTTGATTTGATTAAATCAAATCACACCAGTCATCATGTTTCATTTATCAGTATGCGACCTATAAGTCGCTTCCCTGTCTCATATCAATGTTTACCACCTGCAGTCACCCTGTGTGGTACCCTTGTATGTATATCCAGCCTGCATCATGTAACATGTATTTCATGTATATACTGTTATTACCTATCTGTGTTTGTACTTTAAGTGTTTATGTCACAGGACCTCCTTGTGAATGAGCTTGCTCAATGGAGTTTTCCTGCAATAAACTTGAACTTGAACTTGAACAGACATGTATAAAGAACGCGCAGAGAATCTGAGTCGAAGAGACTACAAGAATTCTGCAAAAACATTGATGAAGAAACCAAAAAGAGATACAATGAGGCTAGCAAGCAGAGAATGCATGAATACCGAATCCAGTAGAAGCTGCAGACCTTGGAAGACAAGGAAAATGATGTGAGATGATGCACCAGGACAGATGAGGAAAGGAAGAAGCTGCAATGAAGAGGCTTGGTGTTCAAAGAAACAGAAAGAGCGGATGGAAATGTCAGCCCAGAAGAAAAGACGTTACAGGGAGAAGGATGCTGAATGGAAAAAAAAAAGCAGCATCAGAAAAAGTGCTCAGTGAGATGAGTGACATTCAGGAATGTAACAATGAGAGTCCATCAACCTCCAGGGACTCTGTGAGAAAAGCAGTGTACCGAGCCAAACAGAAACTCCCAAAATTGGCAGAAAGATTTGTCACAGTGATTGCTGGATTGATTAAAAATGTGACCAGTAAAGAAAAGGAATTGCTAAAAAAATATTGGCATAGACTATGACAGGCAGTTGCAAAAATCAGTTTTAAAATGTGTAAAGGAAACGTGCTGCATGCTAACATGTAAAAGAAAGAGAGTTTCCATTAGCCACCTAACTGCACACCTAGATATTAAACACGGACTAAAAAAGAAGGTCTGCAGTGAACTGGGTATAAGCAGAAAATATTTGAGCAAGTATTGTGCTTTACAAAGATCTAATGTTAATCTGGAGTTTTGGAATGGCCAGCAAGAAGAGCAGATGCATTAAGTGCAGAGACTCAGCAAGCAGTGCTTGACCATTATCACAACCCTGATGTGAGCACAGTTATGCCAAATAAAAAAGGAGTTGCTGACACAACCCCAAAATATGTTCTGCATCAATCCATAACAGAGACCTATTTATCTTTCATAAAGGACAATGCAGTCAGTGTCGGCAAGTCAAAATTCGGCGAACTCCAACCGCGGCATGTACTGGTAAAAAGCAAGGCCAAGGCATAGCAGTGCCTTTGCGTGTATTGCACCAATGTAGATCTGAAGTTAAAAATTATCAATCAGCCAAACCAAAAAAAGGTTAATGTCTCATCTTAGACAGATACCATGCGTCTGAACTGACTCTTTGCCCACATGATGGAAGATACGCCAGCTTAACATGTATCGACCGACAGTGCTCCACATGTGGAGTGCATCAAATTAAGAAATTCTTGGATCCATTAATCCACGTGTTTGGAAATGAGCATGTATCCTGGAAAATATTGGGACAAATGACATACAAAGAGGCAAAGAAGAAAGCGCTTTTAACGAGAAATTGAGGTCTCTGCACTTTAATTGATGAACTGATGGCAGAATGTGGGTCCTTGTCTTCCCATTTGTTTGAGGCAAGATGGCAGCAGGCACAGTTTTCCAGCATTGTCAAACATCCTCCAGTGGCATCTGTGGTGATGGTTATGGTTATGGATTTCACGGAAAACTATAACTACATCATGCAAAATGAAGTGCAGAGTGCACACTGGACCAAAGTTCAAATAACCACACATTCCATGCTGGCATATTACAAATGCAATACGTGCAGCAGACTGGATGCAGTAAGAGAAGCAATAGTAATTATTTCAGATGCTCATCAACACAATGCTCACTCCATGAACCACTTTGTGCAGATCCCTGTACAGAAGCTTGCAAAAGTAAGACTTCTTGTCATCAATAGGTTGATTCAGTTTAGCGATGGGTGTGGTGCACAATACAAGTCAAAAACTCCTTTGACTCACTTAACTTTTGCCACAGAAGACTTGGGCATCCCTACAGTTGAGCACCATTATTTTGGTTCCGGTCATGGGAAAAATCCCTGTGATGGAGAGGGTGGGGTCATTAAAAATACTGCAACAAAAGGTATGAAATCTGAGCCCGACCTCATAATTGATGGGGTGATCAGTTTTCACATGTTCGCTAATGAAAAACTGACCACGGATGCTGTAATGCAGCTGGTGAGTGCAATCACTCGCGGCGATCATGTTTTCTTGTCAAACAAGGTGAAGTAATGAGAGACCATCCAGAAAGATCAGATACACGCTACCATTGGGTTAAACCCATATAATATCAAAGTTTGTCGCTTGACCTGTTTTTGTGCCTCATGTGAAGCCAGTGAAGGACCTTGCAACTATTGTGACTATACCAGTGACTGGGAACAAAAGCACTTAAAATTAAAACATCGAGAACCGGAACCACAAACCATTGTTTTGGACCTAATAGCACTGGAATCCATCTCAGTAGATGATGAGTATCTGAACCATGATGGTGAGTATGTAATATTTGGGTCATATTGCTCAATGTGTAAAAATATAGTACTAAACAATCCAAATTATATCCTTTTCTTAGAGCTCAACCTGTCAAGCATCCATGCTGAAGATGATCAAGATACAATGGCTACTGAGCAATCTTTGGAGTCGGATAATGAATAGAGTTCAACAGCAGATGGAATATAAGTAAAAGTCACCTTCTAGGCTACTGCTTCTCAAATAAAGTGCATGTATGGGTGGGGCAGATGGCTGAGGCACCATGAGTGCCTTACCCTGTGCTACACTGGCGGCCCGAGTTCAGAAATTGAATTGGATCGCTAGGGGGTTGGCCAGGAGAGGGAGGTTTGAGCATCCATAGGTCAGCTCACCTTCCTTGTGGGGGGGGGCATGTCCCACTGCTTGACTGCCATCTAAGGGAAACCTAGTGGCAGCCCAAGCAAGCATGCCATGAGTGCATGTCTCTACTGCTCAGTGGGTAGAAAATAGGGAGGAAAACATGGATTGTAGTGTTAATGAAGCTATCTTTGTTTGCTGATGGCCTACCTGCCTGGGATCTCCATATATAATCTGGGTGGGGAAGGACAGCCATCCTTTCATGGCTCCCCTGCAGGCAGCAACCCCTGGGATATACAAGCCCCAAGAGACCTGAGAGGTTTAACTGCGGCAGTAGAGGGGACAGGGTTGAGACAGCTAGTCTGCATGCCTAGGAGAAATGTAAAACCAATGGAAAAGAGTGCAGGTGTTATCTTAATGTTTTATGTATTTATAGTTGTTAGCAGAAAAGAACCACCTGGGCCACAGTCTGACCTATGTCAATACCTACTGAGCAACCCACTTACCTTTTTGGACGACTTTTCTCTTTATAGAGTGCAGCTGTTAGCTGGCATGGGTAGTACAGAGGTCGGAGGTGCCATGAGTGTCATATCTGGTCCCACACTGGTGACCCAAGTTCAGAAATGGACTTGGGTCAGTTCGAGTGCTGAGGGCTGAGGTGCTGTAAGAACATTACCTCATCCCACACTTGTAGCAATCTGTGATACCGAGCAGGCCTGGCATTCCTCTTTGTTCGACTTCTCGATGACACCTAGAGCTTTCTTTAACACTAGTGCCACTAATTCTGTGGCACATAGTGAGACCACGGAAGAACTTCCTGAGCTCTGTAGGCCCCCTGATGGCAAACACACCTGGCATTACAGGACTGGGCTAGGCATCCAGGTCTCCTGTCTGCCAGAGTGCTCCCCTACTGATTAGCACCATAATGTTGACTAAATTAATAAAGTGTTACACAAGTAGGCAAGATTTGAGTGGATTTATTTATTTTTTCATCAGTTATGTCTGCCATAGGCCCTTCTGTTCCTTCAGTCTGGGTGTACCTGTGTTGAAAAAAAGAAAACATATTATGAAGTGTCAACAATCTTTTCATCTTTTTGCAGGGTGCCTTCTCACCTTAGCAGACCCCCAAAAGAGAATTATGATGCAGAACAGAAGGGCAGCAAAAAAAGGCAGGAATCCTATTATGCAGTGTTCTATGACAAGGAATACTACACAGGGAGGCTCATGGCTATGAAGGACTCAAAATACACTTTTACTTTTATGCATCGACAGCGATCATCATCCCAAAATGCTACATTTATTTGGCCAAAGCAAGAGGATATAGACACAGTTGAGGAAATATATATACTGTCTGTGCCACTGGTTGTTGTGGGGGATGGGCCTTATATGGTGGTAGACATAGAAAAAGTGAATAAAGCCTTCAAAAAAATGATACAATAATGTACCTGTGCAAAGAATAAGATGTATGTTTGCTGGAGGGGTTTAGGGATGTAATAAGCAATGTATAGTGTGTATAGTGTGGTGTTTTGGTTTAGTTTTAATTTTAATGTGTGTTTCTGGTATTTCTAGTGAGATGTTGAAGTTATTGTGTCATGAACTTCCTTTTACCTAATAGATTTATGAACTTTACACATTAGACATATAAATCTTTAAATAATAAAGGTCTCAAATAGCCTAATTTTCTGTTTTTGACAATGTTTTACATTCCAACTTACAGTTTTTGAATATTTCTCTGTCCTGTTACATACGTTAATGGAACTCTTATTCACCGATTTTGTGGGGTTTAATTTTGAAAGTAATCTAAAAAAGTTTTAAATGTAATCTACTTTAATCCCCAGTTATGTGTGAAAGCATTTAAATCTGTGACTATCCAGGAAATCTTGGTGAGAAAAAACTTGGAAATTACTTTGTGTGCAGATACTTTAAAGTTGCTTAGTGAATCAACCAAAGGAATTACTGTACTGCAAATTCATGTAGACAGCCAACAAAATTTATGCATAATTTTTTTTTAATTTTAAATATTACCAGGTAACGTATGTAACAGAGACATAGAATATTTTAAATTAAAAAAAAATTATTAGAGACTGTACCCAGAAAACCAGAAGTGACGTTATCTTCCTGTTTACAATTTTAGTAAAGGATCTTTAGGGTAAGGTACTGATGGTGTAAGAAGAAAGAAATTATAACATTTATTTTTAAACAGCCATGACCCACATATGTCCTCCATTACTGTGGATAGGCCCTTATAACCCCATACCCAGGAGTGGGTTATTGTGCTTATAACATTGTTTATGTGCAGAACAAGGAAAAAAAACACAAAAATGTTTTTTCCGTTTACACAGCAAGAAAGATAGTGTATCCTGTCATCTTGCAAAATAGTCCCTAACAAATAATGCATACTCCTGTCCTGTTATGCACATGGAAATGTCACACATACAGTTCTGACACAATTTGTGGCATTTCTTGTGCCTAACAGTGTCTGATACCTCGCCTACAATGTTTACTTGAGGCCACACACACACACACACTGAAAGGCAATTCGCAATTTGCGGGGACAAAAAGTAGCGTCCATGTCATGGTTCCACTCCCAGTGACACTCTATCTCTCTCCATCTCTCTCACTGTCTGCCATGGTCGCTTGTAAAACAGCACCAAGGTACCCAACACTGGTGATCTCGTACTACTTCATAATACGCAGATGCACATGTGCCACATGATGAGACACATGGGTGACCAACGACTGAGACAGACAGAGGGAGAAGCAATGCTTACCAGCTGCTGTCACCCCACACTTTGCCCTGCATAACCTTCACACAGGGCTCAGCAGGAATGGAGGTGGGGGGTGGACTCACTCTGTCTCTGTCTCTTTCTCTCTCCCATGTCTCTGTCAGCTTGTCTCTATTTTCTCCTTGATATGAGCAATAATTACCACAATGCAGTTCTGTGTCACTTAGTTACATTTTTTACATGGCTTCCATTCACTTCTTCAAAACTCTAACTTGTAACCAAGGCAACTTGATCTCATGTGCCAGTTTCTGTCTCTGGCACTGCGGACCTTCCCTGTTCACTTTCGGAGCTCCATTGCCGCCGCTACCAACAAGTGCAATACACTAGAGGGGACACATGTTTCAGAGGGTGAAAGGTACTAGCGGAGAGAAATGTACCAGCGGGGCAATGTCTGCAAGCTTCAAGGAATGGGAGGGGGAACAGAAACAGTCTTTCTCTTAGTGCTTTCACTACCTCTCACATCCCCGGTTACTCTCACACTCTCTCTCTCTCTCCCCGCACCCACAGGATGGTGAGCGCAGATGGTTTGGGAGCCTGAACAGAGAACAGGCTGAACAGTCCACAGCACGGGGAGACAATATTTTTGGGAGGGGGGGCCAGGGACGACCACAGAGGATGATTCTATGTGATATGGATGACTCAATAAAAATGAGCCCAAAAACAGCGCTCACATTTCAGCAAGGACACTAACGGTAAGGGTACATATCAGCGATCATTGAAATGGTGAGAAATGCTTTTCTGTGGGGGGGGGGGCTATACCCCCTGCACCCAACCTTACTTACATAACCAACTCTGAGGTCATAAGAACTCGGGGGGGGTGCATCTGCCATCATTTCAGCGACCACTGATATGTACCCTTGCCATTTGTGTCAACACTGAAATGCCATTGCTCTTTTTGAACTCGTTCTTATTGAGCCACCCTAATCACATGACACCATGCAGGACAGGCTGTCATACCTGGCTGTGCTACTCCCTGCATACAGATATGTGGCTATCCTCTGTGCCTTCCCTCACTCAACCTGTGTCCTCCCACAGGAAGAACCACCACATTGCCAGCCTGGTAACAGACACACCTGCCCTGCCAACATGGAACTGTGTACACTGATACAGAGATCTACCCACATAATTACATGCATAGCCAGCTGTTGCACACTGTTTTTCATCCTTGTACTGTGTTGTGCAGCCCTGCTACCCTCCCCGCAAACATTCCTATATACCGATCACATACATGCACAGCAAGCTCTGACATTTTCTACTGCTTGCTTCCCAGACATAAAAATAGCTGCAGGTGCACTTTGAGTTGTGCAAGCCAGAAAGGGATCTGCTCAGACAGGACTGAGCACAGCATTCTGCTGTGGCTAAGGAGATCAGGCAGTCTAACCATGCATTAAATAGTGAATTTTAATCCATGGTCAGCTGCTGCTCCTTAGCCAATCACAATGTTCACTGGCTGTCAACCTATTTTATAACACAGTATTTACCAGTTCAACTCAGTTTTCTTTTAATCCAAGTTCCCTTCTGCCCATCTCTGGTGCTGGCCAAGCGCAGGTAAGGATTTTCTGGCGTTCGTTATACAAATAGGGGAATTTTTTTTTATTAAAACAAAATATTCAATAAAGACATCAAACAAATTTACATATCAAAAGACATTACCCCACCAGTTCAGAATATACAATATTATTACCCCAATCCCCTAAAGAAGTCACCTAGTCATGTGTTACCCATGACATGAAAGCCTCATAGCGATAACAGAAATAGCAAAACAATCATGATACTGGAAACATATTATGGTATAGGCAGTAATTACCTCAGCACTGCTATCATGTCAGCAAATGCACATTGTTCCAGTAACAGTTAAAGGGACACTGTCAACCATTTTAGCATCATATTATTTCTAGTTAAAAACCCACATTTTTTGATTGCGTACCTTCTCTAAAATTCATTGATTGTTCTGGTTGTTTTATATGTGTCCTGGCTTAGTATAACTGAAATGCATTCTAATGTATAGCTATACCCAACCTTGTTTTGTTTCAAATCAAATCAAAAAGGAGCTTAATATGTACACCCTCGAGGAAAGGAGGAAGAGGGGGAACATGATAGAAACTTTCAAGTACCTCAAGGGAATCAACAAAGTCCAAGAGAGTAGCATCTTTCAGAAAAAGAGATGTGCAAGAACAAGGGGGCACAATTTGAAGATAGAGGGGGGACGGCGCAGAGGTAATGTGAGGAAGTATTTTTTCACAGAGAGGGTTGTGGATGCATGGAGCAGCCTCCCTGAGGAGGTTGTGGAGTCAAGAACAGTGGGGGAATTCAAGAATGCATGGGACAGACATGAGGCAGTCCTAGTGGGGGGTAGGAGGAAGTAAGCTGTTGGTTAACTAGGATCTACAGCTTATCTGTTAGGTAGGAAAATGGGCAGACTAGGTGGGCCAAGTGGTCCTTATCTGCTGTCATATTCTATGTTTCTAATCCTTACTGTACTATTATTGCATACTTCCTGATCATTAGAAACATACCCAAACATTGCATCCACTCATGATGCAAAGGGTTCCTCTAATTCCACTGTATAACTAGTGGCTAGAGTGTGTTGGGGGTGCTCCTAGGTCCAGGAAAGATGCAGTGGGAGTTGATCAAGGAATGTAAACAAACTTGTTTTAGTGTGGTAACACCAGAATTGTGTGCAGTTGTTTTTTCACTTTTTAAGAGAAAAAAGAATCAGAATCAAACTGCCAAGTATATCTGCGGTCGTTACTGAATGTAAACAATTATAACGTGTTTTTTAGGGCTGCAGTGGGCAGAGCCCTGTAGACCACTTGCGATGAAAAAAGGGACTCACACTCCAACCAGACAACATGTTGGAGTTCCTTTACAGTCACTTCCATGATCTGTGAAGCACTCCACTGTATCAGTGCAGTCGACTGCACTGCACTATTTTATTCCAGTCTGCAGTCATGGTGGAACATGGCACAGTCTGCCATATCCAAGACTGCAGCCAAACTGTACTGTGCATTGTGACCACTAGTGAATGCGCAGTGTAGTGTTGTGGCCATCTTGGTCATGGCAGACCTTGTCATGTTCTGACATGGCTGCCAATTTCTTTTTATAAAAAAGCATGCATATCCCCCCACCTGACCCTCCCTCTCAGCACCCACCACCCCACACATTCCCCAGAAATATAACAATGACACTGGGGGTGCTCAATCCCTCAGTTTTGCAATTGCGTTCCATACCCCCTCTGAATTTTTTTATCCCCCCACCTGATCTACCCTCTCAGCACCCACCACCCACAACCCCCCAAAAAAACATTACAATGCCACTGGGGGTGCCCAATCCCCCAGTGTCATGATCAAGTTCCATGCCCTCTTTGTATTTTTTATCCTCCATCTGACCCTCCCTATCAGCACCCACTACCCTGCCTAGAAACATAACAGTGACACTGGGGGGTGCCCAATCCCACAGTGTCACAGTGGTGATTCCTCTGTCCTTCCCCCCCAAAAAGAAAATGGTCCATCAATGTATTTTTTTTTACATTTTCTCTGCCCTTGTTCATGAGGTGGGGTCATAAGAAGGCTATGTTGAAAATGTGGTGTAAAAGTTTAAAAAAAAACAACAATGTTATGAGTCTATGTTGAAATTTTTGTGAATGCAGCCTCATAACTTTGGTAATTTTCAAAATGTTTACCCCAAATTTAAAACATAGTCATGTACTTATAGCACTTTATGAATGTGACAGCTGTCATCTTCAAAGCCTGGCCAAAATGTTTTTATACATCCTGAAATGTGATTTTGCAGTCCCTGTGCGAAATCACCTTTTGAGCAGGAGTTAAAAATTTTCTATGCCCTTCTTCATGAGGTGGCATAATAAGAAGGCTATGTTGCAAATTTGGTGCAAAAAAAAGTGATGAGCCTATGTTAAATTTTGCAAATGCAGCCTCATAACTTTGTTAATTTTCAATATTTGTACCCCAAATTCCTCAGTTGCAGCCCTATTGACTCTGGCCAGAGTTTATTTAAAATAGGGATATGTTGAGGCCTAAGGGAGTTGACAATGTCCCTTTAAAGACAGATGTAGGAAAAAATCTAAACTCACAAGCTCTTATTATCTTCAAATCATTCTCTACGAGGTTAATTAGACATGCCAAAGAAATGTTTTTTTTCTGAAGCACATATTGGCATCTCAATTAAGAACTGATAGAAGAAATAAAGTAAAAGATAAGCTTTGAGAATTAAAGGAACATCCAAATTTCTCTGTGTTTGATGTAGAATTAAAAGAAAACTTAGTAAAACATGATGAAAAATAATTAAAAGAAAACAGCCCAAGGTAGAAAGGGCTGATATAGATTGCATCACTGGTCAAGCATTTTTAAGGAGCAAATGGTTCAGATCAACCAGCAAAGGAAACTCTAGGTCCTGAAACAGAAACCAGGAAAGATGTGGCCATAAAAATCAGAAAATAAGTGGTCAAAAAAAATCAAAAGGAGAAAGTTAAGTGAAGAAATAAATCAAAGTACTCAGATGAAGGTTCTGCTGAGGAAGAAAGACCTGAAAAGAGTGTTACTTTTTTACAGAAAAGAAAAAAAATCAGAATAACACAAAGGGAAAAATGACAACTGCAAAAGGAGCAGGAACAGGAAAGCAAGGAGGGGCAGGATAGTACAATTTGAGAAAAGCAACAAGAAAATAATTAACCTAATGAATATTGAATTAACTCCACCACAGGAAAGTGCACTAAGTAAAAGACTGTTGTTCGTTCCCAACAGCCCTCCAGACATAGTTAAACTAAAACTAGACATTTTAAAGTTCTCAAGAAACTCCACCTAAGGACTATTTTCTAAACCAAAACAGACAATCAAAACACATGAGGTTCTCAAATGAGGAAACTCCTGTAACAACAAGGAACAGTGGAGACTGTGGATTCCACAGCACTTCCAGATTTAATGGAACTGTCAAACAGCCCAAATTCACGAGATGGAGTTCACCGAGAGTCTGGATTGGATTTTATTAATGATGACTACTAATGGACGGTCTTGGACTTGGCTAATTTACAGATTTTGGAGGGACTCTATACTGAAAACCTTGACAACATAAATATGTTTCATGAATGGACAAACAATGACAGAGGAAGTATGATCTATGATGTAACTGGCAGACAGTTTGAACTTTTAAGAAAGAATACATTTAAAGCTACATCACTTTTTGTCCTCCTTGTAGTAATTTAAATATATGAACTTTGAGAAGGTAGTCACAAGAGAGATTCAAAAATTGGTCACTAGTGCAAGGCCTCCTTTCAGCAATAACATGACAAAGGACGAAAACATTGCATTAAATGTGTGAAGCAAATGGAAAACTTGGTCAAAAAACCTGCAGATAATGGTGATCACATTGTACTAATGGCAACTGAGTTCTATAACAAACAGGTTATCAGCCTCCTGATGAATGAAAAGAACTACAAAAAAAATTGAAAGGAAATCCATCGGCAATGTACAAAAAAGAGTTATCTGAGTTATTGGAGTCTGCTAAAATACAGGGATACATTAAGGAAAATTAGTTTGCATACCTGTGGTCTGATTTCCCTGGCATGCCAACATTTTATACATTGCCAAAAATTCAGAAGTCCATTGTAAAGCCCCCAGGGAGACCTGCTGTGTCAGGAATAGGCTCCTTAACTGACAATTTCAGTAAACCTGTTGATTTCTTTTTAAAGTAATGCATGTCCACACTTCCATCTTATATTAAGGACACAATTGACTTATTAATAAAGATAGAAAATATGGTATGTGCCACGATTAGCCACACCAACACAACAACCTACACACCTGTTGACATAATCGACAGTTCACTGACAGGTCACTGTGTTGGTGTGCCTGACACAAGGGTACACTGTATCCCGGTCCTGCATCCCCTCCCTGAATCAACTCTGGCTCAGAATTGACAGTCTATAGTATGGGGTGCAGGGGGTAGAAACCTCCCCATGGGGAAGTTTGAGAACAAAGCTCCCCAATAAAAGCTCGGACTGGGGACAGTCAGTTTTGTCAATCGCAACACATGACATAAATCTTGTCACTGCAATGCCGGTCGACAAAAGTGTTGTCAAACCGGCATTGTGGAGCCAGAAAATATTATGTGGCAACCAGAATATTTGCTTATTGGAGCTGATGCTGAAGCTTTATATACATCCATAGAATGTGGATTAGGAATCAGGTGTTGTGAGTACTTCCTCCAGAAAAGCCCATTGTGGAAGTATATATCAACAGAATTTATTTTGGAAGCATTATGGTTTATTTTAACACATAACTTTTTTTAGTTTTGTCTTTTTTAACTTTCTATTTATCCCACCTATACTACCCTCCCTGTCCATTCCTTCAGACCATTGATCAACCCCCACAAACCACCACCACGGAGTTTGCCCCTAGAGTACCTGATCTCTCCACTGTACTTCCTTGAAGCCCGGATATCCCCCTGGGTGGGACGATGAAGTGCCCCTCTTTCTCGACCTTGCTTTTTGAGGAGAGCCAGCACAGCAGGGTCTGCCCCGTGAGTTGATGGTTGGGGGCACAGATGGGTCTTCATCTAGGACCGAGAGGGGGTGTTTCTGTTTTCTGTTCCCTTCCACCACCTAAGGATGCCAGCTCGGGTAGACGACATGCTGATGCATGACACTACCAAGTGCCTGACAGTGTTCTCCCCTCCCTGACTCCAGTGCCATGGGAGCCACCACAGCCCTGAAAGTCGGTGCTACCACTGACCCTCAGGGATGTCGGGTGCAACAAGCACCCCTGGAATCCCACCCCAAAGGAGGAGAGCAACTGTTGGGACACTCAATCCTCCTTCCCCATGCCGACCCCCGATGACCTGCATTCATTCCCGAACCCGTGTCACCGGTGTGGTGCGAGGTGTGGTGTCCGGTCCAGGCTGGCTAACACATAACATTTTTGAATTCAATAACAACCTCTACTTACCAGTTTGCGGAGCAGCAATGGGGACCTCCGTGGCCCCATCAATCACTAATGATTTTCCTGATCATTGGGTCCGTGGCCCCATCATTCATTAACGTTTTTCCTGATCATTGGGTCCGCGGCCCCATCATTCACTAACTTTTTTCCTGATCATTGGGATGAATTTGTGGTGTTTAATACAGAACACAACCTACACGTAGACCACATAAAACACTGGTTCTGATTTACCAATGATGTGTTCTGTGTGTGGGATGGCATGGAGGAGAAGGAGGCCACCAACTTCATGAATTGGCTCAATACAAATAAAGTGAGGCTCAAATCACTTATCCATTAAATAAAAGAGAATTACAGATTTTGGATATGGTCCTTACTGTGTCAGAAGAGGGTAAAATGTTAACAAAGAATGTTCATATGCCAATGGCTACTAACACATTGCTATGTTATGATAATGGCCATCCTAGAAGTTTGGTGACCTACAGTGAAGCCCTACAGGATGACGTGTAGTGTGATAGGTTTACTGCATGTCAAAAAAGTTCAACTCCCATTGAAATAGCATTGTTTACTGCAGTAATTCTACGCAGAATTCTCCAGTGCTGCACTTCATCCTGATGAGCTTTACTGTACATACCTTTCAGTCAGTTTCTAAGGGTTAGGCTAAATTGTTCTGCATTAAATGATTTCGAACTCAAAGAATCTAAACTCCGAGAGATTTCTGGAAAAAGGGTACAGAAAATCTGTACTGGATGGGGCCTGAGGAAAAGCACATAGAATAGAAAGAAAAACACTACTCATACCTAAACCAAGAAACATGGAGAATGAGCCCCCTAATAGCTTTGTCACATACAGTAATACAATTCCGTAAGTAGTAGGGTAGGGGCTATCATTAAACAGTTTTGGCCACTATTTCAGAAATACCCTATTTTGGCAGAATTCAACTCACAAGCACCAAGAATTTCATTCAGAAGGGGTTCTAATTTAAGAGACAGACTGTTACATAGACAGTTTGTGAAGCCTAACTTCAGCACAGTTACCTCAACTGGCAACACTATCCCACAAAGGCATGTATCAGTGCAGAGGGTGCAATGTGTGCACCTATTGTATTCAATCAGGGACATTTGAACTTCCACACATCCAAAAGAAAGTGGGAATTAGGGATTCCATTAATCTTCATATCCAAATCTGTACAGTATGCGTTATGGTGTGAGTATAGTAAGCTCTATGTGGGTAGGACCATTCGTCCACTTAAGAAACACATACAGGAACACATCCAAAATATAAGAAATCCACTTAGCAACACAGCAATACTCTACCATTTTGCACAACTACACCACACTGATCCTGTAAGCCTGTGATTTATGGCTCTTGAATGTGTCAGCGTCAGCAGGTGGGAAACAGGCTGCTCTGACTGCTACAGAGAGAGATATTTTGGATTTTGACTTTACAGTCTCTTAATCTAGTAGATCTTAATGAAACTTGGTACCTGAAGCCTTTTTGGGGTAATGCACCTTTGTCTGTGATGGTCCTGAGTTGGTGGAGATTGTAGATGGTATATTTTCTGATAAATGATTCGTTAGGCAGGTCTAAGCAGGTACTGCCAGAGAAGCATGTGTTTGTACTTTAAATGTACACATATCTCTGTCAGTAGGAACAACATCTTGAAATAGATGAAATCTTTATTTTTATTTTTAATTATTTTCTATGTTGACTCACTTCTCTTTAATTTGTCTTTCCTAGGTAATCATGGATACTGGGAGCACCACGGATCGCCACAGTACTGGGCGATCACAGTGTATTTTTTTGAAACAGGATTTTTACCTCCAAAAATTCATTTTAGTATCCTCTGAGCTATTAGGAAACAGAGCCTGTGACGTCAGTTTGTTGCTTTGACGTGGTTTCACCACATTATGTCTGAGTTTATAAATGTAAGTGTTCGCTAAATAGCGACTGTGATGTACCTACTAGTTTTGTGGAAGGCTTCCTGACACATTTTGTATTGTATTTGTTAGCCCTCCCCCACCCACTTTTGTAAGCATAATAGTTTACTTTCACACATATGAATTGCAGTTTATGGTGGTGGTGATTTAGAAATAAAGTTAAGCAATCAGCGACATGTTAAAAAACTGAAATACAACTTTTTTTTTAAGGTGACAAATATCCAGTAGCTGCCATTGATTGTAAGATGTAAGACTCAACTGGTGGTGATGTCAGCAGCTACTGCAGCATAAAAGGACTGTCACTCAGTGTTGGAGCTCGCATCCTGATGAAGGTCTGAGACCGAAGCACTGGGGGACCTATCAATACCTGATGCTTGTGCAGTTTGTCCTGGCTAACAAAGCTTTTTATGAATGATTACAGCTTTGGCTTGTAATTTTTTTTCAAGCTGAAGACTCCTACTGAGTGTGCTGTTCTTGTCCTGTTCGTGAGTTCCAGAGGATAGGTCATCCCCACAGCAGGACAGCGGCACCAGACACCAGCAACGGGATGCATGGATTGTTTACTGTTGGTTGTATCCAGAAAAATACAATGTATCTCCTTTTTTGTCAACATTCCAGACCTAACAAATTCAATTCAGTTAGGCCATAGGGTCGGTCTAAAGGATACAATTCATTTTGCTTAACGGGCCAATGGACCAATCCAAACCAGGTATGCACAACAGGCATGTACACAGAACATGCCCACCCACACCCTTGGATGGGCGTGCAGCACGTGCCATTCTCTATTGCTGGCTGCCTGTTTATGACCCTGCCACACAGGTGTGTTGGTGCACAGGAGGTGGACCGGTGGACATAGGCAGGTAGCCAATTAAACATCCAACCTGCTGGTTGAATGGATCCCCTGCTCTATGTGAAGCAGGGGTTTGTGGGACATGGTGAGTCTGAGGAAATGAAATATAATGGGCAGGTGCCCTGACGGTTGTCCCCAGCCCTCCCTGCAAGTCCAGAAGGCTAAAGCTGGGTGGCAAGAGAGATTGCTCATCCCACCATGACCAGACACTGTGTAAAAAAAGGGGACACGTTGCAGTTATGGCAAGGTCCCTTCCTGAATTGCCTGTGCAGCCCTTCCAGTGCTATGCATGTTAGTGCATGGTGTGGCATGTAGCACTGCCCCTCAGCCACTCACCCATTCTGTGCATGTAGAGCCATGGATGGACAGGACATCAAGTGTAGATGGGCCCCTCACCCCTTCTATGAATGCTCTAGGAGTCCCACTGGACCCCTAAAGCATGGCAGTTCATCGTAGGGCAGCCTGCATGCTTTATACAGTATCTGTGTCATATAAGCATAATATATAGACCCCATTATGAATGATTTTAATGTAATTTATCAAGAGATAAGAGTTGTGTTGAGTCAAGCAAACCCACCTTCATGCTTTATGTAAGAAACATAAATTGTTTTCCATTTTTAAAATTCAGTTCTGCTATATCCAGAACCAGTATAAGTTTGGAAGATGATGGACACCATCCTAAATGAGACACATCTTATTATGGTTACCTTCGGCAAATTATTTGCAAAGACTAACAAATAAATAATTTTGTTGATGTTCCTCCCTTAAAAAACAGCAAACAAATTGCATTTTGATATAGTTTTCAGGAGGACAAATGTGAACATTTCTATTCAAGTTGAGTTAATTTTAACTTTTTTTTTGGGGGGGGGTATGTTTCTACATTGACATCCTGTAGAAGGTTGGAGGTCTAGGGTTGGAGGAAACCAGAGTTAGACATTAAAGAAATGGTTTTATTCAAGTGCACTGAGGCCATCCCCAACCAGTGCTGCTATTTACCTGAAACTATATTTATCTTATTAATAATACATTTGCCTTTTTACAAATGTTATAATTGGAAAAGCCCACTGCAGGTGTATGGTAATTCCACAATAACCACACTTTGCTGGTGAATGATGAACCTTAGTAGCACTTCATGTCCTGCAGCCAATCAGGGGCATGTAGTTATTGTGGTATCGCTACACACCCGTCATGGATTATTTACCAGTTATTTGGGGCAGATATTCAGTTCCTTTCAGACTTAATAGCTCCTCTCTGCTTACCTTTCACCCCTATCTCTTCTTGGGTTTCTTCACTTCCCTCCACACCAACAACCCCATCTTACCTTGGAAATGCCCACAAAGGCATTAGCAAAATAGTACAGACTCACATTCGAAAAACACTCTTTAAGAGGCCTTTTTTGTTTCTTTACACTTGAACACTTTCTCTCTGCAAAAGAGCCCTTTGGGCCAGAAATTGAAAGTTAGTCAAAACATGCTTTTAACAGACATGACTAGTCAGTATATGACAACTTGCTCCATATCAAATTACATATAATTGTACACCCAGAGACCACTGAAGGAGAAATCTGACCCAATTACTGGAGCATTACAGAAGACGTTTTAGAAATCTGCATTCCTAAATGTCCCATCTCAGTGCAGCCTATAGTGGTATTTAGTTTCAGCTCACTTCAGAATGAACAGAGACTCTGACATTCATATCATAGCTCAATTCAATATGATTGCACACATTTTGTAGGGGGGAGGTGTTCATTTCATTATCTTATTGCATTTATGTCTTCTTAACTGCATAAAATTCTACATTACTAAAACATAATAGAGTAAATGCAGTCAAGTGGATAGGAGAGAATAGTGAAACACATCTGTGCAACTCCTGAGCCTAGTGGCTACTTACAAAGCTGCATCTTAAAAGAGTGCTCTGAAATTGTGAGTTAATGTCACACTCACAGTGCACTATACACTCGACTTCAAGTATCACTTACTGCAAGGACCATCTGCCGGGCACCGCAAGCTTGCATCATTTCAGGGATTTCAGCTAGGTATATTTCAATAGTTCAAAGCAGAATAACAATAAGGATGGCATGACTCCAGCACCATTTTTATGTTTGTGTCTGATTTTTTATAAATCTACTAACCACTTTGGAAAACAAGATTGTAGCCCTTGTGACTGAAGATACAGTATTGTCATCCATCTCTACCACATTCTTTTGGTTTGTAGAGGCCTTTTTTTTCCTTGCCATAGAGTGTTTTTTTCTTCCCTCGGCCAGATTTATCACAGATATACCCTGGTCCAAGGGATATACCCCATTCAGACCCTTTTGATCCCCACCCCCTCACCCCCAAGGTCCTTGCTCATCCTGACATCTTCCATGGCTTCCCTTTTGTGGCATGAGCTCCAAGGGAGGGCTGTCCTCCTCCCAAAGCAGACCACTGTGTGGAGTAGGAGTCAATGTCAGCAGGCATTATAAAACGGGTCTCAAAAATCCTGTAGCCTCATTGGTCAAAACGTGTCACATGACTGTGTGTAAATCCTGCAATAGACAACCAGTAAAGATCCCGCTGATCAAATGTTTACTTTCTTTGAACCTAATTAATTTTCTTTTATTTTTGATAACAGATTAATTTTATAATAGCAATAATTCACTTCAGGACGTGTGTAGTAGTGGGATTTATACACTTCCCAAAACAACACATGCCCTGTCATTCATTATTGCTTAACTAGAACCAAGGAGAGTACAAGAACCCAGGCTGTCACACACACAGCACATGGGGGAAGGGGTTTCTCCCTGGTTTTCACTCTGTCCTGCCAATTGCAGTCCAAATTATTCTCCTGGGTATAGAATACAGCAGTATGGTATATCAACATTGTGCTGTATTCTGACTGGACAAGGAGTCCATTGTTTACAATAAACTGGTGAGATCTGTACTTCCATGCCCTTATGATATCCATCATTACCTTATGCTTCCAAAACTGGAATGTGATTCCCTTCAACTTTGACAGCAACACCAGGGATCTGCAATGACCTGTAAGAGGCTTAAGGGGTTGACCCCAATGATGGGGAGAATGATTCTGACTTTTCAGATCATAAATATAAATGAAGAGATTCAGAGAAATTAAAAATAGGGGGATAATAGTCCCAAGGATTCATAGACACTATGGTAGTATGGTTACTAACTACTGTATGCCAATGGCATACTCTACTCCAAAGTCAAGGAACTTGGCTAGCTTATCAATTTTAAAACAAATAATGTGCCAGGAACTTACAGAAAATTGTGACTGCTGTGTAATCTAAAAAGGGTCATCCACCCTTTCAGTGTATAATTGTGAAATAATGTATTGTTGTGCTATTTTTGGGCTTATGCATAAAGGGATACTGGTCATATGCACCATGATATGTGGCACATAGGGCCAGGATACACACACCCCCCTGGTGTCCAACAGAACCACACTTATGCACTAACCAAGGATGCCTGCTGCATAACCCTGCCCAGGGTAATCTGTGCCTGGTCCCATGCAACTTTACGGCTGGTCTGGGCAGGGGGGAAGGAGTGGGTATGCTCTGGGAGAGCCAGCAGAGCAGGGCATGTACAATACCCATTATGTTTTGCCAAGCCAGTGTCATGGGGGTTCCATTACTCCAGCCATAGGTCTGCCATAACAAGTGTGCATCCCACCCTACTTGAGTCCACATGGCCACATGGCACCCAGTAGCCATGGACCCCAGCCATCCTCCATGCCATAGAGGGTGGGGGATTGGATGATGGCTGTAAGGAAATGTTGGTTAAAAAACAGAAAATGAAGGATAGCCACTAGGGACATGACAGTCTGTATATGGCCCACCATGTCACATGATTCCCTACTTCCACAGACCACAGGATCCACTGTGGAGCTAGTCAGGCTTTCAATTGGAAGCCCACAGTTGGGCCCAGCCCTGGCCCCCTGGCTGGCCCCCATGCCATACACAGACCTATGTGAGCACACATCAGGCTGGCCAGGTGTCATGCATCTGGGGGGGCGGCTACGAGGCGTGCAGTTGCACAGCTCTATATGTGCCCCTACAGGCACATATTGGGCCTAATAGTGCATGGTGCCCAGTGTGTCTATTAGGCATTAACTGTCATGCTGTGTATTTACAGTATGACAGTGTGAAATGGTCAGGGTTTCACTTTTGTATTTAATTTGGAAGCTTTTTCTGTAATCAGGCACTTGTTTTAACTGGACAACTTTATAAACAGGTTGCATATCCCTAACAGTTTCATTATGTATTACAGTGGCATGGTAGCGCCACTATAGTTAGGTTTGGGCAGGCTGTTTAATGTTAAACCCCTAACTTTGCACTTTATTAGCTTTGCCACCATTCAACAGATTTCCCCAAAATTTGCATGTACAATCTAGAGGGCGAGGTCTCTTGACCTGCCAAGTTTTGTTCCAGTGGGATGTACAAATTCCAAGATCTGGATAGTGAAAAAAGTAAAAACGAATCAGTTTTTTTGTTGTTGTTTTTTGTCATCGCATAGTGCCCAGACAATTTGGAATTTTGCTCTATAATTTTCAGGGTAGAAAGGGCTTGGGGCAGAGTGGTGCCTTTCACTGGTTTGGTGAAAAAAATATTGGTCCATTCCAGAGTTATAAGGATTTGAAACTTCATTTCATAGCATGCTCAGTACAGACTTTTGGATAGCTGTTTTATAAGGAAAAAGTATTTGGCTCATACAAAAAAAGATTCTGTTTCGTATGGGAGTAACCTTTTTTCATGAGAAAAAAATATTTTTTCATATGGCTGTCATCTTGTTTCTCTTTTTTTTTTTTTCAATAACAATTATTTTGAAAACCCATAAAAATGACATCCTGCAGCAGGCCCAATGGCATGGAGTGCTGAGGCGCTGGGCGCCTTATCTTCTCCCACGCTGGAGACCTGGGTTTGGGAATGAGCCTGAGTCATTAAGGGGGGTTCAGCGGTGGGGGAAGGGAGGAGCTGGACTGAGGGGCTGCAAGGCAGCTCTCTGCTTTCAGGGAGGGACATGGGTTTCCACGGCTCTTGGCTGCCACCCGTTGGAGGCTAGGTGGCAGCTTCAAACCACAAGGAAAACCAGGCATTAGATCAGGTGGGAGGAAGGGGCCATCATTGGACCCACAGAGCATATGCACGCCTCCATGCATATGAGTAACCATGTTCTGCGTTCCCAGGATTAACAGGGGAGAAAATGGAAAATGGGGCGCCAAGACAGGCTAAATGATGCCCTGAACCCAAAACAGGTCAAACTGAGATCCTCTGAGAGATGACCACAGCTTGCCTGCCTGGATCCCCGATGGGAGAAAAACCTATATAACAAAAATAAAATAATAATAATCTGCTGAGACAACAAAACATGTATCTTACTAATCGGGCCCCTGTTCAGTGGATTCTGTAGTTAGTTTTGGGAATAATTACCCAGAAATGTGTTTTTGTCACATTTTAAAATCTTTTTTCATGATCATAATTTCTTTTTTTGTACGGTCATACAAAAAAGAACAGGGCAATATGAAAAAAGATTCCCCTCATACGATAAAATAATTTGGAGTTAGTTTTTTTTACAGTCTTTTTTCATGTGAAGGAATCTTTTTCCATATGAACAACACAACCTCATGAAAAAAGATCTCTTCATACAAAAAAAGAATTCGAACTTAGTTTTTTCCCCAACTTTCAAATGTAACAAGCCATAACTGCATCAATATTTGGAGTCAAGGGACAATCCATATATCATAATAAAGGTCATAACGAGTACCACAGCAGTAATACATAACACCCTCAAACAATTTAGAGGCCATATAAAACAGCATAAAAGATAAAAAGCTACAGTTGCCATAAGATAACATTGCAACTTTAACAAGCTGTAACTCTGTCGTATTAAAGGATAAATCCTTCTATTATTACCTCCAAACTCCACTTGTCTGCAGTAATCCTTTCCTGCTCTTTGAGGTAATTAGAGGTACCCTCCTATTGGCAATCATTCTATAGTGACATGGGCAGATTTGTCAGGCATTGGTCTTTGCTTGGGCTAGGTAGCTGATACAGACTACTGCCTCTGCCTCTCCCTGTACCCCACCTGAACTGTATAGTTAGGTAGGGTGCACAAAGAGTCTTGTAATAGCACCTTCCCACACCTCCCCTTCTGTATGACTGTAAGACAATTTTGTCCTTTCTTTCTGACAAATTCTTGAGCTTTTGCTCATCAACTTTGTTCCTTTATACCTCTGTCTCGTCACCAAATTGGGAGGTACCTTCAAAGTGGAAATTGGCAGCCTTATTTTCATGCCCTGTGCCAAACCAGTTGCTCAAAGCTATGTAAATCTTCTGGTAGACAATGAACTTGCTGCAGCCCTAGAGGTAGTGTCATTCACATCAACAGCCATTTGAAATTGATATTTAGCAGTTTCCACAGTAGCCTTCACTGTATGTTCTAGGTGAAATTTCTCTTGGGTTGGTAAGCTCTTACACAGTGGCAAGACTGTAGTCTACAATGCCTGTTGGTAATGGTAATGTGCAGAATAACTATGATAAGCTGCCTTCTTCAGCAGCAAAGCAGAGTTGTAATCCACAGTGCCTGCCAGTAATTGCAGAGTAACTAAGATAAGCTGTCTGCCCCACAAAGTGGAGATAGTATGCACCTTTTCACCATTAAATCATTTTTTTAGAATCTCGATCTGGAGGTGCAGCTGAAAAATCAACCTTTGCTTTCTCACAAGCAGCTGAATGAATAACACCCTCAGGGATAGGATGTAACAATGAACTCAAAGTTTCCCTGGGTATCACAAATCTTTCCTCACTTCTCTTGCTTATGGCCATATAGGTTGTAGGCATAGCAAAAACCTTTTCAGTGGCATTTTAGAAGGTTCTGTGGATGGATATAGACACTCTTCTAGATAAGGTCAAACCCAGCATACTCAAGAACTTTGCCTCATCTACATTCACTTCTGATTCAGTGGCATGTAGGTTCAGCATATTAACCTTTTGTATAGAAAATGCTGCATAGGATGAATAGTCCTCATATACCCTGAACAAGGAACCAAATGCATAGGATGAATAGTCTTTGTAATATATAGATAGATCAATTTGATAGTATTGAAAAGCATACAAAAGAAAATTTGATGATACCATTGGTCCAAAGCGATAATACTATTGATGGAGAGTGATAATAATATCATTCGGAGCCCGTAATACTATTGTTTGGCACTCTGAATGATAGTATTATCACAGGATCACTGCAGCGTGAGCTCGCCAAATGGCACATGCAGAGTGGGAGCCAGCTTTTACTGTAACCGCTGCGTGCAGTAAAAGCCGACTCGCCACTAGCCAAGTTTGACAAAATCTTACCTGCAGCCAATAGTGGGTCTCCTCCTCTCTCCAGTTCCAGAAAGAATCGTTTTTTTTTATCAAGTGCCCTAAACACTAAGCCACACAAATAAAAAAAAGGAGCACCTCCTTAACCGCTCGCTTTAACAAGCTGCCATGTTTCCGAGATAATTATTCATAAAACACTGGACACATCAATAGAAACTCATGCTGGATGGTTCAACAGCATCTTGAAGTTCTGGCATCCATAGCAACTTCCATAGCAACATATGGCAACCAGCTCCACTTAAAGTGACATGCATGCACACTTCACCACCTTTGGAGCTTTGTACATTTCAGAACAGTAGAAACTCATCGGATCCATATATTACAAAAAATAACAGATGGGGACTGTGATTACTCAGCTAAAATACTGCCTCCAGGTTCCCATGTCGCCAGAACCTCTTGACGGTATTATAGCCTTGTAATACACAGTCCCCTATCTATTACTCTATTTGTTCACACTGGGTGGGGAATCAAATTAACCCTTATCAGTGTCTTCTGGAGAAATGATTTCCTACTCCTCTTCCTCCACAAAAACATCCTCAGGAGGGAGACTAGAAGGTGCATCTGAAGCAAGTTTCTCATCACTCTGCATTGTTTTGAAAAACTGCCACATTTGCTTGAAATCCTCCAAGTAAGGCATATTTTTATCTGAAACTATTTCCTCTATTTGCTTTTCAGGCAAATGGACAGCAAGATGTTTTTCCTATGCTTTCTTTTTCCAGCTGTGGTACTTGGCTGGAATTCAGAAAGCCATTTTTATGTCTGGTTGCCAACAGAGCTATCAGAGTGGCCACAGCTGGGTGCCTTATGTCCTTTACTGAAAGAGGGCTTAGCAGCATTCCCCATCTCCATGGGTGTCAGAGACAGCTGCTCTTTCCCAGATGAGTGCTTTGTATCCTTTTCAGACTCTTTGAGTGCCAGAGACTACTGCAGAGAAGAACCATCTGAAGTGTGTTTTCTACCTTCAGTGGTACTTTTCTCCATAGCTATAGACATATGCTATTTTACAGGAGAGCACTGTAATTAAGCTGTTGGGGAAGCTGGTGCAGACAAGCAGTGTGATTCAGCTGTCCTTTTCTTCATTTAGGGCAAAAAAACTTAGCAGAGTTAACAAATTTTCAAATCCATAATCTGGGTACGAACAATAAAAGCAAAGATTGAGACTATCTGTTTTTGCCAGCCATGGCTTATGGGGTATATACTGTTTAAATTTTGCAGGCCCTGTTTTGTGATGAAGACCTAGACAGTCAGAGTGCTAGAGCTACCTTCTCAGCATTCTATGGTGTGGTGTGGTGTGGAGGGATCCCAATAAATTATCTCTAATTGCAACAGCTTAATCATGAACTGCAAAAAAACTAAGACTATGGTGTTCACCAGCACACAGAGCAAGCACAAGGCTCCCACCCCTTGCAATCAGGAATGCTAATGGGGACCCACTAGAACACATCCAGCAGTTCAGGTACCTGGGCATCACACTCTACTCTATACTTTCATACGCCCAATACATTGACAACACAGCAAGGCTGATTAATACAAGAATAGGGATCCTATACAGGCATAGACACTGCCTAACACATAAGGTATTGAACCTGGCCATTAACAACTCGATAGTCTCTCTCATCAACTATGGCCTGGCAATCTATGGGTCGGTGACAGACACAGCCCTAAACCGCATCACCACTACACTAAACAAGGTGGGCCGACTGCTCACAGGTGTGGAAAGACTAATGCACACCTGTGAGCTCTACACCCGGGCAGGTTGGCTACAACTGAAGGACAGAATAAACTACCAAACCTACCTCATCACCAAGAAATGATCCCTCAACCACCTACCCACAGGGGTCCAGAATCTCCTAACTCCACACTCAAGCACCCGACCCACAAGGAACTCCTCCACTCAGATCTACAAAGTTCCCAGATGCCGCACAGCCCTGAGACAATGTGCCTTTTACTATTGTGCTCCACTATGGACCAATGCCTTACCTCCTGACATTATCAATGCCACATCTATTGGATCATTCAAATGCAGACTCCGGCAGTACCTAGTAAAATCCAGTAAATGTGAGTGCTACCATTAGCACCCTCCCAGAGCATCAACAACTATCTGCACTTACCTCCTGACAACTCATTGGGTAGAGGGACCCCAATCCCAGTGCTTTAGGTTACACCTACCCCCCCAATCATGACATCGCTCTATCTGCCCTACCTCCTCAGATGCTTCCAACTACCATACTCCTTCCACCCAATGTTTGCAACCCCTCCTTCTTCTCACCTCTGAGAGCTTCCAAATAGGGTGTTAACTTCTGACGCCGGCTAGCTGCTATACTGCCTAAGCTGTTTAATGCTGCTGTACCCTGTAACTTACCTGTACCCCTGTTATCTGTATTGTATTGTCTATGTAACTGATGTGGAACCTATAAATGAATATCTGCTCACTGGTATAATCCATGACCTCGATAAATAAAATAATAAAAAATTAAAAAAAATCTTGTTGGCTCAAGTCCTTATATCCTTCTTGAATACTACCACTGGGACTTTTCCTGTTTTCTTTTTAGGTTTCATTATCATGCTAATTTGATAGGAAGCAAAAGAAAACATTTATTAGGAATTTTACTGCATAAAAAGTACAACTATTTTAAAAAATAATATCCTATTTATACAAAATTTATTTTTTTTTTGTTTGTTTGATTTGGTACCAGGAACCAGTGAAAACTGTGGTCTTCCCAGTTCTGGGATCTACAAGGGGAATGGTAAATAAATGCTAAAATTGAATAAAACTCAGATAAACTAAAGCAGAGTACTGAATAAATTCAGAAACTTTACAAAATAATAAAACAGTGGTCAAAGCTACAGTAAGAATACTTGGCTACAGTGACTGGAGTAGGGCTCCAGTGCATCTGATCTCTTCATTGAACAGATCCAGAAGCAAATGGTTTGATACCTTTTATTGTGCAAACATAGATGTCACAAAAAAAACAAAGTGCTAAGCTTTTGGACAACCAAGTCTTTCCTCGGAGCTTATGACAGTTATTTAGAAAAGCATATACAACTAACACCCAGATCATACCTAAAAAAAAAAAACAGAAAGAATTCTCATTGGTTTAAAATACTCATTTAAACACCATAACTGAAGTTTAAATAAGTTGAACCAGTTTTCACCAGTTTGCTTTTAACTGAGAAGCCTTTCAAGATCAAATGTCACCAGACTAAGATAAGAACCCTTTGAGCTTATCTCATTCTGATGACATTTGACACTGAAAGGCTTCTCAGCTTAAAACAAACTGGTGCAAACTGGTGCAACTGATTTAAACTTCAGTTATGGTTTAAATGAGTATTTTAAACCAATGAGAATTCTTTCTGGGGTTTTTTTTTATGTATGATCTGGGTGTTAGTACTATGTGCTTTTCTAAATAACTGCCATAAACTCCGAGGAAGGACTTGGTTAGTCTGAAAGCATAGCACTTTGTTCTTTTTGTAACATCTATGCTGGCACAATAAAAGGTATCAAATCATTTACTTCTGGATCTGTTCTTACAAGGACCAATACGGCAATGAAACTAAATCTGTATCTCTTCAGTGAGGAAATAAATCTGCTGTTGGGGGTCAGGTGGTGAATAACCACACTACTAGTTGTCATCTTTATTGTTCTGAAGTTCTATCTCAGACGCAATACCTCAGGGCTAAGATAATACATTTTGGATGACATAACATATACACTCCCATTGCTAGAAACCAATTTTCATTTAAGGTGCTAGTTGTGATGATTTTAATGTTCTCCCACATTAGCATTTAGAAACATAGAAACATAGAACATGACAGCAGAAGGAGACCCAGTGTCCATCGAGTCTGCCCATGAGGCCTAGCCTCTAATTTACCTCCAGTTCTCTCTGATGTAGGCAGTTGTAACTGTAATACCTTATTAGTTATTATCTGAAACCCTTTCTTTCTTTCTTTCTTTCTTTCTTTCTTTCTTTCTTTCTTTCTTTCTTTCTTTCTCTGCCAGGTGATTTTTCCCTGAGCATGGTCTCTCACATTAGGAAAAAGTCTCTGGCTAGACTGCACTAAAATCCCAATGTGTCCCTGGTTTTCCTGGCCTGTCTACAGGTCCAATGATCCTTATCCCTTCCTAGCAGAAAATAACATCTGCAGCTCTTGCTCACTGCTTCATGGTCTCCAGACAATGGCAGCCCGGCATATTCTGTGCAGTGTCTTTTTATTAGCTAGGGTACACCTACTAGCAGGCTGAAAATGTTAACCCTTTCCTAAGACTACCAACCCTCTGCAGCCAGAAGAGAAACATTCAGTTAGTAATACACTCATTCCCCTAGTGGGGGAAAGGGGTGTTACATGTATTTATTTCCATGTACACGACAATGGTAATCTGAGAAGGCACTCCCTGGCAGAAGTGAATTACATCATAGGAAATGTATACAATTTTGGACTATATCATAGTTACAAAATGTGTTCTGTTTAAGACATTCATATACATCTATTACCATACATTACATTGTTTTTTCTGCCCCACCCCAACGGGTTCCTAGATAGAGTCTATGTATTCTGCCAACAGTTCTCTGGACTGCCAGTGCCAGCTACATCCAGGAGGGAAGAAGTGATTGACCATTGGCAGGGGGTAAAGGTGGTTCACAATTAAGCATAAGGGTGCAGACAAGCAGAGAGAGAGAGATAAGGATGTCTTGAGCCGGACCCTTAGGGGATCACCTTCTGTCACATCCCTCATTCCAGAACCAGTCCCTTAGTTATGTTAGAATACTGAACACATGATTAAAGTGCTGGAGGCTGTCAACACTTGTTGGAGACACACTTGTGTCTGGGAGAGAAGTCAGGCATGGAGAATAAGTCATTCAGAGACTGACTACAGAGAACCAAAGGGCAAAACAAATGGATTAGGTTCAGAATATTGTTATTTGGAATGGGACATTGGGTTCAGAACAGTGTGTTTACAATGTCTCTTTGGACTGGTATGTTACTGCACAAAAAAAATCCACTATTGCTCATCTGTTCTAAGGGTACTGGGGTTTAGGACTGTGAGTTCAGGATTGGCGTTGATTCTGAATTAATTAGAGGGATCTTAGTTCTTTCATTTGTGGTGCAACTGTGTCACAACAGTATAGTCTTCTCTTCCCCCTAACTTTTAGTATAGTCTTCTCTTTTCCCTAACTTGTAAGAGTTTCCCTCAGTGGTGTTTCACCTGATATAATAAAAATTGTTTGTTTCTTATACTCTCCTACTCAATCCACTACATATCTTTTCTCAACATGCCTCTAGACTCACTCAGAATTCTTCTCCCTATCCTCTGTCTCCCCCCTTCTCACCCACACCCCTTCCCCTCCCCATTATTACTGGCTCCTCTCTGCCACACTACATTCTCCTGTATTGAATTACGCTGTTACCCTGTCTCCCTCTCTTCAGACCTGGGAGCACTAGTACTTCTACCCTAGTGCCTCACTTTTAGCAATTCCTATTTACTGCACACTACTACATATTCTATGCTTCCAGCCTCCTCCTTCTCTCCACACACCCCTTATCTCCACCAGTCGTGCCTGCTCTGTACCTTGGTATAAGAGTGTAAAGCTTCACTACATTATAATTGCACTCCTTCTCCTAACTTTCAGAGACATAAATCCTAACCCTGGACCTTGCCCTCCAAGCGCCTTGGTGCCCTTATTTACTATTCCAGAAACTTCCCCATCAAGCCTCACTGCCTTTCCCTGTGGTCTGAAAATTCTTTACCTAAATATACGCAGCCTTTTCCCCTAAAGTTGATCTACTCCAGCCTCTGATTGCTTCACTTGGTCCTGATATTTTAATCCTGTCTGAAACCTGGCTTAACAACAAAATAAGTGACCCTTCTCTCTCCATCCTGGGCTATACTATATCTCAACAAGACCATCCAGTGAGGGGTGAAGGAGTGGCTATCTATGTCTCCTCATCTATCCAATTCACCACCATTCTTTCCGCCTCTGTCCCAAAAGCATATGAGGTACTTATCTTACAGCTATCCCTTCCTTTCCTCGTCCCTATATTTGTGGCAGGTATCTATTTTGCCCAGGCCTCCACTCCTTGTCGGATGAAGTTTATATAATGGGTGACTTCAGCTTAAACTGGTTATCCCCCACCATGAACACAATACAAAATTAAATTAATGCCCATAACTTATCACAGTTCATCCTTGATCCAACTCGGATGAACTATAAAATGAGTAACCACTCCTTAATTGACCGGACCCTCAACTCACACCCATATAGGGTCATTAAATCTGATGTATTATCAGATGCCCTAGTGACCACTTTATGACCATTCTGGTAAGTAAAATTCACAGAATCAAGGCCCCTCATAAAACCTTAATGACTCACTCATATAAATCACTGAACCTCACTCTTCTTCTCCATGACCTAGCTCATACAAACTAGGCCCCTAAGGCCTCAGTGAACTTGACAGATGAAGCCACAGAATACTTTAAAGGTAAATTTCTCAACATTTGGAATCAGCACGCCCCACTTCGACACGTCAGAGTCCGTGGGAGCCACCTTCCATGGATCTCAACTGAACTAATAGCTTGTCAAAGAGCACAGGACCAAGCTTAGAAGCTACATAAAGCCTCAAAGTTCCTTAAAGACTATGACACATATCATTCTCTTCGCAAGTGCACAAAAACCACTCGTTTGGCTAAGGCAGACTACTTTAGCCAACCTTTCAATCCAACATAAACAATCCCTCTAAAATCTGGAAAGTCATCCACTCACTCTTCTCCCCCTTCCACTCCTTCCTCCCCCCCTCAATATAAACAACACCCGTATTACTGATCACCCCAGTGTTGCTACTGAATTTAATTCATACTTCACCTCTTGTGCCTCTGCTCTCCTATCCTCCTTACCATCTACTAGGCTAGGTGCCCCCTCCACCTCACCATGCATACTGCCCCAGTCTACTTGTTTCTCTTTCACTAAAATTGCCCCTTCTGACACCTAGGTTGCCTTGCACTCCTTAAACCCATCCAAAGGCAGTTTGCCTGATGGCATAGACCCCAAGCTACTGTATCTCTCAGCTACGGCTATCGCTGCCCCACTGTCTGACCTCTTCAACCTCTCGTTCCAAATGGCAGCCATCCCACCTGTTTGGAAGCATGCCATTGTTCTTTCCCTACCTAAAGGCAGTGATCCTTTCCTCATCGGGGAACTATTGCCCCATATCCCTCCTTCCTACCCTTGCCAAACTGCAAGAACACTTGGTTCTTGCCCAACTCTCTTCTTATCTAACTCCAACTTTTTCACTTCCTTCCCAGTCTGTTTTTTGGAAAACCACTCCACCACCACCTCTCCGATTAGGCTCACTGACTCCATCCTCTCAGGGATGGGCAGTGGTCAAATCACCTCTGCCATTTTTGTCGACCTAGCCAAGGCTTTCGGGAACAGTTTCCCACACCCTACTACTAAACTCCCTTTTCTCAGCAGGTCTGACTAAATCAGCCACTAACTGGTTCAAAGCCTGCGTCGTAGGTCAGACCCAATCAGTCAGGATTGCTGACTCCACATCTCCCACCCCCCCATCAACACTGGTGTCCCTCAAGGGTCCATGTTGGGCCCTATACTTTTCTTCACATTTCTTAATAACCTACCATCTGTCTGTACATCAATATATCAATAAATATGTACGCAGATGACACGGTCCTCTACACCGCCGGACAGTCCCCCACTGATGTTGCAAACAGATTTCAGCAGGATTTCAACAATGTTCAGCACTGGTTTTGCTCTCATCAGCTTTTTCTAAACACCAAGAAGACAGTCTCCATGACCTTCGGCATTAGGCAGAGACACTCTCTAGGCTCCCCTTCCTGCCCTTCTTCCATACCCTTGATGGGACAGTCCTTGAGGACACCTCCTCTCTGGCTGTTTAGCTTAACCAACATCTCACCTTCTCTGGTCATGTGAACACCATCCTAAAAAAACTGCGCCCCAAGCTCGGCGCTCTATACAGGAACCGGAGCTGCCTCCCTCTCCCGATTAGGCGTAAACTTGTCCAGAAGATAATCCTTCCTATTTTTGACTACTGTGATGTAGTCTACAGTGCCACTCCCAAGACCTCCTTAGCCAGATTGGACACTCTCTTCAACTCCTTCTGTCGCTCCGCTCTGGACTCTCTTCCTCTCACCCACCACTGTCAACTCTGCCACTTCCTGGCATTTCCCTCACTAGAAAATAGACACCTCCATCACTGTGCTAAATTTGTCTCTAAATTCTGGTATGGATCACTCCCATCCTATCTCACCTCCTCTCTATCAGTCCTCCCTCTCTCTGCCCACTCACTTAGCTCTTATGACACCCGTTCCTTGGTTGTCCCTTGCCATTCTCCCACTGCAGGCTAGGCTGCTTTCTCATATCACTTCCCAAAACTGTGGAATTCACTTCCTCACCAGATTCATCACTCCTCCTCCCCCATAACTTCAGCACTACATAATTTCCTCTTTGTGAATTGTACCTGCAATTAACCTACCTGGTATTCCTGACCTGCTCCCCAGCCTCTATCAATATATTAAGTAACTATTCTGAATTACAGCTCCCTTCCAGCCCCAGTACTTTCTTTCCCTGCTGAGATACCTATCTGGCCATTCCTTCAGGTTATCTATAACTATCAATATAACTATGACTTTAGGTTCCTATCAATCAATATACTATCATTATATCTATGACCTTGATTCCTATTCATCTGCTCCCCAGCCAGCATCGCTACCCTTTCACCTCTGTTGTTACTCCCTATGCACCTCTTTCTTTAAGGCTAAATGATACCATCATCACGAATTTAAGGTGTTATCCTAATGTAATGCACTTGACCTGTCCATTGTGACCTCTGTATACAATTGTTAATATGTTCTTTCTGTTATTTGCTATTCACCACTGCCAATATTGGCATAATAATGTTTGCTGTTGTATGCATGTATGTATGTATGTATTGCCACTACCCTTTCCCCCAGGATGCACCATGAGATGAGCAACTTGTTGTTCAGTGTGCCTTTCCTGGTGAAATATTTAAATAAATAAATAAATAAATTGAACTGAACTGAATAATATGCTCATCAAAGACCAGCACCTGCGCTGCCTACTTTCAGATTTAGCCTCTTCATTCCCTAGAAGGTATCATGCAGCTCAACATAAAGCAGTGGGGGGCATACGCTACTGATTTCTGTTGTTTGATACATTGTTGTATTTCGAAGGCTCCCTACAGAAATGAGATGTTGTATCTCATGGGGTTATCCTGGTTGAAAAATGTAAATAAATGTAGTAGGTGTGCTTACTGAACAAAGGTATCTATAATATATAGAGAGGATAAATGATGGCAACATGTGATGTTTATTTATTTAGTTTTCATTAACCGGGTAGGTACACTAGACAGAAAACTGTTTTCAGGTACAATACAGGAGAGTACAACAATTGCAATACATAACATAGAATATTACAATTATTAAAATTAAAAAAATCAGAGATAAACATACTTGATATAACATTGAAAAGATATTGAATATACACATCAAGTATATAAATGCAGTAACAGAGATTGATACAGGTATGTTAAATACAATTTAACATTCAAACATGTATATGAATATGTACACAGTATATTAAGGAAATAATATCATCAAAAGGGCTAATGAGCTCATAAAGCCACAGATCTGATTGGGAAGTGGCCTTTATCAATCAATCAATCAAACTTTATTTAACCAGGCAAAATCATCCTTGAGCAAGCTCATTTACAAGATGGTCCTGGACAAGTAGGACATATACAGCTACAGTGTATTATTGAAGTTGCAGAGTACATACAATAAGTAAATAAACGACAGTTACAGTATAACAAAAAGATCAGGGCTGGGGAGTACATACAATGCACAACTATCCGTGGGTTGATAATTGACTGTGTATGCAAAGGAGTCCCTAATGGCAGAGGCTTTTACAACCAGATACCACAACGTTACAATAAAGTAAGGGATACCGGGAGGGTAAGTGGGGGTACAACACTCGAAGGCTTATGGGCGGGGGAAAAAAACAAGGAGGGGGTAGGCGAGAGGGTGATTACAGGTATAGTCATAACAAATGAGGGGGGGAGTTGGGCAGCTTACTCTGAGATTGATATTTATGAGCTCTTTAGCCCCAAGATGGCATTATTTCATGAGTACAGTGGACTTTATCACCCATAATTTGTTTTTTTATAATACATGGTTTTAGAGAACAATGGCCTGTTTTAAAACTTTCCAGCTGCGCAGCAGTCCATCTAATGAGGATAGCAAAGCTTCAGGCCATGTGATCCTAAAGGAATGCAGCCACTCCCTACAGCTTCCTCTCCATGCTTGTAGTGAGCTTGTACAGTTACCCTAAATGATCAACTTACTCTCTGAAAGGTTTTCTTCTTTTTTTTTGGGGGGGGTAAAGTGTAAGTTTTGTAAGTTGCCTCCTTTTGTCTGAAATAAAGCAAAATAACTATGAAGGAATGTAACCAGTCTGTTAGCATGTAATAGAGAAAGCCTACATTTCAATGTTTTTGTTGTTAAACTTATTTTTTTTGTATGTAAAATGTGTGTGTGTTTTAAATGAAAACTTGTTTTTGGAAAATACTTATTTTATGGTCTGAAAAGGCTACTTCTTTATTGCAGGTAATTATGGAAAAAAATGTTTTGGTTTGTACTTTACACCATTGTCACCTGCCAGATCTTGTTATGAGAAATGTGTTGTTTTTCAGCGAGAAGTGTTTGTGTGTTAACTTAAACTCTGTCTTTTGAAAACTGCATACTTTGTGCTTGGAAAAGGTTTCTTTATTTCAGGTTACAGTAAAAATATGTATTTGGTTTGTACTTTAAAATGTTGCTGTCTACCAGGTTTTGCTCTGAAAAGTTGTTTTTTTTCAAGTTAAATGTGCTCTGTGTGATGAAAAATCCCTGCAGGGTTTTGTATTGCAAAGGTCAACTATAAAATGGGTATGATTCCACTTTTGTTTCAGAGGCAGTTTGGGGTTGGAGTGAGTAGCACACAGGATTTGCTATGATCCTTATGTAGCCCAGCCCCTCTCTAGTGTCTAGGGGTATGCTGGTGGTAACTGTCCATGAGGAGGGGCCACATACTGCACCAGATGGCTTGCATTTACCAGGTCTTACAGCCACCGGGGAGCTAGTCTCCTTAGGTACTGGGTGAAAGAAAACCACTGTTAGGTACAACAAACTTTTGATGAAATAACTGAAGGCAACACACTTTATATGGAACAAATGATGGGGATCCCATTTTACTGTTTTATAAAAAATATAATCTCCTCCCAGATACCTGACAAATGCTCTACTGCTCAAACCTGTGACCTCTGCCTATCCACTGAGATCAGCTGACAAATCCTTTCTTGTCCAACCAAGATGTAAAACCAAAATGGGGGAGAATGCTTTCTTTAGCTGGGCCCCTAAACTATGGAACTCCCTTCCACTGAGTCTAAGAATGTCCCCTTCTCCACATAGCTTCTAACAGGAGCTTCATATGGCTATTCTGAGCTCTGAACCCTGCCCTGTCCTCTATCCACCCACTCCCGTACTGGTTCCTCCTAGTTGCCTACCGGCTCCAACCTCTACTACTCTCAAACCTGCCTGGAAATCTTGTTATTTCCTCTCTTTTAGCACTTACTCACTAGTTGTATGACTTATGACTGTTAGTTATTTGCACTTATATTTCTGTTTTGTTACTACATATAGATTCCTGCAAATGTACTGTCATTGCTGAAAATTTTGTATACGTGTACTATGTCGACTTCTACATGTTCCCATGATGTTTTCTTGTATCTACTACCCTTTGTTGTAATCTCCGTGGTCGTACCTGAAAATAGGCAGCTATGCTGTCTAGTGTACCTACCCAGTTAACAAAAACTAAATAAATGAATAATGAAGCAGCTACTGTAACTCCATGGATCCAGAAAAAAATGATATAATTCAATGAAGTAGCATTTCACATTTGATCGATATGGTCACAGAGTTCACACTATACAGTCCAAACTCTTTGGTGAAGGATCTAACATTTGGGGCATCTTGCCAATATCCCCATAACTCCGGCAGCTCTACATTCACAGTCATCTTTTGGCTCCACTCACTCCCTCCCTGTAACATCTCCACACAGAACCAGCTGGCCTCTCTACATGGGTCTGCTAGCTCCTTTCTGACTCCCATCTCGACTCCTTATGACCTCCTTTGGGCAAATGTCCCATGAATTATGGACAACACATCAACAAAACTGTGGCCTGTGACTTCTTATCCCCTCTTGGTCTCTTTCCTTCCCCAGGGCTTCGGAGCAGGAAACTCCCATGAAAGCCCTCCCAGTCCTCTCACTCCTTAGTTTTACCTCGAGCTTGACTCTTTGGCTACAGTCCCAATGGGGCATCTTGTTCTTGTCCTACCAGGGTGGCATAGATAGGGTCCCACACAGGGCTCAAAACCTTATCCACCACCCCTTTCTACAGCCTGGAACATCTATGACTCCACCAGAGCAGGCAATCACCCCCGCTCCATCTTCTCTCTCACTGATCTTCCCCCAATTTCCACTTCTAGCTCTGTGTGCCCACGCTTAAATCCAACCCACCCACATGACCTCCCACCAGCAGCAGGTCCCCAACAGGGTGACACAGACTTAACTGTTCTAGCTCAGATTATTATCACCAGTGCACAGAATGTACACTGCCTTAAGCCCTGTCCCCAGAGAGGGCTACAACCACATGTAGGAGCTCATCCAGGATGTCCTTTGGGGTGCTAGGGCAACATTGTTCTTTGCTGGGCAAAGAAATCTCTTGTGTGGACCTTATGCACTGGCATTTGGGACTATACTATATGGCACTGGTGGGTAGAGAGAATTAGCACTCTTGGATGGAGTGGGAGCAACTGGGAGTCTGGAAAAGGGGACACTTATGTCTGCTCCATATGAAGGATAAGCTAATGGACTGGGACCAGACAGACTGATTGTACTGGCCAAGTTGCTGGGCAGAGAGACATGTCCCCATGCCTTGTGCTTGTGTTGTTGCTGAAGAGACCCATGGAGAACTGGAGCTAGACAGCAGTGCCCTGTGTAGCCATGACTTCTGCTGCATTTTGGCATGAGATCTGCTGAGGAAAATTGATTAGGCACTAGGCACCGGCAGCATCTGATGTTCCTGTGCCTGCACAAATGTTCTGGTGGATGTGTGAGATTGTGGCCTAACCCACAAAGCCCAGTGAGTGTGCTTTGTGCCACAGAAAGGGGTGTGAAACTGAACTGCACCCAGTTTACCAGCAGTGTTATGGTGACCATTTCAGGGGGCATGGGAACCTGTTTTCCTTGCTGTCCCAGGAGTGGGGGAGTATATCAGTTACCTCATTGGAGTCTGAGGGATGGGAGGATATGGTACCGCCGTCAAGCCAAGCAGAGGGAGAGGAAGCTATCATCATAGGTACCCCCCCAGGAGAGACCCTCAGTTCCAGCTCTGCTGAGCAGCTCTACCGGAAAGCCATGGGAGCCAACTACATGTCTCTTGACCGAGGAGGACTTTTCTAGGCCCATGCTAGTAGATACGGATGAGCAGCCAGGGACATCAGAGGTGGCTAGGCCCTAGTCACTAGAACTGTTGGAGTCCACTGTGGAGCCTAAGATAGGCCAGCAAACTAAGCAGCAGCCAGACCACTCCAAGGAGAGACCCACTAGTGAGCGAGAGGTCAGAGGTCAGCAGATCCAAAGCAATTGTGTGGGTGAGGATGTTTGGGAGGAGGAATTGGGACTGACTCCCCAGTGAACTATGTCTCTGTGCTTTTGCCCACCAAGAAAAAAACAAGTTCCCCACCCTCTAGTGCTTCTCTGTCTGGGCCCTTGGAGTCAATTCAACAGATCAGGGAGCAAGAGCGGCATGAGAGAGACTACAGAAAGTGTACCTGGCTACCAGAGGAACAGGCACAGGCATTATGGTTGGCAACTGTGGTGTACTGATGCAGACAAGAGAGATGCTATTTCTCTGTTCTTTGCACAATTTGTTTGAAATGATCCACATTCTAACAAGCACCCCATTGGGTTGTGGGTGTAAGATATATTTCTAGTGGTATAATGGTTAATGTTACAGTGTCCATGATAATGTCACTGCAAACATGTATGCTCGGGGGAGAGATGTTGGGTAGTAATTGCACAGCCTAGTGAGGCAAGCAGCTATGGCTAGGTAATGTGTAGGATAACAGGCTTGGGATGCTGCTCATTGGGTTCTTGTGCAATCTGCCCTGGGGGTCTAGGTGGGTGGTCTGACAAGCGTGAATTCAAGTGATATGAGTTGAGCTCCAAGGGGCCTCAGTTTTGATTTTCCCTGTAGGAGGATAGACCACCCCATGGTGGTGCAGCCTGTAGTTCATCGAGTTTTGGTGGAGGGGAAGTACACATACCTCTCAGCTGGGGTTCGAAGGGGAGGCTGCTTTGTGCCTGAAGTGCCCGATAAGGATAGTGACCATTTAAATGGGATGGGGTTGTAGCCCCCTCTGGGGACAAAGCTTAAGGCTGTATACATTTTGTAGACCAGTGGTAATAATCTAGGCCAGAACAGCCCTGGTCAGGAAAGGGTTAACTCGGTGTCTCGCTGCTGGGGACCTGCTGCTGTAGGGAGGTCACCGTGGGTGAGCTGAATTTAAGTGTGGCCACGCAGAGTGAGAGATGAAGATTGGGGGAAGATCATTGAGAGAGAAGACAGAGCAGGGGTGATTGCCTTCTCCAGTGGAGTCATAGATGTTCCAGGCCATAGGGTGGAAAGCAAGAGTCTGTGGGAGGACTTGACAGAGGCTGAGGTTTTGAGCCCCATGTGGGACCCTATCTTTGCCACCCCAGTGGGATGAGAACAAGATGCCCCATTGGAACTGCAGCCAAAGGGTCAGGCTTGAGGTAGAGCTAAGGAGAGAGGACCAGGAGGGTTTTCATGGAAGATTCCTGCCCCGAAGTCCCAGACAGTGAAAGAGACCGAGAGGGGACAAGAAGCCACAAGCCACAGTTTGGGGGACATGTTGCCTGTAATTCATGGGGACAGTTGCCCAAGGGAGGTCATAAGGAGTCGAAATGGGAGTCATAAAGGAGCTAGAGGCCCTGAGTAGATGGGCCAGCTGGTTCTGTGTGGAGATGTTGCAGGCAGCAAGGTGAGCCAAAAGTAGAATGTGAATGTAGAGCTGCCCAAGCTATGGGGATGTCAGCACCAGGCCCCCAAGGTTAGATCCTTCACCGAAGAATTTGTACTGTGTAGTGTGAACTGTGTGACCACATCGGTTGAATGTGAAATGCTACCTCATTGAACTACACCAGTTGTTTCTGGATCCATGGAGTTACTTTACCTACTTCATCAAATGGGATCACCACCATTTGTTCCATACAAAGTGTGTTGCCTTCAGTTATTTCGTCAAGTTTGTTGTTTTCAGCCTAGTACCTAAGGAGCCTACCATCCCAGTATCTGTAAGACCTGGGAAATGTAAGCCACCTGGTGATTATCTGCTGTGGCCACCCCCTTCCCACAGACAGTTACCACCAACATATCCCTAGTCACTGGGGAGGGGATGGAATACACTTATTTTATCATGTTAATAAGTATAATTGGCTTCTTTGTTCTTCCAAGCTCAAGGCTGGTTACTAATGAGCACCATGGCCTATTTTGACTGGTGTAGCATAGCAAAAGACTACATAATTTTCATTAATGGCTAGAAAATATTGCTTATGTATTAGCAGTCACATCGTACACATCTGAGTTCAATAAAAGGTGGTTGTACAGCTGCTTTACACAAGGTTACCTTTACGTAAGGATTCCCCTGCTGTCTTCTCTGCCACATGGTTGTTCGTGTTATGCCAGATACTTCCGCGTGTCAGATAGAAAGGTTGCAGTAGAGTTGCTCAGGCTGCAACTTTGGACTCCAGTGGCTGTGTTGGGTCTTTTTCCCTCCATTTTCTGGGCTGCGCTGTGGAACAGTAGAGATGGAAAGTACAAGAGAGGCCACAGGTGGCCTCTGAAGGAAGATCATGCTACAGTCACTTGGGAACTGTTTTGGGAGTGCACTGGAGCCAGAACAAGCCAGGGTGCCCCTAGTCAGAGGGGATGAAGATAATAAATTTATATCCAGCTGCAGGACAATAGTGAAGTGGCTAAAGTTGTTTGCAGTGGGTTTGGAGTTTGGTTTTGTTCCCAGCATTGATGGTTGGAGTCCTACTGACTCTGAATCCATGGAGATCTGTCCCAGGACGGTAGTGATAGGATCCACTGGGCCAACATGATGAGAAAGCCTGCTGTCTCATAAAGGTTCTCCTGCATCTTGTGTTTCTCCTAAGATTTAACTTACTTTTCGATAGGCAGAAGTGAGACATCTGCCTGTTTCTGCTCATATATAAAAACTGTTTAAGTTCTGGTGAGAGCAGACATTTTTTCCATTGGGCCCCCCCCCCCCACACACACACACACACACCTTCTATCCTCTGATTTATAATGTAATGGACTTGGTTTAACATGTACAGACTGGGCAAAGTACTTTGCACTTGTTAATTGGAAAATTGTTATTGACAGCAGATTTTAAGTTTTATTTAATTTAAGTTTGGTTGTGGTATGTGTGACTGGTTAGATTAGGCAGAATGTTGCAAGTGTGTATAGAGTCTGTATTGTATTAGGATTGTATGCAACTGGGCTGGGTGGATAGAGTTAGAGGTGTGAGGTGGAATTTAATTTTCTTTTAAAGAGGGGTTGTGTTTTGGGTTTGGAGTGGGGGCTTGGAGTTTTAATACTGATTTAGTTAGTAGCTTTAGTTATGTGCCGAGGCCTGGAGTTGACCCCCCCCAGGGATCTGCATCCTTTTCATGACCCCCCCCCACTAAGGCTGTCTATCATAGGTGCAAGGAGGTGGGGTTTGTAAAGAGACAAGGTGGTCAGCAGTGGGATGTGGGGAATAGTAATGGAGGGACATTGTTAGGAAGGTCACGACCAGGAGACACCCAAAACTGGAACTAGAGAGGGATGAGAGGTGTCTAGTTCTTATACCACAGGGTCCCAGCTGAACAAGTGGGCAGGTAGCCAGTGGGCCAGCTGCCTAACTCTGTCCCCTTCAGGCAGTGTTATGCAATGCTAGGCAATCAAGGCAGCTGTGGGAACCATGAATCCAGCAGTCGGTCAGTGCTCATAGAAGGGATGGCCTACCCCAAACACACAAAACTGCACTGCTCCAGACCTACAGCACTCGGAGGGGAAGCAGTTACACAACACAAGTGAGTCACAAGAAAATAAAGCTTTAAAGAGCAGGTTCCTAGTAGCTGCCTGCCACAGCCTGGTTGATAACTGACTTGCTCAGTAGTAACGTCCCGAAGTGTGGCATAAAAGTCTGTTGCTGTTATAAAGTAATTCCACTCGTAAATTCTAATTTCAGCATGCCTGCAAAAAAACACCGACTTCCTGGTCTTAATACTGCGCCACCACGCCATTACATGGCCCTGTTTGTGATATGCGGCAGAGGCTGCATGAGCGCACTTCATTGAGTACTATGGGGCCGATATTCCCACCTGTTTGTATACCTTGTACAGTTGTAATTTTAGCAAAGCAAAGCGATCGATCGACTAATAGAGACCCTATTAGTCGATCGATCGATTTGCTTTGCTAAAATCTCAACTGTAAAAGGTATAAAAATAGGTGTAAATATCAGCCCCATAGTACTCAATGGGGTGAACTTATGCAGCCTTCATTTTGTGACATCACACAACAGGGCTGCGTGGGCCGATGTGGGAGTGTGGTATTAAGACCGAGAAGTCAGTGTTTTTTTTGCAGGCATGCCGAAATTAGAATTTACAAGTGGAATTACTTTATAACAGCAACAGACTTTAATGCCACACTTTGAGACATTACTACTGAGCAGGTCAGTTATCTACCAAGCTGCGCAGGCAGCAATACAGATAATAGGAACCTGCTCTTTAATCCCAAGTGGCAATCCATAGCTGGTGCACACAAACTGGTGATAACAACGCGCTGTTACCACTAACTTCTTAGCTTTTACCATCTGAGGAATATCAACCAGATTAAATCCTTTATCCATCCTGAAGACCTACTGACTCTAGTACATGCATTCATGATATCTAGGCTCAATTGCTGCAATGCGTTCTATCTCAGGTTTAGTAGATGTACCCTACGATGCTTGCAGCTGGTGCAGAACACAGCTGCTAGGTTGCTGACAGGCCCCAGTACTGTGTGATATGCACTGGCTGCCTGTGAAGTGGAGAGTCACCTTCAAGGCTGGTCTTCTAATCTGTACACCCGTACATGGTCTGGGTCCTGACTACCTGTTGGAGCTCCTGCATCATGTCCAGTCCTTGCGCCCCCTCTGCTCCTCCATGGAGGATCTCCTTTAGGTCCAGAGGGCCTGGCTTAAGTCTTCCAGAAACTGTACCTTTGAGGTGGCCAGCCATCTGTTATGGAATGCACTACCCAGGGAACTGAAGGAGGACCCCTTGGTGGAGGCCTTTAAAAGGGGATTGAAAACCTTCCTATTTAACCAGGCCTTTGGGGAGTAAAGACACATTATGTTATCCCTATGCTGCTGTGTACATATAGTGTAGTGTATTATTGAAGTTATTTATGATTGCTTTTATCTATTTATTGTCTGTCACTCTGTACGGTGCCCTGAGCCTTTGGGGAAGGGTGCCTAATGAATAAAGCTACTACTACTACTACCTGCAAACGCTACACATATTTTTCCTACTGCTACTCAAACTAAGTTTTATATTGCTGCAATTGCTATGGAAACATTTTTAAATAAAATGTTCCATGGTGTGCACTCCAAGCGTTAAGCCAGGTCCTGAGAGCTGCTCTCTAGGAGGCCTAGGCTAAGAGATAGGGGGCTTGATTTTCAAAGCCCTGAGAATGCCACACGTCCCTGGTGCACCAATTGTTTGGTGCATGGGGCTTGCAGCATTCACCCAGCCGGTGATCAGGATTTTCAGTCCGAAGCGCCAAATGCCACAAGTTAGACCAGCTTTTCCCTGGTCTAACTTGTACCATATTGGGGCCCTTTTATGGGGCTTGTGCAAATCTGCACAAGCTGCCATAACTGAGAAATTGCTGCAACTGCGCCTGTTGTACTAAAACAGGGTGCAGTTGCCTTACAGGATTTGACGCAGCTGTGCAAGAAACCAGGTTTGATGCAGGGTTTGATGCATGCCCCGCATCACCCTTTGAAAACTGAGCCCTGGGTGACTGGAGTTTGTAGCCTATGCGTCCTGACTCAGCCAGAAGCAGGAAGTCCAGATATGACTATTGACAGCCGTGCCTTTCCCCCTTTACACTATATGAGGGAAAGTCAAGCTGAGAAGCACAAAGCTGAGTTGCAGATGGTTTTGATGCCTTTTTGGACAACAGAGAGACCCAAGGAAGAGAGAAGGCTCAGAGGGAGCCTAGGCTCTTCTTGCCCCCTCCTGGGTTGGGGAGGGGCCCTCCAGAGACCAGCGGAGGAGGAAGAACAAGAATGGTCCTGCCCCAAGAGAAAGAATCACCTAAATCCAAATGGCACCTGTGTGTAGTGGTGGGCCTCCTCTAAAAGGACATCTCCAGATCCTTGTCAAACCACTCCTCCAAGAAGAACTGAACAAAGGGAGGGGTGCATAGGTTAACCTTCACGAAGTGCTCCAAAGGAGAACGGTATCTTAAACTGCAATGAGTTCAGCCTTAGGTAAGGTGCTATGTAATGGAAAATGGTAATAATTCAGCAGAATAAGGTGCCTGGCAAGAATCGGGGTCAGTTGAGTCCCACAGAGTCAGGCCAGACAAAGAAGTTTATTGCTTTGGGTAACTAGGGCCATTAGAGTGCTGTTGGAAGAAAAACACACATGGCTAAACTGATTATATCCAAATATTGAAAAGTAAACCACATTCTGATTGCTGATCTATAAATTATTATTAGCTGGCACAGAACCATGCATAGGCATAGCTGCCCCCATACCTCTCAACTGTCCCTGATTACGAGGGACATCCCTCATTTTAACCCTTAAAATTGCTCTGCCCCTTATCGGTCCTTTATAGAAAAGGTGCTGCCCACACAGAGAATGTGCTGTAGATTAAGACTTTAAAGCAAAATTCATAATAATCTAAGATACTAAATCAAAAATAAACTTTGTACATGTAAACACAATGGTTTCCACAGTGTTCTGAGCATGTACCTCCATGTTTGAGGATGTGTCCCTCATTCTGAGGGTCTGTGTTCCTCACCGTCCCTCATTTTGAGTGTCCTAAAAGTGACAAAAGGTTGAGAGGTATGCGCCCCCCATACGTGTGTATACATACATATATATATATATATATATATATATATATACTGTATATATATATTTTTTTTTTTCATGTCATGGGGAAGAGAATAAAAAAGGGGTGAATAAATGTATTTACATTGCAGGATTGTCATCACCATTTCTTTACGTCTGAGGTGCATCATAAAGAACCCTGCATGTCTCCAGGTTCTGACATTGTTCTGCCAACATGCCAGGACTAAATTAGAATGTTTCACTGCACCCGATTGTGTGGCGCTTTCAAATAGCAATGTAGTTTCTCTGACAAAAGATACTTAAAATTATCTGTTTAAGTGCTGTGCATCTACTGTAAGATTAGTCATGCTGCACTAACAAGGATCACAACCACTAACTGCACATAATTCAGTAACTGTAAAATGTGGCGTTTGTGTAGATGATCGGACAAGCATAAGTGGGTTTGCAAAAACACTTTGTGAATACCAAACTCTGCTATGCTATGCTATCATGCAGCTAACTATATATGATGTGGGGGGTGTTGCCCCCCAATAAGCCCCTTTCCCTTTGTAACACCTTATCACAGCGATCATTAATTTGGTGGGGGGACAGAGACCCCCCCCCCACACCACCCTCAACACACACACACACCCTAAAGTTGTGTGCATCATGACGTGACTTGACTCTGTACATAAGCAGCGCTACCGAAGTTACCATAGCTGGCTAGGGTGCCTGATATTCTACACAATCCCCTAAAATGCAACCAAATTGCAAAAAAAAAGTGGGCCAGCCCAGTATCTGTGTAAGGACACCCCCTTCCCCAAGTCAGAAGTAATTTGCAAGCAGGGATAACATTTCAGATAATTTTCCTTCAATATTTTTATAATGGGGACTAAATTATGAACAATCCTTGCTGGCCTCATAAAAATGTTCAAACACTCACAAGCATTTATTTTGACCTTTGTGCCATCATTTATGTGTAGCAGCTGAAACACAATCCTACCAGCACCAGTTTTCTGGTTTGCCACTGGTACAAAGAAATAGTTTAATGTGCACTTGATCATTACAAGACCACTGATGAGAAGCAGAAACCTGTACCGTACATATCTGAACTTCATATGAGTGAGCATGAAACATGTCCATCCAAGAGTGACTTGCATGCCAAATGGCATGCCATCTGCACCAACTCGCTACATACCTGGCACATTGATATGGACTAGTGTAACCAGGGTCTGGGTTGGGTGTTGTTGTTATTTAGCACCCAGTGCCTCCATTTTTGTAACCCATACCTGGTTAGCCTGGGTTCGGGGAGAAAACATTCGCTCAGCATCAGGGCTAGGTTTGCACTTCTGGACAGGGGCACCCAAGTAATTCCAGACACAGGAAGCAAGAACTGAGAATGTCCAAACCAGGAGTGGGATTCTAAAGTGGGGCTTTTATTCACTTGCACACAGGAATACAAAGCAAGATGGACCCCCACGGGGATACACTCACTGGTTATGCAGAACTATAGAGGTCAAAACATATCTTCTTCATCATCACAACAACTTTCACCCTCAGGTTTTGAACACACTGGGCTCTCAGCCCGAACTGTTACTCTCTCTATCTTGGATTCCCTGGCATGGCCCTTGGCCAGCTCTGGTACACTTTTCCATATGGCATGGACATTTCTGTTGGTGACTCCCTCAACCACCCAGCAGCACTTCCTAGCTCTAAAGAGAATAATGCACGTCCTTAATCCCACATCTGGGTACTTTCTGCAGACACTGGCCAAGTGACTCAGAGAAAGCTATAGGTGCCCAAAGTGAATCCATGGAGGTAAATCTGGTTACTCCAGATGGGGGTCTCCCAGCTCTTGTCCCCAAATCCATACCCAGCCATTCATTTGGAGTCAACACCTTTCCTTTGAAACTCTTTGTTTGTAGAATGCTATCTCGAAATGTATATCACATTTAACAGTCTACTATCTTCGGTAACTGGTGTCCTAACTTGCAGCGTTCTCTAAGTGGCTATGTTAGTCCCTGTAGACCCCCACTGGTTAGATGCATTTCTAGTCATACACATAACTTAAAGTATTGTACTTGGCTGTCCTTTCCTGACCCCACAGTAGCAAATACTTTACACAACAGTCTTGGTGAAAACAGAGGCTCTCTGGCAGAGCAGACTCACCATGGTTCGCAGGTGCCCCAGGGCTTCTCTTCACAGGAAAAAAACATACTTCTGGTGCCTCAACACAGATCTTCTCATTGGGCAGCTTTTCTTTCTCCAGCAGGGACAGGGGATTGCCCCTGAAAAGCTGGTCTTGTTCCCCCCGCCATCCCTCTCAGGGATGGGGCACTGGAACAAACTGGGGAACGGTCTCAACTACTTTAGCAAATATTCTTCTGAGTCCTTCTCTAGGGCGAGAACACACAGCCTCTTCTGTGATAGCTCAGAACAGAGCTGGGGCTATGAGGGGCTGCCAACTGCAGCACACCTCCTCCCTCCACTGAGTCTCCCACTAGACTACTACAGGCTGACTACAGAAAACCCCAACGTTCTAACTTAATTCCCAGCTGCAACATTCCACTGTGGCTTATGCTGCTGTGAGACTTCTACATGATGTCATCCCTCCAGCTCAGCTGAGACTGAGGAGAGAGTAAGACAGTGTGAAACCCATTTAACTGGTGTTTCACAAGCTGCCTTTCCCTGCCTGCCACTAGATCTAAGCAGGATTTTAGTAACCCCAGTTGACTGGGGTGTTACACCCACCCTCAGTCAGGAAAATGACTGTCCGCAATCATTACTGACCTGGCCCAGGCCATCCTACCCTATGTGCTACCTACAGAGAGGGCTGATCAGGCCCTCTCCTACCACATGCTAAGCACAGGCAGGCAACACTAAGGGCCCAGAGGCCATCGGCTGACACATCAGCCTCTACTCTATGATCTTTCTATGATTACCTAGTGGCCCTGGTAGAATTGCCCAGAGCATAGCCCTCAATAGATCAGTACTGTTGCCCCTATAGCCACTGAGGACCACAGCCTGTCTACCCCCCCAGCCCTCTAGGGAAAACCTATCTGACCAAAACCCCAAAACAGGGGAACCTCCCCCCAACCCTGGACACCTGCAACCAAACACAAGGAGCTAATACTATACCAAAGGTATTTTTCCCACACTCCCCTACAACCGTACCTGTGGAAGGAAAAGTTAAACACAGTTAACAACAACACTGCACTTTAAACACTACTACTTTTAAAGCATATGGAAGACTCCAGAGTCCCCCCTTCTCTTCTTGTCTTGTCTTCTTCAGGAACACCTTCAAGAGAAAAGACAAACAACCCCTAATCTGCAAACACAGTACTATCTAACCCCTACCATCTAAACACTGAAGAATCCCAAAAAATATCTTTTTTTTTAGAAAAGTAAAAAAAAAACAGTAAAAACAGTAGAAAAACAATGACATTATTTACAATACACATTATTGAGCATGGAGTACCCTAAAAGTCCCATCTAGTGACAACAAAACCCGAAGGCAAGTCCAAGAAAGAGTCTCTCCTGGGCCGCAGCCTGGTGAAGCACAGTTCTGGTATGACTGTAATCTTGAAGGGGAGAGTCTTTGAGGACAGTTCAAACAATCTGAAGTCTGTTAGGTGTAGGGTGGGTGCTGCAATGTCATTAAAAATAGAAAAGTCTGGACTTACCAGTCCCTTGAAGAACGAAATCAATACGACACCTGGATTTCGGGCTGAAGAGTCTCCCTGGCAGCATTTTTCTGATACAGCTGGGCGGACATCTTCCGGAAAACGACAGGATGGCACGTTTGGAAACTGCTGGGTTGATGTCATCTAGGAAATGGAACCTTGGAACAGGACAGGAAAAACAGATGGTCTGAAGTCATCTGAAATCCCAGGCGATGAATCAGGATACAGCTGGGCTGGTGTCCTCTCTGGATATGAAATCATCTGGAAGGCCAGTCGATGGAATCTGGAAAGCCAGCACACTGTGAGGCTGATGAATCTGGGGAACCTGGTTCCTGGAATGCCAGACAGGTGGAGCAACATAGGTACGGCAACAGCTGGATGACAGCATTGGCTACAACTGCTCTGCTTTTCACTTGGTAGGCATGGGCACTTTCGCAGGACGTTGTCTACACTGTGGGAAGTAACACAGTGGGTCAGGTGCAAGAATTATTACCCCGTCTGGGTGCTCATAATTCACATTGAAGAAGGTTTCATGTCCCCCTGCATCCACTATACGAACAGTGTCTATGAACAGTGTTCTGCCCACTTTCCATTGTCTGAGTTTCTCTTGCAACACTCTGTCTCGGACATACCGACTTGCACCGGGATGGACAAATCTTGTGGCCGCTTCCACTATCCAGGATTTCCAGTTTCTTTCAATCTCCTCCCAGACTCTCTGAGAAAAGGTAGGAAAGGATATCCCATAGATCTCATTCGCCTTCCTACGAACCAGTCTTTCCTCTTTACTACACTTGGTCAACTTGAGACCTCTGGCCTGGCTTGGGGGCAGCCAGTCCTGGTTCTGCCAGCTAGGCATACTTAATGCTATGTAAAATGGATCTTTGACTCCTCCTTGTGGGGACATGACTGTGGAGTCACCAATCTCTCCTTCTGTTCACTCCTCCGAGGCAAGAGCCCAAGGTTGTGGATCCGCACCTTCTTCATAAGGCCACATAGATCCCCCCTTATCCTCTTCCTTGCTGAGGATCTGAGCCCAGGACTGAGCAGTCATCATCACTCCTGAGACTATCCACTCCTTGCTGGGCACGGAGGTCAACACCTCCCATTCAAGGGTCTCCCTCATCTCATCTTCTCCTATGAGACTTGGGCTCGGCCCCTCTCTTCAAGGATCTGCTGATGCTTCCTCCGCAATGTCCCTCTGTGTCCTGGACTCCGATACATCAGTACTTTGTTTGGACTGTAGATCTGCACCCTCTTGCTTCGTGCCACACTCACATTGCAACAGTACTTCCATCTGCGTAACAACAGATCCCACATGGGGCCTACCCTTCTGGAACCAGAAGTTGATGTGTAGTGTATGTCTTACACCTGTGGCTAAAGAAGCATAGGCCCTTGAAGGCCCTGCACTTCTGCAGACAAAAGTACTGTTGCAACTTTGGTATCATGGATTTTGTGGCTCACGCACTTCTGTAGCCGGAGGTTGGTGTGTATGTCCTATACCTGTGCTACAGAAGTGCAGACCGGTCAAGTGTGTGCGTATGTCTTACAGTGTGCATTAAGTACAGTACCTGAGGCTCCAGAAGCACTGGCCTCTTAGGTGCCTGCACTTCTGCAGAGAAAAAGCCTTTGTAATTTGGGTATCATGCATTTGTATCTATGGCTGCTGTGCTGTTGATTTGAGTATCATGGATTTCTATCTACAATGACAAGCGAGTGTGCATGTCTTATGGTGTGCATGCCACAGATACAAATCCACAAAGGTAGCACATCAGTGCTACTACATTTGTGTAATCTGGAGACAGTTGTATGTTGTTTGTCTTACCTGATAATGGCTGTATCTGGTTGCTTGTGTGGTCTCGCCCTTTTGCTTCTTGAGGGTGGGAGTTAGGGTTTGAAACCCTAATGCCACATTTCCCTAATTTTGCGGCATTATATTGAACCTTAACTGCTGCATGAAGACTTATTTTGGCAAAGAAACGAGACAGAGAGAATATACTGTATGTGTAACAAGTGTTATCTTTGCAGCTAACTTTACTGAGTATATCCTAGGCATTTAATGCAGTAAGCAAACAATACTTTACAAATTAATGGAAATTTAATGACAAAAATCAAAAGCCCTGAAACAACTTGCAAAAGGATCAGAATTATTAAGTTTACCTAATTTTAATGGAAACTCAGTGAAAATGTATTTTAATGACTCCAGTTGCGAGCAGTAGTATAAGAAATAGAAATTGATGTGTTTTCATGTTTGCTTGCACGCATGTGCAAGAAACATAGTGCCACCATCCAAGTTTTCGGAGGTGTGGCAGCCCTCTTCCAATTCAGTCAGTGTGTTTGCAGGTGCCACGCGGCCGCAGTTCTCCAATGGCTGCTGGAGCTGTCTATGACAGCAGTCAAAAATGTAGTGGAGTACAGTTGAAAGGGGGAGCTACGCTTCAGTGAGCAGTGATAAGATATCGCCTGCTCATGCGTGCTCCCCCTACACACATACACACACACACACACACACATATGCATGCATGCTGCATGCTCGCCCCCCCACACACACACACTGTAGTGCCAGCGGGTGCCCAATCCCCGTTGGCTGTGCTGCACTCCCCCACAAACAGAGTTCCACATGCCACACTGGGTGCCCACCCCAAGCGTGGCTACACATCGTATAGCCAATTGGGGTGCCCAATCCCCCATCGGCTCCACACACCCCCAAACAGCCGTCCTTGTGCCACGCTGGGAGCCCACCCCAGCGTAGCAAATGCCCAGCGCCATTGTCCTTTTTTAAAAAAAAAAACAACCCTGAAACACAAAAACGGTCCCTCGTTGTCTCTGCCCCACCCGCGCCCACCTACTGCGCACCCTACCTCCCCACACCACCCTAACCCCATACTTACCTCCGGACACCGGCGCGATGATCTTCGGTGGACCAGGAACACTTCTGCACTCTTCAAAGCTGACCGTGAACTGAGGAAATGCCAGTAAGCTGTATAATGGGATAGATAGGGTTTTTTCAACTTTGCTGTATGTCTCAGGCATTTTTTGGAATTTTTGCACCAAATTTTCAACATGGAGTTTTTGGGACCCCTTCTCATGAATGCTCTCCCTGTCATGGCGTTAATCGGGCCCAAAGGGTGATTTCGCAGTCACTGAGCGAAATCACCTTTCTGGACTGAGTAACAAAACGACTCTGCCACTGTTCATAAAGTGGACTTTCAAAAAGCCTATGTTGAAAATTTGGTGGAAAAAATCCTAAAAATGACTGTTTTATGACCGCGCATTGTGCAGTTCCTACGCACACTTGTAAGTTCACGAATTTTCAATATTTTCACTCCAGATTTTCAACTTGCCATTTTACCACACCTCGTTATGAGCAGTACAGCTGTCATTTTTCACATCTTGCCCAAAACGTGTTTCCGCCCATGTAGCGCACAATGGTGAAGTCGGTGTGCAAAATCAATGTATGTGACACATTAAGAAAATCACAGTGACACTGTTCATGAACAGAGATCTTAAAATGGCTATGTTGAAAATTTGGTGAAAAAATTCCTAAAACTGATTGTTTTACGAGCGTGTATTGTGCAGTTCCTACGCACGCTCATAAGTTTGCGAATTTTCAATATTTTCACTCCAGATTTTCAACATTGTCATTTTATTACACTTCCTTATGAACAGTACAGCTGCCATTTTTCACATGTTGCCCAAAATGTGTTTCCGCACATGTAGCGCACAATGGTGCATTCGGTGTGCGAAAGCAATGTTTGGGACAGATTAAGAAAATCACTGTTACACTGTTCATCAGCAGAGGTCTTAAAATGGCTATGTTGAAAATTTGATGACAAAAGTCCATAAAATGACTGTGTTACGAGTGAGCATTGTGCAGTTTCCATGCACCTTCGTAAGTTCATAACTTTGTAATATTTTCAGTCCAGATATTCACCAGTGGCATTTTTCCACACTTCCTTATGAACAGTACAGCTGTTATTTTTCACAACATGGCTGAAATGTGTTTTCACTCTTTCAGCACAGAGATGCGTGGTCGCTGTGGGAAATCATTGTTCGGGACAGATAAAGAAAGTCACAGTGACACTGTTCATGATCGGAGGTCCCAAAATGCTTGTGTTGACAATCTGCTGTAAAAAAATTCCCAGACTAATTACATTACGGGTGTGCGTTGCACAGTTTCTATGCACACTCGTGACTTCACCAGTTTGTTTAACATTCTTACTGCAGATTTGCAACATTGCCATTTTTTACACCTCCCCATGAACAGTACAGCTGTCATTTTTCACATCCTGTTCGGAATGTGTTTTTGCACCTGTGGTGCTAAATGCCGTAGTCGCTGTGCATAAGCAGCTTTTGGCTAACAAACTGATATTGCCACTGTTCATGAGGTGGGGGTCACAAAAAAAAACATGTTGAAAATTTGGAGTGAAAATACCAACGAATGCCTGAGATGTTAGGGTTTCCAACCATAACGCCCCACCCTGTAGAGAATGACAAGCATCAGGGTTGTGACTTGGGATTCTTGCCTGTAATGCTCATACCATTCCACACCCTGCAGCCAATGAGAGGCATCGAGGTGTGCCTTGGACTCTTCGGCCCCAAAGTTCACCCCATTCTCCTATATCGCACCCATCTCACCATATTTCCTGATGAAATGGGGTGCGCATAAGGGCCAAAGACCCCAAGGCACACTGTGACACTTCTTAGTGTCTGCAGGGTAGGGTGTGGTGAAATGGCATGGCCGTTATGCCTGATGACCCATAGGCACACCCCAATGCCTGTCACTCTCTGAAGGGTGGTGGTGGGGTTGGCTTCAGTTCAATACTTCACTGCCATTCCTATTATACAGCTCTGTAACTTCTACACTACCAATGCCAATGCCAGCAAGCAAACATTCGGCATTGACAAATGCTTGTTTTAGATGAGATTTGCACCAGCTTAGCTGATGCACACACAGCAAGCATGCAACATGTGAACCCGATGTGATTTTTAAATTATGTTCACACCAGCTTAACTACCACACTCATGTCAAGCATGCAACACACAAACCTGATGTAATTTTTAGAAGATGTTTGCACCAGCTGACCTGCTGCACACATGTCAAGCTTGCAGCATGCTAATCTGATTTGCTTTTTTAGACCTGGTTCACTTTGTGTGTGCGAACTGCATGCAAAAATTGCACAATTAAGCATGTGGCATGCATTCTGCATGTACACAGCACACTTATATTTCTGTAAGGGATATCTGATTGTTAGTATTATCACAATTTCTGCCTTTAAACAGCAGATGTAAAAGCTGTAACTAGCAACCTGATTTTGTATACATCAAATATGCAATGGTTTGACTCAGAATACACAGTTTATTATCACTTGGAAAGAGGCAGACCTTTTCATACTTTAAGGTAAATTGCATATTTTGAGTAAGGCTGTTGCCTATCTCATAAAAAGATATAGATGGACGGATGAATGGATACAGATCTAGATGTAGATCTATCTCTAGAAGTAGATCTAGATCTAGATCTAGATATAGATATAGATATATTGATATATATATATATATATATACAGCAGGTGTGAAAGTACATTTTTCAAGATGGGCTGGCCCAGTGGCATGCAGGGCTGAGGCATCATGCCTTACCTCCAGCCACACCAGTGACCCGTATTCATGGTGTGAGTGGATCACCAGGTTCAGCCAAGGAGGATCAAGCATCCAGGGGACAGTTCTCCTCTCCCGGGGAGGGTGGGGAATAGAGACCAGTTCCTGCCTGACACCTAGCAGTGGCTGGGTGTTGGCATGCTTGGTCCTGCATAATGAGGGGTGGAAGGAAAGCAGTCAACCAGCAAGCTGTGTGCGGAAGCACATGCAGTTTGGCTGTTGTTGATATTGCACGCTCCCCCTCTGACTTAAGGGCAAAACATGGAAAAGGTTCTGGGTGTATCAGATGACTGTCATCCTCACCAGGCTCTGCTCCTGATAGCAGGCACCTCCCTGAAGTGAATCCAGTCTCAGTGGGTTGAGGGGGACTCCCCGCCACCCTGCCATGGAGGGCAAGCTGTGAGGGGAAAAAGGGAGGCAAGTCCTGTGGGTCAAGGGATGGACTTGGGAGGATGGCATGAACATGCACTGATTGGGACAGAGGGAGAAAAAGATAAGCAAAAAAAAAAATTTGCTAAGATAAACATGTTATTTTAGCAACATAAGCAAATAAAAGAATGACGTATATAGTCTAGGCAAAAAAGAAAGAAGTACGTTAATGTAGATTACTGTTGCTTTCAAACAAAGCTCAGACCTCTAGGTGTTTAGAAATGTGCTATTAGTGTTGTCAACCCAATGCCCACAAAGTCTGAAAATGTTTCATTAGGGTTGTCCAGTTACAAACCATGTAGTACATCAGGCAGGGCCCTGCACAAAGCAAGTTGCAGTATACGGTATGTCTGGTGCTATGCATTCTCAAAATGTAAGTATACGCTTTGTAAACACATATGTTAATACATACATTAGGATTACAAAATCAAAAAGGAGAGAGTTTGATGTTACAGTTCTCAACCCTAATGTCCAGCCCCCTCCTCATCCCCCTACCCTTCTGCCTGAAGCCCAAGCTATAGGTCTAGGGCAATGCCTCATGGATCTGCTGTTTCAAGCTACAAAACTGAGGTTGTGACCCATATGTCTGGAGGCATGTTCCAAGTTACAGATCTGAGGCCATAACCCATGGTTCAGTCATAGGCCAAGGGTACACTCTACAGGTCTGGGTTTGTGCTCCATGGGTCTGCTGTTTCAAACTACATAACTGAGGCTGTGCCCCACATGTCTGGAGGTCTGATCCAAGTTACAGATCTGGGGCCATGCCCCAAGGTTCAGTCATAGGCCAAGGGTACACTCTACAGGTCTGGGTTTGTGCTCCATGGGTCTGCTATTTCAAGCTACACAACTGAGGCTGTGCCCCACATATCTGGAGGCATGTTTTACATTACAGATCTGGGTCCATAACCCATGGTTCAGTCATAGGCCAAGGATACACGCTACAGGTCTGGATATGTGCTCCATGGGTCTGCTGTTTCAAGCTACATACAGTAACTGAGGCTGTGCCCCACATGTCTGGAGGTCTGATCCAAGTTACAGATCTGGGGCCATGCCCCAAGGTTCAGTCATGGGCCAAGGGTGCACGCTACAGGTCTGGGGTAGAGCCCCATGGGTCTGCTGTTTCAAGCTACATAACTGAGGTTGCGACCCACATATCTGGAGGCATGTTCCACGTTACAGATCTGGGGCCATAACCCATGGTTCAGTCATGGGCCAAGGGTGCAAGCTACAGGTCTGGGGTAGAGCCCCATGGGTCTGCTGCTTTGCATAGGAGCTGCTGTGCCTTGTGCCTAACGACCCATCCAGGTCACCCAGTTATTGCAATATTGCCAGACACCCTACCATGGATTATTCCACACATAAGATGAATTTTTTGTTGGGACATGGCCGACACATCTTTAAAGATTTGCCCTACTTGTGGCCAAATAACAGAATTTTGTGGAGTACGAAACACGTATCAGATATGGTGGGTATCATACAACTGAGAGTTATGGAGACTAAACTTGAAAATCTGTCAACAGTTCACTCAGTGTTAAATATACATAGCTGGAAAGGATACCAGGACAAACACTTCTGGCTATTGTAAGAAATGTATTGTTTCAGGCAGCCTAAAACTGTTTCAGCACTTAAACCATGCTTTAGAAAAAAACATCACCTGCAGAAAGTCAGGCACTTAGCATCAGTGAAGTGTCACTTTTTCAAAGTGAAGTTGTACATGAGCACTGAGCTTAGTTGAACAGTAAACATCCAGAAAGTCTCTTAACGAGGCCTATGTCTGAGTCTGTCATATGTCACTGAAGTAGAAAGAGATACAGCACAGCTGAAAAATGTTTTCAGTCAACACAAGTGCTCAACTCGTTATCTAACTTGATACAAGTCTGACAAAGTAACGAGGGTAGAGTAGCATGTGAGAACCTGTCAGGTATTAAAGCATATGAAGCTTCTCCTGCTCTTACGCCAAGCTCAGTCCTTCTAGTGGGGTAGTAGACTGTGCCATATATTTTAAATCACAGAATATCACCAGCATATACTCCCTTACCATCCAGCAGCTCCAAACCCAGTACATGCCATATAAGGAAGCACAAGGGGTTGCTGAAATGATTCCATAAAGTATTTTGGGGTAAAGAAAAACAGGTACCAGATTGGCACAGAGCCATCAAGTGACCATTAATTAACCCACGACATACACACAGCAAGGGGTGAAGTGTCCTCCCTGAGTGATCAGTGTGCGGACTAGATCTTGTTATTCTGCCAAAAACTACAGTGTGAGCAGCAGCCATTACTACCTTCACTAACAGAGCAAGAGCCAAAGCCTGTCATATATTGTAGCACAGTGCAGCTACACAACACAACACAACACAACAGTAATAGTACAGTGCAGCAGCACAACACAACAGTAATAGTACAGTGCAGCAACACAACACAACAGTAATAGTACAGTGCAGCAGCACAACACAACACAACAGTAATAGTAATAGTACAGTGCAGCAACACAACACAACAGTAATAGTAATAGTACAGTGCAGCAACACAACACAACACAACAGTAATAGTACAGTGCAGCAGCACAACACAACACAACAGTAATAGCACAGTGCAGCAACACAACACAACACAACACAACAGAACAGTAATAGTACAGTGCAGCAGCACAACACAACATTAACATTCTTTTCCCCTAGCTGCTGTGTGGCTTCCCACCTGCCTGCCCAGCAGACCTCCAGAAATGAGTGCACAGTGTAGCCCCCACAATCAGTGACAAAGACCACAGCAGCCAACAGAGACAGTCACAGCATGCAGGACACAGCAAGAGAGAGAGAGAGAGACAGATAGGGGTCTGACAAATCTTTGTCTGTCTTCATGTACAGGAACCATGCTGCACTGTCTTCTTTGTCTGACAGCAGTGTCCCCTGCAGCATTTGTCCTCCACATACTGCCCCCCCAGCCCACTTCCTGGTTCGCTCACCACCCACTGGGTTGAGCAGCAGCACCATGGACTCCTGCAGCAAGAAGCCGAGAGAGACTCAGAGCGTGAGAGAGAGACAGCTGTCATGTCCATGTGTCTCTCTCTTTAGGCTGTGACCTCTGTAATTTGTCAGGTGTCTGTCCCACAGTCGGTGCAGTTGTGTTCTGCCATGTTCCAGCTCACTCGCTCCACTTTGCGATCGTTGACAAGCAGGGGTGGTCTGCTAGACATGCCTGCTCCATCCTGCAGGTTGATCACATATTTTCTATCCAAATTGTAATACAGCTGAGAGTTAAATGCACGCTCACATTGTTAAGGCTGCCATTGAGAGTGAGAGACAGACACTCACAGACACAGAATGTGACTGCACTGTTCTCTTGCTCTGTGTCTATCTCTCTGTCTCTCTGTCAAGTTCCTCTACATACCTTAGCACTTTGACGTGAGAGCAACACACAGTCGTATTTTGCTTTTCTTTTTCCTGCTGCTGAGAAGGGGGCAAGCAGCCCGCTCTGCTGTGAGATCGCTGATGGGCCAGGGTCGTGAGCAGCAATCGGGTACTCCATCCTGCTGGATGCTATTGGCAGCTACGGCAGTTCTGGTTATTTTTTCCTATGCAACTATATTTCTTTTTTCCCATGTTATGTTTGTGCCTGGTGTTATTTACCAGTCAAGAAATAGAAAAAGACATTACAAAAGGCAATGGGGATAACCTTCCCCCCCCACCCCAGGTGAGTGAGCAGTGAGTGGGATCAGACACATATTGTGTCCCATACAGCAGCAGAGCGAGAAAGAGGTAGATGAAGAGCAAGGTGCCGGTGCACGGTAACCAGGACTGCATGGGGATGTTACCCCCAAGAGACAGAGAGCTGCGGTGCTGACAGGAGACGGAGTGGTGCTGCTTGCAGCAAGATACTGTATTCCTCAATGTCTCTGTGGATAGTAGGACAGCAGTTTCAAACCATGACATGTTTAGGTGCACATGTTAGTGAGTGACAAACAGAATCAGTGCCAGATCACAGGTGGAAATGGCAGCACAGAGAGAGAGAGAGAGAGAGAGAGAGAGAGAGAGCAACAGTGTGAGAGAGAAGCAAGGAGAGAGAGAGAGAGTGATGGGGAGAAAGTCACAGTACTGCAGTGACATGTGATGTATCAGTTGTTGGGAGTATGTCGGCACAGTATTCAACAGCACAAAAATCATAGGCACAGTTATGTTGTGAAGCAGAAATGGCAGAAACGTGGTAATAGTACATTTCTATCATCTGTCTGTTCATAACATAAGTGTGGTATGCAGGGTTTTAAATAATTGATTAACAGTTTTTTTCTTGGGGCAATACTAACTGTACAGAAAGTATTTATATAGGTTTTCTAGAAGTGTCATGTTTGGTAAACACATTGAGGCAAGTGCAATGTATTTTCACAATGGTTTAACACTTTTATGAGCAAACGCTAATCAATTTTTGGAGTTAAATAAAACCTGGTGGCATGCATTATATCTTGAGGACTACTTTTTCAGGTGGCAGGATGCAGTACCATTTCATGATTTTAAATATTAATTAAAACATTTCTCTTAATTATCTTCCTCTTGTTGAACACACCATGTTATAAGTGCATCGTACCTCACAATGCACCTGGGGTGTTAATTAATCCCCAGTAACCACATACCCTGTCATGGGTTGTCGCTTACATATTTTATGTTGGTTTAACATGCAAGGAAGGCCACTCCTTTTGGGTTTAAAGTGATAATGACTCCTAAAGACCTTCACTGGCTACTCTTTCAACAGTCAATACAATGAAAAAGTCTCCCACCCTTTAAAGTCATCAATGGCCTTGCTCCACCCCGCGTCTCTACTCCCATCATCACTATAATTCTAAATACAGGTGGGTAGATCAGGTTTGATAGTACCTATCTGTTCATTTTCAGATATAGAGCCTCAGTATAAATGTTTTTCAGTGTCCAACAGAAATACAGCTATGCTCCAGAATAAAACATGAAAGGAGTGGCAGTACCCATGGGAGGCTGATACACAAAATCAGTAAACAAGGAATGGAAGGAGAACTGTCAAACCAAATCAATTTTATTGATCTTTATACAAACTAAGGATCATTGCATAAAAGCCTATTTACAGGACCATCCTGTTGCAATGAGTTACACAATTTTACACAAATTGTCAACATATTACATTAAAATAGAAAAAACTGTTTGTGGATTTGAAATTCTCCAGGGAACTTGAGTCAGAGAGTGATAGTAGAGGGACAAAATCAGAGTTGAAAGCAATGACTGGTGGAGCACCACATGGGATCAGTTCTGGCTCTCAGGCCACTTCTGTTCAACTTCTATATTAATGATCTAGACTCATCAATCACACAAAGGCTACATTGTCTAGTTGTTAAAGCACAGGCTATAAACCAGGAAACCTGGGTTTAATCACAACTAGTGCCACAAACAGACACATGCACACACGAGTTGCTGGGAGAAAAGGCCCCTTGACCCATCATTTCTAGCTGAGTAAGTCACTTAACCTCTAAGAGCTTTGGTCAATCCAGCAGTAAATGGGCAAAAACAGGACCCCACTGAAAACATCTTGAACAACTTTTCATTGTAATAACTTTGAGATGTACAATGCATTTTATTCTATGCACACGTGTCATAAATTGTATTTTAATTTCCTATGTAAACAGTGCTACAATTAATGGGTTCTATTTTTTCTCTTATAAAACCTGTAGTGTAATTTGCTGTGATAAAGGAGCGTTTATTGCGGCAAACATGCAACAGGTTTCCCTTCTGCTGCACATGCACTAGCACCAGCCGCCGCTCTTCTGCATTGCTGCAAGTGAAGCTAATGGCCACAGACCAGACAGGCACTCTGACTCCACAGTAAGTAAAACTAAAAAAAAAAAAGGCTCCACTAAAAGTATTTTAAACTTCCTCGTAAGTGAAAAAAGAAAAGAAATAGAAACCAGCCTTCCTTCTAGCAGCCACGTCTAACCACTGACCCTGCTGAAACTCGATTGGACCGCGGCTGCACAGAGACGTCTTCATTTTATTTTATATAATTGCTGTGAATAAAAAAACAAAACCTGACAATTGTATCAAGTAAAATATGGGGTGGTGAGTGTAATAAGAATTTTACACACACCCTCAGTGTTGGATGCCAAGACAAACTCTTTGAGTTTATGTGACATCCAACACCTCGGATGTGTGTAAAATTCTTGTTACACACACCACCCCATACTTTATTCTATTTTTTATATATGTCTGTGGCTAACAGAAGAAAGCTACATAACTTGGTTTTCTCTTACAAGTGTGTCTTGAGGCAGGTTTACAGATTTTGGTTAGAAAAGGTAATCCTTCTTTGCACAGTGTGCACCTCCTCAAACTTGAAACTCCATAAGTGAAGACCATATGGTCTACCCACTTTCTTAGTTATTTCTTGCTGGTTTTATGGAATTACCTGCTACCCCGCTTTCATTCTTTGGATACTAAACATCCATCCATTTCTGAACTGAAAAAGTTGTACCTTTCCTCCTTGCCCAACTGCTCATATTTTTGAACTTCTAGTGATCTATTTTATTTATGTATGTGTTGAGCTGTGAGAGATTATATTTATATTACATACACTTTTTTTACATAATTATATACTTTTTAAATTGTATTGCAATTAATATATGTGTAACCTGTTTTGTTCTTTTATGTAAATTATTACATATTTTTTACATAATTATATATATATGTTTAATTGTATTGAGATGAATATATGTGTAACCTGTTTTGTTCTTTTTTGAACTGGGCCCTCATGCAATTGAATTTCACTCAATGGGTCTTAACACTGAATGAAAATAAAAATTAACATATCATTTGTTCCTCTTTTCCAGGCGTGACTGCAAATGGGCCTCACATGACCCAGTCCACTTCATGGCAAAACAGAATAAGAAGAACTAAATATAATTAATACAAAATTATATATTGCACCTCTTCTGGATTATCATGAGTAAATAAATTATTTAAAAAAATAAATAAATCTGAATAATAGCCAGTCAGTGAAGTTCACAAGAGTATACAGAGCTAGCAATTGTGGTCAAAAGCAAGAGGAACTTAGCCGGACCAGCAGTGCTGGGGGCTGAGGTGCTGGATACCTTACCATGTGCTATGCCGGTGACCTGGGTTTAGGAATGACCTCAGGTCATTGAGGTGCCAGCATAGGGGGGAGGTTGGGAGCAGGACTGAGCAATGGCTCTCCTCTCCCGGGGGGAGGTGTTGCCCACCCATAGTCCCGCTGTCACCAGATGGATGTCCGGTGACAGGTGCAGGTGGTAACAGCGTGACAGGTAGGGTGAGTGTCCCATAGTGCATGGCATTCACATGCCTCCACATGCTTGCACGACGTTGGGACACACAGGGTCGGGGAACAAAAGCTGAAAAACATACAAACTACTTACAGAAAGAAAAAGCAAGGAGAACTGAGAAATTACAACAGGACATGAATAAACTGAGTTGTTGGTCAGACAGATGCAGTTCACTCTGTAAAAGTGTAAGGCTTAGAGCTTTTGGTATGTTTTTTGTTTCATAGTTATGGGACTTCCTGTAGAAAAAAATTGGGGTTCTGAAAAACATTTTGAGAGTCCCACTACATGTCTTGAGGGTCCCAGTGTGGCATCTTGCCTCTGCATCCCATATGTCCCACATTACAAGGACTGTCCCTCATGTTTTCTCTTATCTGTTGCACAAGGAAAATGCACTACCCATCCCCTGAGTAAGTTGCTGTAAATTGAGGCTTTTTACTAAAATAAAAGCACCATATTTCATTTGAAGCTGCAGCTTCAATAATGTTTTTTTTTTTATTTCAGCTGCAGCTTAAAAGTGAGGGTGGTTTATATTTAGGGGTGGCTTTTATTATTAGTTTCTGCCTTGGTGTGCCAGTATTTCTTGTATGGTACTAGTGGAATTCCAGTGTTCACAGTAATTTTGAACAATTCAGTCAAGGCTAGAGCAGTCACCGCAGTCGCTACAGGGCAGGGGCAAAGAAAGAGAAAAGCATTTGGTTATATTCTCAGGTTATTTTACGTGCATCATTTTTCTCTTCTGAGAAACTCCTTTAGTTTTTTAGTCCTAAAAAAAATATTATCGCATTATTACAAACTCATGCCTCAACTGACCAGTCCACTCAAAAAATTGCCCAATGAAGCAAGATCATTGTATTATCTGTCTGTATAAGTAAATGGGTTTTTGGTGCACAATACTTGATTTCTGCTAAAAAGAAAATCTGGCACAAGTCTTTGAGCATCTTGTGGTCCTACGCAAGGAGGTGAGGCTGCCAGCACTATAACCTAAAGCTATGTTATTTCACCAGTTTGAAGCTGCAGCTGCCAAATGGGGGTGGCATTTATTAATATTTTTATTCAGGTGCAGTTTTAATTTGGGGGCAACTACAAAGCAGGGGTTGCTGGTCATCGGTGCTCATGCTGGTGACACCAGCAACCCAGGTTTGGCAATGAGCCTAGGTTGTCTAAGGGCCAGTTGGGGGATGATGTTGGAGTGTCCCAACAGATGCTTGCCTCCTTGGGGAAGGGAGGGTGCCTGATCTCAGCTGCATTACCACCATCTGGGTGACCACAGGTGGTTGTGCAAGCACAGCATGGGGATCGAGGGAGGGGGGATGTCACCACCCTAAAGCATGCATGCAGACATCCGTGCATCAGCCCAGGGTCCACATGGCATCTGAAGGTGGGGAGAAAAAGGAAAACACCTCAACCATGCAGGATGCTGCCTGCTACCCATCACAGGTCCTACACCACCGACCAGGTTCCTATTCCAGAACCAAAACTTTAACTCCACCAGAGAGCTGGGCCAGCATCCAGTGGCCCTTACCCTAGGGAATCATCAAGGTGTAGAACATGGAGCTGGGTAAGTCCCAGGGATGGTGGGTGACGGGGCAGGGTGGAGCAGTAGGGTCAATGGAGTACCACCATGTGCAAATGCACACACACACACACACACACACACACACATATGCACACACACACACATACACACACACACACACACACACACACACACACACACACACACACACACACTCTTGGGCCTGTCATTAAATACAGTAAACCCACCCTGCCCATCTGAGCCCCACTATCCCCAGTCCTTAAACACCCTTCTCACACTTAGTTATGCTTTTAAGTGCAAATTTACTTTCTCTGTCCCAGCCATCACACCTGTCCCCATCTTCAGTTCTCCCCCTGAGCGAGTCACTTTATCACCCCAGTGCTCCCAGGTTGCCCCTGAAAACAGGCACTTGTGCCTAGTGGGCTTTATCTGGTTACCAAAGACTAAAATGAAAAATAAAAATATTGTATATCTAATTTCTGGATTTTACCAGGAATCTACTGTCATTCTTTTAGTATGTGTATACATAATCAGAATAAAAGAAGGCTTAATATAATATACAGAACATTAAATGAAACAAATTGAAAATAGTACAGGAAACAATTATAAGAAAAATATAAGTTTTGTAGATTTACTGAACTGGTATAAAATGCCAAATTTCATGAAATTCTGTTTTTCACTGCTGTGCAGGTAGCTCAAATGCCAGAAGTTTACCGGGCTTTCCAGTAAAACTATAAACCAGTGACCTTGGCTAGACTGTAAGAGCAATTGCTCAGGAAAGGGTACTACCATGCATGTTTTGCTGGAATATCCTTTATATGAGAGCCTAAAAGCAAAATGTCTCTCTACTATTGTAGCGTTATTATCACATAGCACAAATACAGAAACATTGAATTATTTACTAAACTCTCACAGCACTTCAGTACTGTACTCTGTAGCAAAATGTGTAATTGCTGCTAGTTGGAGGAAATTAAATGTATATTGTCATGGATGCATCTTTTATTGCACCAAACTGTTTTTTACTCATGAGAGCACATGACGTTCTCTTAATTATGATTATGTTCTTCAGAATCTCTGTGTTCAGTTATTTGACCTTACATGGTTATAATCAATAAACTTTGAACAATAAACTTTGAAGTTTCTATCATGCACAATTGTGTACCCCCAACAATAATAAGACAACATAACCATTAGAGCCCATAGAGGCAAAGGTAACAGTAAGGCACCCACCTGCCTTGGATCCTCGACTGAGCCTACACCCAGGGCCAAAAAAAATAAATCGCCTTTGGAGGCTAATTCAACAAAGCAAGTAAAGATGACAATGTCAAGTCTATTCCAATTGGTGATTATGTACTGTGGCAGGTCAGGGTGGGTTATGAAGCCCAAATGCTTCAGCCCTGTGAGACATTTAGGACTGCCAATGACATCAGGCACGACTGCCACATCATCTTCATCATCTTTATTTAATTGAAAAGTAAGCAGTCCTACATGTGTTCCAGTGCATAACCAAACTGCAGTTTGTTCATCATCATCACCACAGCTTCCAGCTCAGGTTCAAGTGCCCTTTTCTCCAGTTCAACCACATACAGATTTGGCGGTGGTTGAGCTAAGACTTCCCTGTGATTCTGAATTTGACACCCATCCTGAGGCCAATGCATCCTCTGAAAAGGATGCTGACTTCTCACATGTGCCCGACAGAGACAATACACCTACTGATTTTGACCCTGATCATCATGATGATGATGATGATGTTGATTATGCGCGTGATGATGATGATGCTGTAGTGTCACATGCAAAGAAATACAAAATCACACATACCCCCATAATGTAAAGCATCATAGGCTACATATGAAAATCACCACATGCTATTATGCTGGTTCAGCTTTAAGCAGAAATGCATGGCGCCAAAAGGCCTCTAACACAGTCTGCAAAGGGTGCCACCAGAAGACACAGACATGTGTTTCGTACTACCAGGACTCATCAATGTGCCTCATCTATGTAATACCCCAATGGAATGAACCAGCTACCCTAAGTTAGTCTATCTGGGTTATGTTGTGGTGAGCCCAATAAAAACAAAAAACAAGCTAAAAGACAAATAATCTCAGTGTGCAAGCACTGAGGCATGGATTACTCCAAAGGGCATTGGCTGGGAAGCCAAGTTTCAAAGAAATATAAAATCACACATGCCCCCAAAATGCAAAGCATCATGGGCTGTATATGCAAATCACCACAGAATATTATGCTGGTTCAACTTTAAGCAGAAATGCATGGCGCCGAAAGGCCTCTAACACAGTCTGCAAAAGGTGCCAACAGAAGACACAGACACGTGTTTTGTACTACCAGAACTCATCAATGTGCCTCATCTGTATGACACCCCAATAGAATGAACCAGCTACCCTAAGTTGATCTATCTGGGTTATGGTGTGGTGAGCCCAATAAAAACAAAAAACAAGCTAAAAGACAAAGAACCTCAGTCACATGAAAAGACTGCTGCCACAATCTCATCAAGTTGTGACAAGAGTAAAACCATTCCTCTGCCTCCTTGTCCAGAGCCACGGAGATTACAGCAACCAGACAGACTACTAGTACATCCACAGGTTCACCCTACTGCCACCAGGAGGCTTCTACTGTCAGTCCAAGTTGGGTTCCTGTACCTCTTGCTGCACCTCCATTAAGACTCAGAACACAAACATATTCCTTGCCTGGCTATAAAACTAAAAAAGTACCGGCATGGTTGGAATCATTTTTTGATAAGATCCACTGATGTACTTAAAGCATAATGCATAAAACAACCATTAGTACAGAAGGAAGAAAGTCAATGGCATGGGAACCACTTCTATGAGGCAACACCTAATGCAGCAGCATCTTCATGTACTGTACTTGCTCATCCTAGAGATCTCACATGATTGGTGAAGCTCCACCTCCTAGTCTAGTACAAAATGTTTCTAGGCTACAAAAATAGAATTCAAATGTAATGTCATAAAGAAAATAACAATGATTCATAATGGAGGCCTCACACCAGAAAACAAACAGTTTGGGCATTTTTAGGAGCATCTGTCCACTGTAGTTCCACCCACCTGCTGTGAGTGACAGGTCAGCTTCTATATACACAGTGGCACAAAGGGGTGCTGGCCCCTAAGAGAAGACCTGCAGAACAGCCAGGTGAGGCTTGCTGAACAAAACCCAGGTGAGTTACAATTGTTTGGGAGTATAGAACACAAGTAGTAAAATAATTCAGTTCTTTGTCAGGATGAAAAAATGATAGTATTTGCACAAAAGTAAGGGTTTGGTTTAGCTTAAAGCTTGGCTGTCTTCTTTAATACAGAGGGTTCTTGTTTTAAAGAGGGAAAACCAAACAAACAACAACAAAACAAAAAAAACAATAAGAAAAGCAAGCAGAGTTCAGGAAGAAGTTCTCATGTAAAACAGCATTTTTTGGCATGAGAAACCTTTAATGACACTGCTCTTACAGAAAGTGCATTTCTTAATTCTGCTCTATAGCCCTGTTAGTGTTTTTGGCGTAAAAAAAAAGTGCTAATAGGAGATATAGAGACAGAGTACATCCTAAGAAAGCTCCTGCTACTTTTTAATATCAGGTTTTAATACTTAGAACAAGGATACTGCTATTTTGAACCATTTTTCTAGCTTTTTCAGGGGGTTTTAACAGGATACAGCAGCAAGTGAAAGTCGCTGCAAAATATACATACTTTAGGTCAGAGTTTCCATTCGCAGAGCAGCGCTACAAGCTGCAAACTTGCAACACACAGGAAGGCATAGTTTTGATTTCTGCTTATTTTTCTTTCTTTTAACAGGTTTTGCAGACTTTTATACCAAAGGTACAAAACCTCTAACTAAACTGGGGAGAGAGAGAGAGGAGCAAGGGAACATAAAGGCAGCTCGCTCTCTCATAACAGGGTTTTTTTAAACAAGAGTTTTAATAGCTGATCAGAGTCTGCAGCTCTGCCAAATATGCTTTTATCTGTCCTTTTACAATACATGCTGGCATAACAGCCGGGCAGAGGCAGGCAAACCAGGCAATGGCCTGCTGTGCTTTTGCCAAGGCAGGAATGAGAGAGAGAGAGACAGAAAAGGAAAAATAGGAGGAAGAAGAAAGGCAGTGTAGGTGGCTAACCTACAAGATAGGAGAGGACAGGATAGAAAAAAAAAGAGTGCTGTTGCACAACAGACTTTAAGCAGGAAAAGAAGATGGCAGTGCAGACTTGTCTCCCAGGCCAAGGTGAGGGGGCACAGCGCTACCAAAACCGGTCCCCTAGGTGGGCATCCCAACCTAGTAGGGAAGCATTTGTAGTCAGTATCTGAGAGGGTTGCTGAATCTGAAAAGGAATCCCTACCCTGAGATTTTCTGTTCCCTTCCACCAGTCCAAAGCCCATAGAAAGGTTCTGTCACTGGTACTAGCTTTGCAAAAAGAGTCTTTTTTTCTGGGACCAATGAGATCTGAGGTGGTACTGAATGTCTGGCTGTATTATACTGTTTGTTAGGTGCCCAAGCCCTGTCATTTATCACCGTCTGTGACATAGTCAGCCACACCGTTTGTCTCAGCAACAGTTAGTGAAACAATATCTATTCCTTTCAAAGCTGTGTCCACTATGCCTCATATTTCCCAGTCAAAGTCTACTAAAAGGAAGCACAGTGCTGCTGCACAAGCAACTGTTAATGATGTCGACAATAGGAATCATAGTACTAATGAAAAACATAGTAACAATAATAACATCACCAGGACTGGCACTAAATGTCCTCCTGAAGCAAAAAAAAAGCATGTTAGCAATGAAATGATAGTAGAGTTCTGGAAAGAACTGACTGGAGTTACTCGCAGAGGTATTGAACGTTTTGTCACATGTGCCAGGATACTTGCAGCTAGTGAAGCAACATGCAAGGAGCCATCCTCTTCAAATATAAGCTTAAAGGCAGAGGCAGTGAATGCTGATAGAGATGGTGGTGATAGTGGGAACTGAGAATGGGATAGCCCAGGTTATGGTCCACATGATGATGATGCCGCTCCCAGTTCTGAATCTTGTGGAGAAGAGAGCTGTAGTTTTGATGAGGGGGTAGGAGAGGATGCCACTGTAAAGCATGAGAGGCAAGTGCAGAAAAAAAAATCATATGCTAAACCTAAGAACAAGAAAATGAGCATGAATGAGTGTAATTCATGTCAACAAGGAAATGGCAGTGTGTGGTTTTCTCCAGGTCCCTTGACAGTACAAGAAATAATGCCAGGCACCGTGATACAAAGCACAAAAGGTAAATCTTTAGTGTGGAATTTATTTTATATTGACCCTGCAGACAGCTCTCAAGCTGTATGCAGTCTGTGCAAAAAAGAGTTGTGGTGGCAAAGCAGGAAATTTTGGAACATCAGTAATGATACGACGGGCAAAGGCAAAACACCCAATTAAGTGGGGCAGGGCAAGGAGCAGTGTGGTTGATATGGGCGGTAGTGGAGGTGCTGGTGGCGGTGACCATGGTGACAATGAACTGGAAGCAGGAACTGACATTAACATACTTAACATACATACTAAAAGCCAGCAGAATAGGCCTGACGGTCTTTCATGTCTGCTTGGTAGCCAGCCCCTATCCAGCGTTCTTCTTCTCCCCCTTGCCCCCATGAGGGTCAATCTTGGCTTCAGCACCCCCACACATCTGTCCCACCCCCTCTTGAAGCCCTCCACAGTGCTTTGCTTGACCAGACTCCCGGGGAAAGCATTTCATGGCTCCACCACCCTCTCTGTGAAGTAATGCCTTCTACGTTCTCCCCATAGGTGCCTCCCTCCAGTTTCCATTTATGCCCCCGGTTGTGCCGCTTTGTTTTAGCCTGAACGTTTCCTTAGTTCTACCCCTGTTAATCCCTTTCACATACTTGAAAACCTCAATCATATCCCCCCGTCTCTCCTCTCCTCCGGTGAATACAGCCCTAGGGCTATCAGCCTATCCTCATAGGTCCTTTTCCCCATGCCCCTGATCATCCTGGTTGTCCTCCTCTGGACCCTCTCCAACAGTACTATGTCCTTCTTAACTTGTGGCCTCCAGAACTGCACGCAATACTCAAGGTGCAGCCTAACCAAGGCATTGTACAGAGGTAGGATCACTTCCCTCCTCCTGGACGTTATTCCCTGGGCTATGCAGCCCAGTATCTTGTTTGGCTTTGCAGCCGTTCTTCTGCAGTTCTCACTGTTGTTCATTTTGGTGTCTACCACCACCCCGAGATCCCTTTCGCTCATAGTGGCTTGCAGCGGGACCCCTCCCAAGGTATAAACATGCCCTGGGTTTCTGACCCCAGGATGCAACACCCTACACTTCTCCAGGTTAAACCTCAGCCCCCACCTCCTTGCCCAACCCTCTAGGGTGTCCAGGTCTCCCTGGACTGCCACTCTTGCTTCCTCTCTGTTGGCCAAAGCCATCCGCGATGAGGCTTATCCTGCTCCTAACCTCTGCCTCTATATTGGACACATAGGCATCGAACAGGAGCAGTCCCAGAACCAAACCCTGGGGCACCCTACTGGCAACCCTCCTGGGGGGGAGGAGACAGTCCCTCTAACCACCACCCTCTGTGTTCTACAGTATCTGTAAGCCAGTTTTCCACCCATCTAAGCAACTGTCTTCCCACCCCCATCTCCTCCAACTTTGCCAACAACCCGAAGTGGGGTACCGAGTCAGACGCCTTACTAAAATCCAGGTATAAGATGTCCATTGGGCTCTGAATGTCCAGGGTCCCCATTACCCAGTTGTAGAAATCTATGAAGCTGGTCTGGCATGATCTCCCCGGGACAAAACCATACTGTTTATCATCCATGTGTCCCGGCCTATCCAGTTGCCTCCCACGCATCCCTTTGATGAAGCCCTCCATTAGTTTGCCTACCACTGACGTTAAGCTGACAGGCCTGTAATTTCCCCTCTCCTCTCTAGACCCCCTCTATGTGGATGGGCACCACATGAGCCACCCTCCAATCCTGGGGCACCCTTTCTATCTAGAGAGACGCGTTGAACAGCACAGCTAGAGGAGCTGCTAGTTCGTCCGCCAGTTCCTTCAGTACCCTTGGATGCAGCCCATCCAGTCCTGGTGCCTTTTCCGTCTTCAACACCCGCAGGGTCTCCCTCACGCTGCCCTCTGTCATTTCCTCCTCCCCAGCCCTCTCCTCAGTAAGGGTCCCATTCTCCTGTGGGCCTGGCCCGCTTGGCACCCCAGCCACTTTTGGTCCTGTCATCCCCCTATGCCCTATTCTCTCAGCTGCCCCCCCCCACCTTTTCAGGTTGAATGCAGCCCATGTCTCTCTCCTTAAAAACCGAGGCAAAGTACTTGTTTAGTACCTCTGCCTGCTCCCCCGCCTCCTGAGCTCATCTGTCCCCATTCCTAATCCTGGAGATCTATGCTCTCCCTTTCCTCTTTTCCCCTATGTATCTATAAAAACCCTCGCCCCCCACATATATCCTTAGCCAGGTTGTGCTCCATCCTCACCTTCGATCCCCTCACCACCCTTGTGACCCTTCTAGCTGACAGCTCGTATTCCTCTCTCCCTCCCAGAATGCTTTAAGCGTGCAGTGAGGCAGCCTTCTTTCTCTTACCGCCTCCTGCACCTCCCTGGTCCACCAGCATGGTTTGCTGGCCCTGCCATTTTTACTCCTTACCCTTGTACACAAGCTGGTATCCTCCTGTAGCCCTTTTTTGATGGCCTCCCATAATCTATCCACATCCATCTCTGGTCTGATCTGGCTCAAGCTCCCCTTCAGTTTCCTGCCCATCCCCCTGAAGTCTGCTCCACTGAAGTCCATTACCACTGTGTTTGAGCGGTTGCTTTCCCCCCCCAGGTACATCTTAAACCAGACTGTGTCATGGTCTCCTCCTGCCAGTGGGCTACACACCTCTAGATCCTTTATCCGGTCGCTGTCTGCAAGGACAACGTCCAGTATCCTCCCCCCCAGTTGGCTTCCCCACCTGTTGGACCAGAAAGGCAACTTGAAACACATCCATCAGCCTCTGCTTTCTGGCCACCGCCAATGTCATGGGGTCCCAGTCTGCCCCCGGCATATTCAGGTCCCCCATGACCACCAACTTACCCTTTCCCCGGTCACAGTGCCGCTTGATGTGCTCAACCAATTTCCCCTCCAGTTCCTCACCCATTGCTGGTGGTCTGTATACCACCCCTACTTTTAATCTTTTTCTTCCCCCCGATTGTAGGGTTACCCAAATTGCTTCCACTCTCCCTTCTGCCTCCTCTACTCCTCTTACCAATATTCCATCCTTGACTATCAGTGCTATGCCCCCTCCTCTACCCCCTTTTTCTATCCTGCCTGAAAATTTTATAGCCCTCCAAATTTAGGTCCCAACCGTTCTTCTGGGTGGCTCATGTTTCCTTCATCACTGCCACATCCACTGACCCCTCTGCCAGCATCGCCTAAAGCTCAGGCATTTTGTTGCTCATACTCCTGGCATTGACTAGGACCGTCTTCCACCCCACCCCCACCCTGCACAGCTTACTCATCCCTCGCAATCCCTATTTGACCTCACCTGCACAGCTCTTGCATTGTGTCCATCAGAGTCCTCTGCCCTTGTTCGCCACTGGAGACTAGGGACCTCGATTAGTTCTCCTGTCTCCAATCCAGCACCAGTCCCTCCCCCTTTACAAGTTTAAACCCCACTTCTCGTTTATGAATTCGGCGAGTTTCAGCTTTAAGATCTCCTTCCCTTCTAGGTTAAGATGTTGCCTATCCCTAGCATATAACCCCTTATCATCCCATGTGTCCCCCAATCCCCCACCAGTCCAAACCCTTCCTCCCTGCACCACTCCCTGAGCCACTGGTTCACGCCTCTTAGTTTGTGCTTGGCCTCCCCTGATGCCCTAGGCACTGGCAGGATTTCCGAGAAAGAAACTGAACACCCAATAGAATGGCAGACTCTGGCTAGCTCCTGGAACCTTGCCAGGATTTCAGATTGCTGTTCCCATCCAGATAATTTGTGCCCAGGTGTACTAGGAAATCATGGGATCCCCCACATTCCAAGGCTAAGGAATATAGCTGGAATTTGGCCTTGTGAACGGATAGTCCTGGGATACATTTAACCCGGACCTTGCTGCTTGTACCCTCCCCTACTCCCTCCCACTGGATGCCCCTGGTCATGGAGTCCCCCAGCAGGATCACCTTTGACACTGAAGTGACATTGAATCACTTGATGTGTCCTTGCAATCTTCCCAGACAAACGTAGATTGTTTTTTCCTGACACCATGAAGTACTGCAAAATCTCAAAGTAGTACTCCATGTGCAAAAGGCATGAAAAATACAATCCCCAAAAAATTAAAAAATGTTTGTGATTCACATCAATTAGCATTAAAAGAAAGTGTTGCGAGGAGATCAAAATTTACCCACAATCATCCAACATGCCAGCTGTTAAACAGAGCCATTACAGAGCTGTTGGCCGACTGTCAACTCCCTTTTGCATTTGTTGCCCAGAAAGGTTTCCTCAAGTTCATGAACTGGATTGAACCACAGTAAACCATTCTCTGTTGATCATACCATAGAACTAATATATTTCACATGGTTATGTACTGTAGTTACATAGTAACATAGTAGTTGTCGGCAGAAAAGGATCTATTGGTCCAACCAGTCTGCCCTGGTTGCAGACTTTCACTTTTATTTTATTTTTACTACATTCGCAGACCGCACCTAATCCATGAAAATAATACAAAAGTGAAATATATTCCACTGGATGACTGCCCCCTGGTGAGGCCAGAGGGTAGTGTGGGTCTGAAGACACCAGAGGAAGAGAAAGTGCTGTGGGACTTCTGCAGACGTGCATGCATCTCCACACACACAGTTGAGCTGTGTGCACCCCAGCAGGGGAATTGGAGAAAAAATGGTGGAAAAACCCTCTGGCTGCAGGATGGCGGCCCAACCCTTAGCAGGCTCCACACCCAGACTGGGCAGGAAGGTAAGTCCCAGTGATTCCAGGATGATGAGGCTGGAAGTGTCAGTCCAGAAGGGAGCAGCCTGAGATGAAAAAGGAGAATAAATGTGTATATTGAAAAAAAGAAAAGTACATGCTGCAGTAACCTGGGATCCACAAAAATTATGTTAAGTGAATTTCTCACCTCCACTGGATCCACAGAACATTTTCAATGTGAAATATATTAGTTCTACAGTATTTCTCAAATAAGGCTTTTCTGCAGTTGTATGACTTGGTGTGCACTGCAGTCATTAAGCAGCTGAAACACTCCAAGGTGAAGCAGGTTCACGTAACCACAGATATATGGACCAGTAACCAAACAATTGACTACATGTCTGTTACAGCTCATTGGGCAAGTTTTTAACAGAAAGTAATAATCTCTACTCCACCATGATCAGTAGGACGCAGGCTGTATTATGTGTCACCACCTTTGAGGAAAACCAAACTGCTGTGAATATTTTTCAGGAGCTGCAAAATCAATTTCAGAAATGGCTTACTCTGTATTCCTTATCTCCAGGGTTCATAGTGTCAGATAATGGTGCCAACATGGTCAAAGCTGTAAGAAATAGCAACTACCAACACATGCCTTGTTTTGCACATTGTTTAAATCTTCTCATCCATAGTTTCTTAAATGGAAACAGAAATGTTGAAAACCTGTTAGGTCTTGCTAGGAAAATATGTGGGCATTTCAGCCACTCTGTTAAAGCACAAAAAAATCCTTAAAGGGCTGCAGAGGTCAAACAACTTACCATTGCATGCATTAAAGCAGGAAGTTGCAACCCACTGCAATTCAACATTTTATATCTTGGAAAGGCTTCTTGAACAGACAAAAAGTTGTATATGACTACACCATGAAGAATCAGATAGGTAAAGTAGACATCATGCTCAGTTCCAGCAGCTGGACCCTACTTGAATCTTTGGTCATATTATTGGAGCCATTTGAGGCTGCCACATGTGATGTCAGTACAAACTGTGCAACTCTGATTCAAATTCTTTCTAAAATAAGATCTCTTCATACTTTCCTTGATGAGATACAGACTTTCAGGCAAAAGAAGACACCACCACTGTTATGATAGCAGATGACTTGAGTCTCAGACTCTTGACTGATCAGAGAATAAATGCCATGTTTAGGAATGACACCTACAGTATGTGTTGTCTACATTGCTAGAGCCCCATTGGATGTGGAACATTGAAGCCATCTTTCCTGCGGGGGAAGACACTGAGTATTGGAAAGACCTTTTGCTAACCAAGTGTGGCATTGCCCTACAAACACCATCAACTGATATACAGCAGTCAAACCCTGCCGAATAATCATCAGAGTGCACCTGTGGTGCAGAGAATAGCACATCTATTAATTCTTTACAATCAACAGTGTCATCAGTGGGGCAAATGACATCTACAGCTACTTCTTGGGTATCCTGTGTTCAAGATCAGAAATTCAAATCACTTCTGAGTTACCTACAACAACATGAACTAATATCCTGTAAAGAACGTGCAGCTGGCCCTACAGCCATACTGGTAACCGTCTAACACAGCACAGTGATCCTGGAGTACTTTGCAGACCATACTGTGATTGGTGTTGAGGAAGACCCATTACTCTGTTTGGAAACAAAAGAGAACAATTTGGTCAGATCTAGCAAATCTTGCAATAATGTACCTCAGTTGTCCACCTTCAAGGGTATATTCAGAATGCATATTCAGTGCAGCTGGAGAAATAGTCACTGACCACAGAACACTACTAACTCATGTAAATGTGTAACAGCTTACAATTCTCAGAATGAATGCTAACAATTTCCCAATTGTTCCAAACACTGAATTATGTGATTCTGACCCTGAACATGAACAACAGCCTGCAAACTGTGATACTGAATGTGATTAGATTGTATATGAAACTAATAAAACCATCACCAATGCCACCATGCCAACCACATTTGCCACACTAGTATTACTCTTAGTTTTCTTTTGTCTCGCATCAGTTTTCTATGATGTAACTTTGATGCCCACAATGGGTATAATTTCTGGAAACAGCAGCAGACTATCTAAGAGTAGCTGTGCCTCTCATATCTGCCTTGGCAATGCCTGCCATTTGTATAATTTTTGAAAACAGCAGCATGCTCAATCAGAGCAGCCGCACCTCTCGTACCTACCTCAGCAATGCCCACTATGGGTATCATTTTTGGAAACAGCAGTAGGCTTGTTAAGAGCAGCTGCGCCTCTCATACCTATCTCAGAAATGCCCATCATGGGTATAATTTTTGGAAACGGCAGTAGGCTTGTTAAGAGCAGCTGCGCCTCTCATACCTATCTCAGAAATGCCCGTCATGGGTATAATTTTTGGAAACAGCAGCAGGCTCACTCACAGCAGCTGCACCTCTCATACCTACCTCAGCAATGCCCGCCATGAATATAATTTTTGGAGGTAGCAGCAGGCTTGCTAAGAGCAGTTGCACCTCTTGTACCTGCCCCAGCAATACCCACTGTGGGTATAATTTTTGGAAACAGCAGCAGGCTCACTAAGAGCAGCTGCACCTCTTGTACCTGCCTCAGCAATGCCCTCCATAGGTATAATTTTTGGACACAGCAGCAGACTCGCTAAGAGCAGCTGCACCTCTCATATATGCCTCAGCAATGCCTACCATTGGCATAATTTTTGGAAACAGCAGTAGGCTCGCTAAGCGCAGCTGTGCCTCTCGTACCTGCCTCAGCAATGCCCCTCATGGGCATAACAGCTTGGTATACCTAAAAAACAGTGTAATAGTCCAAAGAAAACAGTATTTCACATGATTTTTGTTATGGTCAGGGTCAGGTAATTGGGTAGTAGAACAGGTTGGATAGTAACTACCTGACCCAACTACTTGGATTTCATCTGGGTATTTTTAGGGTACTTTAGAGGTACTCACAGGTAGTCTTGATGATCGGGTATTTTCATTCCCACCCACCCCTAATGTTTACCCCCACATTTTCAACATAGCTTTCTTATGACTCCACCTCATAAACAAGGGCAGAGAAAATGTTCAACTCCTGCCTGCCAAAAAAGTGATTTCATGCAGTGACCACACTATCACCTTTTGGGACAGATTTTACTAATTTCACTGCCATTGTTCATGAAGTGGGGCCCCCAAAAAAAGACATGTTGAAAATCTGGGGCACAAATATTCAAAAATGGCCAAGTTATGATGACAAATTCATAACCCCATTGAAATACATTGAACTACATTGCAGATTTCCTCAATTTGTGGTCCAGTGTTGAAGAGTGAAGATGTGTCTGTGGTCCAGAAAGGATTATGGTGTTTGACCCCAGTAGGTATGTAAGGCTTGGGTGGTGGGGTGGTGGGTGCTGAGTAGAAAAGTCAGTTGGGGAGACAGTAACAGCGGCAGCAGTAACAGACATCGATGGATGGTTTTCTTTTTTACAGGGTGTATGTAAAAAAAACTATGAGGCATGGTTTTCTTTATTTCAGGAGGTAACACTGGGGAATTAGGCACCCCCAGTGTTGGTGGTATGTTTGGAAACAGTGGGGATGGGCTCCCGGGTGTTGCAAAAGTAAAACAGGCAGGGTGGTGGGTAGCAGCTGGCATTGGAGATTGAGCACCCCGTGCCTGAATGTTAACATGGGTTGGGCTTGGGGGCACAGTTATGGTGATGGCAGCAACAGACATTGATTGACTGTTTTCTTTTTCACAGGGTGTAATAAAAAAACTATGAGGGACAGTTTTCTTTATTTCAGATGGTGACACTGGAGGACTGGGCACCCTAGTGTCTGTGTTATGTTTGGCAGCACCAGAAAGGGCTCCCAAGTGTTGCAGAAGTAAAACAGGTAGGGTTTAGGGTAGCAGCCCGCATGGGGATTGGATACCCCCATGCTGAAACATTAAAATGGGTTGGGCTTCAGGAGGGTGACAATTGTGGCAGTGGCAGCAACAGACATCAATAGACAATTTTCTTTTTTGCAGGGTATATTTAAAAACAAAAACTATGGGGGACGGTTTTCTTTATTTCAGGTCGTGACACTGGGTGACTGGGCAACCCTAGTATCAGTGTTATTTTTGGCAGCTCCGGGGTGGGCTTCCTGGTGTTGCAGAAGTAAAATGGGCAGGGTGAGGGGTAGCAGTTGGCATGGGGGGGTTGGGCACTCCCATGCTGGAATATTAACATGGGTTGGGCTTGGGGGAACAGTTATGGTGGCTGTGGCAACAAACATCGGCAGACAGTTTTCTCTTTTACAGGGTGTAGTAAAAAAACTATGAAGGACCATTTTCAGCAGGCTGATCCTGGCAGATCGGCTGTGCTTGCTGGGCGGCATTATGTAGATCAAAGAAAGGAGCCACTCTATGATTGGATGAGCTCCCTCCTTTGAACTACATGAAGTTTCTATCCAGCAAGCTAGAATATTGTCATGACCAGCCTGGCTGATGATTGGTGTGACACTGATAAGCCCCTTGCAGACCACTCTGCATTGGACTATCACACTTCTTAAAACACACTCTTGTAGCAAAATGTTCACTGCACATGACGCACAGTAAACATAAAAAAGATAATCATACTGTGGGAGAAAGCTGTGTGTGAGGAGACAGGCAGGCAGGCAGGATGTCTGTTGGGCATGACTGGATAGCACAGTTTGGAATGAAGAGTTCAAACCAAAAATGTGGATAAGAATATATTTGGAAGAATTATTTTAATTATGTTGTGTTGTATTTTTGTGGTTGAGAATGACAGTGCTTTATAAATGAAATGTTTAAAATGTGTTGATAGTTGCTTTAGTTGCTTGCTGCTGAACTGTAGTGTGTAAGACAAAAGTGCAAGTTTAGGAAGTAGTACCGGCCAACCGGTGGGAGGGGAGCACTGGCGTGTCTACTATGCACATAAATGCATAGTGATATGTGTTATACTTGTGCAACTTGTTGATAAACTTTTGTAGCCATTTGCCTCTCTTTTCCATGGGGAAAACCACCCCACAGGGGAGCCAAAGGCAAGGGACCCTGTCCCACCCCTAGAGCTGCCATGGGAAAGATTCCCTTTGCTAAAGGTACCTTAAAAAGGAGCCCCAAAAAAAGTGTTGAGCAGCAAGCGATGCTTACAAAGGATGAAGCTCATGAATTGACAGCTGTGACAGGGTTGTATAATGCCCTGTCCCATTTATTATGCAGGGAGAGTTAAACGCAAGGCTCTGTTCTATCCTCTCCTTTTCTGTCTCTTGTCTGTCTGGTTGTGCAACCCAATGTTCTTATGAGACCTAGGAACTGATCACTCAGACTGTCTCATGATTCTCCTCCTCTGGCTATTTCTGTACCTTCACTTGCTGTTTCTGACCTTTCTTCCCCCTTGCATATCCGCAGTTATAAAAATATATGTGAATCTTTATGTGAAACTGGGATCCCTTGGTTTGAAAAAATATGTAGTTATACTGTTGAAATGATTGCAAAAAGCTATTTGGAACTCAAGGGGTTAAACTTGCCATGCAGCACAAAATTTTGCAAAGCTATCAGCAGGGGGCATGCTTGGGACATTGTTCTATATGCAAGCCTGCACCTGCAAGAAAGTGACAAGAACATTTTGTGAAAAACAGGATGTCTCTTAACGAGAAGATACCCTCAGACGGAGAACTTTGTTTTCTCTGTTTGTACAGTACTGCCTTGTAAATAGTTATACTAAACTATTTTTTTTTTTATGGTTATTGGTAATAATAAAAAGTTACCTGTGAATTTTACAACTGCTGCTGGTTTTCCTATGCTTCCTGACCTGTGCCTCAACAACAACAGCAACCGGTGGGTTAACAGCCATCGGTGATGAGTGGAAACAGATACGGACTGAGAGCTGATAGATATAGAAACTGAGCAGGAGGGCATGACTTCCTAAGGAGAAAGGGAATGGCAAAGGAGAGCCACCATCCAATTCCATCCACCAGTGAAAATCTACCTAGGTAACCTAATACTCTTGTACAATATAAACTAGGTAGGTATTACGACCTTTGAAATGGAGAAGAGGGAAAAACCCTATGAGATGGAAACCTCTGGAGATCTAAGGCCTAGATCACCTTCCCTCCGGGCATGGGATATGTTTAGTAATGGCTCTGCTGCTGGAATTTAGAAACACAGTTGGGGGAAATTCACTTTGGAAGAAGGCTCTCACTCTGTCCCTCTAATGGGAATGCCGTGAGGGTCTACAAGCAAATTTTGCAGCAAAAGGGGGCTCCCACATGGGAGGCCCTCCCCCAAGGCAGGAGGAGGAGAACTACGACTGCCGAGGCACTCAGCCAGCCTTCAACAGGCTAAAGAGCAATCAGTGAGTTAACAACCACTGGTGGGAGCAGACCAGGTGAACCTTAGGTGATGGTAGGGAGAATAGCTTACGAAGGTGCTGCTGAACTCATTAGGCAGCTAAAGAAACCCCCTTGGGCTTAAGGGCCCCACTCCTTGCAGCTGAAGTCTTAAATTCTACATCAAGAGGTGCCAGCAACTGGTGGATTAACAACCATCAGTGGCAGCTAAAGCTCCACCCAGAACAAGGACATTCCCGCTGAGGAGCAACTGGTGGGTCAACAGCCATCAGTGAAGCAAGATACGAAGGATCCTGTCCCGAGTTTTGCATGCTCAAGATGTGGACTGAGTCATAGTAATTTATGATTGAGGTCGGCATGCATCCAATGTTGAAAGCAGGCAACCAGTGGGTTAACAGCCACTGGTTATGCAACAGGTGACAAGACAGATATAGCTTTTATAAGACCCACACATAGATCACAAGCATATGTAAGACTCACACTTGGGTCAGTAACATACACGTATGTATGACACAACCTGTATGACACGCATGGTATATGTGGAATACATGCTGACCAGTTCCATAGGGGAAGCCAAATTACTTGTGAAATTCAGAATTCTCATTACTGCTCAGTCACAACATTTGCATCTAATCATGTGAAATACCATCCCAGGACTAGGGAGGTTAGTGGTAGTACTGGCTTTATTTTGGTACATTAAATATATTAGACATATAATAATGTTAATACATAGACTCATGACTTAGACAGAGTGTCAGGGACTAGAGACAGTGCTACATAGTATGTCTGATGGCTGAAGCAGCAATAACGATTTAAACTGCTAAGGAGCACGAGTAAATGGCATTACAGCAACATTAAAACTGCTAGAAAGGCCAGCACATGGGAATTAAAAAGTTGGGAGTTGTAGCTGCTGAGTGGAACCAAGCATTGAGTGAAGCCAGGTCTAAACAACTAAGTGTAGATGTGCACAGGGAGACTGCTACAGGCAGGGAAAATGGCAAGCAGAACTGAATAGCACACAGATAACAACTGCAGTTAAACTGAGGCATTGATAAAAGTATGATAAAAGTAAATGGCAGCCTAAATAACAAACTGCACCTGAATAGCACAACTCAAGCAAATGGGACCAGCAGGATGCTAGAAAAAACTTGAAAGCCCTCCCAAATAAGTAGAACTGAAGAAACTACTATCAAATCACCAAACGCTGGCTTGCACTGCAGCCTCCTACCTCACCCAGGCCCTGCCTTAGTAGTTGTCATGGTTGCAGAGTTTGCTCACAACCTTTCAATCTCATGGTTGAAGAGTTCACTCACAACCTTTCAGTCTCATGGTTGCAGAGTTTGCTTGCAACTTTTCATGCCCTGCTACTAATCTAAGGCTGCTGGCTTTGCCCGGCCTCCTCCTATCAAGCATTCAAAGTTGATTCATGCTCTCATTCATAAATTGGAGGCATGCCAACCATGTCCATTACCTTTTCTGGCTCATGGCTCACCCTGTAAACCAAATGTCTCACTCTGCACTCATGAGGTCCGCATCTTGAGCATGTGAACCTCAGGGTGGGGTCCTTCTCATCTGGCTCGTAGTGGAAATGTCCTCGCTCTGGGTGGAACTTTAACATGCAGTCAAACGGTGCACATCTTGATGCAGAATTTAAGACTTCAGCTGCCATGGGATGGAGCCCTCACAGACAAATAATGCTCCTTTGGCTATAGTGTTGCCATGGCCCCTTTAAAAGCTATTCTCCCTACAACTGCCTCTGGTTCACCCAGTTTGTTTTAGTCAGTAGGCTGGCTGAGTGCCTCAGCAGTCGTTGCTCTCCTCCTCCCACCTTGGGGGTCCACTCTGACTCATAGAGCCCTTTGTTACAGTGGCCCCTTGCAACCCTTTATGGTGTTCCTGTTAGAGAGATCGTGAGAGGTTTGGAATACTTCCTTCCCTTTGATAGGCTTTCTAAATTGCATCAGCAGAGCTATCACTAAATAAACTACCCCTAGCCTGGAGGGAAGATGACATAGACTTTGGATCTCCCGAGTTTTCCTCCTGTTAAAAGGAGTTTTTCTCCTTTTCTCTGTGCCAAAGGTCATAATATGTAGTTAGCTGTTTATAGTATATTCCCTAGTTTCCTTAAGTAGGTTTCTGCTGTTGGACAGAGATGGATGGTGGCCCTCCTTACCATTCCATCCCTCTCTCCTTAAAAAGACCTCTGATGTCATCTATGCAATACATTTTATCAGTACAATCCTGACAAGCTGTGCATATCATTTGTTTTTCATCAAGCTGTCTCATTGTTATCAATCTGCTTCTCTACTTCGTAGTCAAATTTACTGCTCCGTGTTCTTTTTGGAGCTCCTTTCTATGGTACCTTTAGCCAAGGGAATCTTTCCTGCAGCACCTCTGGGGTGGAACCCTCTTTGAGAGTTCCTTGCTTCACTACCCCTACAGGGTGGTAATTCCCCATGGAATTGAGAGTGCAAACAGCAAAACAGTTATCGCAATTGCACAAGCATAACACTACGCTGGTTGTGTAAGCCGATTGAATTATGAGTTACAAGATTTCATTTGCAGTTGAATATTCTTGCACTGGTTAAAATTAATAATCCTGATACTGTAATTGTTTTGTACTGCTTGCTGCCTATAACCTCCTGCCCTGGGACAAGGTGGACAATGGTACTATTAGTCTTAAATCCATTTTTCACAAATATTATAAATCATTACTTAAATATAGAATTTGTCAGCTGCTTAAGCTTCTGCAGGAATTAAAAATCTTCATACTATAAATATTTTTAAATGAAAGCAGCTTGCAGCGCTCTGCCTGAAGCACAATCAAAGAATAATGCTATTAGTTTTTACTCTGTGCACTCTGAATGCTGACATTTTCCTGACTGTACCTTGTTTGTTGATTTAAACCTTTATTCACACTGAGTTGTCTGTAAGAAAGGATGTACTAGTATCCTGGAGCATTACAAGCAAAAAGCCCTCCCTCCCCCCAATGCAATACCATATATAAGCAAAGAAGAGTGCAAAAGGTGAGGCCAGGGTGAATGGCAGTAACAGTAGGTAGGTTGCTTGCTTTACTAATTATTAACCCTTTTTCCTTACCTCTTGGACTGCATGTTCTCTAGCCATAAACTTTACCCCCCCCAAAAAAAATAAACAAGATACACCCCCAAAATATCAAGATCCAAAACTGAGACTCTCTACCCACCAGTACCATTTGTAGTAAAAGGATACAGCATCCAATAACTTGATAAAGGAGCAAAAATTAATAGGAGGGATCATTATTCATTCCAAAGGTCAAATGTCCACCCCTTGTGACCCTACATAAGTCTGGATACATAGGGATCTGCAGAGTTCCATTTCATTGTCACTGTAATCGGCACCTCATTGGGATCAGTATCCTAGATTACACAGGCTAATCTTAAAAGCAAAACATAAAATTTCACTTAATATCAGCTACATTCAACAGATAACTGACACAAGCCCCTCTTACTGTACCCTACAGATGACTTCACACCAACAATCTACAACTAAGGTCTGAGATCTGTGGATTCCCTAGCACATAGAATTTCCAAAACAAGGTATGAAAAATAAAAGGATTATATTTGCATAAAGAGCACCTGAGGATTGGAACACAAATGCAAAAAACAGCTGAAGCCCTGGGAACTTTCAAACATCATAAGACAGTGCCTATAGGGCACCTGCAGATTGAAATAACATGTACATCAATGTAAAAACAGCTGAAACCTTGGAAACTGTGATATATTGTAATGGCTCAGAGCCATGTAGTTAGTCTGGTAATACGAGTTACTGACTAAGGCTGGAAATCAGGTTGTGCCAAATAGTCAGCTAATTTGGGTTTGGCAGTGGTCCAAAATAAACCTCCGAATCAGGTTTCACTGCCAAAACCTGAAAAGCCCCCAACCCAAAACGCACATAGTCAGAGAGAGAGAAAGAGGTGCATGCTGCGATAGCAGAACTAAGTATTGCTGGGGGGGGGGGGGGCTGAACAAAGCCAGGAGTGACTCAGGGAGTCACACAGGCACAGTCAGTCACTGAAACTGACAGCAGCTCACACGAGTGACAGGAGGTGCAGGGCCATCCTCCTAGTGTGACTGTGCACTGGAATCTGCTGCTAGCTCTCTCGCATGGTAACATCTTGCTCCCTGTCCTCCTCTCATGAGTCAAGCCGTGGCCAGTCAGGGAGTCATGTGACTGCACTAGTAGCAGTCCAATCAAACATTCTGCTTTTCTGTCTGCTCTAACCCTGCTGTTGGTAGATCTGCTGTGATTGGAGCAGAAAGGATGACATTGTGTGGGTTTATGAGCCCCTCAAGTTGACATGGCAGGGTAAGAGGCGAGCAAGCAGTATGGTATTGCAAGCACTTATGTGTCCCAACAGCACAGAACTCAGTATCGTGGTGTGACATTAGGGAAGAGGAGAGGGAGAAAGAGAAAGAGAAAGAGAGAGAGAGAGAGACTGAATAAATTTTATGTAACCCGGGTGCTGTGTACCAGTGGACTACTACCCCTGCCTGATGACCACCATACAGGTTGAGGGGACTGGGTTCAGATGTTCTTGAAGCAGGGGGTTTATTTCCAGAACATAGATATTTAGCGTGGTGTCTCCACCCTGAGTAAAAGTATAAGTGGGTCAGATGACAAGCTAGTACAACCCCCTGGGATGCTGTACTTACCCACTTCCCTGCCAGTGTCCCACACATGGATTAACACACAGTAGTTAATAGAGGCTAAAGTCATACAATCAATGGCTATAGCTAATAATATGCTCACACTAGCTGCACTTACCAAATGGGTTCTGGCTGTTGCTGAGACCCCCAGTTACCTGTGGAGAATAGCAAGTAACAACCGCAACACACTTTAAGGTTAGACACAGTAAGGCTGCACCCAGTAATAATATTCTCATGGACAATGGTAACATAACAATAAACCCATTTTATTATGGGGATATTTGGGGGAATAAGGAAGTGCAAATTAAAGGCTTGGCTATACAGCTTACTCTTGGCTTTGAAACTCATTAACATCAGAAAGCCCACCTCCCACCAGCTTGGCACAATTTAGATACATAGATACATAGTTGCTGTCGGCAGGTAAGGACCACTAGGCCCATCCAGTCTGCCCATTTAAGCTGCCTAACGAAGCGTCCAGTGACCCTATCTGGTCATTGGCTTTAGCTTTTCTTTCTGTCTCTGTTATTCCTTTGTTTCTGTCACATGCATGTTTGAAGCTCGCCACTATAGACACAGTTCCCAAATTAGATACAGTTCCCAAATTAATGGTCCACTTGACACTGCAGTTAGCTTCACTGGGTACCCAGATGTGTACCGTTGTAGGCCTGTTGCATGATGCAGCTTGTTGGCTGGCATTGGTGCACATAAACAAAATGATTAGATTTATCCCTTTAGCAATGCAATTGTGACCAAACATTTAAGAGGGAACTTAATGGCTGAACTCTTAGACAACTGGTATTTGTAATCCCTGGCCCAATAGCCAACAGTGCATTTCAAAGGCAACTTGAAAAACATGGCTGCAAGGCTAGCCCCAAAGTTACTCACAATTCTGAAGGACCTCAGTCTTTGAATTAGAGTGGATGGTTGGCTCCCTTGGGCAAGCTTGAACCTCCAGAGTCTTGGATTCAGGCTTCTGGCTTCTAAAGCAGGGACTAGCATAAGGGACCAGGGTGACACGACTCACGTCCATGTCCAAGCACTAACCTCTGAGGTGGCCACAAACTAGCACTAACCATTGTGCTAGTGACTGACTCCCTTTGCTGGCCTGAGTGTAGATGTAGCTTTGGACTCAGGATGCAGTCTCTGGAACTTTTGGCTCTGGAAACGAGCTTTGGCAAAGTAGCTCTGTGTTCCCACTCTGGCAGTTTCATTCAGGACACAAATTCTGGCAATTTTGGCTCTGGCTTGCAAACTCAGTCTCTGTCCCTTTCAGGCTGAAGGACCAGTTTAGCTTAATGGATAGGCCCCAGGCTGCAAGCTGAGAGACACACAGGGAAGCTCCTTCTCTTCATGAGAGCTTCTGGCAACTACTTCATTCAATGGTCCTTTTCTGACTGAAAAAAACACAATAATGTAATCCGATTGGTCATTGAGGCTCACAGTTACAGTCCCGTCTTTCTGATTAGCCATTCAGAATGTGCCAAACACACAATCCTCTATTCTTCCCAGCAGCCATAGCTAAGGACTCCTTGAGGACCCTTTGAGTTCCAATTGGCTGAAACAGAACATCAAAGTAACAAGATGGCTGCCAAAGGGAAGACAGCTAAATGTCCAACTTCAAAGTCCAGTTTATAAACAATCTGTTCAGTTTTAAAATTAAACATTAACACATTCAATAGGGATCCCTCTGCACGTTTATCCAGTTCAAGAGTGAAGTCTGAAAGAGCATTCCCTGGGAGGTCACAAGCGCCGATGCACTTGGACCCAGCACAAGTTATTGCCACAATATACAGGTACAGAGCTCTTAAAGCTATGGTGCAAAGGCGCCAGCTCGCACATTCATGCAGCAGGTCCTCGAATGCTCACAGCCCATCTATGTGGCATACAGTTACTTAACATGAATTTCGCCCCAAACTGGATATTGGTACAGGTTCAAGAGGGCAGAACACCAGGGCAGGAACAAGGTCAGACAGAGGGCAAAGGGGGTGCCCCAGGAGATAACTTAAGGAAAGCCCCACCTCTTTGGGTGGAGTTATATTTCGGCAGCTTTTCAGGATAGGTAGGCAGGAGGATTAGGGCAGGATTAAGCATGCACAGCAGCAGAGAAAACAATTTTGTTTAAATCTGAACCTGAAGACAGAGAGAAACAAAAAATAGCTGAACATTTGCCAGTGGCACAGTTGTTGGGGGGGGGGGGGAGTGGAGACTAGCATTTGGGCTGCCTCTGATCCACTTGAGGCAATATATTTAAAACTTTTGTACACACTGAATCTCACAAATAAATACAGTGTTCAAGGCCTAGTGGAATCCTGTTGTGGCAGCAGTTGGTGAAGGAGTGAGATATATTAACTACATTAGGTTGCTTTTCAGGGCAGGTAAGATTAGGAAAGGAGAAACTTAAGCAGCAGAACAAATATATTTTTACATTTGCTGCACTTGAGCACTAAACGTTTTGTTACAATGAATGGCATTTTCAGAGGAGTGTCACTGCCGAGCCAGTTGCAGCTGAAACTTCAAGGGGCTCGGCAGTGCAAACCAATTAGTGCACATTCTAGTGGTGACACTACTCTCAGCTTGCTAGGCGTAAACTTTGTGTACTTGAAAGGAGTCAGCCACTCTTATCAGACAGCGGCTGGCTCATTTCATTTGCATGACTCCACCCAGCAACCAGCTCCCTTTATTGTCAAAAAACGTCCTGCAACATTGAACCATGCTGCAGGGTTATGCTACAATGGAGTTTAAAAGTCTCGATCCACTACTGACACAGAAGCCCTTGCCAGTTCTCCCATGCCAGCTCCAGCTGATGCATCAAACCACACAGTTAAGCCAAAGATCAAAAGACTTGCAGCCAGCATTGTCAAGGCTGCCAACACTCCCTCTGACAACAGCAGCTCTCTGATAGCATTGACTACTACTGCACTCAGTCCACAACAGATATCAGTGTGAGCATTCTCTTTGGGGACAACCTCTGAGGCCCTGTACACACTATACTTTTTAAAATGTTTTAAGTGGTTTAAAACATTTAAAAAAGTCAAAACACGGTTTGCGTCCGCACCTAACATGATTTGAAACTGTGTTTAAAAACTGTGCTCAAACCAGGCTTAAAACTGGTTTTAAACCCGGTTTCAAACCAAAACGCTCTACCTTGTGGTGCAGATGGGCAAACACCTGCAATTAAATGAAAACCATGCTACAGTGCGGCCATGGACCGGTTCTCAAAACCATTACTTGACCTGTCATGTGAACGCATCTTCACCAGATTAAAACATGGTGACTACCAGTGTGGACGGGCGACAGTGGTGAGTTTGAAACCACTTTTTAGAATGGTTTCAAAATTGTTACTGCAGCGTGCACAGAGGCTGACAGTAAAACTTGTCAGAAATATGCTCAATTAGGAAAAATGCATACATCAAAGCATAGCGCACCAAACTGACCCCAGGCAGCAATGCAAAAAAAAAAAAAAAGGAAAGTGGTGCAGACTTGGAAAGAAATATGGGATGGGTTGGTATGGACCAGTACATATTGACATGCCTTTGCAAATATATCCAGCTGTTTCAGTTGCCCAAATGTGCTCCCCAGTTTCAAGGCATAAATTAGGCAACGTGAAGGAAGTTAAGCAACTGCCAAAACACTTTTCCCTGATCCCACTGCAGTCCCTGGGCAACCTGCAAATGACTCAGAAAGTCAGGCAGTTCCTCATTTTTCAACCCTCATCAAACGTGTCACGTTACAGGGGAAGAAATCTGCTCTACTTAAGCACATCATGGAAGAAGAGAAACATTGCTCAGTAGAGAAAACAAAACTCCAGTGACACTCAAAGGCCACAGGTACCGAAATGTCCTTGCTTTACTTTATCCCTGTAAAACTCTGCCAGACAGCTCTACTACAATGAAATTTCAAAGTCCTGTTTCTCTTCTGACACAGAAGCCCTTGTCAGTTTCTCCCAGGCCTGCTCCAGCTGATACATCAAACTGCACAGCTGAGCCAAAGATCAAAAGACGTGCAGCCAGCATTCCTTCTGACAACAGGAAGCTCTCTGATAGCACTGACCATGGCTGCACTCTGACTACACCAGATACCACATCAGTGCGAGCATTCTCTTCAGGGACAGCCTCTGACAGTAAAACTTGTCAGAAACTTGCTCTATTAGGAAAAATGTCTAAATCAAAGCACAGCATGCCAAACTGACCCCAGGATGCATTGCAAAACAAAATGGAAAGCGCAGACTGGGAAAGAAATATGGGAGGGGCTGGTTGGAGTCCTGTTTCTTCATCCACACAGTGTGGACCAGTACATATTGACATGGTTTGCAAGTAAATCCTGATGGTTCAATTGCCCAAATGACCTCCCAAGTTTCAAGACATAAATTAAGGGCAGCAAGAAGAAGTGGCACAGTCACATATGGGTGGAGTCCGTACCAGGATTAAAGGCAGACATGACAGGACAGGCAATCCTAAGGTACGTAAGGAGGGGCAGGAGGAAACCACACATTGCAGTACATGTGGGGACAAATGACCTAGCAGGGGAAACAGTGGCGATAACAAAGGAGAGGACTGAGGAGGTGGGAAGGTTGTGCGAGGAGACTGGGGAGTCTGTGGCACTCTCCGAGGTACTCCCAGTACCCAGTGCAAGCACAGTGAGATAGGAGAGGATTAGGGAGTTGAACACATGGTTGGTAGAATGGTGTCAAACTAAGGGATATGGGGTTGTGGGTGGCTGAGGCAGTACCTGGGATAACAACAAACTGTTTGCAAGGGATAGGCTGCACCTGAGTGGGGAGGAGAAGGAGGTATTAAAGCAAAGACTGGGGAGGTATATTGTGACAAAGGTGGATTTAAACTAGATGGGGGGGTGGCAAATGGACAGCAGGTAGGCAGGGATCCGATCGAGTGGAGTCACAGCCTACCCCCAAGGCTAGCAGGGAAGGACTCGGGACGGCCAAAAAAGGAGGGAGAAGAAGGGAAGAACTGGAGGCCAGTAAAGGGAAGGGGGAAGGATGGAGGGCGGTCTCGCTGAATGCAAGAAGCTTAGGCAACAAATCAGCTGAGTTACAGGCACTCTTAGCAGTGTGGAGGGTGGATATTGCAGCAGTCACAGAAACGTGGGCAACTGAGCACTGGGACTGGGATCTGGCAATCCCAGGATACAAATTATACAGGAAGGACCATGGGGGGGGTGATGGGGTGGCAGTCTATGTGAGGGATGGGATCAAATGCACAAGGGATGAGGGGGAAGAAAGGAGAACAGAGGCAATCTGGCTGCAGCTCCTAGACTCAAAGGGTAGGAAACTGAGGTTTGGGGTGGTATACAGACCACCGTCCCAGTCTGAGGAGCTTGACAGGGAATTAGCAGGACAAATCAGAAAGGTATGTAGAAAAGGGAAGGTGGTCATTGTGGGGGATTTCAACTTGCCAGGGGTTAATTGGAGCATTCCAGTCACCTCCAGTGCTAGGGAGTAAGTACTCCTGGACACGATCCAGGACGGTCTCCTGACACAGTTGGTTAGTGTACCTACTAGGCCAAAGAACACTTTAGATCTGGTATCGTTGAATGGGGAGGCAGTAAGGGAAATAAAGGTGGAGGACTCACTAGCCGGCAGCGATCACCAAACGGTGTGGTTTAATATCGCGATGTGCGGGGAGCCAGAGAAATCAGTTACTTAGGTGGTAAACTTCAGGGGGGCAGACTTTGGGAGGATGCAGGAAGTATTGAAAGGGAAATTGGAGGGCATGAGGCAGGAGATGGATGCAGAGCAGAAATGGGATATTATTAAACGGGGGATTACAGAGGCAACAGAAGCCTGCACCGAGACACAGAGTAAGAGGAGCAGAGCAAGAAAATCATGCTGGTTGAACAGCGAGGTAGTGGAGGTGGTGAGAGCAAAACAAGAGGCACACCAGAGGTACAGAAGGACAGGGAAGAAAGTGGACAGGGAGGAGTATGCAAGATGGTCTAGGGAGGTGACCGAAAAAGTGAGAGAAGCCAAGGCCCAGAGGGAGCTGGGATTAGCACAGGGAATTAACAGGGGGAGAAAGACTTTTTCAGACACATCAGGGAGAAAAGGAAGTGCAAGGAGACAATAGTGAGGATAAAAAGGGGTGGAGAGTGGATGGAAAAGGGGGAGGAGCAGGCAGAAGCACTGAATGAATACTTTTGCTTAGTGTTCATGGAAAAAAAGGGCAGACCGCTACCACCATGGGCTGGGAGGATGGGGATAGGGGGAGAGAAGGTGACAGGTGGAAGAATTGAGGCAAGTCGAGTCCTAGAGGGACTGAGGGCACTGAAGGTAGACAAGGCACCAGGGCCAGATGGTATCCACCCCAAGGTGCTGAGGGAGATGGTGGAGGTGTTGGCGGAGCCACTGGTGGATCTGTACAGCACCCCACTTGAGTCAGAATGTGTGCCACTGGACTGCAGGATGGCACATGTAGTACCATTACACAAGAGCGGACCAAGGGATGAACCGGGTAATTATCATCCGGTAAGTCTCAACTCCATAGTGTGCAAACTCACGGAAACAATACTAAAAGAAAGACTGGTGTTGTACCTGGAGGACAATGTCCTCCAGGATGTGAGGCAGCATGGGTTCATTTCAGGGAGGTCTTGTCAAACCAACCTGATACAATATTAGGACTGGGTGACAGGTGAGCTGGATAAGGGTCATGCGGTGAATGTTCTTTACTTGGACTTCAGCAAAGCCTTAGATTCAGTGCATCATGGGTGGCTTGGGGGGAAGCTAACTGGTGTAGGGGTAGGAGCAAAAATGATTTTATGGATTACAAGCTGGCTGAGTGGGAGGCTGCAATGGGTGGTGGTGAGAGGGGAGCTCTCAACTCCAAGGCTGGTGACAAGTGGGGTGCCACAGGGCTCTGTGTTGGGGCCTGTATTATTTGGGCTCTTCATATCAGACATTGTACATGGGGTGGTGTGCAAGGTAAGTCTGTTCATTGATGACACCAAAATCGGAGCAGTGGTGGATGGAGGGGAAGGATGGAAGCAGCTGCAGGGGGACTTAAGTAAGCTAGAGGAGTGGTCAGAGAGGTGGCAGCTGGAGTTCAATGCAAAGAAGTGTAAGGTTATGCACTTTGTGGTGAGGAACCCAAGGAGAGAATACTTGCTGGGGGGGGGGTTAAGCTGGGGATCACTGAGGAGGAGGAGAAGGACCTAGGAGTAATGATAACAGGGACCATGAACAACGCTGCCCAGTGCAGGAGAGTGGCTGCAAAAGTGAACAAAATGCTGAAGTGCATAGTGAGGGGGTTTTCGTTCAGGCAAAGAGAGGTGATCTTGCCCCTCTACAGGTCACTGGTAAGGCCACACTTAGAGTATTTTGTGCAGTTTTGGAAGACGTGCTTAAAGCGTGATATCAGGCTACTGGAGGGGGTGCAGAGGAGGGCAACAAAGATGATATGTGGAATGGAGGGGAGAGACTATGACAGCAGGCTGGGAGACATGAATATGTACACCCTGGAGGATAGAAGGGACGGGGGGATGTGATAGAGACATTCAAGTATCTGAGGGGAATCAATAAGGATGGGGCAGATGGGATCTTTAAGTTAAGGAGGGGGATGGCCACCAGGGGGCATGGGCTAAGAATTGAGGGGGGAAGATTTAGGAAGGAAATGAGGAAACACTATTTCACAGAGAGGGTGGTAGCAAAATGGAACGCGTTACCAGAATGGGTGGTATCATGTAAATCTGTAAACAGCTTCAAAGGGGCATGGGACAGGAAACAGGAGAGAGTGAGTGTGGGGGAGGTGGGGGTGGCAGTGGGATGACAAAGAGGGGGGACAACTGCAAACTAGGGGTGCTAGCTGCACACTCGAACAGACTTTGATAGACTGGGTGGTCTGTTTCTGCTGGAACATTTTTTTTTTCTCTTTTATCTGGCAGGACCCCATTATTCATCACCCCTGGTCACGGCCCCCAGAGACCTCCACCACTGCCTATGGCTGCCGAGGACCCTCGGTCACCCCCGGCTTACTCCCCGGAGGGCAGGGCCGCAGCCACCTTCATGACCACGGAACTAGTGTCTGGTCGGGGTCTCTCAGCGACGGTGATGAGGTGAGGTCCTCTGGGGAGGGCTTCATGCTCACGGTGGTCCTGCCTGCCTCTATTTTTCCTTTACTTTTCCTCCCCACGGAGGCAGGGACGTGCAATGACGCCCACGTCCGCCCCAACCCCCAGATACTGAGCTCCGGCAGCGCAAGATCTCCCGGCCTCCACCAGGAGTCCTCAGCGCTCCGAGTGCTTCCCTCCCCCTCCCCCCAGAGGAGGAGAGACATCCATAGGACGCTTCATCCTTCTCCCCCGACCGGCCCCCCGATGACCCGGGTCCATTCCCCGAACCCGGGTCGCCGGTGTCACAAGCGGAAAGCCCACCGCTGCGCCAACGGGCTGGCCTTCTGCTGGCACATTTGTATGTTTGTATGTTCATAGCTGCTAAAAAAAAAAAAACTTTTCCCTGATTACCCTGCAGTCCCTGGACAACCTGCAAATGACTTAGAAAGTCAGGCAGTGTCTCCTTTTGTAGTCTCTCAGCATTTCTCCCTTGCGGTTCCTGACTCCATTCACTGCATGAAGTATTGTTTAAAGCAGGAATGGATAGGAAATCATCTGTTTGAAGTCCCTCCAGCACCTATTGTTTCTGATGCTAAGCAACAAGTACATGTGGAACAGCCTGCTTCCCATTCCTGCACTATGATTATTGAAACAAATGCAACTCCCCCAACCTGCGTTACTTAATGCTGTACCCACTCAGACAGAAAATCGAAATGGGAACTTGGACAGTTTGTTGGGGAAGAATCAGAGGGCACTTGCCAAGCAGCATTTGAGTGAAATGCTCCAGAATGGTGGAGGTTTGCCATCACTGACTGCTTCTGCCTTCTGGTCCCATGCTGGGTTGGGCACATTTCATCCACCTACATTTTATTTATTTATTTTATTTATGTCTTTGATAACCGGGTGGGTGCACTGATCCAAAAGACCATTTTCAGGCCCGACCCAAGCCACAGCATGGCACATTAAGCAATACAGGTGTGAAGAACAACAGTAAACACAGGCCTCAACATAAGGTGCAGGAAATTACAAAACAAGGGATCATTACATAAAGAGCAATTACATAAGAATTCAAGGTGTCAAAGAAGGCCAGCAGACAGGTCAAAAATACATAGTCACAGGGCCAGGCAACAGGTTGAAATGCAAGTCACAAAAGACACAGACCAAACATAGTTCTCAGATATGATACATAAAGTGCAAAACGCATTCAGGTACACTAATAGTGTACAGGTCAACAATCAGATTGGAACTCGGAAATCGAGTACACTTACCCTTAGCAAATAGCACTGGGACTTAGAGGAGGGAGGTGACAGTAGCAGCCCCGAAAGGTGGGGAAAGAGGACAGGAATGGAAGTGGTGAGTGTAGCAAGAATGAGACCCTGCTAATAGCTGGTGGGCAGGTGGAGGGAGGGTATGCCAGAGATTACCCAGGAAAGCAGTGTCATTTAGATTCAGACAGTAGCCAGTCTTTCAAATTGTTTTTGAGAGATGGGAGGCGGAAGAGTGGTGAGATGTGGGGAGTCTGTTCCATAGGGAGGGGACAGAGATGGAAAAGGCTTTACTGCCCATAGTAGAGGAGATTCATGGAACTGCTGTGGGGGGGGGGACAGATGATTCACGAAGGCTCCTAGCTGCCACTCTGCCCATGAGGAGGGATGAGTAACGGGGACAGGTGGCCACTTCTCAGAGTATTGTCAACTAAGCAGCCAAGGGCATAGTCGAACCGTCCTTGTGATGGGAACCAACCAAGTGAATGGTACAATACACAATGACTGGTAGAATGGGGGCATGGAGGACAAAGCGACAGATACCATTGTAGACTAAGTTCAGTCTAGAGCGCAGAGCTGAGGATACAAGGGAATAGATGGGAGAGCAGTATTCAGGGAGGTGTAGAAGGTTTTCTTGTGCAATTGCTAGGTGCGCCGCATAAGACAGGAACTAATTTAGGCGGTAGGTGGCACCTTGCATCTGATTATCTCTGAGCACAGAATTCTGGACATGGTCAGTGAACGTAAGGGAGGGATCCAGGGTGACACCTAAGTATTTGAAACTAGGGACATTTTCGAAGGGGGGGGCAGCAGGTGTGGGACAAGGAGGGAGGAGTTTGCCTTGTAGACCTTTGTGAGTAATGGTTTGAATTTGAATAACATTGCTTTTCTTTTCTTTTCTTTTCTTTTCATTTACCAAGAGTCTGCTCAATTGTGGGCAGAACCATCATTAAGTGTATGAGCAGAGGAGATGTTTGCAAGAGACTTATCACTATCATAAAGGACAAGGCCATCAACATATAGGAGAGCCTCACAGGTGAGGCTCTCAGCTGGGAGTGCATTAATAAAAATGAAAAAAGTAAGAGGCCATGGATGGAGCCTTGGGAAATCCCTGTGGAAACTGGTAGCATAGGGGAGGAGGCTGTACCAATTGTAAACATAGAAACATAGAAGTTGACGTCAGATAAGGACCGCAAGGCCCATCCAGTCTGCCTGTTTCTTTTTCTACATTATGAATGTGCCATAGGCCTGTACTCTGTTAATGGCCTATCTGTGCATACTCATCTATATTGCTCCATTATGCCTATCCCATGCCTGTTTGAAGCCCTGCACTGTATTCATATCCACCACTTTCTGAGGTAGGCCGTTCCATGCATCCACCACCCTTTCTGTGAAAAAGAACTTCCTCACATTACCTCTTAATCAGCCTCCCTCTACTCTCACACTGTGTCCTCTTGTCCTGCTATTTTTCTTATATTGAAACACGTTGGACTCTTTCACCTTGTTAATGCCCCTAAGGTGTTTGAATGTTTTGATCATATCACCTCTCTCCCTCCTTTGCTCTATGGTATACATCTTGAACTCCGTTAATCTGTCCTCATATGTTTTCTGATGCAGTCCCTGCACCATTTTGGTTGCCCTTCTCTGGACTGCCTCAATTTGGCTAATGTCCTTGTGAAGGTGTGGCCTCCAGTACTGCATGCAGTACTCCAGATGGGGCCTAACCAGTGTCTTGTAAAGAGGGGATTATTACCTCCCTCTTATGACTTGTAATACCCCTACTAATACACCCAACATCCTCCTAGCCTTACCTACTGCTTTAGTGGTCTGCTTGGATGATTTCAGGTAATCGGTGATGATTTTTTTTTTTATACTTCGTTTATTATCTTTCATTTATCAGCATTTGTTACATCATTTTCATGATTCACATGTTGTTCTTTGGGGTAAAAACCCCTAGCACTGACAACATCACATAAATCTTACAGTACTTCTGGTTCACAGCAGTCAACTTTACTACAATCTAGCTAGAACAGTAACAGTAGGTGCTACTGTCTGGGATGTGTTCCATCCTTTCACTATCTATAACTAGTTGTCTCATATCCAGAAAATACCTATAACAGGAGTTAATCGGGGGGACATCCTCTAACTCCAGTGTAAAAGGTAAATATCTCTTTTAGTGCAGTCCAGGCATCTCTCTCTTAAACACTGTCATGGAGTAACCATCTGGTCCATTTCTGTTGATACATCTGTGGTTTTGCTTAAGATTGATCATTAACCTTTCCATCAAATGTATGGATTCAACCATATCCTTCCTTTCCCCTACCCCCAGGGCCCTCGGCTGCAACCAATTCTTTGTGATAATTTTTAGGGCTGTTACAACCAGGATATTCCGTAGGTATCTGGCATCCTTATCTTTAACTTCCCCTGGGATTAGTCCTAAAACCAAGTGTTCAGGTCCTAACTGCATCTCAATTGCAAATATCTGTTCTAGGCATTTCATAACCTCCCTCCAATATATGGTGATACCCGGACATGACCAGAAAACATGTGCCTGTGAGGCATGTTGTTCCCCACAAGCTCTCCAACACCCAGCCATGGTCCCTCCCTTTACATGAACCATTTGTGTTGGTACTAAGAAATATCTGGTTCTCAAATTCCGACAGAAGTCCCTTCACACTAAAGAACTAGAAGTTGACCATGTACTTCTCCACATCAGAGACCAATGTTTATCTGTTATAAGAATTACTAAGTCCTGTTCCCATTTTTCTTTATGTGCTGGGATGTGTTGGCCATATCTGCCACATAGTTATTATACAGCAACAAAATGGCATGGTCTGCCCCCCTTGCCCCCCAACCCACACTCTTTGAAATAGCCCTCTCTCTTCCAACATTGGCTCCTCCAGCATTATTTTGTTAATTTGTATATTCAAGTAGTCTCTCAGTTGGTAATACCTGATTTTATCTGTCTGCTTAAGGCCGTATTTTTCTTGAATTGCTTCAAAGGAGGGCAGGATGGGCATTCCCCGTCATTATTTGATAAGGCGCGCACAGACCCCTTCTAGCTTGTTTCTGATACCATTTATCAAGCGTTGCTGGTGTAAACTGATGGTCATATGCCCACCATCTATACCTCCACAGATTCCCAAATGTGGCCCCCCTGCTTATTTCCCTCCTCCATCCTTCCAACACCGCCCTTGTGCCTGAGAAACCAAACGTTTCCCCTGTGTCCAGAGGCCCAAACATCACCGCCCACAAAGGGGATCCCTTTGTTTCCAAAGATCTATTCACTTCCAATGGGTGTCGTATCCCAGGTTGCCCAACAGTAGTGCAATCTTCATCTCGGCTGCCACCCAGAAGCCCTGCAGGCATGGGAATGCAAGGCCCCCCCTCTTCCTTAGGAAGACAAAGCGAGGATCTTCTTAACCTGGGTTTTTTACCCTTCCATAAATAGGAAAACAAGGTACCCTGCCAGGTCTCCAGATCCGCCAGAGTTAACAGACATGGGACACATTGAAATAAGTAAAGAAGGCGTGGTAATGCATTCATGTTAAGGGCTTGAGCCCTAGCACTAAGTGAGATGGGTAGAAGGGACCATCTTTGAAAATCACTTTTAAGCTGCGCTATTATAGGAGGATAGTTCAGCTCTTTCAATTGTGTATTGTTCCTACCCAACTTTACCCCTAAATATTTTCTCTCTGTCTGGTACCACAACATGGGGTACCTACTTTTAAGCTCCTCAGTTGGGGTAAAATTAAAACAGAGAATTTCCATTTTATTATTATTCAGTTCATAGCTAGAAAACCCAGAAAGCTTATCTAGCCATCTGAATACCACTGGTAAAGACTCCACGGGGTCTACCACATATAAAAGAACATCATCAGCATACAGAGCCAGTTTGTGTGTTTGTCCCCCCATATTAATCCCTTTTATCTCTGGGAACTGACGGATGCTCTGAGCAAGAGGTTCAATGAACAGGGCAAACAATAATGGAGAGAGAGGACACCTTTGTCGCGTTTCTCTTTCTAAATTAAAAGTCCCAGAGATATGTCCATTCGCTAGGTAATCGGTGATGATGATGCCCAAGTCTTTTTCTTCACTTGTGACTGCCAGAAACTCCCCTCCCAGCCTATAGGTGGCTTCAGGGTTTCTCTTCCCTATGTGCATGATCTTGCACTTCTTTGCATTAAACCCCAGTTGCCACTCTTCTGACCATTTTGCTAGTTTATCCAGATCTCTTCTCATTCTGCCCACCATATCTGGATCATCTACTCTGTTGCAGATCTTGGTGTCATCTGCAAACAGACAAACCTTACCCTCCAGTCCATCTGCAATGTCACTGATGAAGATGTTGAAGAGGACTGGCCCCAGGACTGATTCCTGAGGTAACAGACTGGGACCTGCCTTCAAGGTAGCTTCTAAACCATGCTGTTGTCGTGGCAGAGCAACCAAGGTGTAAGAGAGTGGAGTGGAGGAGGAAGTGGTCGTCAAGGCAAAAGGCCTCAGTCAGATCCAAGAATACAGCACCAGTGGCCTTACCCGCATCCATGTTTCTGAGGAAATGGTTAGAGAAATGGGTTAAGGCTGATGTGGTGTTGTGGTGCTTATGGAAGCCATGCTGCTTGGGGCACAGCAGATTATACTTTCCAAGATGCTCTGAGCGTTGGAAGTGCCCAATTTTTTCCAGTAGCTTGTTCAGGTGGGGAGGAGGGATCTAGGCCTTTAATTACCAGGAGAAAGAGGATCACCTGCTTTGAAAATAGGCATAACATTAGCATGTTTCCAAGAGTCCAGCATTGTGGATGAGGAGAGGACAAGGTTTAATATGAAGGTGAGGGGTTCAATGATTTCTGGAGAGATGAACCTGAGGAACAAGGAAAAAAAAAATCACTGCCAGGGCTAAACGTGGCAGCAAGGGAGCTTGATAGCAACACCTGGGCCAATGGCTCTAAAGTAGAAGGGGGGTGTCAGAGGGGGTGGTGGTGATGGAGGTGGAGTAGTAAGCCTGACTACCAGGGCTTGGGGTGGCTGAGAGGGTAGTTTGGTAAGATAGGTGGAGAGGTCAGAAAAAGTTTTGTTAAAAATGCATGCAATCTCAGAGGGATCAGTCAGGGGGCCCGAGGGGGTGAGCTGAGTAACTTGGCTAAGGGTCTTTGGGTTGAGCAAGGACCTGATTGATGCCCAGAAGCAAAGGGGATCGCCAAGGTTGTTCCTTTGAAGGTTTAGGTAGAAATTGTGTTTTAGAGATTTGGGAGTTTGCTTACATGTGTTGCATAAGCACCTATAGGCATTCCAGAGTTGGGGGGAAGGAGATGCTTTATAAGCTTTCCATTTACTGTTCTTCTCTTTCATTATGGACAGTAACTCTTTGGTATCCAGTGGTGCAGCCTCCTCTCACCCTCCAAGTAGTGAGAGGGAAGTGGAGGTCTTGTATCCAAATGAGGGCATTTGTGAGGAAGCTAACTGCATCTGACACATTATTGATAAGGTGAGGGCAGACCAGTTCACTGCTTGCTCTTACATCCTCAAGGAGATTTGTGGGATCCAGGCAGTTAAAAGTTTCTGAAAGACAGGTATTTGTGGAGGAGGGGGGCATTTGATTTTGGTGGTCAATATGACGTAAATAGGGGATGTGGTCACTTATAGAGTCCGATAATGTACCCACCAGCAGGACCATGTCCACCCAATCTGTGGCTATCCAATCGAGCAGTAAGTGGTTGAGTTTACGGGCATTGTGCCTGGTGGGAGATGAGATAATTTGCTTGAGGTTGTGTGTTTTCAGGAGGTTTGCATAGTTGGGTTCCTGGGTGCTTAACCAGTTAGAGTTAAAGTCACTGAGCAATATTTTGATGTCCCTGGTAGGAGATAGTAGTCCTAGGCGGTCGAGAAGGGTGGATAATCCAGGGATACCAACAGTAGGGGGGTTGTAGCAGCAGCCCAGGTAGAACTTTTTTGAGGAACCCAGAGTCAATTTTGCAAGGAGCCATTCACTGGGGGAGAAGGGATTGGAACGGCTAACAATGGTGACCAAGATATGTTCCTAGACATACAGCGCTTCTCCCCCACCCTTTTTTCTTCCTGTTTTGTCCAGGCAAAGGAGGGAGTAACCTGGACGATGGTAAGAGGGGTCGGAGTTGTAGGGTTTCAGCTAGGGATGGGCGGACCCGGAAAGGTCCTGACCCTTATTATCAGGATCAGGATCCAGGCCAAAGTCCTGATTAGTTCTGATTAGTTCTGATTTAAATCAAAAGCTTTTGTAAAAGTTGAGGAAACCTGAAAACTTGCTGTAAAACTGCATCAAACAAAAAAAATAGACAAGTCTATTAGAACATGCTGCAAAAGGTGTGCCATCAGGTTCAGACAATCCACAAATTAGCTGAGTCCATTAGGACATGCTGCAAAAAGTGTGCCATCAGGTTCTGGCAATACAAACATAAATCCACCAGGACATATTGAAAACATTGTGCCACCAGGTTCAACTTTCAAAAACGAGCTCAGTCCATTCGTTTTTTTTTTATTTACACTGAAATTAAGGCACTCTTGCACTGCAGGTTTTAGTTAGGGCAAGTTGGACAACAACAGAAGACCAGAGCACAAAAACTGCCACCAGATACAAGTTCAGGCAGGCACTGAGTGAGCACTGAACCTCTGTCTGTTAGCTTTTCCAGGCTGATCTGCATTTTTCTGTTTACTCCCCTTGGACAGTTTGTTCTTTTTAGCTGCTTAGTCTTGCACTTTGCTTTGCACTACAGGCTTTAGTTACAGTAACAAGTGAAGGCAAGACATTACTGACAGAGGCTTGCAAACCACTACTGCTGGCTTTAATTAGAGCAACAATTACAGAAGGCACTGTTGGCAGACTGCCAGAGGCCTACAAAGTAAATTACCAATAGTGATAGAGTGAGAGCTCTAACTAGCAGTAAGCACTGAAGCTCTGTCCACTGTCTGTTTTGGGCACTTTCCTTCGCCCTTCAGGTTGAGGTCAATTATTTTTTTTTTCTTTTATTCCCCTTGAACTCCCCCCACACACACACACATTTTTTATCCTTTCCCAGTATCCCCTGTTTGATTTTTAACTGCTTGCTGCTGCTGTAGGCTTTATTTAGAAGGCTCTGGTGAATGGAAATAGAATTTGAAAAATGCAACGATGACTTTGACGAGAAGAGAATCACCTCCAGCTCCAACACTCTACCCTCCCAGCTTTGCACCGATTCCCGCACCACACATCCCTTATATAGCTTAGTACCACCTGACCAACTTAGTGCAGTAGCTGGTCAGGTGACTGAGTGTGATGTGTGGGGCAAGCGTATTTATCTCAGTCTGCCCTCGGACTGTGCCCCCCAGCTTGAGCCATGATCAACAGAATAAAACCCAACCAGACAGCCACCAAACAAGTTTCCAGCTGCACCGTCCCCTCGCCACCCATTCACCCACCAGCCATGAATCCATCCCTGGTGTCTAGTGCCCACTCCTATCACTGCTGTCCCTGTACTGTAAAACTAAAACATTCTTGTTGCCCAGGCCAAGACAGGTCCAGCAGGTACCCTCATCTCCTATTCCCTTTTGTCCAGTGGACACCCCCTTCCCCCATCTTCAGATGGCACAGGTCAGGGATGCAGCTAAGAATCTTGGGGCCAGAACAAGTAGCCTTGGGGGTTTAGATGCTCTGTGGTGAGTTTTGGGGCTTTTATGGAAGACAAAAACACACTTTTGTTATGTCTTCCCTACCCCTGACTCCAGGGAAAAAATTATTGTTTTTCTGTACTTGGCCCTGGGAACTTTTTTTGAACACTCCTCATATAGGCCTAGCTATCCATGCGGTTTTTAGCTAAATGTTGGCATTTATGTAGTGACTCATTGGCCAGCCATTTGTCATTTTCCAATATTTTGGAGTTGCCGCCACCAAAACATTGTCTGACAGGTCAGACCGTCCTGTTCTAATCAAAGAGAAATTGTTATGGTGTATTCCATGCCCCATGTATGGAGTCAGTATCGAGGCTGTAATTACACTGAGGTTTGAGAGGCTCATGACTGCTTCTTGGGTGGGGGGCAAAATTCATGTTTTATTTTCTAAAAACTTACATAACAGAGTTGCAGGTACAGTACATTCTTCAAGTGGCACTGTAATCAAGAAACAAAGCAGAGTATGGCATTTCTTTTTTTTTTAATAAAAACAGACTGGGGGAAGGGAATGCTCTTACTGGACCCCCCCCATAGATTTTTGGACTCCCTGTCTTAGCATTTTTGGAGGTCTAGCTACAGCCCTGAGTATAGCTTGGGTGGGGGTTGGTACAAGAAAGGGGCAAGGCGAGGCAATTTTATTTATACATGGATGATGGCCCTTATCCCTAGGACTTAGGGCACAATATACCAATAGCAAATACAAAAATACAATGTGTGTGGGAAAACTACCCACTGGAACTAGAACTTACAGGATTCCTTCTTCCGCCCCGCTCCCAACCAATTCTGATTCTTTTTCACATGAATTTTCCCACAACTTGATGGCTCTCCTCTCCCCCTTTTTCTGGGGAAGAGTCTCACTTCTCTAACCCTACTGGAGCTGGAGGTTGACTAGCATTAATTTGCATTTGTCTACAGTCTAACACACAGACAGTATTTTTTAACTGTGGCGGTGGTGCTGAATTTCTTTTCATATTAGCCATTAGCCTCTTCTTATAGTGGTCTGGGCAGGGACTTGGACGAAACAGGAGGATTCGGAGTATGAAAAAAATGTTATTTATTTTTCCAAAGTTTGTTAAACCCTAAGCTAAGCCTGCATCCTACAAACCTATCAGAGACTCCACCATGGGCCTGCCCACCCCAAGCACCCCACCATGGCCTGCGCCATAAATTGCTGCGCCAAGTACCAGCTTACTTACTCATCACCACCAGACAGTTGCCCTCTGATGTTTCCTTGAGGAAAGGAAGATTTCGTTTTTAACTACTCAATCTCCCTCTGTCTCAGTCTTCTCTCTAATTTCCTCTTGAGTTGACGCGTCATCGTCAGAGAAGTTCAGACAGTTCACAGAGCAAGCACAAGACCCAGCTGAGAGAGAGAGAGAGAGACGACCCATGAGAATGACAGACTGCAGCAGCATGCACTGCATATCTCCTCTATTCCATGTGACAGTAAAGTGTGGTCCTCCTTCTTCTCCTGGGCTCGGATCCTCCTTCTGCTCCTCAGTATTTAGTCCACCTGGCACTTTCCGTCACTCCTGCACACACTGTTCTCTGCATAAAAAAATGCATTATATCAAGGCAACTTGCCAACCAAGATGGGGAGGAGACCGGTGGGGGGTGTTGCCATGAGGAATTCAAATCCCGACCCTAATGCCACCCTCTGGACTGGTGGGGCATCACACCAGACACTGGGGTGGGGGATCAGTCACACATTTCTAAACTTATCTGCTCTCCAGTTGTGTGGTTGTCGGGTGACAGTGGACTGACTGCGTACTAATTGTCAGCCTTCTTATTCCAACTCTAAACTTCAATGGAAATAGCAGAAGTTTCAGAATGCAGCCCCGAGCTATGATCAAGCCGGGCGCTACAAGCTGTAAGACAATTTGAATGGTCTTGCAGCTTGTAGCTGCCGGCTTAATCGCAGCTCAGGGCTGCATTCCAGAACTGCCTGCTGTCTGCACTGAAGTTTGGACTTGGAGCAAGAAGACTAACAAAAAGCAGTCAGTCTACTCTCACCCTTCAGCCACACTCCCGGACAGTTGATCAGTGTAGAAATTTGTGATTAGCATGACTGGTGGGATGGATGGTTTTTCTCACATTTTTTCAATCAGGGAAAGTTTCTAGCAACACACAGCCGGTGGAACCGGACTCAGTACAATTATGTTGGGTCTGCTGGGCCGCATTGGATCCAGTGGGTTCTGATTTTAGGTGGGTCGGTCTGCCCATTCCTAGTTTCAGCCAGGTTTCAGAGACCCCTAGCACATGGGGCTTATAGAGAGACACCCAGGCCTCAAGGTCTGGGAACTAGGATGGGAGGCTGCGAACATTTAAATGTGAATTCTTAGAATGATCTGCCTTGCACAGGTGACATTAGAGTGGTCGATAGGGGTGTTAGCAGGGCTAGGGTTGCTTTCAATGTCACTAGTAAGGAGAAGGAAGGAGAAAAAAGAGCAGAGAGGTGGGAGCCAGGGAGTGGGTGAGAAAGTGAGGGAGTAAAGGAAGAGGCCAAGTAGGCGATGTTCAGTGTTGGAAAGGAAGGCAAAGAGAGCCGGGCTGAGGGGAAGTAATTCCTATCTAACAATAGTAGGGGGAGGCACATCAGGTCTATGGAGGTGAGTAAATGAGGATAAATGTTGCTATTTTATGGCAAGCACCAATGCACAAAAATCTGACACTAATAGCAGGCCAGTCATAGAGGCGGCCAGAAGGGGGAGCAGTAATAGCTTTATTTGAGGTGCTATAAAAGTTAGTGACCAGAAACACTTCATGGCAGTGTTGACTAAGTGGTTAGGGTTTCACATTGCAGCAGAGAGAGAGAGAGAGAGAGAGACAGAGGCAGCGTGAGTCCCATGACCCCACAGAAAGGATGATTCCCTCAGATGAGTACCTGGTCAGGATAAAATAGTAGGGAAGAGGGGAGGGGAAAATTGTTGTAGAGGGAGACGGGTCCAGTCCAGAAACTGTTTAGAGTACAACATGTGGTGGGGGGGCAGAGAAAGTGACTTCAATGTTACTCCAGGGGCTGAGTGGGCTGACCCAAATAGGAGTGAGAGGTGGGTGGGGGTAAAAGTGGGCTGATAGGTTCTGGCAGGTATAAAGGTACAACCACCCCTGGGAGGGAGGGTGGTTGGGTTGGGTGGGAAGGGCCAAACATGAAATCTCTCCAAAGAACACTTGTAAACTCTCTACTTTCTAGGGAGGGAGGGTTAGTCTACAGTAGATCCAGGGGAGATCCTGAACTGTAGTTAGGGGTTCTCTGGTGTCTGGATCCTGGGAGGGAGAGAGAGGCACAGCATCAGTAAATGCAATCAGGAAATAAAATTGTCACTGAAGCTACATAAAAGGATCCAGAGGTCAGAGCAGGAAACAGGAGACTGTATGGGGGTTGGGGTGGGGGAGGGAGAAACTGAAACCCAAAATGGCAACTAAAGAACTGATAAGAAAGCAGAGTAAAAGGAACATAGAATCGACTCCAGAGCACAGAATGAGCAGAAAATCAATGGGAAGGCACAGTGATCACACTAACAGTCTTAAGGCATACTTCAGAATCACTCCAAATGCAGGTTGTACAACCGTAAACATCTTAAAGGACAGTGCAAACACACTACAAATGCAGGCAGAGTAATCTTAAATCTAGACCACAGAAAAACTATCAACAAGGAACCTCCTATGAAAAATCTCTCCAAAGAACACTTGTAAACTCTACCTTCTGGGGAGGGAGGGTTGGTCCATGGCAGCTGAAGGGGAGAGCCTGAACTGTAGTGAGAGGCTCTCTGGTGTCTGGATCCTTCTGGGGAGGGAGGGAGGGTTGGTCCACACAGCAGCTACATGGTTGGGTTTTTGGGTATTGACAGAGGTGCACTGCCTGCTCCTTCCCTCTTGGTGCCACAACAGCCAGACTGCACAATTTATCCAGTGGCTGTGAGGCCTAGCTGGCGTTGGACTGAAAGGAAGGGGCAGGTAGTGCCTTTTTGTTATTTATTTTATTATTATTTATTATTTCTATGGGCTGGGGTGGGTGGAAATATGTATGTGTGTGGGGCGGGGTATTTTAGTCTGAGGATATTTATTTCATTGAGGATGTGAGGGTGAGGTTGTTGGGAGGGTGATGTTGGTTAACACAGCCCACATGACAATGTCATTATTATGACTTGTTAATTGATATTGTTAATTATCGCCTCTGCATTATCATTGCCACACACGTGTACAGCAAATACATGTCAGCAAATGTTCAGCATTTACAAACGCTTGTTTAAATCCACCTCTGGCTAAAGGTGTACTCCATGTAGAGAGAGCAACAAAAACAATAAAAACAACAGACAAAATGATGCTGACCTGATGTGCAGAGGGCTGAGGCGCTGTGACGCACTTTACCAGTGACCTGAGCTCAGAAATGAGCCCAGGCTGCTGGGGGATGGTGGGGGAGGGCTAAGAGATGGAGTCAGTGGCCAACAGGCATCTCTCTTCTCATGAGCAGGGGTGGTTCACCTTCCTGGCTGTTGGGTGCCACGAGGTGGAAGCCTGTTGGTAGCGCAGACACTATGGGGAGCCAGACAGACATCTTTTTTTTTCTTTTTGTTTAACCAGGAGTGGCACACTAAGCTGAAAACTTGTTTACAGGTGCGACCTAGGAGCACAAGAAAGTTAAGTGACTTGCTCAGGGTAACACAGTATGCAAGTGGGGGCTGTGGGATTCAAACCCAGATCTCCAGGTTTGCAGCTCAGAGCCTTAAACCACTGCGCTATACCGTCTTACATCTGGATGGGTGGAAGGAGACCACAATTCCAGAGTGCATGTGCGCCTTCACGTGCATGCACTTCTGTGCCATGCCGTGTCGTAGCTCCAGACAGTGGGAGAAAACTGGAAGAAAATGGAAAGGGACAGGGTTTCATGAAACCCTGCCTGAGATGCCATGGCCCATCCTACCACTCTACTGGGTGTGAGACTTCTGGCTGATTGTCACCAGGGTGGCGGATGGCCCTCCCCCTGGCCCTGCCATTGGAAATATCTGTAAGGGACTACCCCCCAGGATGAGAGAGGTAGCAGGTTAGCCGATGGCACCCAGGGACAGGACTGAACAGCCACCCAGTCAGCCTGGTAAGAATAAAAACCTTTATTTAACAAAACAAAAAAAAACAGGACAACAGTTGTTGAAGGGGTAGGTGTTGGGAGAGGGCTGGCAGGGGCTGCCTCTGATCGCCAAAGGCAATATATTTAAAATAAAAATTTTTGTAGACTGAGACTACCCCAAAAAAATATAGTGCTGCACTGCAAGGCCTGGTGGAGGGCACTAGAGCATGAAGGACCACATCTGCTTTTCTTGAAGTTACATAAAACGTTTCTGTGCCCATTAGTACCACTGTTTCACTGTCCCACGAGTGACAGCACTGGTTAACTCGTAGTGACTGCAGAGATGGTGCTCAAGGCAAAGAACAGCAAAAGCTGAACTTTGGGACCTCATCTCACAGTCAGCAGTGAGGAAGGTGGCATAAAATAACTGGAGGGTAGTGTACACAGATATTATTTTATATTTTACCAAGCATACCATTTATAATGGTATACAGGAGAGGTGTCAGTCAGAGGGCTATTTTGGTAAACTCTGCAGAAAACACCTACCCGCATGAAAACTTGGTTGCCACCCCTTTCCTAAAGGTAGCTTCAGATGTGGTTTGTGCAAATATTGCATAAACGTGGAAAAAACACAACCATCTTTACCATGTAAAGTAACTCAACAGTGTTTGTAATTTCAGATTTAATTACTTGCAATATTGACAATGTTGCTTACCTGGCAGAATGCACCTGGTGTGCATTTTACATAGGTAAAATAAAAAGGAAACTGAAGGGGGAGGTGAACGAACATGTGAACAAGCAAATTGCACTTAAAAAAAAACAAAAGCAAGGAGAAGTTACAAATTGTGAATGTGCCATCCCCCCCCCCGTCAATCACCAGCCCCAATAAAAAAAAATCTTAAATCCCTGGTGTCGAGTGGACCACTCACCCTGCTGATTGCAAGCTTTGATATAAAAAAGCTTATCTCCAATCCCTGGTGGCTAGTGGATCCCACCCCCACCTCACTGATCACTGGCCCAGATATAAAAAGAAATAATCTTAAATCCCTAGTGTCTAGTGGACCATCCACCCCGCTGATCACCAGCCCCAATTTAAAAAAAAATGTATCTTAAATCCTTGGTGTTTAATGGACCCCTCAAATCCTGGCCCCAGTATAAAAGGAAATAATCTAAATCCCTGGTGTCTAGTGGACCCCCCCACCCCACTGATCGCCGGCCCCAATTAAAAAATAAAGGCTCTTAAATCCCTGGTGTCTAGTGGACCCCCCACCCCATCAGGTATTGCCCCCATCCTGCTCCTCCCTGACCCCGAGCAGGACACCAGCACAGCCCTCCACTCATATCTGTGGCCAGCAGCCTGACTGACCTCTCAATGAATGAACACATGCCTGTACAAGCACGCTCTCATTCATTGACAGTCAGCCAGCTTGTCATCATTGTAGGGATGTTTTTCAGGGGGCTAGAGAAGGGTGGAGGGCTGCTCCAGTGGGGGGTGGGATGGGGGAATGGCATTGTGGACCACAGGAGGGCCAGAATGCCATTCCCCCCATCCCACCCACCCCTGCCGGCACCAGAGCAGCCTCCCTCCCTCCCTTTTCTAGCCCTCTGAAAATGTCCACCCCTACAATGACAAGCTGGCTGACTGAATGAATGAGCACATGCTTGTACAAGCATGTGTTCATTCATCGAGAGGTCAGTCAGGTTGCTGGCCACGGAGGTGAATGGAGGCCTGTGCCAGTGGCCTGCTCAGAGGGTCAGGGGGAGAGTGAGGTGGCACTACCTGATGGTGGGGGTCCACTAGACAACAGGGATTTCCACTAGAGGGGAAAACACTAGTACTCTACAAAATGCAAAGTTTGAACTTTGCCAGCAGAGTTGCCAAATCCACATTTTGCAGAGTTTGTTTAGGGAGGGCGAAGCTGGGCCTCAATCAGCAATCCACTCCTCGAAGTGGGAAAGACCTGTAAAATATCATGCGGGGCGAATTTTCCCCACTTCACACATCTCTAAATCCTAGTGTTTGAGCTAAAATATGGCATGCAGAAACACCCCAGTCATCCATTTCGGCCTTACCATGTGCAGATGGAAGTGTCGCAACACAGTTGCCTGAGTCATTTCAACAGACTGAGCAGCAAGCCCAGAAAAATTTGGCACCAAGCCAAAGATATCTGGAACACTACAGGACTTTTTAGACACTCCTCCTCCTCTCATTGTTGCATAGGCAGATCAGGATCTTTTAAGCACCCCAATTTCCGGAGTGGAAATATTGGCGGCAATTTCTGGACTCAGAAATCGGTATCTCTGGGGAAAGATGACATTTCTAATGAATTTTACAAGGTATTTTCGGAAGAAATTACATACTCCTTATTACATGCCTTTATCAGTATTTTGCATATGGGTTTTGTGGTCCCCTTGTTTACTGCAGGGATCCTATTATCTTTTTTTTTTAAATCTCTTTGTGCACCTATCTAACCGGAGCATCTCTCGGGGATCCATACTCTGATCCTCGGTTCCACCGTCCGTCTGAACCGCACTCCCGTCGCTACATCGGGATCAAGAGCCCGGGCCCTCCCAGCCCAAGGAGAGGCCCACGAGTCCCCATGGGGAGAGTTAGGAGTAGCGGCCGACATTGGGCGTGTGACCGGGGCAACTGATGGTCCCGTCACCTCACCCGGCAGTAGGGGATTTTTCATGTTTTCCCCCTATTGGCTGGGAAGTGCAATGCACTCCAGTGCACTGCATGCTCGCTCCCGAGCATGCCCACAGGAGTGCCTCCCAGCCAATCCCCGCTCTTCCTGGCTCCAGACTGCTATGAGGCCCCAGCACCACCAGAGGCCACTAGACTACGGGAGTGTGAATCCCCCCACCCCAAGAAGGGAGAGCTGTCCTCCGGACGCTCAATCCCTACCCTCCCCTGCTGACCCCCAGCATCCCGGGCTCATTCCCAAACCCGGGTTGCTGGCGTGGCACGAGGTGTGGCGTCCAGTGCCTGAACCCTCAGTGCCACCGGGCCAGTCCCTATTTATCTTTTAAAAAAAAGGGAACAAACTGGATATTAAAAACTGGGGACCAATCTGTTCACTGAACTCTGATTTTAAAATGTTGACTAAAAGACTCCATCCAGATTATCACAAGTAGTGGATACACTGAACTATCCAGCACAAACTTTCTCTATTTCCAATAGGAGTATTCATGATAATTTATACATTTTCATCCGATTGGTAGCACTGAATCCTCTACAGGGCCAGAGGCATCACAAAATACCATCAATTCTTCTTAAGCTGGGCTCACTATGAATAAGTACAAACTTCAAAGTTTGAAGAAGGTTGAAACATTTATTAATGTAACCACAGCATAACCATCTCCTGCTGCCATCAACATTTCACACACAATTAGTGCTTTTTCAAGACAGCTTATTCACAGTGAGCCTGCTTAAGAATAATTGATAATTTATATATTATTAGGGATGTTTTTCATCACTGTGTTATGCACAAGGTTCTGGGTTTTCTGCCATCACTTGACCAGTCAAAAGCTTTTGAAAGGGTATATCATGACTTTCTTTTCTCACTATTATCCTTGTATGGTATACCTCCTCAGTTTGTGGGGTGGCTGCAGGCCTTGTATCATACTGCTTCCGTGACCCATTTTTTATAAGGGAGATTTGGCCAGCCTTCGCCATTTAAAGTCAGAGTGCAGCAAGGATGTCCCTTGAGCAGCCCCGTTCTTTATACTTTTGCCCTGAAGCCGCTAATTCACAGAATAATAGGGGATCCAAACATTAAAGCAATTCCTTCCCCTTTTTGGGGGTTCTTCTTTAAAAATCATGGCATACGTGGATGATGTGTGCCTTTTTGTTTCTGACGTCCCTTCAGGTCAGGCCGTGCTGGCAGTAGTACAGTCCTTCACAACTGTGTCTGGATCACAGATTAATATGGATTAAAGTAAAGGCATACAGTTGGGAAAGATACTACCAAAACCCACCTCTATTGTATGTATTAGGATAGAAGATGGACCTAACTCGATCTTGGGTATACAGTTTGCGGTATGGGATATGGTGGCCTGTAACTGGGTGGAAAGGCTGCCACTTTGCAAAATTAAAGTCTGAATTTAACAGCGTTACTATAATTCGGCAATTTTTACTCCCTGTATTCCTGCATTTTAGTTGTGTAGCCCCTCCCCAGTAAATCTTGCGATGTGAATCTTTAGCATTTTCTTTCAGATGCTGTGAGGAGGCGTCTGTAGCTAGTGAAGTGAGACTCTACCTACTTACCAGAAAATAAAGGAGGTTTCAACATGCTAAATCCCATAGTATTTTATTTGCTAATGGCTCACTCAGACTGGGGCTGACTAATAATGCCTTGCCTGCAGGTTCTTGGATTACAGGGCACTTTGCCAAGCATTTTGATAGGTAGCACACTGCACCTCCTAGGTTGCTGCAACAGTTAGACATACCAAAATATGGGAGGCAGAGTTTGCATAAAATGTCTAAGTGGGAACTTGCAAAACAACAGATCATGTTACTATTGAGAAAACAGTTATGCAATACAGTAATGAGCTGCACTGGTATACAGAAACCTGATTTTTAAGCACTGTCTCCCCCATAAAAGATCCTTGGATATTACAAAACTAATGGATTTTAGAAATCCTGTATACATGTGGGATGTGTTATGGCTGTGCAGCTATGGACAATTGGAAGTTCAGGGTAACAATAAGCATAAGGTGGTGGAGGAACTATATTGTCCATATCAAGAATGTGGGGATACTATACAGACTGTGGAGCATTTTCTTCTTAGAATGTATTTTTAGTAAAGGATTTTGGTCTGCCCTATCCATAAGATGGGAAGGTCTGTGGTTAGACAGGCTAACTCAAGGCTTAAAATAAGCGGGTTCGCATCGCAATTTGTGACCCAAGATCGGCACAAAGCGAGTCAAATCTGGCAATGATTAGCAGACATTGCTAATCATTGCCAATTGGTCCTGGGTCCTGTAAAAGTGCCTTACTGGGCACTGTCACTTTAATTTTGTTTTATTTTTTTTTGTCCTGGTATCCATTTTTTGCCCTCCACCTCCTTCACTGCACCCTGCCCCATGAACCCTGAGCTGTTCCCTGATTGGTCCAGTCATGCTCCTGCTCCCCCCATCCAGTCTCCGCGCAGGAGAAACGTGACTGAGTCCTTTTGCAGTGCACCCAGAAGAGGAAGCAGGTGTTGAGAGGTTGAGCAGATGGCTAAAGGTGAGTTTTCTTTATTTAATTTCACTTTTTTTTTTTTTAATCGTCATTGCACTATCGTCTGGTTAACTAATTGTGTCGTTTTGTTTTGCAGGTCGGTGGTCAGAGACAAGCCAGAGCCAGGAGTGGTGGCTGCACTGAGGAGGATCCAGAGGCAAAAGGCCTGGCCAAGAGCGTGAGAGGGCATGGGGGCAACCTGGACAGGACGACAGAGTGGAGAGCAGGTGGCTACATCTTGGGGTGAGGCAGAGGGATGGGCAGATTCAGAGGAGAGCAGGAGTGCAGTAGAATTGGGGAGCTCAGCAGCAAAACAAGTAAAAACTTGTTACTTAGTCAGGGAGCTGGAGGAGGGAAGAGGGGCACACAGACTTAAGGACACAGATGGGGGGATGATGTAATGGCAATGAACGGGCAAGGTCTAGAGCTGGATCGTGGGTGGTGGGAGAACAAGGGCATGAAAGGGTCGCCCTGCCTTGAACTTTAAGTTTGTGCCCTGCTTGCAGTGAATTTGGGAACAAACTGAAAGTAATTGCAGTGAACAATGGGAACGAACAGTGTACGTAATTGCAGTGAACATTGGGGTCAGAATAAAGACTATGTGCCCTGCTTTGCAGAGATGATGGGGAACCAGAACTGAATGTGCCCTGCTACTATGTTGTGTGCCCTGCATCTTTGCAGTGAGCATTTGGGAACACTTTGGGGACAGATAAAGAAGTAAGCAGCCCTGCCTGCTTTGAGATCTCAGTAGCCAAGAAGTAATGTGCCCTGCTCTTCGTGTGCCCTGCTCTTAACTTTGCAGAGAATTTGGGAACAGAAATTGAGACTAAGTAAAATGTGCCCTGCTTTGCAGAGATTGGGGGAACCAGAACTTATTGGGTACAGAATACGGCTAAGTTAATGTGCCCTGTTTTTCAGAGATCTGCGTGCCCTGCAGCTAGTTTTGTGTGCCCACATGCAGTAAACTTTGGGAACAGAAAAAGAGACTAAGTAATGTGACCTGCTTTGCAGAGGGTGGGGGAACCAGAACTTATTTGGGAACAGAATAAGACTAAGTTAATGCCCTGCTTTGCAGAGATCTGTATGTCCATTTGTGTGCCCACATGCAGTGAACAATTTGGGAACAGAAAACAAGACTATTATGTGCCCTGCTTTGCAGAGGTTGGGGGAATCAACTTATTTAATGTGCCCAGCCCTACTTGTGTGCCCTGCATCTGCAGTGAACATTTAGGAAAAAGACTTGCTTTGCAGAGATGAGAGAAACCAGGCACTTCTAAGAATATGTACCAGCTTATGTTGTCAATGACATGTGTCCTAGCATTGCAGTGAACAATTTGGGAACAGAAAAGACTAAGTTATGCCCATCAGCTTTGCGGAGAATCCAAGGGGACCAGAAAATGTGCCCTGTTTAGTGTTGTGCCCTTTGCAGTGAACTTGGGAACACACAGAATAACTATGTGCCTGCCCTTTGCAGAGATCCATGAGGGAACTAAAAAAAGACTTGTGCCCTGAGTCACAATGGGAGGGATTGCCCCAGTTAGTTAGGAACAGGGTTTGGTCTGAGAAGTGCAATCAGCTGGGAGGGGGAGTGGGCTGGGGGTCACACATCTGCTCATTGCCATTTTCTTTTTTCAGGAAAAGCCTCATGTGTTAATTTTGAGTAGCTGCACACCCTGACACCTTGTTTTGCAAACTTCAGACTTTTTAATATTACAGTCCTTCATGGCTGGAGTTAAATTAACAACTGCAGAGGGATGGCACCAAAAATATGATCCAGAAAAAAACTGGCTACAGATTAGCAGTGAGGGAGACTGTGCAGTGCGTGTTAGTTGCAAATTGTGCTGTGAGTACAGAGATGAGCTACATGGGTTGAGAAACTTCAGTGATGCATTAACGGCAGGGATTACAGACCCCCAGCTTAAAGTTGACACCATCCAAAAACATCTTCTGACAGAGCAGCACAAGAAAGCTGTTAACATTTTCAAATTTGGTAGAACAAGGTCACCAATTGATATATATCGCCATACAACAACTGGTAAGTTTAAAATGGGGGGGTTAGGGGTTTGGAGCGAGACTTAAAACTCATTTAATTTATTTGCAGGGAGAACTTTCAGTAATGTAAAGGAACAGCATAGAATGATTCTAGGCAGGCTGATAGAGATCCTGTTTATGATGGCCAAAGAGGACATCCCTATTAAAAAGTTTGAAGCTAAAGCAGAACAAGAAAAGCACCGTGGAGATCATTTGGGCAATAAATACATTAACGCTGTTAGTAGGAAAGAACTCGCAATGTGTATTGGCAAGCACCTAGAAGAAAACCTGCTGGCAACTGTCAAAAATGCAAATTATTTTTCAGTGCTTATGGATGGTAGTACTGACAGTGGTGTAATTGAAAACTAACTGGTTTACATAATGTATGTAAATCCCATCAATGGTCAAGTGGAGACTACATTTTTACGAATGAGAGCTATACCAGATGGCACAAGTGGAGGATTGAAAAATCTCCTTTTAGACATTTTTACACTGTGCGGCCTTAATATAAAAAACATGGTTGGGTTTGGGGCTGATGGGGCATCTGTCGACATGGGTGTAAGATGGGGTCTTGTTGCTCTTTTAAGGGAAGACAGACAGTGGTTAATTGGTGTTCATTGTTTCTTACACAGATTAGAACTGGCCATAAAAGACACTTTGGATAACACCTATTTCAACAGTATTTCAAACTTTCTGACCCAACTGTTTTATCTCCATCAGAAAACTCCTAAGAGACTCAGAGAGTTACAGTCCCTTGCCCAGGCCATGGAGATGTCAGCTGAAAAGCCCAAGAAGGCCCATGGCACATGTTGAGTTCAGCATAAACTTCTTGCCACCCTTGCTGATACCAAATCATTCCCCGTAATTTTTGCCTATTTAGAATCTATGGCCACAGACCCAACTCATGGCCAGGCCAAAGCCAAGGAAGTGTTGCAAATTATGACTAAACTCCAAATGGTGGCACAGCTTTTGTATTTTGAACAGCTGCTTCAGCCACTTGCCAGGTTCTCACTAGCACTTCAAAAAGGAGTAGTTGAAATGCCAAAGCTACTTAGCTCTGTTGAAACTTTGAGAAATACTCTTGACCATGCTAAGCAGAGTAGTCCAATAGGTGGCAGTGAACTTGACATTCTCTTAAAAAATGGGTCTGATGTTCTTTCAGGAGCATGTGCTCAAGTCACTTACAAGGGTGTGAAATTGACACATTTTAGTAGTCAAGTTGTTAAAACTTTTAAACAGCAAATTAAGAAATACATTACGAACATTGAGAACTGTTGTGAACAAAGGTTTGGTTTGACTGATGAAAGTAATATCTATAACCATGCAAAAGTGTTAGATACCAGACTTTGGCCAGCAGTTGTAGACAGGACAGAACTGGAGCTGTATGGTAACAGTGACATTACTGCAGTAGCTGACCACTTTTCAGCACTTTTGCAGCCTGAGTGTGACAGCACTCTGCTACTTGCAGAATGGCAAGAGTTTAAGATTTTTGCTCAAATCAATTTCTTCAATCTTTTTGCCTCTGCTCTCTGGTCAAAGCTGGCATGTGATTTCCAAAACTCTTATCCAAATCTGTTGAAGCTTGTCAATGTGTTGAGAGTATTTCCTGTGTCTAATGCAATTGTAGAAAGGTGTTTTTCAACTATGAACAAGGTAAAAACTGACTGGAGACCATGTCTGACAGAGGATATTTTAGAAACATTGATTCGCATTAAAAAGCAGGGGCCCCCTCCAGCTGAATTCAACCTAGGCAGGGCTGTAGACATATTTTTTAGTGTTAAACCAAGACGTCCTGGTGATTTGGCAGCTGAAGATGGTGGACTACCCCCAGATCCCTCCCCACCCCAAAACAGGCCAGAATTACCGGATACATGCCTTGTGGAGAAGAGTAGCAAAACAGATCACACCCAATCCTTGTTGGTAACTGTGTGGCCAATCATGGTCCCAGATGGTTTCTGTGTGGTCAATCATGATCCCAGGGTATGCTGGGTAGTGATTTTAATTTGTCACGGACTCATGATCACGCTCACACTCACCAATTCACAGTCTGCTTTGGCAGACATCCTATCTCGGCTCTTAAACTGTATGTGCTGCTGCACAAGAATTGCTGTATTCTGGAAATGGCTAAATAAAACAGTTATCAGTCTCAGAAACTTGTGTAAATGTGTATTTTATCAATACAGAGCAAGATAAGTACATTTTATGGGGTTTTGAGCAAAAATATAAATTTTTTGTAATTTCTAATCAATGTTGGTAAATTGCAAATCATTTTTATGTTGCTTGCACGCATGTGCAAGAAACATAGTGTCATCATCCGAGTTTTTGGAGGTGTGTCAGCCCGTTTTCCAATGCAGTCAGTGTGTTTGCAGGCGCAGCCCCAGTTCCCCAATGAGTGCTGCAGCTGTCTATGACAGCAGTCCAAAATGCAGTGGCATACAGTTGAAAGGGAGAGCTCCACTTCAGTGAGCAGAGCTCTTCCCCCCCACGCACACACACACGCGCGCAAACACGCATATTGCGTGCTGATGAGCTCCCCCCCCATGCACACACTGTATGGCCGATGGGGGTGCTCAATCCTCAATCAGTTCCACGCCCCCAACAGCTGTCCAGGTGCCATGCTGGGAGCCTATCCCAGCATGGCAAAAAATGTTATAGCCGACGGGGGTGCCCAGTCCCTCGTCGGCTCCAAGGCTGCATGCCCCCCCAAAAGCTTTCCCTGTGCCACGCTGGGAGCCCACCCCAGCGTGACAAATCTTGTTTTGGCCAACAGGGGTGCCCAATCTCCCATCGGCTCCATGTCCCCCCAAACAGCTTTTCCTGCTGCCACGCTGGGAGCCCACCCCAGCGTGGCAAACGTCTCACGTCGTCTTCTTAAAAAAAAAAACTGTGAATAAAAAAAGGTCCCTCGTAGTCTCCCTGCACCCTCCCACAACCCGCACCCACCCACTGCACACCCTGCCTTCCCACACCCCCCTCACACCATACCTACCTCCTGAGCTCGGCTCAACGATCATCAGTGGACCGGGAACACGTCTGCACTCTTCAAAGCCGACCGGGAACTGAGGAAATGCCGGTAAGCTGTATAATGGGATAGATAGCGTTTTTTCAACTTTGTTGCATATCTCAGGCATTTTTGGGGAATTTTGGCCCCAAATTTTCAACATGGGGTTTTTGGGACCCCTCCTCATGAATTCTTGCACTGTCATGGCATTAATCAGGCCCAAAGGGTGATTTTGCGGTCACTGTGCGAAATCACCTTTCGGGACCGATTAACCAAACAACACTGCCAGTGTTCATAAGGCTGGCTCTCAAAAAGTCTATGTTGAAAATTTGGTGAAAAAATTCCTAAAAATCACTGTTTTACGAGCGTGCGTTAAAAAGCGTGTGTTAAAAATTACTACCTTGAGTTAGAACTGTTACTTGGGCTGTGATATTGTAACTTTTGAGGCTTGGGAACACTTGTTTGGCAGTGATAATTAGAGTGAAATTTAAATGTGTTGTTTTCTGGGTACTTCTTAAATACTGAAAAGCCACTGGGGTTGGGTTTGAAGGGCTGAGTATTTCTGTTTGGGACTGAAATTCGAAGCAACAGGAACTGGTGGGCCTGTGACATCATACGGTACCTGATGTCTGCATACACATACTGTTAGTGGGACTGGACACACACTGGACTGTATGTGTTTGTGAGACTTGGGAACTTTATTGGTGGGGTTGAAATTGGGTTTGTAAATAACTGCAGCCAGTATAGAGAGAAGCTGTATTCCAGGGGAAAGGGACTGAGAAAAGAGGGTGTGCCATTATAAACAGAGGGAATAAACAGGGTGGCCATATTCCACCATGGCAGGCATCTTCGGAAGGGTTGTAGGCTGCACAGGCTGTGGGATGGCAATAATTCTCAATTGGGCCTGGAGAGGGAGGCTGCCCACTCTGTGAGACAGCTATCTTGTATCAGGAGTGAGGTATATTGGTTAAGGAGTAACCTGGGGAGCTGGGGGTGTCCAAGGATAAGGGGTGTGGATATGGGCAGCAGAAGGGTGGGGCTGAGGGGAGGCTGGGGCAACGCTCTGAAATTACAGGACGTTATGTTACAGCAAGCAGGAGGGGGATATGAGGGACAGAGGACCCTTAGATAGGGATGTTGACGCTAAGGGGAAAGCGTACGGGGTGAACATTCTGAATACAAAGAGAGTGGAGGGGAAGAGTCAGGAGGGGCTGTTGTGGTGAAGCCTAAAACAGCAGACTGTGGGAAGGGAGCTCCTAAGGTGAACAGAGCAAGAGGGAAGAAGAGGGGCAGTTTAGAGGTGTAGTCAGGGGAAACTCGGGTTACTTGATGGAGGCTGGCGAGAGTGTCACAATAAATTTGAGCTACTAAGCAACCTAGAGGGGGGAAGGGTTGGTGAAAATGAGGAAACTGATACAGAGGCTGGGGAGGGAGTGGATACCCATAGGGCATCATGAGACCGGCAATGGAAAGGATAGAAATAGTCCCAGAGGGAGAAGGGGAAACATAAATGCTAAGCAAATGGGGGAGATGCAACATATTGCAGACATGAGGGAGGAGAGCATGATTGGAGAGAAACTGGGAGACAAGGAGGTGGGAGAGGAGCTCCCTTCAGCAGGGGGGTCAGTACCAAGGATGGGGCCCTAGCTAAAGGGGACCCACAGAGAGCCTCTGGAGGCAGGGATACTATTACAATGGGGAGGATGGCGGTGTGGGGGAAGGGGAAACCATCAGGGACAGGATAAATGGTTCGGATAAGAGAGGGTTAAAGGGGACACCTATTCAGAGGGGGTTTGAGTTAAGTGGGTAAAATAACGAGGGAGGCAGAAAGGGGAGGGTGACAAGGGGTTCTCTAATAAGGCAGGAAGACTGCCATGGAATTGAGATCATGAATAAAGTGGGGGATGGGGGGCTGAGAGTGCATAGTGGAGGTAACCATAAGGATAATGGTGGTGTTAAGGTTCTGTTATTGGGAGACTCGATGATTAGGGGTATCCAGTGGGAGGGACAGGGGGGTGGATGCCATAGCCAGGTGAAGGTAGTGAGTATCTCTGGGCTGACAGTGCACAGAGCAAAGTTCATGGTGTATGAAATGGTTAGGGATTGTGGAGGTAAACCGGATTTCCTGGTGCATTTGGGAACTAACGCTCTAGAGGGAAATAACATTTTGGAAATCCAAGCAAGGTTCCAAGAACTTGCCAGAGTCTGTCGGGATAATGGATGCAACATTTCCTTTTCGGAGATATTGCCAGTACCAAAGGCCTCAGTGGAGAAATAAATGAAGCTCACAGAGGTTAATGACTGGCTCAGGAAGTGGGGTGAAGAGAGTGGGTTGGGGGTGTTAGGGAACTGGAAAGGAGTTTGGGAGGATAAGGGACTGTATGCCAAGGACAGGCCTCATCTTGCCCCATTAGGGAAGGAAGTCCTTAAACAGGGGATGGCTGACTACATTCAAGAAAGGTGGGGTTTAAACTTGTGAGGGAGGGAAGGGATAAGGGAGGGGCTGACCAGAAGCCCTCTCCTCCAGATGAGGGGAGTAGCCTTCAAGCCCAAGGGGGGGAGAGGGGAAACAGACTGGGGTGGAGGTTTCAGGAGGAGCAGAGGAGGATGGAAGTATAAGGAATCTGGGTGGGGTTTGACAAAGAGGATCAGGGATAAGGGTGGGGTTGGTGTTAGTAAATGCCAGGAGCTTGGGAAACAAGTTGCCAGAGTTCCAGGCCATGCTGTTGGGGGTGGATGTGGCAGCAGTCACGGGAGAGTGGGCCAACAAAAACCATGACTGGGACCTAAGCGTGCGGGGGTACACTATGCTTAGGAAGGATAGAAAGGAGGGCAGAGGGGGTGGAGTGGCTATGTTCATTAGAGATGACATAGAAATTGCTAGGGTAGAAGAGGCAGAGGGAAATGTGGAGGCCTTATGGGTCACCTTATGATCCCCAGCAGGAGACAAGGTCAAGCTGGGTGTAGTATATAGGTCCCCGGGATGAGTGATGTTCTAGAGGATGGTTTGCTGGACAACGTCATTGCCCAGTGTGGACCAAAAGGGGAAGGAGTGGTGTTGATGGGGGACCTTAATATGCCAGGTACAAACTGGGGAACCATGTTCTCTAAGGTGGCCAACGAGCAGAGGCTGCTGGACGGCTTCCAGGATGTGTTCTTAACACAGCATGTGATGGAGCCCACAAGGGAGGGGCATGTCCTGGACGTGGTTCTGGCAGATGGGGATCTGGTAAGGGACCTGGTTGTACAGGACCCCTGACTGGGAGGCGACCACAATACTGTCTGGTTTCAAATAAGCATGGGGGATCTAGGACACTGGCAGTGGACTTCAGGGGCAGACTTTGTGGGCATGGAAATATTCTCAAGGATCACTTGAAGGGATTACATCAATGACAAGTGTGGAAAGGAGATGGGGGTCATAAAGCGGGACTTCATGAGGCAGTCAGGATCTGTGCTAAGTTGAAACGTAAGGAGCAAGGTCACATAAACCATGCTGGTGGTCCAGTGAGGTACAGGTAGCGGTCAGAGAAAAGAAGGCAGCCTACAAAAATATAAAACAACAAGAGGGATAGGGATAAGGAAATGTACCATCTTGCATCTAGAAAAGTCACCCGGATGGTGAGGGAGCAAAGTCCAGTAAAGAACAGCGCTCACAGGGGATACATGGAGGGAAAAGGGTTCTTCGGTACATTGGGGAGGCGGAGAAAATTAAGGGCCATCTCAGCAGATTGAGATCAGAAGGATGGTGGGTGGAAGAAGCGAGGGACCAGGCAGAGGTATTTAATGAGTACTTTGCCTCTGTGTTCACTAGGGAGGGGAATGGGATATCTACAAAGCAAGGCACGAAGGGGATAGAAGCGGCAGTGAATGGGATCAGGAGAGCAACAGAAATGGAGCAAGAGGGAGGTAGAGGTACCCCAGGGGTGTCACATCTGGATAAGGATAAAAAGGCCAGTAAGGTGGAGGGGATGGATGATGCTATCTCTGCCAAAAGGGTGTGGTTAGCCCTCAAGGCCCTAAAGAGAGACAAATCTCCTGGGCCGGATGGCATTCATCCAAGAGTACTATGGGAATTGGCAGACATACTGGCTGCACCCCTGGTGGAGCTCTTCAACAGGTCACTTGAGACAGGGAGGTACCTAGGATTGGCGAGATGCACATGTGGTGCCAATCCATAAGGGGCCGAGTACCAGGTAACTATAGACCCATCAGTTTGACCTCGGTGGTGGAAAATTAATGGAAGTATACTAAAGGAATGATTGGGGTGTACTTGGAGGAGGTGGGAGGTCTGGATGAGTCGGCAACATGGGTTTGTGCCAGGTAGATCATATCAAACCAATCTTGTGGAGTTCTAGAATGGGTAACATCAGAACTGGACAGGAAAGCCTGTGGATGTATTATTCTTGGACTTCAGCAAGGCGTTTGACTCTGTCCCCACAATGGTCTGGTGGAGAAACTGATGGGGTTAGGAGTAGGCCTTTGATGGTTAGATGGATTGAAAACTGGCTAGCTGGATGCACCCAGAGGTAGTGGTCTGTGGGAGCTCTCGAACCCTAGAGAGGTTGGTAGTGGGGTACCAGAGGCTTGGACCTGGGTCGATCCTGTTTAATGCATACATTGGACATCAGGGAGGGTATAGGGTGTGAAATGAGTCTCTTGCGGATGACTCCAAGATGGGAGCAGTAGTTGAGGGAGAAGAGGGAGTTGGCCCTGCAGAGGACCTGGACACCCTGGAAAGCTGGGCTCACACATGGAATTAAATTTCAGTATCACCAAGTGCAAGGTGTTGCATCTTGGGCAGGGAAACCCTAAACACAGGTACACCCTGGGAGGGGAGGCGCTGGAGGCCTCAATAGGGGAAAAAGACCTAGGGGTTATGGTGGATGCATGTATGAATAACTCTGAGCAGTGCAGGAGAGTGGCTAGCAAGGCAAACAGGATGTTGGGATGCATCGTAAGGGAGATCACCTCTAGGAGCAAGGAAGTGATTCTGCCGCTGTACAATGGACTGGTTAGACCACATCTTGAGTACTGTGTACAGTACTGGAGACCACACTTGAAGAGGGACATACAGCTCCTAGAGAGGGTACAGAGGAGGGCAACTAAGATGATACGAGGGCTAGGGGATTTGACGTATGAGGACAGACTTGAGGAGCTCTGCCTGTTTTCACTGGAGGAGAGGAGAGACGGGGGACATGATTGAGGTCTTCAAGTACCTCAAGGGAATAAATAGGGTAAAAATGGAGGGGATCTTTAGACTAAAGCAGGGACGTATCACCAGAGGGCATGGTTTGAAACTGGAAGGTGGAAGGGTGAGGTGGAAAAGAGGAGGAGGTTTTTCACTGAGAGGGTGGTGGACCCTTGGAATGCACTGCCTGGCGAGCTGGTTCAGAGATCCACAGTGGAGGGCTTCAAGAGAGGGTGGGACATACACAGAAAGTGGATGTATCAGATGATGGCCTGTCCCAGGGGGGTGGGAATGGATGATAGGGGTTTCTGGAGCACAAGGGATGGGAGGGCCTCAGCACCCAACTAAGGATCTGAGGTTCGAGCAGACTCGATAGACCGTATGGCCTAATCTGCTGGCAAATAGTATGTTAGTATGTTAGTTCCTACACACGCTCGTAAGTTCACGAATTTTTCAATATTTTCACTCCAGATTTTCAACATTGCTATTTTACCACACCTCCTTATGAGCAGTACAGCTGTCATTTTTCACATCCTGCCCAAAATGTGTTTCCGCCCATGTAGCACACAATGGCACAGTCGGTGTGTGAACTCAATGTATGGGACACATTAAGAAAATCACAGTGACACTGTTCATGAGCACAGGTCTTAAGATGACTATGTTGAAAATTTGGTGAAAAAATTCCTAAAAATGACTGTTTTACGAGCATGCATTGCGCAGTTTCTACACATGCTCGTAAGTTCGCGAATTTTCAACATTTGCACTCCAATGACTTCCAAATACCTAAACGGCACATAGAAGCAAGCAACATTCAGCATTGACAAATGCTTGTTTTATTTTGATTAGCAAAGGCCGCTAATCAAGTCTCCAACACTAATTCATGCCTTGTAACTTGTGAGGGTTTGATTCTTGGGGATTCCCTTCCACAACTACAGAGATATCACAACAGCACTCTCATGGTTATTCTAGCTTGCCTTAAATACTATCTATGGCAGGCCAGGTGCAAGTTTGTGTTACAGCAACTCATCTTTAGCTCTGTCTATTGTTAAAATATGCTGGTCTGCTTTAAATAAGATTTATCTGCAGGAAAACTCCCATCATCCTAACAAGACCTTTTTTGTCACATAGAAGGGGAGTAATGTGGATAAACTATTGCATTCTGTGTGTAAATAGAGCAAGTTACCTATTTTTTGGTATCTATAGTTAATTTTCTTTGTTGTAATTGAGATAGATTGTTGTGTTTAAATTTTACGCTGACCTTGTCTGTTTTTCTATTTTTCCATCTCTTCACCTATATAAGAGTGTTGTTTGAGTTTGATTTATAGCATGCCTGTACTGTGCTTGTTTTGTAACTTTTCATCTTGTATATGTTCAATAAATGCCCCAACTACAGTGTCTATTTATGTAGATGCAAGTGGCATTTCTCTAGATGCAATAACAAAGCAACTTGTAGACCCAGGAATACCAGAAAAAGTGACAGACTTTGGTTTGGATTTGTTCTCTTGAGAAATTACAAGTCTGGGGAGACCCATAAACAAACGAGTGTGTTACAAAGATTTTGTCTCTGGGAGTCTTGTCCCCAAGAACTAGAGACTATGGCCCATCTGTTCTTCTCTTGCTTCTGTACAACAGACTTTTAGAAGGAGTTGGGTACCCGACTTTTCTAATATTTCTTATGAAAATTAGATTTTGTGTTTTTTTTCAGATAAATGGAAAGCTTGGGACTACAACCCACTATGCGTAATCAAGGCTTGCCTAAAATGGTCTATATAGCAGGTTCATTGTACATTTATTTTTCAGCAAAAGGTGGTTCCTATACCATTATTATGTATGGTTACTAATGAAATACACACTGTTTGTGCTTTTGAATATACAATGCTTCCTAAACAACAATTTCACAGCAGTTGGAGAAAAGTATACTGGTTGGGATAAGATGGTACCCTATAAAATAATGGTTATATTTTCCTTTAATTTAGCTTTCTTACACCCTGATCTCTTGCTTTATTTTATTATATATACTGTATATATATTTATTGCAAAAAAACTCCATTAATGCATCAGTTAGGGTTTTTTCCACAGTGACAAAAGTTTGGAAATTCAGTGTTATGGTTAACACCCCAACACACCACACCAACCCCACCATCCCGTCCTCAGACCCCTAACTATGCATTTCCCCACTCCCACTTTTGTCACTGTGGAAATAACCCTAACTGATGCATTAACTGAGTTTTTTTTGCAATGAATTTCCCTTCTTTTTGAGAAAGTGTAATATAAATAGTAAATGGCATGTGTTGGTTGGAGTGCAGGGTTCTTCAGGCCCTGTGCTCCTATCAATTTGCCCATTTGTGCATAATGATATGTATTTGTGGGAGTGTGGGCCCTCTGGGCCCTGCGCTTCCACTTACACATAAGCACTGAGCCGTACAGCAGCCTTATGGGGCAAGGAACCCATGTAACAATAATTTGCCAATATCTCATAAACCGTAGCACATAGAAAAAAAAAATTAAAGTGTCGTAATCATGAAAGCATCATTTCCAAAATATGGGCACTGAAAGGCACTCTGTGTGCTAACTCTGAGGGCATAATACTGGCCTACAGATATGAAAATGAGCAGTTGGAACACTAATTTGCAAATATCTCAGGAACCGTACAAGCTAGAAAAAAAATTAAATTTCATGGGTTTCATAGCTTTCCAACCTACTTCTGAGTAAAGGGGGATTATGAATTTTGTGATGAAAAGTCTGTATCTTGAACTGTTTCGAGATACAGGCTCTGAAAGGCATCACTGACGCCGCAATGTTATCCTATGTGGATGGGAACATTTTTGAACTTCAGAATGCTGTAACTTTGGCACCAAACCACCAAAAGGCACATCTGTGGTTCAAGGGCTTGCCAACCTGCAAATTTCAGCCTAAAAGACCCAAGTGTTTTGTTGCAGGAGGGCGTCAAAGATTTGCAGTTATTTGGGGAGTACTTTCGCAAATTAATTTCACAGATCACGAACGTTTAGAGAGAAAACCACATGAAACTTTCGCATTTGCAAAAGTATTTCTCAAAATATTTTAAACATACATTTCTGGGGGGTTTAACCCCCCCCCCAAAAAAAACAATATGGCTAGCATCCTCAGGACCTGACTAGGTAAACATAACAATCAGTGTTTACCTAGAGGGTCCCAATTTTAAACACCAGGCATTTTTCTGTGTCACTAGCTGAAAACAAGATGGCCACCTCATGAAAGTAAAAGGGTGATTTGCGACAGTAAAAATGGCCTGTCATGAAAGTTTTGTGATTTTTGCTAACTTTTCCCATTGACTATAATGGGAAATTTGTTTTTTTGAATAACTTTTGAACCATTTAATATTTTTTCACCAAATCTTTGAAAGGCACATTGGTGACCAAGACTGCATCTTCCCTGAAGATTTTGAACTGAACTGCCAAAGCACGCGGGTTGAGGGCACTAGCAAAGAAACGTGCAAAAAGTAAATTTTTGTGCTTTTTTTTGCCGTTCTGTAGCTCCGCAACTGTACATCCAACCACAACTAAACTTGCCAGATCTATGGTAACAGACCATGCATGCAACATTTCAAGCAAATCTGTTATATGGTGACAAAATTATTAAGGTGTACAATTTGAGCTTGCAGTAGTGGCTACTCAACCCTAACTATAGTGGCACTACCGTACCACGAATATATACTGTATATATATATATATATACACACACACACACAAACAGTATGTATGTATGTCTTTGGAGAGAGATATTATTTTTGTTTCAGGTGTTCATTCTGTGGATCCCTTGCTTCATGTTGAACTAGCACTGGGGTGAGGGTGTTCGGCATTTGTCTTAAAATATGTAAATTATGTTGTACATACTTTATTTTATCAATAAAATACATCCCTACTAACTTTCACATGGACAGCCAACAGAGATGGGCCAGAGCAGCCATTGTTTAAAGCAGTAGTGTGACAAAATTGAGCAAAACTGTGACTCTACCTTTTTTCACTATAACATATGCCAGGCATCTTCCAGTTTTATTTGGTGGTAATATTTTCTAGTTAGCAAATAAGATACATTAAAGGCACATCTTTATTACATTATTTTCTACCAACAAAGCAACGTTTCATCCAATAGGTACCACTTCTTCAGGCACGGTGGTAAATACTTGTATTCAGGCTATTTACATTTCTCAAGGAATGTATTCCTAGATACAGTGCTTGTTGCTTGCTCCAGAAGCTTCTGTCAGCAAAAAGTCAGATGCTTCTGTCAAGCTCCGAGTTACAGAATCACACAAACAAATACAATCCAGGTTTTATTACCTTAAAGGGAATACCAGGAGGGTTTCAAAGCGGGAGCAAACAAGAAGTGCTGTACCTAGGAATACATTCCTTGAGAAATTCATATAGCCTTAACACAAGTATTTACCATCTGCAGAAGTGGTACCTATAGCACAAAATGTTGCTTTGTTGGTGGAAGATCATGCAGTAAAAGAGACATTACAGAAGAAATGGAAGGGAAGGTATGCCTTTCTGCAGATGACACTAAAATCTACAATAGGACGGACGGCAATCTGAAGGGGATGGAAAGAATGTGTAGGGACCTTGGGAGACTCAAGGAGTGGTCAAGACATGGCAGTTGGCTAAAAGAATGCTAAATTATGCATCTAGGTCATAGGAACACAGGAGCTGAGTATAGAATGGAACAGTCACTAAGCAGGAAAAGAATCTTGGGGTTATAATATCTGATCATCTCAAAATGGCAGGACAGTGCAACAAAGCAGTGGAGAGGGCCAGTATGATGCTGAAATGCATAGGGAGATGAATCACTAGCAGGAGGATGGAAGTGGTGTCACCGTATGCCACTGCCTCTTGTGAGACCACACCCGGAGCACTGTGTCCAGTTCTGGAGTCCACACCTCAGAAAGGACATAGAAAGGGTGGAGGCAGTCCAGAGGTGCAGGGATTGCATCAAAAGCCCTAGGACGAGAGACTCAGGGATCTCAGCATGTGCACCCTGGAAGAGTGGAGAGTGAGAGGGGACATGATAGGGACCAACAAGTACATTATGGGGGTGAAAAGGGTACAGCAGGAGAATCTCTTTAAAATGAGAAAGTACACAAAGACCAGAGGGCATGTGATGAAGCTGGGGGGAGCTAGTTTAAGAAGGAAGTAAGGCAGTACTACTTGACTGAAAGAGTGGTGGGCACCTGGAAGAGACTGCCAGCGGAAGTGGTAGAGGTGAAAACAGTAAGGGGTTTCAAGCTTGCACAGACCAGACATAGGGGAATATTAGTAATTAGGCAGGAAGGAGGAAGGGTCACTGGAGACCAGTTAGGGTCTGCAGAGACAGACTAGGCAGGGACCATCTGGGCAGACTGGGTGGCTCAAGTGGTTCTTTTCTGAAGACAAACTCTGTGTTTCAAAAGATTGCGGGAATACACAGGAGTAGAGCCTTCGATGTATCTTTTTATTTATTATTTATTTACTATTTGAATTTTGGTAACTAGGTAAGTCCACTGAGAGTCTGAGACCATGCAGTCCCTTTTTCAGGGGTGACTGGTGGGAGGGTACATAGGACAAAATAGTGTACAACTGTAACCCCTTGTTACCCAGGGTTACTAGAATCCCAGTAAGACCTAGTGGTAGGCAGGGAAGGCAGCTTGTGAAACTCCAGTTAAACGGGTTTCACACTGTCTCACTCTGTTCTCAGTCTCAGCTGAGACTGAGAGATGACATCATCAATAGAACTGTCGCAGCTGCATAAGCCACATTGGAATCTGCAGCAGAGGGTGTTAGATAGAGCGTTGGGAGTTTTCAAAGTCAGTCTCCTGTGTGCTTTCAAACAGGAAGGGTCTGTTCCTGTTTACCTTCTGTAAGAGAAGGAGGTCAGAGTCCAGTTTTGTTTTCAGACAGGAAGGAGTAGTTCCAGTTTTGCCTTCAAGTGGTGGAGACCGCTGTTCGGGTCTCAGTGCCCCTCCCTCAGGGGGGGAGTAAAGCTCCCCATGTAGATTCCAGGGGCAATCCCCTAATTTCTGCAGAAGAAAGAAAGCTGCCTATTTCAGTTTCAGTCTGTGTTTGGAAAGTGGGAAGAGTTGTACTTCACCTGTGGGGCACCTGCAACAAAAGGCTGAGTGTTTGCTCTAATATGAGAGGGCAAAAAATGTGTTTCTTCAGCCTGGGATATGTGAAGAAATCTGGGATTTGAACTACTATTTGGGAGGCCTATAGTACTAGGACAAAGAAATGGAGTAGTGTCAAAATCTAGAGTGCTTTGTGAATTCAAGTAATATTGTAGAGGGGGTGCGACAGTTCATCCACCATTTAATCTACATTCAGAAGTTTCAGTTTTTCCAGAGAAATGGCCGGGTATAGGCTGTGGGAGCTGGAGGTGGGAACACCTCCCATCTTTAGTAACCAGGTCTATCTCTACAGATTTCTGCTGTGATTGCTACTTGCCTCATGCGCTTGGCCAGTAATGAGGGAAGTACCCAGACGTGGATCACAAATGGGAAAATCTCTCTAGGGGTCGCAAACTCTAAGTGGTGTGGGGAGCCACAACAAGGGTAAAGAAAATTCTCTTTGTGAGATGGGAGTCAAAAGAAGTAAGAAGAAAATCTCTCTAGGGATCGCAGACTCTAAGTGGTGTGGGGAGCCACAACAAGTAAAATGGGTTCATTCTTCCAATGGACCGACATTCAAGTGACCGGCAGGGGAGCCGGGCCAGTCAGACTGTGTACCCAAAGCGCGTGCAAGTCTGGGCTGGTGCCTGGTGGGTTCAAAGCCTGAAAACAGTAGAAATGGTTAATTCTTCCAGTGGACGCCTTGTAGTCTCTAATCTGCATTATCAATGGCAGAGCTCCATAAGGGAGTCCATCTATGCTTTGTTGTGTTCAGCTAGTTGTGAATAAAAGCCACACTGTAAAATCCCATTCCTAGTTCTGGACATTACAGTTATTACTTCCTGTGTTCGGTTACTTGGGTGCCCTGTGCAGAAATGGCAAACCCTAGGTCCCCTTGTGCCAGATAACCTCATCCTCCCAGACCCAGGTCCCCACCAGGTAGTGCTGCCAGAGCCAACAGCATGCCACCTGTCGTTTTTGCAAAAAGGCAGGGGTGGGGGTTACACAACAAATATATAAGCACAGAACTATACAAAAACAAAATTAACATAAAAAATAACACATGGTTGTGCAATTAACAGGGCTAAAATACATATAGAGAGTCACAGTACAATATATTATATACAGCAGTGTCCCCACAGCCATTCAATTACAGTAGAAACATTGTGGAGGTTAAGAGAATTATGCTTTGGTGTTATAGGAGGACCAGGATAAGAGCAGGAGCCTTTTTGCTTGCTGGGACTGCCTTTAAGGACTCCTCTGAATTACAAATGGATTAGGCCCTATCAGGGCAGAGTGCATCCTGGAACTTTTTCTGTTTTGTATTTAAAATGTTCTAGTTACACAAAAATTTAGTATTTTATAAATGTTTTTATTTCGATTTTTCTCAAGAAAAAGATGGTCACCACATTTGGCTTAGAAATAGCACTGCAGACCTGGCTCGAGAAAATGAAATAAACTCATGGTGCATAGCATATGAGATGCCTAGACAAGTAGATTTGACAGGTATGCTAATATTTTTCATTAATTGTTGGTAAATGTAGATTTTGGGGAAAACATTTTTCATTGCACTGCTGCTTTAATGCCTCATCTGAAGAATAGCACCTCCACAGTGCAGCACACCCTAATGCTGCACTGCATTGTTAGTACTGGGTATTAGCCCAAGTTCCTGGCATGGGGCTAGAACCCATGCCCTTCTAATCTTACAGTCCCAATGGTGGGTGTACAAGATGCAGAACCATGTACACTGGGTTATGCATTTGCCTTTAGATGCTTTTTTTTTTTTTTTTACTTTGGTGACTCTGTCCTATTACTCTGTCCTGTTGATGTTCCACATTATTATATAACTTATTTCTGTGCAATCAGCCTCTCTTCTCCCAAGCTCAAGGCAGTATACTAGAAAGCACCTGAAGGGTTAACATGTTCCTTAATAGTTATTTTTCCTCTTGGGCCCCAGCTGGAGACAAACCACCCTGTGTTTGTACACGCATGCCTTCTAGTTCACCATTTGGGCCAGAGAATACATATTCACTGCTCTGCCCTTCCCCCTTTTTTATATATAAAGAGGAATCTAGCTGGGCCTGGTGGCTGAAGGTCATCAGCTGTCAGCCAGAGTGAGGATTTTGGTGCCTTGTCGATAACACCAGAAGGGAGGGAAGCCCTGGTTCTCTTTGTGCCTCTGAGTTCGGGGAGAGTTCCTTCACCAGCTGCCAGAAGGAGGATCCCATAACCTTGCCTGATGGGGAGGCATAGCAGCAGATCGCACCTGAGAGGCATCAAAGAGTAGTGGTAAGTTTTTATCAAAGGAGGTCACCAAGGTCTTTGCCGATCCATTCCCAATTCTAGTAGAGGAAGCATAGGAGTCCATCTCCATGGGACACGCGTATCCTTGGTAACAATAGACCTGAAGTGCACCTCTAAGGGTCATGCAGTTTGTTAATGTATTGAATAATCACTAGGGCAGGTGTGCCTGGTAAGAGTTGGAGCCAGCCAAGTCCCACTTAGGTTGGGTCAGGCAAAGGAGGCTGTTGCGAAGGTCAGTAGAAAAAAGGCTGTGTGACACAGGTGAGGTAAGGACTGGATCAACTGGTGCTAAAGTATTGGGAACCATAGGTTGGTCCCAAGTTCCACTAAGAGTACTGTACCCACAAACCCAGATTCACTGATAAACCTGACCCTTGTTGAGCTGACAGAAAATCTAGAGGGGGGCGTGATTTACCGAGCAAGAAGCAAAATTCTCATTCTGCCCTATCACTTTCAAGCAAGTGGAAGATCTTCTACTGGGCCTTGATACCAGACAAAGCACGGGGGCTGATCAGCTTGATCCATTCTTCTTAAAACTAGGTTATCATGTTCTGACTGTGCCCATCACTCATCTCTTCAACATGTCACTTGCTCAAGGTGCTCTCCCATCAGTGTGGAAAATAGCACATGTAATCCCGCTATTTATGTCAGGTGATCTGAGTGACCTTAATAACTACAGGCCTATATCTCTCTCCTTCCCATCCTGTTTAAATTACTCAGAAAAATAGTTAATTCACAATTAAGAAATCACTTAGAATCATTTAACATGCTTAACCCCATACAGTCCGGATTTAGACCGAATTACAGCATGGTAACTGCACTTGCCAAGGTGACCAACAACTGGCAAATAGCACTCGACTCTAAAAACCATGTGGGTGCCTTATTCCTTAACCTGAGTAAGACATTTGACACTGTGGATCATGATCTACTACTGCTCATACTATGTAACATTGGTCTCGATTCCATTGCATCGTGATGGTTCTCTTGTTACCTTATAGGTCGGTAGCAGCATGTCAAGGTGGAAGGAGATCTTTCCCCTCTGACCTCTCCCCTCTGAAAACTCTTCAGAGAGGTGTACCACAAGGGTCTATATTAGGTCTGTTACTATTTTCCTCCCTCTCCTGGACTATGCCGACTTTCTTTAGTCATGGATCCAGCACTGCATTAACAGAGCTCGACACCCTGTAAGATGGAATGCTAAGATTTATTACTGGAGCACCGTACTCTACTCATCATTGCTTCCTCTATTCCCAGCTTGGTTGGAAGCCACTTAAATTGAGAAGACTGAAAAACGAAGCTACTTGGACCTATAGAGCACTTACTAACAAGCTCCCCCAATACATTTCCAATTGCTTGCTAACTAGTACCCCTGGAAGTTACTCCCTGAAAAGTCACTCCTACATCTCTCTCGATACCCCTAGAGTCAGAATGCACTTTGGAAGATCTTCTATGAGCCATACCCTTCCTGTCCTTTGGAATAATCTCCAAAAAACCCTGAAACGATCACATTTTGTTAAAATGGCCCCCTTTAAAACTCTGCTCACATATTCTATTAAAGATACTTGCAACTGCTTTCCTTAACCACGTTCATATCTGGAGCTTTGTATGCTTGCACTCTATCCCAGCTCTCATCTAGTATGACTTGTTGCTGTTACCTCCTCCTCTTCCCTGCCATCAACCTCTTCCATCTACCCCCCCCCCATGCTCTTGCTGACCTGCTTCTGCCTCTCAACTTAATAGTAATCTTATTTCTTGTTTAGGTGTACTGTATGTCGTTGTTATATTATGCTCTGTGAATTTTATATGATTCTATCCTGTGCTGTAACGCACTGCTGACTTGTGTTCTTCTTCACCCAGGTCCACCTTGCAAATGAGTTCTCTCAAAGATGATCTGCCTGGTAAAATAAAGATTGATTGATTGATTAATTGAAGAGTGACTCCAGCTGGTACTGCATTACAGTGCAGGTTTCAAATCCAGGGTAGTGTCTCACCCTGCCTGGGGAGAAAGCCTCCATGTGTAGTCCTGTGGGATAACATTTTCCTCTCCATAAGGCATGAACTGACAGAATTTAGAAACATAATGCATTCTATGCTTGTAAAATTAATCGTGAATGCAGCCATAACTATTCTGTACAGATAGGAGAATTACATCAAGTTTGCCATCCCCATATGAACTTTAGAAGGAATAGGCCTTAAAGGAAACTAGCCCTCTAGAGGGCCCATAACACTGGTAAAAGTTTTTAATAAACCACCAACATGCTTGCTGCAGCTCCAAGTATTAACCTTCTGCGTTGTGTGTGGTCTCTTCATTTCTTGGTGCCCCTGTGGTTTCTGCTGCCCTGGTTCCCATTTCCAAGGACCGTGGTGGTCAAGAGAAGTGCAGGTTTTTTGATGTAAGCGGGCTTCCTGTCGATGAGAAGTAACATTGGTGCCCTAGAGACAGGAGGTCCTAGCCTTATATCTGTATTGCAAAAACATCTGATGAGCCATAGCTGACCTCACAATTTCTGAGTGTGACAACAGGGAATCTTGCTGCAGAAAGTGCTTTAATCTCACACATAAATAAACTATGAGGTCATTGGCTTTTTATACCAGCTGCATAGAGAAGATGACAGTACGTGTTTCAGACACTGGTTGGCACAACAGAAAATCCTCATTGGCTTTTTTAATACCAACTGCATAGAGAAGATGGCAATACATGTTTTAAACCCTGGCTAGCACAACTCAAATGTAAAAACTATACTCACCAGTAAGAAACACTGTATGTAGATTTTGTCAGCAGAAAAAGACTCAGAGGTCCATGCAATCATCCCATGACCCTGCCAAGCTCCATGCTAAGCCAAATGCCAAACAGGATTTAGAGATCTGATGGTCCTAGTGACTGATTTTCACCCCTTCCCCAATTATCCTTCCCCATCCTGCCTGTTGGTCCCTTGATCCCCTTACATCTGTCCCACCCAAGTTTAAACAGCATCACAGTCTTGGCTTCAACCACCTTTCTAGGCAGTCTATTCCATTTATCCACTACCTGCTCCATCAAGAACTTCCTTCCATCCCTTCTAAATATCCCCCCACCAGTCTCTGCCCTTGTCCTCTACTTGCTGTATGCTTATTCCTCATGAACAAGTTCTACTAATCCGCCCTGTTGATTCCTCACAAGAACTTGTACATCTCAGTCATATCCCCTCTTCCCTGCTGGCCTCCAGTGCATACATGTTAAGGTCTGCCAACCTTTTCTTATATGACATTACCTTCTGCCCATGGAAAAAAGCAGGGAGACATAAACTACCACACACACACACACACACACACACACACACACACACACACACACAAACTGAAGCAGTCAATAGAGAGAATCCTAAGGGAGAGAAATGCCCAAGAGTACCTGGGACAAAAACTGACCCTTGGGCCATCCCAGCTTACAGGGCAGTTTTTTCAGGGACTTCTAGTTATCTGCCGCCACCTGATTATATTCAGGAAACCACTGTTGCCTGCTCAGAGTCAAGAAGGTCAACACAATAATTATTGGTAGAGTGCACTTCAGGGACAGACTGCATACAGGGTCCAGCAGAAGTAATAAAAATTACCTTGTCAAAAATGAGGCAGTCACTGGTTCTATCAAAAATAGGTTCTTTAGGCTGGCCCAGTGGCACTGAGGGTTGAGGCACTGGACACCATACCTCGCACCATGCCAGCGACCCGAGTTTGGGATTGAGCTTGGGTTGCCATGGGTCAGCTGGGGGGGGGGATGCAGAGTTGGATCAAGCTGCCAACAGGCAGCTTTCCTCTCCTTGGGAGTGATGTAGAGTCTCCCTGGCTCTTAGCTGCCACCAAGTGGAGGCTCGGTGGTAGCGCCAAGCCCAGTGGGAAACTCAGTGTTAGGCCAGGTGGGGGGAAGGGGCCAGTAACGGAGCCACAGAGTGTGTACTCACCTCCACAGGGATGAATGACCATGTTCTGGGGTCTCAGATATAGGTGGGGAGAACAACTAGAAAATGCTATGTCTCCCCATTGCTGAAGCAGGCAGGTGGCAGCAATGGGGAGCGAACAGTTTTGTCAAAAAAAGCAATTTTTTACTGAAAGATACTACAGGTATTTATGAACAGGATATATTTACAGCAAGATAAAAGGTTTACACGTTTACTAAGACTATAAAATAAAGTAGGTTAAACAGATAGTTGATGGTTAGAAAAATCTGAACTTTAGCTTCACCTAGAGACTCTTTACCTGTTACTAGCTACAGAAGAATTCACCCTAAGCTGCGCTTCCTTACCAAACTAGCTCCAAGCAGGGCCCCCTTCTTCAAATGTCAAATGTCCAAGAGAGAGAGAGAGAGCTGTGTACCCCAGCTACCCAATGTGTGTGCTCTGAGCTCTGGGGGAGTGACATCTCCCTTGAGCGGCAGTTCCCCCAGTATCTCCATCCATGTGAGTGCCTGTGTGTGTGTGTGTGTGTGTGTGTGTTATGAGAGACCTCATCTACTTTAGCCATTGCATGCTATCTTTAGAAGTTTTATGACATGCACCTTGTCAATTGCCTGACATGAGAACATATCCCAGAAAGGACTCCCCATTGGGATTATGGCTTAATTGCCTCCTCCCTGCTCAACCTGTTAGTGATTACTGCTAACCTTCCCATGAGAATGTCAGCACCTCCACAGTGAGTGACCAGCTGTCCTTAGCTGTCTGTACATGTAACCTGGCAGCCATATTGTCCATATAAAACAGAACTTGTAGCAGCAGAATATTTCAATTAACAGAAAAGGAATAAATGCATCTGGGCACATATCCTGTCATAGTACCTAATAAAAAAACAAACAAAATGGTGGAAATGAAGGGAGATGGGAATGAGAACAGAAGGGAAAAGGAGAGAGGGCAAAAGGGAAACTGGGGTGGGGGGGGCTGGCAGGCAGGGTGGTAGCAGAATATGGAAGGTCATGTGTGCAAATGCTCAAAGTCTGGGAAATACAATCCTGGACCATGAGGCCATTATGGCAGAGGCTGACCTGGATATTCTGGCCACTACCAAATCATGGTGCAATAAGAACCATGACTGTGATATAGCCATACCAGGCTATACTCTATTCAGGAAAGACATGTGGGTAAGAAAGAGGGAGGGGTGGCTCTTTACATGAGGGCTAAAATCAACAAAGATACAGGGAATTCAGGGGGAGGAGTGTAGGTACTGTGGGTCACCCTAGAGAAGGGGAACGGAGCCACTATTCACACTAGCATGATCCACAGACCTCCAGCACAGGGAAGGGGAGTTGGATAAGGTTCTGGTGGAGACCGTCCAAAAGACTGCAAACAAGCAGGAGGTGCTAATGGTGGGAGACTTCAATCTGCCAGATGTAGACTGGAGCATCCCAGCTGTAGCTTCAGCTAGGATCAGGGAAATTCTGGAGTCCCTGCAGGGGGAATTCCTGAGGCAACTAGTTAGGGAGCCCACTCATGAGCGGACAGTACTGGACCTTGTACTCACTAATGGGGACAGTGTTGCAGACATCACAGTGGGTGGCCACCTGGGGACAAACAATTACTGAATGTTGTGTTTCAGTATAAGTACTGTGGCAGAATCAAACCACACGACGGCGAGGGTCCTGGACTTCAGGAAAGTCAATATTAAAAAGATGGGGGAATGCCTAAGGGATGCCCTGACTGGGGAGTAGGACTTGGGTGCAGTGGAGGAACAGTGGGTGAAACTAAAAGGGGCAATTGTGAAGGCAACTAACCTCTGTGTCAGGCAAGTAAGCAAAAGCAAGAGGAAAAAGAGACCACAACGGTTCTCAAAAAAGGTGGCTGGGATGGTTAGAGCAAAAAAGTTAGCATTCAGGGGGTATAAGGGGATAGAGAGAGAAGAGGACAGGGAGGTGTATCACGAGAAACAGAGGGAGGCAGGGAAAGCAATTAGGAGTGCAAAGTTACAAACAGAAGAGAAAAACAGCCCTGGCAGTAATAAAGGGAACAAGACTTTCTTCAGGTATACAAGTGAAAAGAGAAAGACATGGGGTAGGATTGTAAGGCTAAGAAGGGAAGGGCAGGACTGTGTGGAGGGAGACCAGGAAAAAGCAAACATCCTCAATAAATACTTTTGTTCAGTTTTCACAGAGGAAGGGAAGGTGATGGACCACAGAAAAGTGACAAGAGGTGGAGCATATAATGGAGGATGGTGGACAACAGTACATTTACAGAGGAGAGGGTCCTGAAGGAACTTGCAAATCTGAAAGTGGACAAGGCAATGGGACCAGACAGGGTGCATCCAAGGATATTAAGGGAGCTCAGAGAAGTGCTGGCTGCAGCTGGCTATTCAACCACTCACTGGAGACAGGAGTGGTTCCAGGGGACTGGAGGAGGGCAGATGTACTCCCAATTCACAAAAGCGGGAGCAGGGAGGAGGCTGGCAACTACAGGCCAGTCAGCCTGATTTGGGTGGTGGGGAAGATAATGGAATCACTACTGAAGGAGAGAATTGTGGAATATCTGGAATCCAGTAGTTTACAAGATCCAAGGCAGCATGGATTCATAGGAGGGAGATCATGTCGAACAATTCTGATAGATTTCTTTGACCGGGTGACCAGGGAATTAGATTAAGGTGGAGATGTGGATGTGGCCTACCTAGATTTCAGTAAGGTCTTCGACACCATTCCACACAGGAGACTCGTAAACAAGCTTAGCACCTGGGAATAGGTCAAAAAGTGGTAAACTAGGTAAGGAATTGGTTAGGGAATAGGCAACAGAGTGTTGTGATAAATGGAGTTCACTCTGAGGAAGGAAGGGGGGGTGACCAGTGGGGTGCCACAAGGATCAGTACTGGGCCCAGTCCTCATTAATGTCTTTATTAGCAACATTTCAGAGGGGCTAGAAGGGAAAGTACGCTTTTTTGCAGATTACACTAAAATCTGCAATTGGATGGACACTCCGTGAGAGGGGGTATGGAAAGAATGAATAGTGATCTAGGAAAGCTAGAGGAGTGATCAAGGGTGTGGCAGCTAAGTTTCAATGCAAAAAAATTCTAAATCATGCACTTAGGGCACAGAAACTCAGGGGTGGAGTACAAAATGGGGCAAGTGGTATTGACGACCACCAAACAGGAAAGAGGCCTGGGATAATCATATCTGATTATCTAAAAGTGGCCAGGCAGTGTGATAAGGCAGTGGGGAGGGCTAGTTGGATGCTAGGGTGCATAGGGAGGGGTATCATCAGCAGAAGGAGGGAGGGGGTGTTACTGCTGTATAAATCACTGGTGAGACCTCACCTAGAGTACCGTATCCAGTTCTGGAGACCACATTTCTGAAAGGACATAGACAGAGTAGAGGCGGTCCAGAGGAGGGCAACTAAAATGGTGCAGGGTCTGCATCAAAAGCCCTATGAGGAGAGACTAAAATAAGTCAATATGTACACCCTGACAGAAAGGAGGGAGAGGGGGGTATGATAGAAACTTTCAAGTACCTCAAGGGTATAAATAAAGTTCAAGAGGGAAGCATTTTTCAGGAAAAAAGATGCTCAAGAACAAGACACCATGCTATGAAGCTGGAGGCAGGAGTAGACTTGGGAGATGTGAGGAAGTACTTCTTCAAGAAAGAGTGGTGGATGCCTGGAACAGTTTCCAGCAGAGGTGATGGGGGCCAAAACTGCAATGGAATTTAAGAATGCATGGGATAGGCATAAGGGAACCTTAGCGGTAAGGAAAGGGAGAGTGGGTAAAGCCGGAGATCAAGTCGGATCTTTGGTGTTACAGTAGGCAGGGAAAATGGACAGACTAGGTGGACAAAGTGGTCCTTATCTGCCATCAAATTCCATGTTCCTATGTTTGTATCATCTTCATGTCGCTTGTTTTTATTGTCACTATGTGATCCCTGTTTTTTTGAGGTATAGATTCCAAAGCTGTGCACAGTACTCTAAGTACAGCCTTACCAGAGACCTGTACAGGGGCAGTAAATTGTAATGGCTAAATAAATTAAATTTAAAAACATATACTGAAATAGATATTCACTCTTCATGAGGCTTGCCCGAGCTTGCTTATAATACAGGGGAATCTGGGTGCCAGCTGGGCTGAACAGAGGTTTGAATGGTCTCAGTACATGTGTAGTACAACCAGAAGGACTGCCTCATTTGCAGTGCATGGCTGGTAGGCCACAGCTCCTTTTCGTCTTACCCCACTACTTCTCTACCCTCCCCAATCCACCCCCAATGTACAGTGGGGCACTAGCATCTGACACAGCAGCAGCTGATGTCCAATCCAGAAAGAATTCAGGAGTTCCTGGTTCCATGAATTACAAATAAATCAATGACTCAACTTAGTGCCTAGCAAGGTGTCATCAGTAGTTGATGGCTAATCTGCCCCTATTCTTAAAAATATATATAATTGGTCAGAACATCATCTGCACTGGTCGCAGTTGGCAAAAAAATCTAAACAAGCCCACCAGTAATTTTAGTCAGTACTGGCAAATCCCATTCTAGGTTTTAACATTCCATTGCAGTGGGCTCTTAACAGTTTTTGCATAAAAGTACATTTCTGAGGTTGAAAAAGGTATTTCATAACCGGCCTGGTGACGCTGAGGGTTGAGGTGCTGGACGCCATACCTCACCCCATGCTGGTGACCCAGGTTCAGGAACAGACCCGGCTCACCAGGGGTCAGCAGCGGTGGAGAGGGATTGAGCGTCCGTGGACTGCTCTCCCTCTCCTGGGGAGGGGGGTCACCAGCTGTCAGCATGCTAGTGACCTCTGGCTGAGGCTGGGGGTGGTGCACTGGCACTGCTCAGAAGGGAGTGAACTTGGGGCATGGCACCAGGAGCGAGCACGTGCAGACACGTGCGTGCTCCCTCCACTGGCATCATTACACACCCCAGTTCACGCCAGCCCAGGAACAGGGAAAAATGGCACCAGTCATGATGGCTTGAAGGCCATTCAGAGGGATGCCCAGCTCCGAGGGCTCACAGCAGTTACTGGATCCTGTGTTGGTGGAGACAAGGGGGGCCCCTCTGCTGCCCCGCCACAGAGGGAAGCCACAGGGGTATACAGTGAAGCCCAACTAGGAGCAAGGGTGATCTGGACGGTGGCAGGAGAAGGTGGATGTCTGGACATGGATGGCAGACTGGAGGCCAAAGGTGAGAAAAGTGACTAACAAAAAACCAAAAAAAAGGTATTTCATACACTACTGTTATTTTATTGCTCATGCAATATTGTAGAGATGACAAGTAGATTTTTTTTTTGGTGCAGTGTGAGCCACTGCTAAGCAATTTAGATCACAAATTGTATTGAGAAAGAAATTGTGACCCACTAGGATTTGAACCCAAGCTCCCAGAATACCATCCTGGTGCTCTAACCATTGAGCCATGGGCTCACAAGGTTGGCCTGACTCTTCCTGGACACACTTCCTTTCTTAGGTATTGCAAATCCTGCAACTAGGAAAAACTTGCATGATGATTAGATGTTTTTTGGTGTAGTATTAGCCACTGCTAAGCAATTTAAATCATGCATTGTAGTGAGAACGAAATAAAGTTACCTACTGGGAACCGAACCCAGGCTCCTGGAATACCATCCTAGTGCTCTGGCCACAAGCTCACATGGTTGGGGCTGGGGTTCCTGGACACACTTCCTTTCTCTGGTATTGCATATCCTGCAGCTGGAAAGTCAAGATGACAATTAGATTATTTTGGGTGCAGTATTAGCCACTGATAAGTAATTTAAATCATGAATTGTAGTGAGAAAGAAATAATGTGACCTCCTGGGAATTGAACCCAAGCCCCCCCCAAATACTGTCCTGGAGTTCTGACTACAGACTCACATGGTTGGAGCTGGGGTTCCTGCACACACTTCCTTTCTCTGGTATTGCATATCCTACAACAAGGAATACACAGTATGACAATTAGATGATTTTGGGTGCAGTATTAGCCACCGTTAAGTAATTTAAATCATGAATTGTAGTGAGAAAGAAATGATGTGACCTCCTGGGAATTGAACCTAGGCTCCCGGACACTAGGTCCAACCATGTGAGCCAGTAGCTTAGCGGTTAGAGCACTGGAACTGTATTCTGGAGGTCTGGGTTCAATTCCCTACCAGTCACATTATTTCTTTCTCACTACACTTTGTGACAATACTGTAAAATAATTGTGAAGTGGAACTTCCTGTGGGAAGGGTAAAAAATGCCTCAGGCTAAAGAACTCAGACATACATCATGTCTGTATTAAGCATAAAAAGATCAAATGTAATATTTTTCTTTCAACACAGACAACTGTTGGGAGACTTTCCATTCAGACATCCTTGAAAACTGCCTCCAGCATTTGCCAATTACAACTGACAAATACCATTTGGTACTGAGTGATGTAACTGAAAAAAACACAGAGTGGGGAAAGCAGCAAATGATAAAAAGTTTTTTTTTTTTCTGCTGCCTGTTGCTGTACACGTGCATATGTACAAGGCACAGCATCTGCTTTCTGTCTTGGCTGAAGTGCAAGGAATGGCAAGTGCTCAGCTGAAGTCTGATTTATATTTAAAAAAAAAGGAAGGAAAATCTATGTTTCTTGTCTATGACATCATCTGTAAACAAGGGAAATGATGGCATTTGTTCTGCAGAAAATCACAAAATACTACATTCTTCCTTACAACTCAGAGGAATACTGCACCAGATGCCTTCTGTTTGAGCCCTAAGGAAGACTTTGAACAAGCCTAGGCTTAAGTGAATCATAATCTTGGAACCCCAACATTAAAAAAAACCAAAAAAAACACAACAACTGGGTTTAATGGTCTCAGTCTAGTGTTAATTGTTTTTGTTTTACTATTTATTCAACCAGGTTAGCCCAGCTGAGTTTCAACATCTCATTTCCAGTAGGGTCCTGTTTTTACCCATTTTCGCAGCTAGGCTGACTGAAGCACTGGGAGGTTAAGTGACTTGTCAAAGGTCATACAGTGAGTATTTGGATCTAACAGGGTTTGAGTCTGCAATCTCCTGGTTCCCAAGCCAGTGCTCCAACCACTAGCCCACACTGCCTCCATAAATCCCACAGCACATGCCCTGACATGCATTATTGCTTAAATAACACATACAGTAGAATAAATTTTCTATTGCTAAAGATCATTAAAGGAGGATCTATAGGGCTACGCCATATATTGTAAGTGTAAGATTGTATGCCCTCTGTGAGGGCTCTTTCAAAATGACTATATCATTGTGAATTTATTCATTATTCATTTAATTAGTTTGTCAGTCAGTTAATTCAAAGGTTTTGCCAGTAAAGACATACTGAGCTGGTAACAGCTCGTTTCTAGATAGAAGAGGGAGGAGGAAGTACAGTTCAAAACAGAAAATAATACAAGCTGCAATAAGGAGGCAGTATAGTGCAGTGGTTTAAGGCTCTGAGCTGCAAACCTGGAAACCTGAGTTTGAATCCCACAGCCCCCACTTGCATACTTTGTGACCCTGAGCAAGTCACTTACCTTCCTTGTGTTCCTAGGTCGCACCTGTAAACAAGCTTCAGCATAGTGTGTCTCTCCTGGTAAAAAAAAAAAATATAGATTAAATAAAGCATACAGCAGTATAGATAAAGGTACAATTACATCACGGCAAAGAACAGTTCCAATACAACAGTAATAATAGTTACTAATTTGAAGCCTAGCAGACAGTCACAGGGTTGGCCATAGAGCTGCATTTACTGCATGTGTGGGGGGTTGAAGGAGTAAATTGAGAAGTCATAAACAAGGGTTTTCATAGAAGCCTGATAGCAGAAAACGACCATAACGGCCCATCTAGTCTTCCCTTTGATTCCCCCTACACCCCCCCTTCCCTGCAGAATACAGTGAGGTGGTGGAGCAATTAGCAGGAGGAAGAGAAGAACAGAGTGTAGGGACTCTGAACAAGCAAGCAACTTGACCTGCAGAGGATTTTACAGGAGGGAGATAGAGCGAGAGTCAGAGTTGTGGAGAAGGTACATAGTGGCAGAGGGACAAGCGAGGAGGGAGCTAAGGTATGGTGGGGGGAACCACACCCGAATCTGGAGATAAAGGAAGCATATAGAGGCACCTGGCATCAAGGGAAGGGAGAGGATGCATCTTTCTGATGATTTTTCTGTGAGCAGGAAGCAGGATAAATGCATAGTTCCTGTACAGAGCACTGAGTTTAGAGTGAAGCTTCTGGTGGAAAGCATCCACATTTGGAGAGGAATCGAGGTGATGGTCCATCCAAACCCCAAGGTATTAAAAAGAGGAGACATTCTCAATTAATGCTACATCAAGGGTATAGAAGAAGGGGAAATGAGATAGTCTGGCCAGCATCTGCCTGGTGCCAAGGATCACAGACAATGTTTTCTTGGCATTGAGGGACAATTGATTATCCCAAAACTAATGTGGAATATTGCAGAAGTCTGAATAGACTTGGGTAACCATGTCTGGGACAGTGGAGCAAGAGGTGAATAGCATAGTATCATCTGCATACAGGTAGATAACCACAGCGATACAGGTATTAGGGAGGTTATTCGAGAAGATGGAGAAAAGGATCAGGCCAAGGACGGAGCCTTAGGGGACACCTGAGCAGATAGGGAGATGGGAAGAGGGTGTGTCCAGTGCAGGCAGCTTTAGAACACCCCTCGAAGTAAGACTGGACCCAGCTGAGTAGGCAGAGAGCCCTGCCTTTTTAAGCTTGTCTAGGGCTTAAGTTGACAAAGACTGCAGAGGAAGCCCCTGGTCCATTCAGGTAAGGACGGAGTCACCGAGCTGCAGAAGGGAGGGGGAGGGGGAGGTGGAGGTGGAGCGAGACTTCAGAAAGCCAGACTGGAAAAGTATGAAGAAGGAGGAGGAGTATTCAAGGACGTGAGAGATCAGAGAGGAGTAGTTGTTCTTGGAGCTTTGACTGGGCAGGAAGAAGAGAGAGAGGGAAATAGTCCCCAGGAGAGGAGGGGTCACCCCTTTGGGAAAAGGGATGACTGCTGCTGCTTCCAGAAGTCCAAGACAAAGGTCAGGGAGAATGAGACTAATTGCAGATGTGATAGGAACAGTAATAGCATGAGTACTTAGGTGCAGTAGTTTGGGGTCAAGACCATCAGGACTTAGACCCTTGAGAGGATTTAGAGCTACTGTGCTCTGCTAACCATGTTTAACAATATATATGTTTGGGTGTGGCATCTGAAAATGACACCACTGCAAACAGACAATGCATAACACTACAAAAACTGACAGACTCATTTTTGCCATGGGAATTCATTCTTTTTTGAATGCAGGGCCCTAAAGCTATTAGTTATGTTCCAATCTGCAACAGTTATACTGATCAAATGGGGGCATATATTTGGTGATCATTGACTCAAGGGGTGCCCACAGAAAATAAACTGCAGAATTCAGATAATTTTGTTTATGATTTCTTGATTTAAGAATAGCCAGACTGAGATACATAGCATCTCACTGACAGCAGGATCTACATAACTTTACAGCTGAGAGATGTCAAGTGATTTCCTCAAGGTCACGCAATGAGCTAGTAAATGTGGTAGGATCATAGTAGCTGTTTTTGCAAATTCTAATGCAGTCCCACAGAGGCATCTAGTGGCAAGAAATATTTATAAAGGCTGTTTGTTTAATTATTTATTTAGTTCAAAAGTTTTACCAGGAAGGACATAGTGGGCTGGTAACAGCTCATTTCCAGATGTGCCTGGTGGGGGGTCGGAGGGGGAAGAGGGAATATACGTTATAAAAAAATGCAAGAGTAGTAAAAAATACAGTAAGGTGCAATCAATCAATCAATCAATCAAAATCTTTATTTAATCAGATCAGATGCAAATGTAGTAAATGATATTACAGTTGAACAGTCACGATATACAGGCAGGTAGACCAAAAGTAAAATGAGGTACAAGTGCTATACCTAGCCAGATGTGGACACATGATTAAAAGTAGATGAATGTCATGCAGACTGGGGGCCTAGGGTGGACAACTGCTCTGAACCTTATTGCTCCAAGCCTATGAAGGGGGGCACCCAGCAAAACAGATAAGTAGATGCTAAGGTCAGGGCCAGGTACAGTCACAGGAGAGGGTAATGAAGTCCCATAGAAGAGACTTCAGGGAGGAGAAAAAAGAGGCAGATTGGATAGACAAGGGCAGAGATGACCAGAGCTTGGTAAAACAATACAAGAAGATGACTTGGGCCAAAGCAGTTTTCCTGAAGAGGAGGGAAAGGGACTGGGACACCGTGTTCTGGAGAGGGTAGGAGGAGGGAGGGGGAAGAGAAGAGGTTGGAAAAGTATGGAGGAAGAGAGCCAAGACAGAATTTGGAGGTGAAGGAGGCACAGTGGGTGAGGTGCCCAGCATCAGTAACAATGAAAAGCTTGCCAAAATAAACAAAAGAGGATGCCTGGAACCAGAAAATGAAAATACTGATGATACTGATTGGTGCACAATAGAAAACACACAAGGGAGTAGGTGGGGCAGAAAGGTACGAGTCCCAGTATATACACACACAGAGACAGATTTGAGGTGTTAAATGAAGCAACCACACTATGGACAAGTCCATATTCTGTTGTTGAACTCACTGGGTTAGCTATCTCCCCCCCCCCCCACAATCAGTAATAATGAAGAACAAAGGGTGGTCCAAAAAGTCATATTAGCAGGTACAATTATCCGCTATATGGACTCCACAATATTTAAGAAAAATAAGCAGAACACAATGGTCACAGGCTTTCTGGGGGCCAAAATAAGTGATTAAACATTAACAAAAATTAATTGACAATATTTTACAGAATTCAAGAAATAAGCCAACAATCATAATTCACATGGGAACAAACCATGTTGGGAAAATGTCTGATGCAGAAATCAAAAAAAGTCTTTAATACCCTAGGTGGAAAAGTGAAAGCAGAAGGAGTGCAAACAGCGTTCTTAAAGATTCTGCCTATCCCAAGTGTGTCCACTCCTAGACAGAGGCAAATTGGACACATTAATATTTGGCTGAGGGAGTGTTGTCGTAAAGAAAAGTTTGAGTTTTTAGGAACTGGAGTACCTTTATTGGCAAATATGCTCCATCTACACAAAAATGGTGTAAGACTCCATGGAAACAGAATACTGAAAGCAACCACAGAAAATATAAACTGAAGTGCTCTGAGGCAAAAGGAAACAAATATCTATAAGAAATAACTGTTACTTCAGACACTGATGGAGAAGGAGTTAGGAGGGCTGTGTCGAGGAAATGTGACCAGATTCATGTATTTCTTTTCTTTCTGTTAGTTTAAATATTCTTGAGTTACAAGTTCTGTTTGGGATGGACACCCAAAATGGTTACCAGGTCACATGTTCAGGCAGCACTCAGGAGAAAATACTGGCCAACTGCTAAGTACTAAGTTTCCCACAAGGTCATCTAGTTTCAGACCCTGGCAGATTTACGAGTGCTATTCCCAACACCTGAGACATCCTGTAAAATAAGGTTGTAAAAGCTGGAAGAAGGTGTCATAGGTGAGAAAGATCCCGGTTGGCCTGGATGATGTCATACACACACAGACACACACACACCTTTGTGGGGAACTGTAACTCAAGGGAGAGGTCACTCCCCCACAGCCCTGAGCTCATAAAACTGAGGCGCTTGACGCTCTCTCTCTCTCTCTCTCTCTCTCTCTCTTTCTTATATCTTTTGCACTGGGTGAAGAAGATGCAAGCCCTGCTAAGAGAGCTAGCCTAGCCGGCCCAGTGACACTGAGGGCTGAGGTGCCAGATGCCACACCTCGCACTATGCCAGCGTCCCAGGCTCAGAAGCGAGCTCAGGCTGCCAGGGGTCAGCCAGGGAGGAGAGGATAGAGCATCCAGAGAACAGCTCTCCTCTCTTGGGGAGGGTGGGTTCTGTTTCCCCTGGCATCAGCGACTCCCAGCAGACAGTGGGGGGGGCTAGAGCCAGGGATGCATCAAGAAAAGGGTGGGGGCAACAGCGGACATCCACAGGCAGGGTGTGGGAGCGCGCCTGCTCACGCTGGACGTCATTGCACATCTGCACCCCCAGGGATCATGATCATGACCAGAAAAAGAGAAATGTCCAGCACCTGAGAAGACAACGACGAGTCTCAGCAGCCCCATGCTCACCACCAGATCCCACCAACCAGGTCTCCGATATCCTCCGACCTCACTCTGCCTGCAGAAATGGATTTCGTGAAGCACCAATGGTAGGTGGTTGGCGGCCCCACCTCAGGGGATACAAGCCTGGGATCAAGCAGGCTGACTGTGCAGGGTGGAGTTCCGGGGTGACCTTGGGCCTATCTGTATGAGAGAAGGACAGACTTACTGGAAGTTCTTGTCAGATTAGTGGCAGATAAAATAGTTGCTAGGAGAGCCTAGGTTTTGAGATTCTTATATCCATCATCTGTCTGTATACATGACATTATTTTCCTTTCCCAGTACACATGTAACCCCTTTTGTCTTACTGTGTATAGGTATATACATATAGATATTTATGCAATTGGCATGGACATACATACTATGTCATAAATCTGTGTATCTGAGCTACTATGTGTATAAATGTGAAATATTACATTTATACACATAATAAAAACATCATCACCCCCCCGGCCAGTCGACACTACTTCACAACACTACTTTCATTTTCATCATCCCTCTGTTCTGCAGAAACTCAACAAAGTTAAAAAAAGGCAGTATCTCTACACATAGTACTCCTTATTTAAAGCTTCCCATAGCATGCATGACCACAACTTTCTACCAGAAAACACAAATATTTGTTTTTTTGTTTCTGTTTTCCCAACTGAGAATGCATGCTACTCGTTCCCTCCTCCACACAACCTGCCAACCTCACCTCTCTAATCTCAGCCAAACACTTTCTTCCTTCCATGCCTGCAAACAATGTCAAAGTCAAAATAAAAAACTCTCCCCCACAACTGCAAAGCATTTCAGGTTTTCCCCCCTGTTTTCACAATACCTTGCATCTATTCTCCACCTGCAGGTGCTCCGACTGCTCCGGGTCACTCGATCCTACCCCATGCTGCCAACGACTTTCTAGATTATAAAGAGTCCATTCTGTTTTTTAAATAAAACAAATTTAAAATAAATATTCCAAACCACAGCTGCCTACAGCCACCTTCCAACAATAATTCTGACCTGCCGCTTTCGTTCGCTAAAGACCACCGCCATGTTTCCCTTTTGAGAAAAATGACCCACAGCCAATCACAGCCATTTTCCCACATTACGTTGCCAATCAAAACAACCCCATTCATAACATATAGCCAATCAAAAATTTCACACTAGATAGCTAGATAGACAGTCAGACAGACAGACTGATGGGTAACTGGAGATTGCAAAAAAACTTTGTTAATGCACTAGTTAGAGTTAAAGTGACAAAAGTTGGGAAAAGTGGTGTTAGGGTTTCCAACCCTAACACCCCACTCCCACCTTGCAGGCAGTAAACCAGGCGTGGGGTGTGCCTCAGTGTTCTCAAGCGTAACGCTCACCCCATTCCATCAGTAAAGAAGCTGAGATGTGTAAAGTGTATGAAAATGGGGTGAGCGTTAGGCTTGAGAACCTCAAAGCACACCCATACACCTGGCTTGCTGCCTGCAGGGTGGGGATGGGGTGTTAGGGTTGGAAACTAATGCCACATTTCCCTACTTTTTTTACATTAACCCTCAATAGTGCATTAACAATGTTTTTTTGCAATGAATTTCCTCACTATTTGAGATAGTATAATCATATCCTTATTTCCCTGTGGGAGCACAGGGCCTTTTGGGCCCAGCACTCCCATCCATCCATAACTTTTGACATAGTGTAATCGTATCCTTATTTGACTGTGGGAGCATAAGGCCCTCCTAGCCCTACACTCCCATCCCTCCATAAATGTGTATATGTATGTTGCTGTGGCCCTACACTTCTATTTGTAGGAAAACAGTAAGCAAAATTGTCAGCATAGCCTCATGTATGTGATACTGAAAGTTTCCAAATCCCTGTCAAAATGTGATTGTGCGCTACCTCAACATCATTCCACACCACAGGTACAGAAAGTCAGTTTTGGTAGTTTTTTTTTTTTTTGAATTTCTTATTTTTGCCTCCTGGAGTCCTCTGCCCTGCATCTGATGTCTCCCTCTCACTCCAAACACGGATGTGGACCTCCCTATGCCCCGACTTACCCTTCATGGCAGGGGTGGGGCGACTCGACCCACAGACCGGATTCAGTGTTTGGGAGGAGTGCCTCCAGGCCGTAGTGGAGGGGACATCATCGTGTGAAGGACTCTCCATTCCATTGTTCCTTTATCCCGAGGTTGTGACGTGCAATGGCACCAGCGGTGGCAGCGCCACGCCTCCTGTGTGCACCCCACCAAGCACCTGCCACAACTCTCACCCACAGTCTCCAGTGCCGACTTGCAACCTCCCAGCCTCCGCTAGGTGGCAGCGAATGCCAAGCCCTGCAAGCCCCCCTTCCCGGAGAAGGACAGCAGTCCTGGGGACGCTCAATCCTTTTCCACCCTGCCAACCCCTGGTGCCCCATGTCCGTTCCCAAACACGGGTCACCAGCATGATGCGAGGTTAGGCGACCAGCACCTCAGCCCTCAGCGCCACCAGGCCGGCTGTTTTGGTAGGTTTTGGAAAATGACAGCAGTCATGTTTATGAGGTGTAAAAAATGGCTATATTGAAATTCTTGGGTAAAAATGTCCAAAGTTACACGAGAGTGTAGAAAAATTTCAATGGCTACACATAGCTTTGCCATTTGTACATATTTTGACCCTAAATTTTCAACATACCCTTCTTATGACCTCACCTCATGAACAAGGTAGGTGAAAATTTTCAAATCCTGACTGAAAGATGATTTTGCCAACTGATGGCAAAATCACCTTCTGGCCCAGATTAGTGTAATTCTGCCAACATTGTTTATGAGGTGGGGAGTCAAGAAGGCCATGTTGAAAATTTGGTGAAAAAATATGTAAAAATGACAAAGGTATGCATGAAAGTTGAAAACTCCATTGAAATACATTGAAGCTCACTTACCTTAGTTTGTCATATAGCAGTCAGCGGTTGCAGCAGCAAGACGTGTCTTCCATCAGAGAATGAATCTTCACTCTGGGACCTGTTCAGGTGAATGAGGGTATGTGGGGGGTGGAATGGTGGAGTGGTGGGTGCTCAGTGGGAGGATGGGGTGGGGTGGGGTGGAGTCAGATCAGCAATGGACTTTTTTTTTTTACAAGAAAAAGGACATCGAGGAAGATTTTCTTTATTACAGGTTGATAAAGAAGACATTGGAGATTGGTGGGGGGGGTACCACTCAACACCAGGGAAAACCTTCAAAAATAGGGGGAGGGCAATTGGAGGATGGGGGTCTCACTTGACACCACTAGGGGGAAAAACAAAATATTATGGAGAGGGCAGTCAGAGGGTGGGGGATGCCAATGGCCACAAGGGAATAATATGTAAATGATAAATATAAATAAATATATACAGATACAAAACATGTAAGTGGGGTAAGTGGGGGGGTACCAATAGACACTAGGGAAACACACTGAAATTATGATGATGGCTCGAAAATGGCTTTTTTTGTTTGAAAGAATCCTTTCCGTATCAATCAAAAACCAATTCCTTCAAAGGAAAAAAAGATTCAGTAAAAAACTAAGTCCAAAAATCCTCTTCCTTTTTTTTTTTATCTCCTCCTGTCTACCCTCGGTGCCCACTCCTTCGGGCTGCTCATCACCATCTCCGCCCACTACTCTGGATTTGCCCCTACAGTGCATCACCTCTTACTTCCTCCTGCACAGCGGGGTCTGTCCGGAATCAGTGGTCTTGGATGGCCCGGAGTGGTCATCATCTAGGACTACCAAGGGGTATTTTCCCATTTTTCTGTGGTTTCCCCTGTCCCAGCCCCCTGAGACACCGGCGCAAGGACGCAAGCATCCAGAGAAGAGACGTGCTGATGCACATCCCTCTCAAGCACCTACAGACGTCTCCCCTCCCCAACTCCATTAGATGGAGCCACCAACCCCTCGAGAGCCCGTGTTTCCACCGGCACTCTCTCAGGGTGTCGGATGCGTACTGCACCCCTGGTATCCCACCCCAGAAGGAGAAGAACATCCATTGGGATGCTCGATCCTCCCTCCCCCAGCCGACCGCCACTGACCCAAGGTCGTTCCCAAACCCAGGTCTCTGACGTAGCATGAGGTGTGGCTTCCAGCACCTCAACCCTCAGCGCCACCGGGCCGGCCCCAAATATCCTTTTCCATGTTAATAGATCCTTTTTCATTTAAACAAAAATATCAAATGAAAAAAAGATTCCTTCAAACGAAAAAAGAATCAATGAAAAACTAAGTCCAAAATCCTTTTTCATGACAAGGTTCTCTTTTTTCATTTGAACAAAAAAAGGTGAATGAAAAAAGGCGGATAAAAACTAAGTCTAAATTTCTTTATCGTATCAACATCCTTTTTTGTTCGAATGAAAAAAGACTCATAAAAAAGCAAGAAAGCAGCAGCAAAGGCAAACAAGATGCAGGGATGCATGTCTAGGGGGATCAGCAGTAGGAGAGAGGAGGTTATACTGCCCTTGTACAGGTCACTGGTAAGGCCTCATCTAGAGTATGGAGTATGGAGTATGGAGTTTAGTACTGGTGTCCACACCTCAAAAAGGACATTAACTTGCTGGAGAAGGTCCAGAGGAGGGCTACAAAGATGATAGCCAGTCAGCAGGGTAAGGCATATGAGGAGAGGTTGAGGGCATGGAACATGTACTCCCTGGAAGACAGGAGAGAGAGAGGGGGGACATGATTGGGACCTTCAAGTACTTGAAAGGGATAAATAAGGTTGATAAGGAGTCTTTTTAAGCTGAGTGGCAACCAGAACACGAGAGGGCACAGTCTTAAGGTGGGAGGTTTGGGAGGGAGGTCAGGAAGCACTTCTTCACAGAGAGGGTGGTGGACACTTGGAATGCGCTGCCGGAAGAGGTCATCTCATTGAAGACAGTGGGAAGCTTTAAGAGAGGCTGAGACAGGCTTAGGGAAGAAGGTGAAGATCATGGGTAGGAAGGATGGGAGAAGTGGGTAAGGGAGGGCAGGGACATTAGCTGAAGCTGTGGACCCTGCAATATGAGCAGACCTGATAGACCAAATGGCCTTCTTCTGCTGGCTTCTGCGTATGTTTGTATGTAAAAAAGCATTTGTGAGTTATGATACAGGATTTAAAATGTAACAAAAAAACATTCCAGGGTTATTTTTTTCACCTGATAACTACAGAATCTGCCTAACAGAGTCCCGATGAGCAAGATGCATGTGTTGGTGTCTTGGCTGAATGTAATTTTTGTGGGGTTTCAATTTTTTTAACTGGAAAACAAGATGGCAGTAAATGAAAAAGGAATTTTTCCTCACAAAAAAGGACTGGCCCCAAACGAAACAGGATCCTTTTTGATGTGGGCTAAATAATTTTTTCATTCCAAACATCTATCCAAAAGACTGTAGTGCCATAGAAACATAGACTTTGATGGCAGATAAGGGCCGCTTGGCCCACCTAGTCTGCCCATTTCCCTACCTACTAGATAAGCTGCAGATCCTAGTTAACCAACAGCCTATATCTTCCTAGCCCCCCACAAGAATTGCCTTATGTCTGTCCCATGCATTCTTGAATTCTCCCACAGTTTTAGACCCCACAACCTCCTCAGGAAGGCTGTTCCATGCGTCCACCACCCTCTATGTAAAAAAATACTTCCTCACGTTGCCCCTGAGCTGTCCCCCTCTCTCTTCAAATTGTGTCCCCTTGTTTTTGCACATTTTTTTTCTGAAAGATGCTACCCTCTTGGACTTTGTTGATTCCACTGAGGTATTTAAAAGTTTCTATCATGTCCACCCCCCCTCCCTCCTTTCCTTAAGGGTATACATATTAAGCTCCTTTAGTCTCTTCTCGTATGGTTCTCTTGCAGACCCTGCACCATTTTAGTTGCCCTCCTCTGGACTGCCTCCATCCTGTCTATGTCCTTGCGGAGATGGGGTCTCCAGAACTGGATGCAGTACTCCAGATGGGGTCTCACAAACTGTCTGTACAGATGGATAATGACTTCCTGTTTTCTGCTGGTGATGCCTCTACCTATACATCCCAGTATTCCCCCAGCTGTCTCAACTGCCTTCTCACATTGCTTGCCAACCTTAAGGTCATCTGATATGATTACCTCCCAGGTCCCTTTCCATTTTTGTTGTTGTTACTACCCCCCATTGTGTACTCTTCCCCTGGGTTTTTGTTTCCCAGGTGCTTTATTTTGCACTTATTTGCACTGAATCCAAGCTGACATACTTCTGACCATTCCTCCAACCTTGCCAAGTCCCTTCTCATCCTTTCCATGCCTCATGTATCAACCCTGTTGCAGATCTTTGTGTCATCTGCAAAGATGCATACTTTTCCTTCCAGTCCCTCTGCAATGTCAATTATAAAGACATTAAAAAGGACTGGACCCAGTACTGAACTCTGTGGTACCCCACTAGTAACCCCATTTCTTCAGAGTGGACTCCATTTACTATTACCTTCTGTGTCCTGTTGTCCAGTCAATGTTTTTCCCAGGCTACCATCCTGGGACCCACTCCCAGGCTGGCTAATTTGTTTATTAATCTTTTGTGTGGGACTATGTCAAATGCCTTGCTAAAGTCTAGGTAGGCCTTGTCCACAGCCCCTCCCTGGTCTACTACTTTGGTCACCCAGTCAAAGAAATCGATTAGATTCATCTGACAAGGAAAAGTGGGGACTTAGAAAAAGTCAGATATGACCAGGTGACCTCAATAAAGGTGGAGTCGACCCTGGGTGGGAGGGTGGCTGGGACAGGCTAACAACCCCTGCTAAAGTCGATGCAATAGAAGGGAGCTAAATTACTTATGTGAGAAGACGGTAAGGAGGGCTGGGGGGATGCTGGGATGTATAGGGAGAGACATCACCAGCAGAAAACAGGAAGTTGTTATCCCCCTGTACAGACAGTTGGTGAGACCCCATCTGGAGCACTGCATCCAGTTCTGGAGACTCCATCCCCGCAAGGACATAGACAGGATGGCAGCAGTTCAGAGGAGGGCAACTAAAATGGTGCAGGGTCTGCAAGAGAAGCCATACGAGGAGAGGCTAAAGGAACTTAATATGTATACCCTTGAGAAAAGGAGGGAGAGGGGGGACATGATAGAAACATTTACTGTAAGTACCTCAGTTGAATCAACAAAGTCCAAGAGGGTAGCATCTTTCAGAAAAAGAGATGTGCAAGAACAAGGGGACACAATTTGAAGATAGAGAGGGGATGGCTCAGGGGCAATGTGAGGAAGTATTTTTTCACATAGGGGGTGGTGGACGCATGGAACAGCCTTCCAGAGGAGGTTGTGGGGTCTAAAACTGTGGGAGAATTCAAGAATGCATGGGACAGACATAAGGCAATTCTTGTGGGGGGTAGGAAAAATAGGCTGTTGGTTAAATAGGATCTGCAGCTTATCCTCTAGGTAGGGAAATGGGCAGACTAGGTGGGCCAAGTGGTCCTTATCTGCCATCAAAGTCTATGTTTCTATATTTCTATGACAAGACCTTCCCACTGTGAATCCATGCTGAGTTGGGTCCTGTGCCCCACTGGCCTCTAGGTACTCAACAATTCTTTCCTTCAGAAGTGATTCCATCACTTTCCGTACCACAGAGGTCAAACTGATAGGTCTGTAGTTTCCTGCATCTGTCTTGCTCCCAATGGGGTCCCAGAAAGCCCATGTTGAAAATTTGGTGAAAAATTTCCTAAAAATGGCCAGGTTATGAGTGTTCATTGAAATGTTTCTACACACATTAGCAACTTTGGTAATTTTTAATATTTTGACTCCAAATTTTCAACATAGCCCGGTCCCAGTCTGTCAGAATTGGTAACTCCACTTCACTCCTCTTCCCATCAACACAGGTGTCCCCCAGGGCTCAGTACCAGGACCAATACTCTTCTCCATTTTCCTGAATGACCTCCCTACCACCTGTTCTTCATACATCCACATGTATGTAGACGACATAATGCTATTCTCATCCGGTAATTCACCCACTGAGGTAGCATCCACCCTTCAGCAGGAATTTAACAGCATTCAGCAATGGTTTGCCGCTAACCAACTCTCTATGAACATCAAAAAAATGGTCTCCATGACCTTTGGCTCCAGACAAAAATTGTCCAGACTTGTCTCCACCCCCATCTTTACCACTCTCTCTGGTACTACACTGGATAATGTCCCCTCCTATAAGTACCTTGATCTATGGCTACACAAGTATCTAGACTTTGGGGTCCACATTGACGCTCTTCACAAAAAATTACTCCCTTAGCTCAATGCACAGTACAGACAATGCAGCTGCCTGCCATGGCAAGCCAGGAGAGAAATCGCCCAAAAGATTATTCTCCCTGTCCTCGATTTTGGGGACACTGTTTACAGTTCTGCCCCAAAAACCTCCCTCACTAGACTGGACACCCTCTTCAACTCCTTCTGTCTCTTCTCACTTGGCTGCCCTCTGTTACAAATGCACTCTGCAGGTCAGGCCCTCTGCTCCCACAGTACCAACCTTTGAGTACAATTCTGTGAACAGAAGACAGACAGGGTAACCCTCCTGTCTGTTTTGGGTCTAAATCACCTACTAGTCTCGAGTCCTGGGGGTCCAATGTGAACCTTATGCTAGTATACCCAATTTACAGGATCAGATATGTACCCTCTTTGGGAATCAATACAATCCTTCACCCAGGGGCACCAAGCCAGGTTTCCAAAATGTATCCTTGCAACTCTATATGAGACCTAGGTATATTCTTACCTTTAAGCAAGCTTAGTAACACAGTCAATCTCTTAACAGCTGTCGGCCTTAAACACAGGTTCAGCAAATCACATGTAAAATAATGCAGAAAGAGCACAGGTAGTATTTTAAAGAAAAGGTAGTTTACTAGAAATTATAAAACAGTTGAAATAAAATACAGAACAATTATATCATGAACTTACACTCACAATACAAGACAAATGGGAAGTTACAGAATGCCAACTCCTACCACAATTACTTAAATTCTTTCCTATCTAGTTGTTACCATACGTGCTTTCAAGTCCAGAGAATTCAGTCTCTCTCTTGAGTCCAGAATAATATCCTACATATTCCCCAGATGCATGTTTCATTTCAAACACCATCTCCCCACTCCTTTTCTGCAGTCACAGATCCTCCCATAGATTCAATTTCTTAACATAGTTATCTACAAGGATGCATGTCAATTCTGTGAAAATCAGCACTAGCCATTTCCCAGATATGACAGCCTTTGATGTTTTACAGTCTCACAGTCTGTCACTAACTTTCAGTTAGGTGATAAAAAACCATAAAGAGTCAGCCAAATGACTTCTCTTCCTGCTATGTCATAAATGTATACATGGGAACCAACTACAAAAGCAAGAGCAGGTTATAAAAGGTAATAAACTGTCCCTCTGGAAGGATGTCTTTGATTAGTAGTTTCCCCTGGTCTGATCATCACATCCTGCTGCTTCCCACACTGACACTTGCAGTCAAAGGTCACTCACTGCAGCAGCTAGCTTGTCCTAGGCAGACAATCACATACCATACACATTTTACTTATAACACAAATAGTATACAATATAATAATAAGCAGATGGCAAAGTGTCACAGTCCTCCCTACCTAGACTGACTTTGGGGGCTCTATCCCCTGCATGGGATGAGCTCTCCAAGTCAGTTCATTTCTTAAACTGACATGAGTATTCATCTGTGTTTTCATTGGCTGCCCTGGCCCTGTGTGAGACAGTCATACCCTTGAAAGGCAAGACGCCATTTTAGTAGTCTACCATTCATTTTACCCATTTGTGCCAGCCAAACCAGGGGGGTTGTGGTCAGTTTGTACCTCAAAATACTGCCCGTATAAGTATGGCTCTAACTTCTTTAGGGCCCACACCATGGCAAGACACTCTTTTTCCATAGTACAGTAAACCTGCTCCCTGGGAAGTAACTTTTTACTCAGGTACACTATGGGGTGATCTTTCCCTTGGTTGGATGTCTGACTCAGCACTGCCCTAATACCCACATCTGAGGCATCAGTCTGGACTACAAAGGGTCTGCTGTAGTCTGGACTTGTCAATACAGGAGCACTGCACAGTGCCTCCTTCAGCCTGGTAAAGACTTTTTCACAGGCTGGTTCCCATGTAATTTTCTTAGCCATCCTTTTCTTTAACAAGCCAGAAAGGGGAGTAGCCAGGGCACTGTAATTTGGTACAGATTTCCTATAGTACCCTGCTGTCCCCAGAAAACTCCTGACCTGCTTCTGCATTTCTGGTCTGGGCCATGTCCTGATTGCCTCTGTTTTCACTTGGTTAGGACGGAGCTGTCCTTGGCCTACAACATGCCTGAGGTATGGCATGTCAGCCATGGCCATCTGGCACTTCTCAGCTTTGACAGTGAGCCTGGCCCTCTGTATCCTGCCCAGCAATTCCCTAAGGTGGGATAAGTGTTCCTCCCAGCTGGCACTAAGATGGCAATGTCATCCAGGTATGCCACAGCGTACTCCTCAGCACCATTTAACACCTGGTTCACCAACCTTTGGAAAGTGGCGAGGCATTCTTCATTCCGAAAGGCATTACTTTAAATTCAAATAACCCTACTGGAGTGATGAAGGCCAACCTCTCCCTATCTTTGGCAGTTAACGCTACCTGCCAATACCCCATTTTCAGGTCAATAGTTGTAAGGTATGTCACCCCTCCTAACTTGTCTAGGAGTTTGTCCGTCCATGGCATTAGGTGGGCATCTGACTTTGTGACTGCATTCAGTCCACGATAGTCCACACAAAAATGAGATGAGCCATCTGGCTTGGGAACAAGGACTATGGGTGAGGCTCAGGAGCTGTGGGATTTCTGGATTACCCCTAAATCCAGCATTTCTTCCACCTCCCTCCTAATGTCCTTTTGGACAGCCTTTGACACCTGATATGCTAACAGCCATATGGGTGCCTGCGTCCCTGTCTCCACATCCTGCATTGCTAAGGGAGTTAGTCCAGGCTTGGTGCTAAATAGTGGGGCAAAGTCTGCTAAAACCACCCTTACATCCTGGATCTGGTCCGGGGCCAACTGGGGTGATAATCTAATTGCCTCCACAGAGGACTTCCATGTGCTTTCTTCCAGCAAGTCCAGAAGGGGGTCTTCTTCATCTGTCCCCTCCCCAGGACTACCCACTGCAAACACCATGTCAGCCATATTAGCATATGGCTTCATCAGGTTGACATGGTACATTCTTTTGTATGTCTTCTGTCAGGTAACTCTATAATACAGTTTACATCATTTACCGATCTGACTAATTTGTATGGTCCTGCCCACTCGGCCTGCAGCTTGTCTTTCCAGACAGGGATTAGGACCATAACTTCCTGACCCACAGTGTACAAGCGAGCTCTGGTTCTGCGGTCATACCACACCTTTTGTTTTTGTTGGGCAGCTGCCAGGTTGCTCTGGGCTGTCCTCATAAACTCCTTCAGCCTTTCCCTAAACCTAAGGACATTATCCACTATGGGAGTTCTCTGGGTGGCATGCTTGCCTTCCCAGTCCTCCCAGATCAAGCCTAGGGGCCCATGTACCCAGTGTCCATATAAGAGCTCAAAGGGAGAAAACCCTGTTGACTCTTGGGGCACCTCCCTGTATGTGAACATCAGGTGGGAAAGGTATTTCTCCCAGTCCCTCCCATGCTGTTCAGCAAACACTTGGAGCTTTGTCTTTAAGAGTACCATTAAATCTTTCCACAAGCACATTGGATTGTGGGTGATAAGGTGATGTGCATCTCTGCACCATCCCACACTTCTCCCACAAACATTTCATCAGGTGCGACATGAAGGAACCCCCCGATCAGTGATAACCTCCTGTGGAAACTCAACATGGGAGAAAATCTTTAGTAAGGCATCTGCCACCTTGTCTGTCCTCAGTGAGGATAGGGCGACTGCCTCTGGGTACCGGGTGGCATAATCCACCACAGTCAGGATGAATTTCTTCATGGAGGAGCTGGGGGTATTTAAAGGCCCCACAATATCCATTCCCACCTTCTGGAATGGCTCCTCCACTATGGGCAATGGAATTAGAGCGGCTTGGGTTTTCTTACCTGCCTTCCCTATTTCTTGGCACCGGTGATAAGACCGGCAATACTCCTTCACCTGCTGGGTGAAGTTGGGCCAATAGAAATTCTGGGCCAACTGCTGCATAGTGCGCATGATTCCCAGATGACTAGACAAGGGAATATCATGTGCAGTTTTGAGCAACTGCTCACGGTGCCCCTGGGGAACGACAAGCTGCCTGTCTATCACCCCTCCCTCTGTCTTAGCATCCTGTGTATACATCAGTCCATTGTCCCAATAAACTTTATGTTTCCCATCACCTCCCTGTGCTCCATCAGAGTCTGCCCAAGCCCTCAGCCTCTCTAGACTAGGGTCACTTTTCTGAGCAGCTGCAAACTCCTTGCACATTCCCAAGGCATGGGACTAGTCCCCTTCAGTGTCTAAACTAGGGTCCCTAGCTCTAGCATCAGGGCACTCAGGATCACTGCCATCCCTAACCCTCTGACAATGGGTCACCTCTCCTTCCTCGGAGTAACCCTCCATAGCTATTTGGTTAACTGCTACCTGGGGAATTTCTACCCCCCTTTCATTATTCTCCATTACAGGAGACACAGGCTGGGGAACCAGTCTCTCAGTGGTTTCCACAGGGGCTCCTACGGGTTCCAGAGAACCACAATTTTCGTTTGCCACTTGGCTGCAGGTAACTGCACACACCATCCCCGTTTGAGATTGTTGCCAATGATTACATCAACAGTTAAAGTTTCAGTTATGGTAAACATTTGTACAATCTCCCCTGTCTCACCCCAGTCTAGGAGGACACTAGCAAGTGAAAGGTTTTCTCCTCCCTAGTGAACCCCTGTACAGTCACAAATTGATTGGGTATAAGCTGACCAGGCTCTACCAGATCCCCTTTTACCAAAGTCAGGGATGCTCCCATGTCTCTTAACCCGTGTGTCTGTACACCATTCACAGTGACTGGGTACATGCGTTCCCTCATGTTTAATGGCGTGCTTTCAGGGACACATAAACAACCCACTTCTTTCCGAGCACCACTTTGTGTACTGCTTGTCCTTTTGGGACACTATCTGGCAATATGCCCAGTTTCTTTGCAAACCCAACATTCATTTCTTCTCTCAGGTCAATCTTTTTTTTGTAACTTTGATTTCGGTGGTGGCAGGGAGGATTTTAGCTGCCCTGAAGGGGCGCTTTTCCCTTTTTGCACTGCCATGCCCATCCCATTCGCTCTCAGAGCAAGTCTGCTCCTGACATAGCAGTCCAAGAGTTCATCAGCCTCTTGCAAATTTTTGGATCTCGGTCCTCCAGCCAGGTTTTCAGTTCCACTGGGTACGCCAAAAAAAACTGCTCTAACAGTGAAACATTTTCAACTTTTGCTACAGAGTCTGCTTCAATTCCTTCTCACCAACATTTTAAAAACTGACGTTGTTTAGTGGCTAGCTCCTCGTAGCTCATGTCAGGGCTTCTCCTGAGCTTAAGGAATTTAACTCTGTATGCCTCTTCTGTTAGCTCATATTTCTTTAAAAGTGCAGTTCTCAGCTTACTATAGTAATTACTGTCCTCATTGTCCATTTGACTCAATGCATCCCGAGCTTTCCCGGTAAGTAGCAGGGATCACTGGAAGCTCCAGGACTCTCTAGGAATATTGACCTGAATACATACTTTTTCAAAGGAATTTAAAAAGGCATCCATATCTTCCCCCTCTTTAAATTCAGCTATCAATTTAGAATGTCATTTGTAACCCAGTCCTGTAATTCCAGTTAAACCCAGACCACTTAACTGCTCTGGTACTGGTGTTTGGAGTTGTAGCTTCTCCAGTTCATGTTGCCTCTGGCACTCACACTCTTCTTGCTTGGCTTCTCGCTGTTCTCATCATTATCCTTCCTCTACCTCTCACTGAAGCTGCTCACTCTTCTCCTCTGTGGCTTCTTGCTCTCGCCTCTCTTCTCTCTGGATCTCCAGGTCCCTTTGCTGCTGGGCTTTGAACCTTTTCTGTTCAAACTTCAGCTCCATCCTCCACAACTCCATCTGCAGCCTGATTGCTTCTGGCTCCAGAATGCTGGTGACATTCCCCTGCTGCTGTGACCCTTGGCTTGCACTGGCCCTTCTGTCCTAGTCACCAGATCTGGACACTGAACTGGACCATGGCCCCTCCATGCCAAGGTTCGGTTCTTTTCAGTCACAGACAGTGACTCGAGGCTCTGGGCATCTGCTGCCACCAGAGCATTCATGAGGTTCTGCTTGTTGGCTTTCCCTTCATGTTGGATTCCTCTCTCCTGGCACAACTGCCTCAGATAGTCTACAGTGTACCTCTGTAGTTGGAAGCCATCTTCTTCCTTAACTATGGCTATACTAACTTGCACTCGAAAATAAAACAGGTAGGAACTTTGACAGTAAGCACAATTACATAGTTCTGTTTACATTTTAAAAATAAATCACTGACATAATTTGCATATGAGCTGTACAATATTAATCTGACACACTGAACTGTTAAAGCTTGTGTTACCAAACACTTTTAAATTGCCCCTCTACCAACCAAATCTGTCACAAACACACTCCACAGGTCAGGACCTCTGCTCCCACAGTACCAACCTTTGAGTGCAATAGTATGAACAGGAGACAGACAGGGTAACCCTCCTGTCTGTTTTGGGTCTGAATCACCTACTAGTCTTGAGACCAGGGGGTCCAATGTGAACCTTATGCTAGCATACCCAATTTACAGGCTCAGATATGTACCCTCTTCAGGAATGCAATACAATCCTTTGCCCAGGGGCACCAAACCAGGTTTCCAAAATGTACCCTTGCAACTCTATATGAGACCTAGGTATATTTTTAACTTTAAGCAACCTTAGTAACACATTTAAGCTTTTAACAGCTGTCAGCCTTAAACACAGGTTCAGTAAATCACATGTAAAATAATGAAGAAAGAGCACAGGCAGTATTTTAAAGGAAATGTAGTTTACTAAAAATTGTAAAACAGTTGAAATAAAATGCAGAACAATTATATCATCAACTTACACTCACAATAAAAGAAAAATGGGAAGTTACAGAATGCCAACTCCTACCACAATTACTTAAATTCTTTCCTATCTAGTTGTTACCATAATTGCTTTCAAGTCCAGAGAATTCAGTCTCTCTTGAGCCCAGAATAATATCCTACATATTCCCCAGATGCATGTTTCATTTCGAACACCATCTTCTCACCCCTTTTCTGTGGTCACAGATCCTCCCATAGATTCAATTTCTTAACATAGTTATCTGCAAGGATGTATGTAAATTCTGTGAAAATCAGCACTAGCCATTTCCCAAATATGACAACCTTTGATCAAACATTTCCTTTGCTGTTTTACAATCTCACAATCTGTCACTAACTTTCAGCTAGGTAATAAAAAAAAAACATAAGGAGTCAACCAAGTGACTTCTCTTCCTGCTATGTCATAAATGTACACTTGGGAACCAACTACAAAAGCAGGAGCAGGTTATAAAAGGTAATAAACTGTCCCTCTGGAAGGATGTCTTTGATTAGTAGTTTCCCTGGTCTGATTATCACATCCTGCTGTTTCCCACGCTGACACTTGAGGTCAAAGGTTACTCACTGCAGCAGCTATCTTGTCCTAGTCAGACAATCACATACCATACACATTTTATTTATAATACAAATATCATACAATATAACAATAAGCAGATAGCAAAGCGTCACACCCTCCACTTACCACTGTGATCTTTACACCTTGCTCTCCATCCCCTCTCTCAATGCTCAGTGCCTATAACACAGCGTTAATTTAATTGGGAAGTTCTGGCTCATTTCTCTACCTCTACCTATACTCCCTCTTATCCACCCCCCCAGATATTCCCTCCACACATCCACTTAAAGAACTCTTGCACTGCTCCCTCAGCACACTTCTCCTGGTTGCGTCACTTTCTCATAAAGTTCCTCAGTATCTAGAATTCCCTCCTACAAGATATTCACTCCATTACTTCCAGTCACTCACTTTCACTCCTCCTAAGGAAGCACACTGTTCACTGCTGCAACTGCATCTAACTTCCATGCCTACCAAACTCCCTTACTGCCTCTGATTGCACACTACTCATTACTGCATCTGCTCCAAACTTCCCCTCCTCCCAATTCCCTTCCTCCTGCACTGCATCCCTGCCCCATATATCTCTATGATTAGCCACGGTAACTACTTCTCCAAACCTCCTGCCCCTGCAAAATCCCCCTTCCTCCTATTCCCCTCCTTCCCTGACTCCTATTTCCCCTCCTTCCCCCCTCTCCTTTCCATCATTGCCAGTCCTTGGCCTTCTTGCAGGGTTTACTGCATCCTGAAGGAGAGCTTTTTTTGGCATGTCTCTCTTCCCTTGGCTTGCCTCCATCCCTCCCCCCATATTTCCTGTCAGGTCCTTATCCTCTTGCAGGGTTCTCAGCATCCTGAAGAGGAGTTCTCTCGGCATGTCCACCCACCTTCCCCCCTCTCCCCAGCCACCTTCCTTGCCAGGTCCTTGTCCCCTTGCAGGGTTCTCAGCATCCTGAAGGGGTGTTCCCTCAGCATGTCCCCCTTCCTCCCCCACTCATCTCCCCCTTCTAAATAGGTAATCTCTTCCCTCAGCTTGCCTCCATCCACTCTCCCCCTATATTTCCTGTCAGGTCCTTGTCCCCGTGCAGGGTTCTCAGCATCCTGAAGAGGTGCTTTCTTAGCTTGTCCCCCTTCCTGCCTCTCCCCATCCACCTTCCTTGCTGAGTCCTTGTCCCCTTGTAGGGTTCTCTGAATCCTGAATGGGTGTTTCCTCGGCATGTTTCCCCCTTCTCTCCCCCTCCCCCACTCCTCTTCCCCCCTGCTTCTAAATAGGCAACCTATGCCCTTGCCTACCCCTGTACTCAGTCCCCTCCCAAGTATATCCAGATCTAGACCTGATACTGGCCTACTCCCAAGCTACTGGACAATGGACTCCAGGATGTGAGGCAGCATGGGTTTGTTTCAGGGAAGTCTTGTCAAACCAACCTGATACAATATTATGACTGGGTGACAGGTGACCTGGATAAGGGTCATGTGGTGGATGTTATTTACTTGGACTTCAGCAAGGCCTTCAATTCTATGCCTCATGGGTGGCTTGGGGGAAGCTAACTGGTGTAGGGGTAGGGGCAAAAATGATGAAGTGGTTTACAAGCAGGCTGAGTGGGAGGCTGCAACAGGTGGTGGTGAGAGGGGAGCTCTCAACTCCAAGGCCGGTGATGAGTGGGGTACCACAGGGCTCTATGTTGGGGCCAGTATTGTTTGGGCTCTTCATATCAGACATTGCACACAGGGTGGTGAGCATAATAAGTCTGTTCACTAATGACACCAAAATTGAAGCAGTGGTGAATGGAGAGGAGGGATAGAAGCAGCTGCAGGGGGACCTAAGCAAGCTAGAGGAGTAGTCAGAGAGGTGGCAGCTGGGGTTCAATGCAAAGAAGTGTAAGGTTATGCACTTTGGGGTGAAGAACCCAAGGAAAGAATACTGGCTGGGAGGGGTTAAGCTGGGGATCACTGAGAAGGAGAAGGACCTAGGGGTAATGATAACAGGTACCATGGACAACACTACCCAGTGTGGGAGGGTGGGTGGAAAAGCAAACAAAATGCTGTGCTGCATAGCAAGGGTTTTTTCATCCAAATGAAGATAGGTGATCTTGCCCCTCTACAGGTCACTGGTAAGGCAGCACTTAGAGTATTGTGTGCAGTTTTGGAGGCCATACCTAAAGCGTGATATCAGGCTCCTTTAGGGGGTGCAGAGGAGGGAAACAAAGATGATATATGGAATGGAGTGGGGACAGACTATGGCAGCAGGCTGAGAGACCTGACTGTGTACATCCTGGAGGATAGAAAGGACGGGGGACATGATAGAGACATTGAAGTATCTGAGGGGAATCAATAAGGATGGGGCAGAGGGGTCTTTAAGTTGGGGGAGGGTCACCAGGGGCAAGTGCTAAGAATAGAGGGGAAGATTCAGGAAGAAATGAGGAGACACTATTTCACAGAGAGGGTGGTAGCAAAATGGAATGCCCTACCAGAATGGCTGGTATCATGTAAATCTGTAAACAGTTTCAAAGAGCATGGGACAGGGAACAGGGAGGCGTGAGGGTGGGGGAGGTGGGGGTGGCAGTGGGATGACAAATGGGAGGGGGTTGGGCAGCTGCAAACTAGGGGTGCTAGCTGCACACTCGAGCAGGCTTAGATAGACCGGGTGGTCTGTTTCTGCTAGCACATTCATATGTTCGTACTGTATTAAACTTGTTATTAAATATTGTGCGTGCTCATGTTTGTTGATGCTGAATAGGATATCTAAATAGTACTGTATGCCTCAGCAACTGTTCAGGATTGTAATCCATTGTAGTGCATGTTGCATTTTAATGTTAATATGTATATTCTACTGCATGTTGCACTTTTGTAAATATGTATATTTGTATATATGCCTATATAATTGCTGTAGCTTAGCCTGGTTGTATTTTCGCCTGTACATGTTTTTTGCTTGCTCTCTCATTTATGTACTACCCCTCCGCCAGGATGCTTCTGGAAATGAGCTATTTATAGCTCATGCTGTCTTTCCTGGTGAAAAATTTTCAAATAAATAAATAGCCATTTTTTCACACCACCTCATGAACAGTACAGCTATCATTTTTCACATCCCTGTCCGAAACATGTTTTCACACCTGTGGCACAGAAAGGCATTTTGGCATGGATCTGAACATTTTGACCTACAGGGTTATGAAGTGGGATCATAAGAAGACTATGTTCAAAATCTGGGGTCAAAATATGAAAAAATGACAAAGTTATGAGCATTTGCTGCAATTTCAGTATGCCCGCTCGTAACTTCAGAAATTTTAAATATTTTGACCCCAGATTTTCAATATAGCCTTCTTATTATCAGACCTCATGTATCTCATAGCTGTCATTTTTTAAATCCTGTCCAAAAATGTGTTTTTGCACCTGTACGTGGAATGCCATTGCAATTGCTCAAAATTCTGTTTTGGCATGGATTTTAACATTTTCTCTACCAGGGTACATAAGGTGGGATAATAAGATGGCTATGCTAACAATTTGGTCACTGTTGTCCTATAAAAGGTCCACAGCTACATACATATACATATCTATGGGGGATGGGAAAGCAGGGCCCAGAGAGCCCTGCACTCCCACAGACAAATAAGTATTTTATTTATCTATTTATTTATTTATTTTATTTTGTTTTTGTTGACCGGGTAAGTGCACTAGACAAATCCTGCCTATTTTCAGGCACGACCCGGGGAAGGGGATACAGGTGAATTCCAACTGACCTTGAACCAGATGAAGCTGTTGGTGGTATTTTTAGTGAATGAGGGAAATTTGGCCAGGACACCGGGGAAATTCCCTGCTCTTTTTGACAAGTAACATCCACCTGAACTACCAGCAATCCAGGCAGATGAGACCTCGGTTTAATGTCTCATCCAAAAGACAGCACCTCAGAAGTGCAGCACCCCTCTCATGCTGCACTACAGTGTCAGTAATGGGATATTAACCCAAGTGCCAGATGTGGGAACTGAACCCACAGCCCTCTGATCTCCCGGCCTCAGAGGTGAGTGTGCTACCTACTGAGCCACTGGCACTGCAAGTATATAATTATACGATCTGAAAAAGTAAGGAAATTCATTGCAAAAACTTTGTTAATGCATCATCTGTCAGTGTCTGCAGGGTGGGGGTGGGGTGTTAGGGTTGGAAACCCTAACACCACATTTTCCTGCTTTTTTTGCTTTAGTAGCAACCCTAACTGATGCATTAACAATGTTTTTTTGCAATGAATATACATTTACATTATAGTGGCACAGTAGTACCACTATAGTCAGGGTGCCCGGCCACTTCTATGTTAAACCCCAAATTTTGCACTTTAATAACTTTGTAACCATATGACCGATGTGCCCAAAAGTTTTCATGTGCCATCTGGTACCATAGATCTCTGGCTCTGGCAAGTTTAGTTCCAGTCGGATGTGCAATTGTGGAGATGTGTAGTGTCAAAAAATGTGAAAATTACCATTTAGGTGCAAATTCTTTGCTCATCCATAAGACTGAAATGGTTTGGGGTCTGGTCTGAAATTGTTAGGGTATATGGGTTCTGGGTCACTGATGTGCCTTTTGAAGGTTTGGTGACAAAATATTAGTCCGAGTTTCCCATTATAGCTTATGGGAAAAATTGGATATGCCGTGTGAAAGCACGTCTTGCTTTCGGGAAAAGCACTTTTTACTGCCGCATATGGGTTCTGTAGTGTCGTACTGCTGCCATCTTGTTTTCAGTTAGTGATAGGTAAAAAAAGCTGTAATTCAAAAAAATACTGCCCCTTTGTAAACACCAACAGTTGTGTTTACCTAATCGGGGCCCGAGGAACATGATCCTGGCATTAGATTTAAAAAATAATGCTTGAAAAATATGTTCATTTAATTTGGCCGTTGGTAGCAACACTACTTTTGCAAAACTTTCACAAACTACAAAAGTTTTACAAATGTAGTGTCACAAATTTGCAACAGTTTTCATGAACGCTTTTGCAAAATTTGAGAAAGTTTCACAAATTTGAGACACTACCTTGCAAGCAATGCTGTTTTTTGCCACGCCATAGCAAACAAACAGTTTGCTCTTATAGGCTGAAATTTGTAGGGTAGAACGGGCTTGCCCCACAGATGTTCCTTTTGTTGGTTTGGTGATAAAATTTACATCGGTTCCTTACGTATAGCATTCCAAAGTTTAGAAATTTCCCATAGGATAACATTGTAGCAGTAGATTATCTTTCGGGGGCTATATCTCAAAAAAGCTTTGAGATGCAAACTTGCTGTGTTAGGTAGCTTAGTACACCATTAGGTGTACATCTTTAGGTGTACTAAGCAGTTATGCATGTTGCCAGGGCTTGTTAACCAGGCCCTGCTCTCCTACAAGGAGATGAGGGTTAATTACAGTGTGTCTACACTCATTGATAGATGGGAGCTTGCGCTCCCACATATGGATACCAAGGGCCCTGCATTTCCACATGAAATTCAGGGACAATTACAATGTGCATGCATGGGGCCCTGTGCTCTCACAACACATTATGGACTGCTGGGAGCACAGCATCCCCCCACAACAAATTAACGGTAAGATTACACTGTCTCAAAAACAAAGGAAATTTTTGTGAAAAACTCCATTAATGCATCATTTAGGGTTCTTGTTACAGTGACAAAAGTATTGAAATTCGATGTTAGGGTTCCCAACCCTACCACCCCACCCCCCACCTTCCACACAACAACAGACGTCGGGGTGTGCCTTGGGGTCATCAGGCCTAACTCTCACCCCATTTGCCTATACTGTACCATCTCAGCTTCCTTAAACATGGAATAGGGTGAGAGTTAGGGACGATAAAACCAAGGCACACCCTGATGCCTGTTGGTGTGTGTAAGGTGGGGGGGTAGTACGGTTGGGAATCCTAACACCAAATTCCATACTTTTGTCGCTGTAATAGGAACCCTAACTGATGCAGTAACAGAGTTTTTGCTATAAAAAAAATATATATATATAGTTTATTTATTTAGTTTTTGTTAACTGGGAAGGAGGACTAGACAATGTTTGCCTATTTTCATCCTTGTCCCGTGTGGGGAGGGGGATACAGATGGATGCTAACTGAAATTGTACCAGATTTTGAGCTGTTGGTATTTTTTGTGAATGGGGGAAATCTTGTCAGGACACCAGGGAAATTCCCCTACTCTTTCTGCAAGGAGCACTGTTCCTCTGTGGGAAGGTGTGGGAACCTCAGTGTGTTGGTGGACACCATGAAGGAAGGAGCTTTGTATGCTGTCACAGATGCAAAGCTAGGTGCTTTGCAGGAGGAGAGGGAGACAGATGGGATGCATTGAGTTGATGGCCAGCGTAATGTTTCCGATCATTTGCCCTCTCAAACAGATCAGCCAGGTGCCGTAGTCACCGCAAAGAGGGAGGATTTTTCGGCCACCCCCACTTCCGCTATAGAGACAAGAGTCATTGGGAATTCTTCCTGCAGCACTGCTGGTAGTAGTACCTTATCTCACTTAATCCTATCAGAAACTGAAAAATGGCTCCTACATGCTAAAGAGGCTTACCTGGCTGCACAACGTTGCCTGGATGAGGAAAGAAAATGATAAAGGGCTCTAGTAGACTCTCCGGGGCAGACGCCCGACATGGCTTCTAAAGTCTTTGTTTTTTTCCAGCTCTACACACACACTGGAAGCCAGAATGACTTCTACGATGCCCGCAGTTCCACCTGGAGGGGTTCTGACTGCACCATGGTCCCCAGAGCAGGCACTTACCAAGGCTGGGTGGCTTCAGGAACCTTCGGGTATCTGGGTTCACACACACCCATTCCTTTACCGGGATCACCTCTACAACTCCCCCTTTCTCCTTCTCTGCCAGTGAATCATTTGGATCAAGAGGACTAAAGTCAAACTATGTAGCGGGTCTTGCAAACTCCTCAGCAGATCACACTTCCTACATGGAACCACTCAGCACTCAGGTACTGTGTCTTTTTCACTTATCATTTCTACTCCCTCTGAAGTTTTTCTGATGCTCATTCAGGACTGTAAACTGCAGGTCAGCAGCCTCTACCCGTGGGGGTGGCAGAGGATTAACAGGCTCCACCTAAGCCCATTACATCCAGGCTGGATTTAGAAGACTCCTCTATACCAACTTCACAGACTAAGTCTATAGAAGCTCCCACATATGCTAGGTTGTTCAGAAAACTGGTTGAACTTGCTAAATATCTCAGTGCTATGCAACTTAGATTTCCAGGGTCAATGGATGACATGCCTGACAGATTTTATGTCAGTAAAGTCTTATTAAAACAACCATTGGGTTTCTTCCCATCCGAGGTGTATGCTCTCATCCTTACCCCAGAGGAAACAACATTTGACATCAGTTTTCGTACCCCTGATATTTTGAGCAGATTCTGGTTAAAATATGCAGCCCTTAAAACTAATCCAGTATGGCATCACTTCCAAGCTTCCACTTCCATTAACAAAACAGACATTTAAGATACTCAGTGTCCTTTTTCGTAATGAAGGAGTCAATGTGGCAGACATTTTATACTGGTTAGAGAAATGCTGCAAAATACAAGGTAATCCAGAGCCCATCCTGGATGAAGAAGGCTTCTGGAATGGTGGGTGGAGGGTGAAAGGCAACTTGTTTCAGGATGACACTGGCCTACAGCATTTTCCCAATTGCTTTTATCTTGAGAGAAACAAAGGGTTTCTTTTTTATCCAAGCCAGCCGAGACACTGTTACAAGTGTAACTCCCCTAGACATCTAAGCCGCACTTGTGAGGTTGTAAAGTTTGCACAGTGTGGAGAGATTGGTCATTCTGTGTTCCACTGCAGGGGGCCCCTGAGATGTAGGGTATCCCGTGACTTTGGCAACCGTGATTGGGTACCTACCATAAGGGTGACTCAATCGCAGCGCCTGTCATCGGGGCAACTGGGGAAGGTGGGTGACCGGATGGGATCGTGAAATAGTGACAGACGTCACAACATGCCTATGCATGTGGGGGGAAGGAGCATGCTGAGCGTGGGGTGGGAGGGGATGGAGGGGTTGTGGGGGATGGCACCGCAGTGAGCTGCTGAGCTGCTGCCGTAGCATAGTGGGTGGGTTCAGGGCTGCAGTGGGAATGGTGTTGGGTTCGGGTCTAGGTGCAGGTACAATTGTTGCACCCAGCCCAAAATTTATTTATGCTGAGTTTTCACTCCATCCAACATGCACCCCCCCCCCGGAGTTGAGAATCTTTAAGTAGGGGGGGTGAGGGTGAGACAGCCCCCCCTCATAAAACAAGAAATCCCAACTCCCCGACACTATTTTGCTGTGCGCTGGGGAGTACATCGCCAAAATATTTTTTCAGTAATGTGCCGTCACCCTAACGGCAATCACCCATCAGTGATTGCCGTTATCACATAGATCCAAGATGTAGTCTCTGTGAAGAAAGCCATTCTTTTTCAGAGTGCCCCTGGGCAGCTCACAACACTGCCAATGGAGACTTTGTGGTTCAGGATTTCTATATTACAACAAGAAATCTATATTAAAACAAGAAATCCCAACTCCCCGACACTATTTTGCTGTGCGCTGGGGAGTACATCGCCAAAATATTTTTTCAGTAATGTGCCGTCACCCTAACGGCAATCACCCATCAGTGATTGCCGTTATCACATAGATCCAAGATGTAGTCTCTGTGAAGAAAGCCATTCTTTTTCAGAGTGCCCCTGGGTAGCTCACAACACTGCCAATGGAGACTTTGTGGTTCAGGATTTCTATATTACAACTGCAGTCAAGTCCATTCAGAGGGCACACCAGCAGAGACCTTCTACACATGCTACAGTACCACATCTTGCTCCCTCAACCTGTGACTTACCTCTAGTACCTTTTGTGGGAGATGTTTGCCCTTCACCCCCACTGTTTCTATTACAGCCACTGTGGAGGTGCAGCACCCCCCCATCATTCACAAACCTTTGGCATCTACCTCCATGCCCCCCCAGACCCAGAGGATGAACCATTTAAGATGGTCAAAAAGAGCAGGGGTCTCAGGAAAAGAAGTTCTGAGAAGGAAAAAGATGTGCCCATCCTAGCTCCTCTTCAGAATTTAACACTCTTCAAGATGATGATGGGGACTCTTAGACTGAGTCTAAGTCTGCATATTTCCAGTCCTCAGTTCCAGATGGGAGGTCCGAAGGGGAGATGGCTACTGATGATCCTGACCCTAAACCCCCAGCCAGCCGAATGGGTACTAGAGCGTGGGTTCAGAAAAAACAATAACGTTTTGTTAAATGCATTCCCCTCTTTACAACCTGGAAGTGGCATCATTGAATGTCAACAGTCTCAAATCTGATAGCAAGCATATTTTAACCTGCAGTATGCTTTGTTTAATGCCACTAGATTTGATATTGTTTATTTTCAGGATACCCGGCTGCATTCTGTGGATGAAATGCATATGGCTAGTTTGGCTTCGGTTCATGGAGATGTCTACTGATCTATGGAAGAGGAATCCTGTAGTGGAGTGGGGATTTGTGTAAATAACTAATCTGCAAAACTCATCCACCAAGCTGACATTGAACCAGGGAGGGTGTTATTGTTGGATTTAAATATTTCTAACATGGATTTCAGATGTATAAATGTTTATACACCACAGTCTAAGGCGGCTAGGATAGATCTCTTACAAGCTATTAAACCGTTTTTACTTCCAGCTACATTTCACTAGAGGGGATTTCAATTGTAGTAGGTATAACACTGATAGAGGTGGTAAAACTACCAAGATCTACTGTGACACCAGCTGTTTAAATTCCCTCTTACAACAGGCAGGGTTAGTAGAGGCCTTTGCACAGCCAGGAGTGACGCCCCAAAAGACATTCTTCAGGGGGACCCTTTCCACAAAAATTGACTTCTAGTTTATTTTGAATAATCTGGAGATTAAATTCACTAAAGTTACCCAGTAGAGTTTCCTGATCATGGTATGCTCTCCCTCACAGTTTCAAATTATGAAACCATGGGTAGAGGCCCAGGTTATTGGTGCATGAACTTAAGTTTATTGGATATCTCCCAGGTCTATCCGGAGTTTACCAGTTTACTGAAAGCTAGAAAATCAGTGTACTTTCTGTGTGATGAGCCTCATGAATGGTAGAAGGACACCAAACATGACATTCAGACTTATTTTAAACAGATTGGGAAGCTTAATGGCAAATATAAAACAGACCAATATACTTTACTTAAACAACAATTGTATCATCTCTTAACATTACAATCCCAATCCCATATAGATGTTTCTGACCAAATTATCATCATTAAAGGTAAGACGGCTGACATTCAGTATGATAGGGTGAAATCCCTAGAAATGGAGCAACGCTTCAGGACTCAAGGGAAACAGGATTTTGTCAGCCCTTATCAGTTTGATCTGAACCAGAGACATAAAAAATCTATTTCTTGTTAACTACCCCAGATGGCAGGACAGTATCTCAGAAAACTGCTATATTGGCAGAAATCGAGCGACATGTCCACCAGATGTTCCAGGGGCCTTTGTCTCAGGAACATAGCAGCACTCTTTGGCTTTCTGACTGTGGTCTTCCCACACCATTTTCATTAGAACAATCCACCCTGATGCGCCCCATTTCTGGTCCCGAATTATCATGCCATTTCATCCTTGAAATTGGGTTCAGCTCTTGGACAAGATGGTCTCCCATATGACATGTACAAATATTTTGTGTTAAAACTATTGGATGAAATGGTGCTATTATTTAATGCAATATTGACATCCCACTCCCTACCACATAGTATGTACAAGGGCTTAGTAGTTCTGATGTACAAAACAGGAGATAAATCCCTTCTGACAAACTGGAGGCCCATTACACTCCTTAATGCTGATTTTAAAATTTTTACTAAAATTCTGACCAATCGTTTGGCATTGGTAGCCAAGAATTTAATCCACCCTTCCCAGACTTGTGCTATTCCAGGCAGAACTATTCATGATAGTTTGATCCTGCTCCAAGAAATTATGGACCGTGGACAGGGAGAGGAACTGACAAGTATTCTCCTGACATTGGACCAGAGTAAGGCCTTTGACAGGGTCCATCATGACTATCTGTGGGATTGCTTATTAGCTTATGGGATTCCTGCTACTTTTGTGCATTGGGTCCAGGCCTGTTACAAATATGCCACGGTGAGTCCCTATTGCAATGGTTGGATAGGAAAGGAATGCAGAGTGGGTAGGGGTGTTAGACAGGGTTGTCCCCTCAGCCCATTACTGTATGTCTTCTAACTAGATCCACTCTTGCAAAGACTAAATTATTCCATGACTCTAACTGGTCTCTCTTTCTCTAGCACAGACCTGGAAGTTAAGACCACAGTGTATGCTAATGACCTTTATTTACTTATGACTGATAAAGCCTCTTGTGCTCAGGCAGATGCTATTTTATCCAGGTTTTCTCAAGTTTCTGACTCCAAGATAAATTACAGCAAGAGTAAATGTCTTTTGATTGGGGAAGGTTCTTGCAGTGAGACAGAAGTTTTGGGTATACCAGTGTCTACACACCCCTGTACCATTCTTGGAATTTATTTTGGCCAGGGGGACAAGGCTGTATTCAGCTGGCAGGATAAGTTACAACAGGCTCAGGATAAGGTGGTATCATGGAATCAGTGGCATTTATCTAAACTGAAATGAGTGTACATGGTGAAGACTTATCTTTTGACATTATTTCTGCACCTCAGTGGGGTGTATGCAATGCCAAAGGAATTGGAAATGAAATTATATGGCTGTTTCTTTAAATGTACAGTATATGTGGTAGTCATCTCAATCCCATTAAACGTGGTATTTTATTTTTGGAGAAATCTAAAGGGGGCCTTAAAATAATTAACCCTATTCCTTTCTTTTTGACTATGTTTTTATATATTAACTTGAAACCGCTCTTATTGAGCAAAGACAAATTATGGATTCCTTGAGTACAGGATGCTATTGGCCCTCTATTACAAGCCTGGCCTCTGCATGATGTACTCCCTAGACAAAGGTCACTTCAGTTTATTCCAGGATACTTTCAGTCCTGTTTTGGTAATCTTAAACTTTGGCTTCTCTCTAAAAATTATATTATTACCATGCCTAGGAAGCTCCTTTATGAACATATTATGGGAAAGTTTTCAAAAAAGTCTCCCTCCTTTACTCTCAGATCACAAAATGATCAGGTAACTATAGAGAAAATGTTGACTAGTACACGAAACCCACTTCATATGTGGGATGTGACCTGGTTATCACTCCATGGTAAATTGAATGTTGAAGGTAACCTAAAGCATAAAGGACTGGAGGAAAGGTATTGTACTAGACACACTTGTCAGGTTGTAGCAGAAACTATGGAGCACCTTTTTTTGGAATGTCCTTTTATACTTCGGTTTTGGGATATAGTTCAACAATGATGGTCTAGGTCCCCATTTCAGGGTTTGACGCTTGACATTTTATGTTGGGAATTATTTCCAGTATCTTGGGTTGGATATGACCCTCATACTTTGTGACTCATTTTGGCTTGCTTTAAATATTACATATGGTATGTTCTGTGCAGGTTATCCATTCAGCAATTAGAATTTACTGAACCGCAAATATTCCATACAATTGGTTCTGCTATTGTTAAACTGAAACTTCAACAATATTCTTTATTTCCCTCCCAGGTTTCTGACAGATGGTGGTGGAGGATCCACTGGATCTCCTAGGATGGATGGACAGCTACTACTAGTAAGTACACCATGTGGTGCCTTGGAAACACCTGGTTACAGTAGTCTGCTCTCCTTCTGTGCCTTAATCATATTTTTTTGTTTGGTTCTTATGATTTCTTTTCCTTTTGTGCCTGTAAGATATATCAAAATATGTTGGAATCTTTTGTTTTGATCTCAGAATTCATTATAGGTTTCACATTTCTCATTTTATGGCAGGGAAAGGTATGTTTTACTACGTATCTACTTTGCTGTTTTCCATACTTCTCTTATACCATAAGTATGATATTTTGTATAAACTGTTTTTGATTTACTAACAAACTTCCCATACTTTTCTGCACATGTATCTATGTAATACATATATATATATATATATATATATATACACTATATACACAATATATATATATATGTGTGTGTGTATAATTGGTATATACATATGGTGGTATTCACCAAGTTTTGATTCTGGTTGTTTTTTTTTTGGAACTCAATATCGATTTGTATTTTGACCCCCCCCCCCCAAAAAAAAAGAAGGAGAATGTATGCCTGAATACTTATTTACCTTAATGTTTATTTTTAAAATTCTCTCTATACCAGTTTGAATTTACTGCTGTATGAAAAACGTTTCAGTTTGTATAAACACTTCTCCTACTCTTTTAATAAGGGGGGGATTATTTTCAGTGTCATTAATTTTGGTTTATTTTTCTTGAGATTTTCTAATTTTTCAAATGCATATGCCAGTAATATGTATTTATCTTTATGTGTATACTTTGTTTTATGGATTATTATTTGTGTGCATTAACACTGTTCTGTATATCATTGATTTTGAAAAAAACAAATTCCCCTGCTCTTTTAGTGGGGGATCTGTTTTAGTTATTAATAAGTTTTTGGACTATAAAAATGACATTTTTATTGAATGTATGATGAAATATGTATTTATGTTTACCTTTATTTTCCATTATGATTTTGTGTGCAGTAACGCTTTTATGTACATATATTTGCTTTCAAGTTATGATAAAAAATGCCCCTACTCTTTTAGTGGGGAAGGGGTCTGTTTTCAGTATTTATTGCTTATGTTTAGGATCACTGTATGATGAATAACTTATTTCAGTTTTTACTTTTCTTATGAATTTGTATGAAGAACTACTGTTTTGCATGCATTTTGTCTTTAAGTTCTTAATAAAAAAATGCACCTACTCTTTTCAGGAAGTGCCATGGGATCTTTAACATCCATCTAAACTACCACCAGAACAGCCAGATGGGGCCTCAGTTTAACATCTCATCCAAAAGACAGCACCTCAGGAGTGCAGCCCCCCCCCCATATGATACACTACAGTGTCAGTATCAGTATTAGAATTTAACCCAAGTGTCTGGAGTGGGGATAGAACCCACCGCCTTCTGATCTTCCAGCCTTAGAGGCTAATGTGTGTGTGTGTATATATAGATATATGTATATCTTGTTAATTTGTTAATGTCTGTAGTAATTACTAATAAAGACTCTATATTTCTAGAATGAGTGGCTGTACCTAATTATTGAGAAGGTATTTTTAATATTTCTGCAGGCACTATGAATTCTCTGTTTACAGTACACTGTCTGAAGTGCACTCTACCTAATATTATCTTGTTTGAACTTCCTGACCTTGAGTAATGGCGTAGTTTTTCTGATATAATCAGATGGTGGCAGCCCGGTGAATCAGTATACCCAGGCAACTGCCCTGTAAGCTGGTATGGCACAGGGGGCAGGTTGTCACAAAATGTTGGCAGTAGTGGTGGGATCAGTGCACAAATTTAAAGCCAGAATGTGTGTGCAGTGTGCTTTCCAGGGGGACTAGGATCTCTGGGAGAAAGATAAGAGCCTTACCTAGCACGTGGAGAAACAGAGAGTGCCAGTAGAAGGTTACCTTAACAGTCATGAAGCAGCATGTACAAAAGGATTGCATTGTTTACAATAGTTCTTTTTATTTCTAGAAACAAAGCTTAGTGCAGTATAGATAATGAGTATGTCTTCAGCATACTGCAGATGTAATGTGCCTAAGCTGCTTGAGCTGTGCAGAGACAGGGGGATTGTCTATGAGGGCCTGACAAACAGTGGACTCAGAAGTCTTGGTGGAGCAGGACCAAGTGGATGGGAGGCTGCCAGTCCCTGGGGCATATGACCAAATGCCTGTGGAGCAGGTGGTCACGGAGGATAGTGACCAGAGTAGTGAGACTGAGAGCACAGAGATTGAGCCAGAGGGGGGCCTTGTGTCACGAGTTGGTGAAACAGCACAGCCTGAGCCAGGGTCAAGAACCAGGGCAGTTTTTAAATCAGCTCAGGCTCATGAAAATGTAGCATGTGCTGAAGGAAGTGCAACTGCAGTGGGCAAACCTTGAGACTGAGAGGGAGAGAATGAGGCTGGAGGATGATGAAAGAGAGAAGGCATGCCAGCATGAAATCCTGATGCAGCAGGAATGAGAGAAGGAATGACAGCATAAGAAAAAGATGGTGAAAATGTGCCAGAAAGCACAGCAGAAAACCATAAGTAATGGCATAGGGGGTCAAACCCACGAAGTCACAATTATTTCTAAAATATCTCCTTACTACTGGTAGGAGGATGATCTTCATTTGTTTTTAAAATAATTTGAGAGGATATGTAAGCAGTTTAAATTGGACAGGGCCCATGGATGACCCACCTCACACCACTTCTTACTGGCTATGCTTTGAACGCATTTGCAAGAATGGATGATAAGGACTGTTTGGACTATGATAAAGTTAAGAGGGTGTTACTGAAATGTTCTGAGCTAACTCCTGAGGCTTACAGGAGAAAATTCAGAGAAGTAAGAAAGGGCACAGGAGATAACTATGTAGAACTGCACTTCCAAATGTGTACCAGAGCAAATAAAGGAGTTGTTTATAAGGGAACAATTTCTTAAAATTGTACCAGAGGGCCTGCATGCATGGTTACTGGACCAGGCGTACAGCTCCGTGATGGAGGCAGAAGAAAGTGTTGATCTGTATGTGGCCAGCAGACCACACATGCAGCATAGGAACAATGGTAGGGGGCAGCATGTGGTTTCAAGGGAACCCAGGGAGGGCAGCCTAAAGTAAGCCAGCCTGCATCTGAGCCCAAACCCCAACCCACCAGTCCTAGAGGGAACAAGAAGTCGGGGGCAACAAAGTGCTACATTTGCCAGAAAGTGGGGCACGTGTCCTATGACTGCCCTAAGAACATGAGCAAAGGGCAAAATCCTGTGGGAGTGGGTGACCAAGACTGTACCCAGCAGATAGCAGCCTGCACACATACTATAGTGCCACTTAACTCTTCCATGCACATGCACCCTATCTTAGTTAATGGGACAGTAACACAGGAGCTGAGGTACACTGCACCTCCATCTCCATGGTGAGGCAGGATCTGATCCATCTGGAGCAGATTCTGCCTGGGTAGTTTTCCCAGATTCAGGGAGTCATGGGTCCAGCAATCCAAGTACCAATGGCTCAGGTCTTCCTGAGCTTGGAAGGTGGCCATAGGGTACAGGAAGGGAAGTCATACCTGATCTCCCTGTGGATACGATCATGGGGGACGATTTTGACCATAGGGAAACTCTGGTGTGTGTGTTACTACCCACAGTCTGAAAAAAAGGGCAAGCTCCTGAGGGGAAGGAGAGGGTGACACAGCCTGTGTTAACCCCTCCTTCAGCAGCTGAGGAAGCAGCTAGTGTAGGTGAGGGGCTAGCTAGGAGTAGTAGATCCTAGCCCCAGCTGCAAACAGAGGAGATTTCAGCTGTGGGTAGCTTTCCTTCTCAAGGAAAGTTGGAGAGGGTCAGATAGAAGGAGTTGGGCAGAGCTCAGCTCTCTGATCCTACCCTATAGAATTTGAGAGAAATAGCAGATAGTGCTGTGGACTCTCAGGGGAGTAAACAGTTAGTTTACTGGGAGAATGGGCTGTTGTACAGGGAGTGTACACCACAGAGGGGGCTAGAGGGAGAGGTACTCAGACAGCTGGTAGTCCCTCTGGATTACCGCAAGCAGCTTTTGGCCCTGACCCATGACATCTCTTTTTCTGGCCACCTGGGTATTAGCCACACAAAAAGGCAGCTCACCAACAATTTTTTGGGGCTAATATGTACACAAATGTGGAAAATTACTATCGGACTTGCCCACAATGCCAGAGGGTGGGAAAGGGAGGGGCAAGGCTAGGGCAGCATTAGTGCCCTGCCTATTATTGATAAACCCTTTAAGAGGGTAGATGTGGACATAGTGGGGCCACTGAACACACCAAGTCACATGAGGAAAAGGTACATACTGGTTGCTGTGGACTATGCAACCAGGTACCCTAAGGCAGTGGCCGTCTCATCCACTGAGGTAGAGAAAGGGACTGAGAAGCTCTTGAGAATCTTTAGTAGAGTGAGATTTCCCCAGGAGACATTGGCAGACCACGGGATGAATTTCATGTCATCACTGATGACTAATGGCGCAAGCGGCTGGTTCAGTGGCCCCTGCTCAAAGTATCTCTCCCTTCTACTTTAGGCGTGTCACACTGGCCAAGTCCAAAAAATACCTACAAATAGTCCTTGGTAAATCTAGGTTCAGTAATGACTCCCTGGATGTTAAACTCCTTAACCTCTCCCTTGACGTTATTATTGCACCCCTTTCCAGACTCCTTAACTTATCTCTCTCCCTCAGGAAATTCCCCAACCATTAGAAAGCAGCCATAGTCACACCTGTCCACAAAAGTGGTGACAGGATGCAACATAATAACTATCACCCCATATCCATCCTTCCCCCTCTCTAAAGACCTTGAGTGCATCATCTCCGATCAGCTAATGGAGTTCCTTGTCAAATATAACATTCATTGCCCACAGCAGCATGGCTTTAGAAAGTCACACAGCACAACCACTGCCCTGCTCAAGTACACCGACCACATACACAAGGCCTTGGATCATGGCCACCTAGTTGGGACAATTTACACTGCTATAACTAAGGCATTCGTTACCGTCAACCACTCTCTCCTTCTTCACACTCTCTCTGCTCTTGGACTCTCAACTAAAGGCACCAGAGGGTGCCAAAGCTACCTTGGTGGTAGAACCCAGAAAGTGAAGATTTGTGATACTGTCTCCAACAGCCTTCCTGTGCACTCTGGTGTCCCACAATGATCCATCCTTAGACCCTCACTTTTTAGTCTGTTCATCAATAACTTCCTAAAGCCTGTAACAATAACATGGTCCTTTATGCGGATGATGCTGTCCTTTTCTCTAGCCACCTGGATCCACTCCCTCTAACTGCTGACCTTCAGTCCAGCTTTAAGATGATTGAGACCAGGTTTGGGCAACACAAACTGCTCATGAATTACAGAAAAACTAAAGTCATGCTCTTCTCCAACCCTCACAATAAACACAAAGCTGTAAGCTTAGTACTCCATAACAACCAAAACCAACCTGTTGAGCAAGTACAGGAATTTAAATATCTCGGCATAACACTTGATACCGCTCTCTCCTGCAATCTGCATTTAACCAAATTACCAAGGTCATTAACTCCAGGATTGGGATCCTCTATCGTTATCACCACTATATGACCACTGAGGTTCTGAGATTGGTTATAACCAGCTCACTTGTTTCAGTAATCGACTATGGGCTAGTTATTTATCATGCTGCCTCTGACACCACCCTTAGGAGAATAACTTTAGCACTAAAAAAGTCCTGCATGTTACAGGGTACAGGAAATTATCAGACAAGGCAACGTGTCAGGATTTAAAACACACAGATATGTGACATTTATTTATAAATAGGAAAAAAAATAATTGAACAACAAAAGACATTGCAGTCAGAATGACCACTTGACATCAGGTGTTTCTTGGAATACAGTCTCAGACCAATAACAACTCTGATCTTTTACCTTCTGTATCACTTTTGTCTACCTGCATTGTAGACCTTCTCACTCCACATCCAAGGCTCATCTGATAAGGCTCCCTTTAGCAGGGCTTTATATAGGAGAGGCAAGGGTCACCTGACTTGGTCGTTAACTTATAGAAACAATTTTCTACTGACTAACAACATCAAACAGGAGGTAGGTCCCAATCCCAGTACTATTATAACAAACAACATTGTATAAATGCACACTGACAGTTTTAGATCCCCTTGGAAGCTTTGAACACCATTTTCCACGTTAAATTGGTCCCAAATGAGATCTAAGCTCCTCCCATTTATATTTGATTGACAGCAAGCTCCTATAACACTAGACCAGAGAGGGCGCTGATCTTAGGGTTACCACCTTTTAAGAAGCCCAAAGTGGGACATTTCTTACTGAAACAGGATTTTTCGCAGGACAATATGTCATCTCGTCCAATGCAACAGACATATTTTCTCTAAATAATCAGAATTAAGACTAAGTGTTGCAGTTTTTTTAGTTGTTTCTTGTGTTTTTTATTATTTTAAGGGTATTTTAGTTAAGGTATTATAGTTTTCTGCAACATTTAGAGGAAAATCAGAAAATATTTTTTCTACTATAATGTCAGGACATTTAGTATTTTCCATGTTTTTCTGCAGGACACAGCTGCTCAAATCAGGACTGTCCTGTGAAAATAGGGACAGCTGGTAACCCTAGCTGATCTCCCTATACAACACAGTATTTTGGCATCACAGATGGACAGAGGTCTGCCTAGGGGAATTGGTAGGACCTGGAAAAATGGATTGTCCCAGAGAGAAAAAGAAAACACTTTTGTTTAACAACAGTTTCAGTTTTACAGGAGCCCTTCTATCTTACCAGTACCAAGGACTATGTACAGGTACTCCTTTATGAATTAGCTACAGATATTTATATTGGAGCTGCTTATTTATTCATTATGCTGTCTTCTTAACTGGCAGTGTATTTATTCCTACTGTTAACTATAGAAGAAGCTAGGAAAAAGTGTTTCATGTAGTACAAGGAGCAGCCAGCTGAAATGGTCAAAATGCTTCCTCAGCCACAGACTCCTCTAACCTGCTGTACTAGCATTTCTACTTTTAAGTTTCCAGGAGCTTACTACCTTAGGTAGTAGCTTTTTTGTACACTTAACAGTGACACAGTATTTCTCTTGCAGCCCTCTCTTTTATTCTGAGGGTTGCTGCCCTTAAACTGCATACAGCTTCATAGACATTCCTGCATAGGGATATTCCTGTCTACATTTCTAGGGCTCTTTAGGTTGCAGCAGAGCAGTAGTCTGCAAGAAAAAGACATACACTCTCCGCTCTGCTGTAGGACTGAAAACCCCTCTGATCAGCCCCTGTATATTTCATTAAGGTTTTTAGGAACACCACTGTGGCGTATGTATTACTTTGCCAGCAGCCTGGAAACATGAATAAATTTTAACAAAGTCGAGGGGGGGGGTCTGTTACATACTGAGCGGCGGCTGAAAGTAAAGAAATGCCGCCTGGTTTAACCATGAATCCTGCTGCAATGCAGGATGGATTTAAACACTATACAACAGAGCGGTAGCTAAATTAAATAACTATATTCATACATGCCACTCTGTTTCACTCCTATAATTATTAGCTTTACTTAAAAGCTCTACAATAACTTTTTGACAGCTCAGCAGCTTGTTTTTAAACCCATCACATATTTATTTATTATGCTGCATTTTACTACATAGTTTCTATTGGCACTGCAGCACTTTAATCACACAATAATCACTGTACATCATTTCATAAAAAAACATATTTAAATGCACTGTTGCACTTCACTTCATTCTTCAGAGGATATTTAAAGGCACAGATGCACTTTATTGAAACCCAGGCATGAAATGCCGTATAAGCACCTTAATTGTTTTCATTGCCAGCTGGCATGCTGGACTGAACATGAATGATGCTAGCAGGGAATGGTGGTGAGGGGCAGATGTAGGGAATAGGAAAAATAAGGCAATAGGAAACAGACATGTAGAGTGAAAAAAAAGACTGATGTAGATGGCCAACCTACAACAGGGCTAGAAAGAGGTAAAGAATAGGGCAGAAAGATATTGTTGCACAACAGATTTAAAGTGAGAAGAAGAAGAGGAAGAAGATAGTAAAGTCATCCCTCCACCAGGGTCTAGGAACTAACGGAATGCAGAACTGCCACACTGCAGACTGGTCTCCGGGGCTGACAAGCTCACCCACACTTGTGAACTTTATGAAAGGACCAACTGGCTTCCTCTCATGGGGAGGGTCTCCTACCAGGAGTGCTTACTCGCAAAAAAGATCAGCCTAGGCCTCACTCCCCTGCCACCGAAACCCGTATAATGCCGATGACAAAACCCTGCTGTACACGTAGTACCTCTAATTAGTCATACCTCATGCCCTTCTATAGGACTTCACAGGCACAGCGGACTTTCAGCTACAGAGCTCCCACTTGGCTCAACTGCCTTCCACCGGAGTCACTGCTGAACCAAAACTTGGTTCTTTCAAAATCAAACTGTTTCAACACCTCTTGCACTAAGTAGCTGTGATTGTACTGCCTAGTTTGGCTACTGGTTCTCCACCCCCCCCATACATCCTTCCTTCCCTACCTCCTATTGTTTTCCCCTCTGTCCTTGTGGCCCTGTCTTCTCCCAACCCTCCCACCCTCTTTACCACTTCACTACACCTACATCCCCTTCCTATGTCCCTGTCCCCTCCATTTCCCCCCTTATCTCCCTTTTCTCAATGCCTCCCTGCCCTCCCCACATCTCTGTCACATCCATCCTCACTCATGCCCTCCTCTCCCCCTCTCTGTTCCTTCCATTTCATCCTCTTCTTCCCCTCCCCCTTCCCTTTATTCTGCCCTTCTCCTCTTTCCCCGTTCCCTCCCCTCACCTATATGTGCTATAGGCTCCTAAATTGCTGATCCCCCCACCTCTCTATGCCTTTGCGCTAATTTGCAATACTTGCACTTATTTGACTAAGTCATGTTCTGACTGCTATATTTGCTACACTCAGCACTTTCAGGCTTACCCTGTTTTATTACAATTTGTAACATACTTGTATTTGTAAGCATATTGCATGGTGTCCACCTTGGTTTGTACCCCTGTTTTATTATTGTACTTATCTTTGCTGTGGCACAGAACCTCTGTAAAAGAACCTCTGGTTCAAACGAATCTGTAATCCTAGTTTTAAATAAATAAATAAAATAATCTGTGGGACAAGTGTAGGGTGAAACAGCTCCGGGCCTCACCCTATCACCCCAAGAAAAAATGGCCTGGCTGAGCAGTCCAAGGGGACCCTCAAAACTATGCTCAGGACAGTTGCTAATTAGCACAAGAGGGGTGGGACAAATATTTCCCCCCCCTCCTGTTTGCATACAGGAAATTCCCACAGATGTCCACAGGGTTCCCACCTTTTGTGCTCCTGCTTGGTCACAAGGTGAGGGACCCCCTAGATTTAGTTAGGAATGAATGGGAAGGAGACCTTGCCTTCCAAGGGGAATCTGTTGTGGATTAGGTCCTAAATTTCAGGGCCCATTTAAGGAACTCATGGGGCTCGCCCAGGAGCACTTAATCACTGCACAACAGTGGCAGAAAGCCTGGTACAACCATGGGGCTGCAGCCTGAGAATACGAGGTCAAACAACGAGTGATGGTACTCATCTTAGTCCAACAGAATAAACTATAGGCAGCATGGGAAGGCCCATCTCCATAGTTAGGAAGGTGAGTGAGGTCAATTATATAGATGAACTGCCTGACAGGAGGTGCAGGAAGAGGGTATATCACGTTAACGTGATGAAGCCCTACTATGATAGAGAAGAAAGGGCCCTCGCTGTGTGCAGAACACCAGAAGATAAAAATTAGGCTGATCCACCAGTGGTCTTAGTCAGGGAGGTGTGGGAGGGAACCTCAGTGGCAACCTCACCCTCTCACAGCAGCTGACACCAGCCCAGGCAGAAGAGATGAAGAGGGGTGCTGCAAGCCTTTGGGAAAACCAAGGTACACCACAATGGCTGAACACCAAATGGACACTAGGATCCAGGTGCTACTGAGACAGTCGGCCTACAGGATACCAGAGGGAGTTAGGCAGATCATACAGGAGGAGCTCAGAGAGATGCTGACTCTCAGAGTAATCCAGGAGTCCAGTAGCCCCTGGGCCTCAACTGTGGTCCTGATCCCCAAGAAGGGTAGTACCACATGGTGTCTGTACTGACTACCATAGGATCAACAGCTACATGGAGTCACATACCTACCCCTTGCCTAGAATAGATGAGACTTTGGAAAAGCTGGAGGGAGCCCATTTCCTGACCATGGCAGACCTGACAAAGAGCTACTGGCAGATATCCCTAACCCCTGAAGCCAGGGGAAAGGTCATCCCTCATCACCCCATTTGGCTTATTTGAATTCTGAGTAATTCCATTTGGGATGAAGAATGCACCTGCAACCTTCCAGCAGCTTGTGGATTACATTCTGTCTGGGATAGGTGAATATGCGCTAGCGTACATGGATGATATAGCTATTTACAGCCAGACATGGGAGAATCATGTCAGGCACATGAGGGAGGTGTTCCACCAACTGAAAACTACAGGACTGACAGTTAAGGTGGAAAAATGACAGATAGGCATGGCAGAAGTATCCTACCTTGAGCCTCGGGTGAGCAGTGGATGCATCTGTCCAGAGCCTGTGAAGATTGAGGCCATCCAAGTCTGGCCTACCCTAGTCACAAATGGAAAGGTAACAGCATTTCTGGGGACAGCTGGGTATGAGAGGAGGATTGCTTATTGCTATGGTTATGTGGCTGAGCCCCTGATAGACTTAACACAAAAGAAACTGCTGCAGCAAGCTCTCTCTGTGAATCTGTTTCTGGCAGTTGAAGGAGGCACTATGTGGGTCATCTGTGCATGCTAACCCAGTTATGAGCTTAAGTTCCTCATGCACATGGATGCCAGACCATGGGCTGGGTGCTGGCCTGAGCCAGGTTACACTGCAGGGGGAGGAACACCCCATAGTGTATCTGAGCTGGAAGCTTCTGCCCAGGGAGGAAACATATGCCACTGTTGAAAGGGAGTGTCTGGGGATAGTGTGGGTCTTTCAAAAGCTGCAGCCATATTTGCATGGGTGGGAGTTCACTCTGGTCACAGATCATAATCCCCTGACATGGTTCCATAGGACTACTGGACAAAATACAAAATTATTATGCTGGAGTTTGATACTGCAGTCACATAATAGGACTATCCAGCACCACAGTGGTTCATGAAATGCCAGTGTAGATGGGTTGTCTGGGGGGGGCTAAGTGTATAGCAGGATACTTTAGGGACTTTCCTGTTTCTACATGAAGGGCAGTGTCTCTTGGGGGTCACCCAAAAGAGACATGTCTTCATTTCCCGACAGGGAGATGTGATGGGAAATGTAACCACATTCATTTATTCCTTTGTTTTCTGTTAGTTTAACTATTCTTCTGCCATAAGTTCTGTTTGGGATGGACACCCAAAATGGCTTCCAGGTCACATGTTCAGGCAGCCCTCAGGAGAAAATACTGGCCAACTGCTAAGTATTAAGTTTCCTATGAGCTCATCTAATTTCAGACCCTGGCTGGCTGGCCCAGTGGCGCTGAGGGTTGAGGTGCTGGACGCCACACCTCACTCCACACCAGTGACCCAGGTTCGGGAATGGACTCGGGCCACCGGGGGTCAACAGGGGAGGAGAGGGATTGAGCATCCAAGTGCATGCTCTCCCTCTCTGGGGGGGGAATCCTAGTTGTCAGTGCACTTTTGGCCCCTAGCGGAGGCTGGGGGGTGGTGCACTGGCAATAAACAGTGGAACTGAGTTGGGGCACGGCGCTGGGAGGGAGTGCATGTAGACATGTGCGTGCTCCTTCCCTTGGTGCCACTGCATGCCCCACTCACAGGGGTAGAACAAGGAAAAAATGGGGACTGGTCATGGCGGGAGGCATCGCCGAACACTGGATCCAGACTTGGTGGAGATTAGAGGTGTCTCTCCACCACTCCGCTGTGGGGGGCAAACCACGGGGGTAATAGATGAGGGTCTCTAAGGAACTGGGAGGTACCGGATGGTGGCCAGAGGATCAGGATGCGCCGATGACCCAGGCAGACCAGGAACCAAGTAGGGGGAAAAAAGGATTAGCAAAAAAAATTCAGACCATGGCAGATGTGAGGGTGCTATTCCCAACACCTGAGACATCCTGCAAAATAAGATCGTAAAAGCTGGAAGAAAGATGTTAAAGGTGTGAAAGATGCCAGCTGGCCTGGATGATGTCATACACACACACACACACACACACACACACACACACACACACACACACCCTGGGTGGGAAACTGTCACTCAAGGGAGGGATCACTCATCCACAGCCCTGAGCACAAAAACCAAAAACTGGGGAGCTAGACACTGTCTCTCTCTCTCTGAACTTTCACATTGGGTGAAGAAGGTGGGGAGCCCTGCTAAGAGAGTTAACCTATCTGAGTGAGAAAAAAAAACAGACTTAGTGGAAGCCCTTTTCCGGGAGATTCTAGGACAGCCTAGGTTTTGAAATTCTTCTACCCATCATCTGTCTGATACTTGACATTATTTTCCTTACCCAATAAACGTGTAACCCCTTTAGTCTTACTATATATATATATATATATATATATATATCCTGTGTATTTGTTAATACCTGCAATAATTACTAATAAAGACTATCTTTCTAGAATCAGTGATTGTGCCTCAATTTTGAGAAGGTAATTTAAATATTTCTACTGGCACTACGAATTTTCTGTTTACAGTCCACTGTCCGAAGTGCACTCTACCTAATATTATCATGTTGGGCCTTCCTGAACTCGAGCAATGGGGTATTTTCCTGATATAATGAGGTGCTGGCAGCCCAGTGAAGCAGTATACTGAGATAACTTCCCTGTAAGTTCGTATGGCCCAAGGGGCAGGTTGTCACAGGAATAAACAAGAGAGATAAGAGGATATGTAAGGAGGAAAAGCAGATAAGAAAACAATTGTGTGTTGTTAACTGAACATAGTTTAAGTAAAAAAGAAGGAGGAATTAGAGCTAACTATTAGGCAGAATGACTATGGTGTAACAGAAACATGGCAGGATGATAACACCATGTGAGACACAACTCATTTAGGCAGGATAGGAATAAGAGAGAAGGAAGAGGTATTGCTCAATAAATAAACTCCAATATTAAGGCAGTGGTTGTATCTAATAAAGGTAAACAGGATCAGAAAACAACTGAAACCTTATGTGTTAAAACCAGTATGGACAAACATGACTGTTGCATAATTGGCCTATGCTGTAGACACCCCTCCAACTTAGTTGAGCACTAGGATCTAGCAAACCTTGATAAAATGGAGTATGCACGTGAATAAGAGAAAGTGATACTGTTGGAGGATTTCAATCTGCCCGACACAGGATGGGATAATATGGAAACCAAATCATTGTATTCCTGAAAATTTATAGAAACTAAAAGACAGCTTAACCTATCCCAAATATGTTAGCCAGCCTATGCCCAGAGACAATATATTAGACTTAGTATTGGGATCAAGTAATATCACTATGTCTGAGTATCTGGTTAAACAACCATTTGCTAATAGAAGTCACGCTATGGTTCAATTCACTATTGCTAGAAGTCTCAAAAGAAATTGAGGGTACACATACATAACGTATTTCAAGGGGGTTAGAAGATAAGGGAATCACAAGGGTAGTAACAAAGTAGGATCAGGGACAGATGGAAGGGGGCATGCCTTAATGCCAGGAGCCTGGGTAACAAAATCAGTGAGCTCCCAGCACTGATGGCAGAGACTCAAGTAGACCTTATGGCAATCATGGAAGTGTGGGCTTTGGAAAATAATGACTGGGAGATGATGATCCCTGGGTACCCTATGTTCAGGAGGACTAGAGGAACAGGTAGAGGGGGGTCAGTAGCCATTTTTGTCAAGGAGGGCATTGAGGTGGCAGAAGATGGATGCATCAGGGGTAGTAGTGAGGAGGCAGAGTCACTGTGGGTGCAACTCACTGCAGCCCCAGCAAGAAACTGCACTTGGGGGTGATCTGTAGTCCTCCATGGCAAGGGTAGAAGATGGAAAGAGAGCTCAGAGAAGAATTTGGAAGAGGGGTAGCAAAGGGGGAGGTAGTGTTGATGGGTGACCAAACCTAACGGATATCAATTGGGATGTTACAATGGCCAGAAGTACCAGAAGTAAGGCCTTGCTAGATGCATTCCAGGAATATCTACTGGTAAAACTAGGAAAAGAACCCACCAGGCAGACCCCAGTTCTCGATGTGGTGCTCACTAACTTGAAGGTGGTAGAACCTGTGGAAGTAAGGAAGCCACTGGGGAACAGTGACCATAACTCTGTTTGGTTTGAGTTGGCCCTCGGGTCCTGTAACTGTAATCAAAAGCTGAAGTCCTAGATTTTAGAAGGCAGACTTCAGTAGGCTAATGGAGCTGGTCAAGGATACATTAGTAGGGGTGGATAACATAGGAAGAGAGTTGGGGGACAATTAAGGGGGCCATTCTCAAGCCATCTAAGGTATGCACGAGGAAGGTAACCAAAAAGAACAGGTTCAAAAGACCATTATGGTTCTCAGCAAGGGTCAGGGAAGTGGTGAGGGCCAAGAAAAAGGCCTTCTACAAATATAAAGAAAAACAGGAGGAAGAATGGGATGAATATTTACTGATAAATAGGAAAAGGGGGAATTATTTAACCAGGAAAGCACATGAAGCCAAAGCTTGTTTCCAGGTGCGACCTGGGAGCACAAGGAAGTTAAGTGATTTTCTCAGTGTCCCACAGTATGCAAGTGGTGGCTGTGGGATTCAAACCAAGGTCTCCAGGTTTGCAGCTTAGAGTCCTAAACCACTGCCCTATACTACTTCCTGGGGAGGCAAAAGCAGACACAGAACTGTGTATTGCAGAGGGAATCAAGAATGGAAAAAAACAGTTCTTCAGATATATTAAGGGAAAACAGAAGAAAGGAGGGGGAATTATAAGGCTAGCTGAGGGAGGTAGGGAGAAAGAGGAGGAGGACAGGCAAAAGGTTGTCATCCTCAATTATTATTTCTGTTCAGTTTTTACCAGGAAGGATAGTGGGACCTTGCCAGAGAGTGGCATCAAAGCAGCCACCAAGGGGGTCCCGGAGATGAGGCAGCCAATATCTGTGAGTGAAAGGATCCTGAAAGGGCTGGCAGCCCTAAAGATGGATAAGGCCCTGGGACCAGATGGGCTGCATCTGAAGATACTCAGGGAACTAGCAGCAGAACTTCCTGAACCCCTGGTAGGTCTATACAACAGCTTACTAAGGATGAGGGTGATTCTGAAGGACTAGAGAGTGGCAAACATAGTTCCACTCCAAAAGAGGGGGGGCAAAGAAGTAGCAGAGAACTACAGATCTGTCCATCTTACCTCTATGGTGGGTAAGCTGATGGAGTCACCAGTCAAAAAAAACTCATGGCTACTTGGAGAGCAATGGTCTCCAAGATAGTAAACAGCACGGGTTCATGGAAGGGAGACCTTGTCAGACTAACCTGTTAGTTTTCTTTGATGGGGTGATGAGGGAATTAGATAGGGGCCACACCATGTATTTTTTCTATTTCAACTTCAGCAAGGCTCTTGACTTGGTGCCTCACAAACGATTGCTGCAGAAGATGGAGGATCTGGGTGATGCTAAGATCTTAATGAACTGTATAAGTAACTGGCTGAAGTGCAGGCAGCAGAGGGTTGTGATCAATTGGGTTAAATCAGAAGAGAGGGAGGTCATGAGTGGGGTACCACAGGAATCTGTCCTGGGTCCTCTTCAGCATGTTTATCAGTGGCACTGGTGAGGGAATCCAGGGTGGGTTGTGTTTCTTCACAGAGGACACTATGCCCTGTGGGAGGGTGGATGGTAATGAGGTACTCAAGAAAATGCAGAGCAACCTGCAAAGGCTAGAGACATGGTCTAAGATTTGGCAGTTGAATTGTAATACTCCAAACAATGTGAGAAGTAGCAGTGCAAAACAATGCTTGTTTAATCCACCAAGATCATTCAAAACAGACGACTCACTCCAAACTAGGGATGCACGGATATCTGACTCAGTGGACCGATCCAGGTCAGATATCAGGCTTTTTAACAGCATCCAACCCAACTGGATATTGATGTTATGTTTAAATCAGGTTGGGCTGGTTTACCTTGTCTGCATTGGGTGCTCGGTGGGACGTTTATTTCTTCCCATAAGATTAGTTTAATGATTCTCATCACCGGTATCGGTGAAGCCTACCTGATTCCTTCCATTCCCATCCCGCGGTGAGAAAAGCAGCTGCTGTGGTCCATTGCACCAGATTACCATTACCCTGTTCCTCCCCTCTTCTGCCAGTACTCAGTTGACAGGTACTTTCAGGGAGAGCGACACCGGAAATCTGACCCCAAACAGCATGCGGCCATTTCATTATTCAGGCATTACTGGACTGTGGGAATCCAGGCATGGGAACTGTGATACATGCAGTGCTGGACCGGTGCATACAGGTAAGGGGCAGCCAGCCCCATGCTAAGAACAGGGTCCAGAAGTTCATAACACTCATAGGGAGCAAACAAAGGCTCAGACAAACCACATAGCCAGTACAAATATATTTAGCAAAAAAAATCCCACACCCTCTGAGGAAGTATTACTTGCACCAGCTATATTCCTGTTAGCCTGTTCTTTATTTTGATTTTTTACTGGTGAAGCCTACCTGACTCCTTCCATTCCCATCTCGTGGTGAGAAGAGCAGCTGTGGTGGTCCATTGCACCAGATTACCCTGTTACCCTGTTTATCCCTTCTTCAGCCAGTACTCAGTTCACAGGTATGTTCAGGGAGAGTGATACCGGAAATCTGACCCCAGCATGCAGCCAATATCCTAACCAATGTTGAACCAATCTGGTCGGATTTAAAATAAAAATTATCCAGCTCCGATATCCGGTAAAAAATTGATATCCATGCATCTCTACTCCAAACAGCAGATAAATCAATCACCAGTGAACACCATCTTCATAAAAGGAATCTTAGCAATTTTTATTGAATTGTTCTGGCCACCAAACTTCTGCCCCAAATGTTTTTACTGGTCCTGCCAGCTTTGTCAAGGGGCAATGATCCTGAAATTCAAAAAGTTTGCATTTTCAGTATAACTGTTATGCAGCACTAAGCATAACAATAACAGCATCTCTTTTCAAAATATGTTTTAAGCTTAGTTACATTCTCCAGAAGTAAACACAGCTATTATGTTATTAGAATCACAAATCATCAAAGGATTTGCAAATGCAATCACAGTAGTGGTCAACACACACAAAACGATGTGTCTTAGGATAGCACAGTGCTGTCAGTCCTAATCTGGAGGCATGCTCCCTTCTTGTGCCTCCTTAGTGGGGTTTTAAGTTAAACAGCTTTCTGAAATAAGTAGAAGTAGACAGTCTAATTGTGACTAGACATTAAAGTTTAAGGAAAATTATATTTCTATTATAGAGCTAGCCCTGTGTTTTGAGTCCCAGGAGGTTGTGAGATGGAACTCTTCCGGCTCATCCGCATTCCAAGGTTTCTGGCTGTGTGATGTCACCCATATGCTAATGGGTGTGACATCATCACACCGAGATGTCAGGATCCTCTTTTAAGAGGCACAAGCAGAAAACATGCATCCAGACTAGCACTGACAGCAGCGTGCTTTTCCGAGACACACAGTTTTGTATGTGTTGACCACTAATGTGACTGCATTTGTAAAGCCTTTAATGATTTGGTGAGTCTGATAACATAATAGCTGTTTCTACGTCTGGAGAATGTAACTAAGCTCAAAACATATTTCAAGACAAGATACTGTTGTTGTTTTGTTAAGTGCTGCGTAACAATTATATGGAAAATGTGCTCTTTATGTTTATGAATTTCAGGACCACTAACCCTTGAATAAAGCTGGCAGGCACTAGCAAAAAATTTTTGGTACAGAAGTTTCGTGGCCAGCAATTCAATAAAAATTAATGAGATTCTTTTTTAAGAATATGGTGTTCACTGGTGCTTCATTCATCTCTGCTGTTTGGAGTTGAAATTAAATACCAAAAAGTTCAAGGTGATGCACTTAGGGAACAAGAACCCCAGGAATGAGTACTAGATGAGTAGGGTAAGACTCACCACTATGGCTGAGAAATGGGACCTAGGAGTTATCATCGGTGACACCTTCAAACAATCAAGCCACTGCAACAAGGCCTATAGTAATGCAAACAGGATACTAGGTTGTATCAGAAGGCATATAGACAGCAGAAGGAGAGAGAGGTAATTATACCCCTTTACACAGCTTGGTGAGGCTTCACCTGCAGTACTGTGCCGTGGTTCTGGAGTCCTCACCTCAGGAAAGATATGGACAGGCTGGAGACAGCGCAATGTAGGGTGACTAAGATTATTCAGGACCAACAGGGCAGGTTTTACAAGGAGCAGCTCAATGCATGTACTCACTGGAGACCAGAAGGAAGAGGGGAGCTATGATAGAGACCTTCACGTTTCTAAAAAGAACTGATAAGGTGAACTGCAAGGAATGTTTTAGATTGTGAATACTGGATCGCAGTCATGGGGATGTGAGTGGAAACTGACTGGAGGGATGTTCAGGAGGGACAAGAAATAGTATTATTTTATGGAGAGGGTAGTAGAACCATGGAACACACCAGCCAAAGTGGTGGGTGTGAAAACTCTTAGCAGCTTCAAGCATGGTTGGGACAGGATGATGGTTAAATTGGTTGCTCGAGGTGGTAGAATCAGGGTGGAGAATAAAGTGTAGGATGGGGAGGGCTAGGACCCTGGAGGGACAGTAGGTCCCAGGACTAAATGGGGAACTTGGGCAAACTAGATGGACCCCTGGTCTTTTTCTGCCATCATTGTCTATGTTTCCATGTTTCAATATGATAACGCAAGCCAAAATGACATTAACAAAGAACTAAAAAATTGTAAGTGAGACAAATTACTGAAAAACCAAAATACTGAAGATGCATGGGTCATTTATAAAACAAAAACAAGGGAAATATGTAATAAGCACATTGCAAACCTCAAGAAGTATAATAATATAATAATAATATACTTCATTTATAACGCACCTTTCTAAAAGTCAAGGCACCTTGACAGTAAGATGCAATAGAATAAAACAGGATGCAGTGAAAACAATAAATACAGAGTTTTGTATAATTCAGGATAAAATACTATCAAATAGAGTAGGCTCGATGCCACAAATGGGTCTTGAGGGCCTGTTTAAATCCCTTCACGGTCACGCACTCCCGAAGCTGACAGGGTAGAGAATTCCAGTGGGCTAGGGGCGCGTACATGAATGCATGAGCCCCCAAAGATTTTAAAGAAACCCTTGGAATCTCTAGCAGCCCCTCATCAGTTGAGCAGAGTGATCGCCTGGGGCAGTATGGCACCAGAAGCTCTTTCAGGTAATCCAGGCCCTGTCCTTGTAGGGCTTTATAAGTCAGAAGTCCGACTTTAAAGGTGATCCGCCACTGCACCAGCAGCCAGTGCAGTTCACGCAGCACCGGAGAGATGTGACAAGTTCAGGGGGTTCCCATCAATAGCCAGGCTGCAGCATTCTGCACTAGCTGCAAGCGGTGGATATCAACCCCTAGATAAAGGGAGTTACAATAATCAAGACGCGAGGTCACAAAGGCATGGCCCAATATAGGCAGATCACCAGACCGAACTAGGTGCTTAACCCTGGAGATGTTCCTCAGATGATAAAAGGAAGATTTGATGACTGCCGACACCTGTGATTGCAGTGTCAGCCCATCATCAAAAATCACCCCCAGGTTTCGCACCCGTTCAGTGGTAAGGATGCAACCAAGAAAAAGTCAAAAGATAACATTACTAGCAAAATGCTTAAAATGGAAAAGGATTTAGTACTTGAACCCAGGCAAACTGGGTTTTTTTTTTTTTTTACAAAATTTTCAACATAGTCTTCTTATGACCCCAACACATGAACCTGGTAGGTGACATTTTTCAAATCCTGCCTGAAAGGTGATTTCACAGAGTGACTGCAAAATCACCTTTTAGAACATATTTGAAAATTGTCACCTACAGTGGCGTGAAAAAGGATTTGCCCCCTTCCTGATTTTCTCTATTATTGCATATTTGTCACACTGGATGTTTTCAGGTCTTTAGACAAAATATAATATTAGATAAAGGGAACCTGAGTGAACAAATAACACTTTTTTTTTTTACTTATTTCATTTATTTAATGAAAAAAGTTAACCAACACCAACTGGCACTGTGTGAAAAAGTAATTGCCCCCTAGTTAAATCAACCCAATTAAAGGGATAATTAGAGTCAGCTAATTGAACACAGCCAGGCTTGATTACAGCCAGCCCTGCTCATTATAAACCTCACTTATTTTGCCCCTTACCATCAGAGTCACGTTGCCAGCACAAAGATTCAACAAGCACATTATGCCATGATCAAAGTAAGTTCCTGAAAAGATCAGAAAAAAATTTGTTGCCCTCTATCAGTCTGGAAAGGGTTACAAAGCTATTTCTAAGGCTCTGGGACTCCATCGAACCACAGTGAGAGCCATAATCTCCAAATGGAGAACACTTGGAACAGTAGTGAACCTTCCCAGGAGTGGGTGGCCTGCCAAAATTACTCCAAGGGCGAGTGTAAAATCATCCAAGAAGTCTCAAAGGATCCTAAAACAACATTCAAAGAACTGCAGGCTTCTCTTGCCTCAGCTAAGGTCAGTGTTCATGACTCCACAATCAGAAAGAGACTGGGCAAAATGGGCTTCATGTGAGAGTAGCAAGTGGAAACCACTGCTAACCAAGAAGAACATAAATGCTCGTCTCTCATTTGCCAAGGAGCACCTGGATGATCCACAAGCCTTTTGGGAAAATGTTCTACGGACAGATGAGTCCAAAGTGGAACTTTTGGACAACATGGATCCTATAATGTCTCGCTAGAAAGCAAACACAGCATTCCACAGTAAGAACACCATACCAACAGTCAAACATGGTGGTGGTAGTGTGATGGTGTGGGATGCTTGCTGCCTAAGGACCTGGATGACTTGCCATAATTAAAGGAACCATGAATTCTGCTCTGTACCAGAAAATTCTGAAGGAGAATGTCCAGTCATCCTTCCGTCAGCTGAAGCTGAAGCGTAGTTGGGTCATGCAGCAAGACAATGATCCAAAACACAAAAGCAAGTCCACATCAGAATGGCTAAAAAGAAGTAAAATTAAAGTTTTGGAGTGGCCTAGTCAAAGTCCAGACTTAAACCCAATAGAGATGCTGTGGCAGGACCTGAAATGAGCAGTTCATGCTCAAAAACCTACCAAATGTTACTGAATTAAAGCAGTTCTGCAAGGAAGAGTGGGTTAAAATTCCTCCACAGCGATGTGAAAGACTGATATTGAATTATAGGAAGTGTTTGGTTGCAGTCATTGCAGCTAAATGTGGCATAACCAGTTATTAAGTGTAAGGGGCAATTACTTTTCACACAGTGCCAGTTGGTGTTGCTTAACTTTTTTTCATTAAATAAGTGAAATTAAAAAAAAAAACAAGTGTTATTTGTTCACTCAGGTTCCCTTTATCTAATATTACGTTTTCTCTAAAGACCTGCAAACATCCAGTGTGACAAATATGCAATAATAGAGAAAATCAGGAAGGGGGCCAATACTTTTTCACACCACTGTACGTTGTTCATGAGGTGGAGTCTCAAAAAGGCCATACTAAAAATGTGGTGTAAAAATATTTAAACATAGCAAAGTTATGAGTAAAAGTTCAAAATGCATTGGAAATATATTGACCACCCTTACCTTGTTTTTTCAGTTCCTAGTCACAATTACAGGAAGAGGATGTCTTCTGTCACAGAGAGTGGATCTATGACAGTGGACCAGTTCTAGATGAGTGAGGAGTGCGGGGTGGTGGGCGCTGAGTGGGGGTCAGGTGGTGTGGGTTGGGGAGTTAGGGAAGGCCACAAAGAACACCGATGGATGGTTTTTTTGTCTCAAGAGCAATATACAGTAACAACAATAAAAAAGAAACAGACAACGAGGAACAGTTTTGTTGATGTCAGGTATACAGACACTGAGGTTTGGGCATCCAAGTATCACTTGGCAGTTCAACAACGCCAGGTGTGGGCACCCCAGTGTCCCTACATATTGGGGAGATAGAGGACATGACACCTGGCATCAGGATTGAGCACTCACCTGCCATTTTGTATAAGAAGTCAGGAATGAGGGGGACTCACAGTGTTTTACAGAAAGCAGGAGGCGTTAGCTGTTTAATCAAAAGTGATTTCTTTCATACTGCTTTCCTCAGCCATGGCTGACAAATGCAGTGGGAAGAAAATCACTTTTGATTTCCTTCAAACTACTTTGATCAGCCAGCTAATGAAAGCAGTTTGAAGGACATCACCATCAATGAAACTACTAAAGCAAAAATCCAGCTATCCATAGAATATTCATTTTTACGTTCACTTGCGTGCATGCGCAAGGAACGTCTTGGGAGAATGGGACACTTTGGAGGTGTGCCTGCCCTGTGCAATCCCCTGCTCCGTTGAGCAGGCGTGGCGGTCCTGCACCAATCGCTGCGGTGATGTATATGACAGCGGTGGTCTTCTCTTCAAAGAAAACCACCGCTGTGTGCTTGCAGCACGTCATGCCCCCCCAAATCTTTGCTGCCATGCTGGGAGCCCACCCCAGTGTGGCAAACATCCTGTGTCATCTGCCGATGGGAGTGCCCAATCCCCCGTCGGCTCCACCTCCCCCCAAACAGCTTTCCCTGCTGCCACGCTGGGAGCCCACCCCAGCGTGGCAAACGTCCCATCGCCATCTGTCGCACGGGGTGCCCGATCCCTGTCAGCTCCACGGCCCCCAGCTATCTTCTCGCCACGCTGGGAGCCTCACCCCAGCGTGGCAAACATCCCACGCCATCAATTATAGAAAAACCTGTAAATTAAAACGGTCCCACGCAGTCTCCCGCCCCTCCCACAACCTGCACCCACCCACTGCGCATCCTGCCTCCCCACAGCCCCTCTCACCCATACTTACCTCCAGAGCTCGGCGCGACGATCTTCAGTGGACCAGGAACACGTCTGCACTCTTCAAAGCCGACCACGAACTGAGGAAATGCTGGTAAGCTGTATAATGGGCTAGATGGGGTTTTTCAACTTTGTTGCATATCTTAGGCATTTTTTGGAATTTTTGCACCAAATTTTCAACATGGGGTTTTTGGGACCCCTTCTCATGAATGCTGTCACTGTCATGGCGTTATTCGGGCCCGAAGGGTGATTTCGCAGTCACTGCGCGAAATCACCTTTTGGGCCCAATTAATGAAACAACAGTGCCAGCGTTCATAAGGTGGGCTCTCAAAAAGCCTATTTTGAAAATTTGGTGGAAAAATTCCTAAAAATGACTGTTTTACGAGCGTGCGTTGTGCAGTTCCTCACGCAGGCTCTGACGTCACGGAATTTTCAATATTTTCACTCCAGATTTTCAACATTGCCATTTTACCACACCTTCTTATGAGTAGTACAGCTGTCATTTTTCACATCTCACCCAAAACATGTTTCCGCCCTGTAGCGCACAATGGCACAGTCGGTGTGCGAAATCAATGTATGGGACACATTAAGAAAATCACAGTGACACTGCTCATGAGCAGAGGTCTTAAAGTGGCCATGTTGAAACTTTGGTGAAAAAATTCCTAAAAATGACTGTTTTACGAGTGTGCGTTGCACAGTTCCTATGCACACTGTAAGTTTGCAAATTTTCAATATTTTCACTGCAGATTTTCAACATTGCCATTTTACCACACCTCTTCATGAGTAGTATTGTCATTTTCACATCCTGCCCAAAACATGTTTCACGCCATGCAGCGCACAATGGGCGCAGTCGGTGATCTTGAGAACTCAGTGTATGGGACACATTAAGAAAATCACAGTGACACTGTTCATTAGCAGAGGTCTTAAAATGGCTGTGTTGAAAATTTGGTGAAAACATCCCTAAAAATGACTGTTTTACGAGTGTGCGTTGCACAGTTCCTATGCACGCTCGTAAGTTTGCGAATTTTCAATATTTTCACTCCAGATTTTCAAAATTGCCATTTTACTACACCTCCTTATGAGTAGCGCAGCTGTCATTTTTCACATCTTGCCTAAAACGTGTTTCTGCCCATGTAGCGCACAATGGCACAGTCGGTGTGCGAACTCAATGTGTGGGACACATTAAGAAAATCACAGTGACACTGTTCATTAGCAGAGGTCTTAAAATGGCTATGTTGAAAATTTGGTGAAAAAATTCCTAAAAATGACTGTTTTACGAGAGTGCGTGCGTTGTTCCCCTATGCACGCTCGTAAGTTCGCGAATTTTCAATATTTGCACTCCAATGACTTCCAAATACCTAAACAGCACATAGAAGCAAGCAACATTCGGCATTGACAAATGCTTGTACTTCTTTGTCACTGATTTTTTTAAGCCATGTCCAAGTGCTAAATACCACTGCAAATACCTGCAAGCGAACGTTCGGCATTGACAAATGCTTGTTTTTAACTAAGCATACTCAGAAAATGGCACCATTTTTAACTTCTATTTCAAAAACTATATAAGTTAAAAACTCCCTAGCTGAGAAAACATACAGTATACTTTGGTTCAGACTCTATCAAACCTGTAAACTTCAGGTTTTAAAACAAAACTGTTTTTCAGCTACAGGTGAGTAAAACAAGTCTTAAAAACTGTGATTTTAGCATTTTTGCACCTCTGTAACTTTGTTCCCCCCATGAACCAACTGACACAACATTTCAGGAGGTCAAAAGAGACTAGAGATATTGCAAAGTAAAACTTAGCCTGCATGTGCGAAGTGCCAGAAATTCGCACGTCACAGAATTAGCAGAGTTATGGTCACAGGCAAAAATTTGTGTGCACGTGAATTGCGCAAATTTTGTGTCACAATTCACGTGTTTTTACCATGAAATGTGAAATTCGTGGGTGAAACTTTACACTTCGTGGCAAAATTCATGCAATTCGTGAGCCACGATGGCGCAAATTTTGGGAAAAATGCTCTGCGAATTCCACAAAATCTGCAAATTCATTAGCAGAACGAATTTCACAGACTTCCCACATCTCTAAAAGAGACCCTAGTCCAGACTCCACACCCACTGAACATTGGGCAAATCAGTTAAAAAAGGGAAAAGTTATTAAGGTGAAAAATCGGGGTTTAACATTAAAGTGTTTTCTCAAACCTGATGTAATATATATATATATATATATATATATATATATATATATATACATATGGCAGATATTATGGGTGTAGTGGCACCCCTATAGTTAGGATTGAGTAGGCTGTTTAATGTTAAACCCCAATTTTTGCACCTTTATAACACTGGCGGCATTTAATGAACTAGCCCAAAATTTGGCATGCATGGTTTGGCAGGCAGAGTATCAAGATATGATAAGTTTCACAATGGTATAGTGTTCAGTTTTTGAGCTACAGAATGCCAAAAAATGCAAACAAGTGGTGTTTGGTTTCCCAATACTTACCACAAGTTAGTTTTGCTCTCACGCACTAGCTAGGCAATGCGGAAATTTTTCATGAAACTTCAAGGGTTGAAGCAGGCAATACCAAGGTAGTTCCTTTTGAAGGTTTTGTGAAAAAAATATCATACAGTTCCAGAGTTATAAGGAATTTTTTTGATAACCATTGAGCTCAACTGGTAAAAAAAACATCAATTGTGAGTGCTTATTTACAGGATTTACTTGTTATGAGAAAAAAAAAAAACAATTGTGGCAGCAGCCATCTTGTTTGTTTGTTTTTACACAAAATCATTGAAAATACATAAAAATGATGTATTTTCAAAAAACAAACACCTGAACCTAGGTAAACAAAACCTATTTAGTTATATTCTGCTGTTTGTTTTTTTAAAATTACCCCGGATATAACAGTTCTAGGCACCAACAATTCTTCAGCCAGAGATTTTGTTACCTCTCAGACTGATCTTTTTGTCACTGCCTCCTCCAGCAGCCACCAGCATGGATGCCACAGATGTGGCAGACAATAATTTGGTAACACTAATGCCACAGCCACTTCTACCAACTATTGCTTTGCTACTGCTATTACTGGTCCCAGTGCCCATTGACGAAGCTACTGCAGAGGTAGGTTTTTTCAGGTGCAACAACCTTTTGCCCCACAGAACCTATGCACGTCTTCTGTGCCTTGCTGGCACCTCCGCTTTTATTCAAGCACCTCTTTCCAGTCATTTTATATATTTAGATTTTTAATATTGCAAGGAAAAAATTAAACACTGTAGTAAACCTAAATGCCAGCAGCAGCTGCAGACAACACCTCAGCAGGGTGATTAGCAGTGTGATTTTGATCTGAACAGTTTACTGAGTTCACAGTAGCTACAGTAAAACTACCAAAAACTCTTTTTTTGCCTTTTTTCTGTTTGTTTGTTTGTTTAACACAATGGCAATTGATAAGATACATAGGACAGGGCTAATTCAAAGCAAGTTACTGTAAGTAATGCCATCACTTCAAGAATTAAACAAAATAACCACAATCGGTATAGAAACAGACTGACAATTCTCTTAATCACACAAAACTGTACCACTGAAATAAAATTTTAAATCACAGACCACAGACAAAAATCTTTAAGAAAGACAGAAAAATAGATAGACAAGTCAAGATTAGATATCTATTTACGTAAAAACTCAATAAATGGTTATACTTAAATTTCCTTAGCGAGCTATATGGACCTCGGTATTTTCTGCTCTGATACCCTATGAAACCTATGAAGTGTTCACAGGGCTGCCTTGCATACTAGATACAAATTTTCCTCCCTCACACAGCACTACTTCACTAGATAAAACAAAACAGCTGCTTTCAACTAAATAAATATACAAAACTAAAAAACAAACAATGGTAATCTAGCTGCACATGGCACTCCAGATATTTTTGTGACTGATTTGGTTGAAAATACTTCACTTTTAGGGTAGTTTTAAAGGTTTATTTGATCAAACAAGCAGGGACAGACATCTTTCCAACTCTCTGTTCATAAGACTGACCTAAACACATGGCACACAGCTCATTTCAGTACCATGTGACCTCCAGTCCCATGGTTCATTGCAAACTTTGCCTGTGGGCCCAACTTTGCCCAACTTTGTCGTCGAAGTTACCAAATTTGCCATTCATGAAGTTAGCCCACTACTGCAAACTGGAACTTCGTAGAGTGGATTAACTTCATGAATTCTGGGTAAATTCGCAAATATCTCTGAGAAATGAAGTTAGACAACTTTGCTCATCTCTACCCAAGAGAGAAGTGGGCAGCTGAAATGGACCTGGACGTAACCCCTGCTAACTAGAACAAAGTTTGGACTCTGGCCTACAAAGCAAACAAAGAGTTACAGGCAAAAACCCTGCAGGTTAAAATTCACAGAGCATACAGAACACCACAGTGGCTATACAAGTGTAAGCACCCCTTTGGGCGCTAACTAGTTAACCTTGTAGCTAAGAGTAGTAGTAGACATAGACAGGATGGAGGCTGTCCAGAGGAGGGCAACTAAAATGGTGCAGGGTCTGCACCGGAAGACATATTAAGAGAGACTTAAGGAGCTGAATATGTATAGCCTCGAGGAAAGGAGGGAGAGGGGGACATGATAGAAACTTTCAAGTACCTCAAGGGAATCAACAAAGTCCAAGAGGGTAGCATCTTTCAAAAAAAGAGGTGTGCAAGAACAAGGGGGCACAATTTGAAGATAGAAGGGGTGGCTCAGAGGTAATTTAAGGAAGTATTTTTTCACAGAGAGGGTTGTGGATGCATGGAACGGCCTTCCGGAGGAGGTTGTGGAGTCAAAAACAGTGGTGGAATTCAAGCATGCATGGGACAGTCATAAGGCAATTCTAGGGGGTGGAGGTAGGAAGAAGTAGGCTGCTGGTTAACTAGGATCTGCAGCTTATCCATTAGGTAGGGAAATGGGCAGACTGGGTGGGCCAAGCGGTCCTTATCTGCCGTCAAAATCTATGTTTCTATGTTTCTAGTTAGGTAAGCAAAGCTATTGGTGCCTGTAGGTCTGGGATGTGGGCCTGCCTGCTGCCAGTAGGGGGGACCCCTCTAATAATGGAATATATAGAGGCCTTTTGGTGCCAGAAGAGAGGGTTGGTGAGAGAGGGAGTAGAGAGAGAGTGTCAGGTTGGCCCACAAGTGTGGCTGTGAGGGCCACGGTGGGGCCAGGGTGGGCTGTTTGCCACACTGGCCCTCCTCCCTCGAAAACCCTCGAAAAAGGTACGGTGGTTCAGGGCCATGTAGAGTCAATGGGAGCTGTGAAACAAATCATGGGGTCCCTTTGCTGCCAGTTTAAGCCAGGGAAGGAAGATATTGGAGCCCGCCAAGTGATCTCCGGCACCTTGGTTGGGGGAGCACTGGAGGGGGTCCTGTAAATACAGCTCTCACCCGTGGGGTGAGTGTAGTCTGGGAGCTGGTGAGTTTTCTGTGGCTGGGTCTGCTATGGCAGAGGGGGCCTGGGGTGCAGGCCAGAGGTGGCAGCCTCGATTGTTGGGGTGTAGTGGTGGCAGCCTATTTCCAATTTCCCAGACTGTAGGGCTGCTGCAGTGTTTGGGCTCTCAGGTTGGTGCTGCCTGTAGAGACATAAGGAGTTCTACATGGGGAGTGGCTGTAGGGACCCCAGGTGGGGTGGCAGTCCACCTGGGTGGGCCATGTGGCACTTCAGCCGGGCTCCTGGGTGGAAGCAATCCTGAACAGGAATCGCTGCATGAGCAGAAAGTGCCTCAGGTCTTCAGGATTGCCAGGGATATATAGAACTCCTTGCGATGCTCGGAGCAGGCACGTGGTACCAGTGATTGGGTGGCAGGAGGGTTTTCGGTGATACTGTTAATGCTAAATGTTAACACCATTGTGGTAATAAAAGTGCTCCAAGTAATAAAGTTCTCCCTGTTGTAAAGTAACCCCAGTATCAAGAAGGCAGACAAGAAATGGAATTGGGACAGTAGAAACATCTTGTACTGTCTCAGTTCGCTACCTCTGATCGAGTATTTGAGTAACAAAGACACCCCACCCACCCCAAGCGCATAACTTCCTTTATAGCACTGGCTGTGACATCACTTCCCCAAAATTGCTAACAACATATGCCTGTTCATATCATTAAAGGCACAGCACACTGAATGGGGGCAGAGACACTCACAAACTTACACACACTAAAACAAGAACAAAAAACCAAAAAGCATCTGTAACTGGAAGGGACACAGACATGTGGGGAGTGGTGCAATGCACTGGCTGTGGAGCAGCAGTCTTCTGAGAGACATTCTGGAGACTGCATTGCTGCCCTATTTGCAGGCACCTCTCTGGTCTGAGGGAGGAGGTTGTTCATCTCCATGCTGACCTGGCAAGGATTCAGGAAACCTGCTCCTCCACCCAGGGACCACCCAGGCCACCGCCACTACCTCAGAAGTTGCCAAGAAAGAGGAGTGGTTTGACCATGGTGGGCTCAGGGAGGGTGAGGGTGGTGGAACAGAGGCACATCCCTCCAGTTGTACCTCTCCACAATTCATTTGCCACTCTGGTGGAGCATGGTTGCTGTATGGAGGCACCTACAGTGGAGACCAAGGAGGATGCTGGGAACCTCCATAATGGAGACCCACAGGAGGGTGGCACAGGACCCCACAGGGGAAGGAAACAACTCCTGGTGGGGGACTCCAGTGTTGGAGGGTAGAACTGGGGGAAGGAGGGGAAAGGGAGGTAAGGTGCCTGTCCGGCACCAAGGCTTGGAGGGACAGGAAATGAATCCTCAGGATCGTGGGAGCAGCGGCAAGGGGGAGGAAGTTGGATGTCGTTATCCACCTAGGGATGAATGACCTGGCTGAGAATGAGATCAGAGCAGTGCAACAGGAGTTTGTGAAGTTGGGGAGGGGCCTTAGACAAGTAGCACACACTGTAACTTTCTCGGAAGTGCTACCTGTCTATGGCATGGATGAGGCTAGGGTACTCTGCACCATGGGATTCAATGACTGGTTGAAAAGCTGGTGTAGAGCTCAGGGATTTGGCTTCACTGGGGACTGGGGCTCCACCTGGAGGGAACAGGCCTATACAGGCATGATGGTCTGCATCTATCCTGGAGGGGAACCAGGATCCTGGGTGACAGGTTTAAATGCTTCAATGGCAAGCATTTAAACTAGCCAAAGGGGGAGGCACTGAAGAGGAGAAGGGAAATCCTAGACCTTCCCACAAAAATCAGGGTAATTAGTTGGGTAAACACCAAGATAGAGCAGTCGGTAAGGAGAAGGGCAGGGGTAAATGGAGAAAAAGACAAAGGCAGTAGGGACAAGAATGGGGCAAAAAGAAATAAAGCCATAAAAAAATGGAGGGTTATGAGTACCAATGCCCATAGTCTAGGTAAAAAGCTCCCTGATATGCTGGCCTTGATGGAAGAGGGATGCCTGGATACTGTGGCAGTCACAGAAACATGGTACACAGAGAACCATGACTGGGATGTCAACATACCAGGGTACACAATCTACAGGAGGGACAGGGAGGGAAGAAGAGGAGGAGGAAGAGGAGGAGCTTTCTATGTAAGGGAAGGGATCAAAGCAACATAACTAAAAGGTAAACAGGGAGGAGAGGAGGCACTGTGGGTCACCCTGGAGACTGGAAATGGCTCCACAATCCGCACAGGGATTGTATACAGACCCCCGTCTCAGGGGAGGAAATGGACAAGGAAATGATAGAAGGCATTCTTGGGATGGCAGAGAAAGGGGAGATATTGCTGATGGGGGACCTGAATATGCCAGATGTTGACTGGAGCACCTTTGCTGCAGCCACATCCAAGAGCAGGGCCATTCTTGATGCCCTACAGGGGGCATGCCTTAGACAGCTAGTTTTGGAACTGACTCAGGAGAGAGCAATCTTAAACCTGGTACTCTCAAATGGGGACGGAGAGAGGATCTCTGATCTTGAAGTGGGTAGCCATATGGGAACAAGCGACTACCAAACAGTGTGGTTCACGATAAACTTAACTATAGAGTCAAGCCACCCAAAAGTGAAGGTACTGGACTTCAGGAGGGCTGATTTTGTCAAAATTGGAGAGTGCCTCAGAAAAGCATTAGCAAACAGGCATGAAGGTGGGGTGGAGCAACAATGGGGAAACATCAAAACCGCCATCACAGAGGCAACAAGCCTTTGTGTGAAGCAAATAAACAAATCAAAACAAAAGAAAAAAACACTATGGGTCTCAAAGGAAGTGGCGGGAAAGTTAAGGGAGAAAAAGATAGCATTCAGAAAGTATAAGGAAGCACAGAAGGAGCAGGACAGAGAACTGTACCAGTTAAAGCAGAAGGAAGCGGGGAAGGCAGTCAGAATAGCAAAGGCCCAAACCGAGGAAAAGATAGCCAACTTGGTTAAGAAGGGTTATAAAACCTTTATAGGTACATTAGGGAGCAAAGAAAGACTAAGGCAGGGATACTGAGGCTAAACAAAGAGGAAGGTGGTTGGGCAGAGAGCGATAGTGAAAAAGCAGGGATACTGAACAAATACTTCTGCTCAGTATTCACAATGGAAAAGCAGGGTAAATACCTAATCTGGTCAATAGAAGCACTCTGGATAGGGGGGGTTGATATTAGTCCTTTCACAAAAGAAAGGGTTCTGAAAGATCTCTTAAAACTGAAGGTGGATAAAGCAATGGAGCCTGATGGGATTCACCCCAGAATTCTGAAAGAACTAAGGGAAGAACTAGTAACACCACTGACTACCCTTTTTAATAAATCATGGGAGGATGGTGTGGTACCTGAGGACTGGAGGAGGGTGGATGTGATTCCCCTTCACAAAAGTGGGAGCAAGACAGAGGCAGGAAACTACAGACCTGTCAGTTTGACCTCAGTGGTAGGGAAAATGATGGAATCACTTCTGAAGGAAAGAATTGTTGAGTACCTAGAGGCCAGTGGGGCATGGGACCCAAGGCAGCATGGATTCACAGCGGGAAGGTCATGTCAGACTAATCTAATTGATTTCTTTGACTGGGTGACCAAAGCAGTAGACCAGGGAGGGGCTGTGGACATGGCCTACCTAGACTTTAGCAAGGCATTTGACACAGTCCCACACAAAAGATTAATAAACAAATTAGCCAGCATGGGAATGGGTCCCAGGGTGGCAGCCTGGGTAAAACACTGGTTGGACAACAGGACACAGCGGGTAATAGTAAATGGAGTCCACAGTGAAGAAAGGAAGGTTACTAGTGGGGTACCGCAGGGTTCAGTAGTGGAGCTGGTCCTTTTTAATGTCTTTATAAGTGACATTGCAGAGGGACTGGAAGGGACAGCATGTCTCTTTGCAGATGATACAAAGATCTGCAACAGGGTTGATACACAGGGTGGGGTGGAAAGGATGAAAAGGGACTTGGCAAGGTTGGAGGAATAGTCAAATGTATGGCAGCTTAGATTCAATGCAAAGAAGTGCAAAGTAATGCACCTGGGAAACAAAAACCCAGGGAAGAGTACACAATGGGGGGTGAGATACTGACAACAACAAAAATGGAAAGGAACCTGGGGGTAGTCATATCAGATGACCTAAAGGTGGGCCAGCAATGTGAGAAGGCAGTAAGGAGGGCTGGGGGGATACTGGGATGCATAGGGAGAGGCATCACCAGTAGAAAACAGGAAGTTATTGGCCCTCTGTACAGACAGTTGGTAAGACCACATCTGGAGTACTGTGTATAGTTCTGGAGACCCCATCTCTGCAAAGACACAGACAGGGTGGAGGCTGTCCAGAGGAGGGCAACCAAAATGATGCAGGGTCTGCATCAGAAGACATATGAAGAAAGACTAAAGGAACTAAAGATGTATAGCTTCGAGGAAAGGAGGGGGGGACATGATAGAAACTTTCAAATACCTCAAGGGAATCAACAAAGTCCAAGAGGGTAGCATCTTTCAGAAAAAGAGATGTGCAAAAATAAGGGGGCACAATTTGAAGATAGAGGGGGGACGGTTCAGAGGTAATGTGAGGAAGTATTTCTTCACAGAGAGGGTTGTGGATACATGGAACAGCCTTCCTGAGGAGGCCGTAGAGTCAAAAACAGTAGGGGAATTCAATAATGCATGGGACAGACATAAGCAAGGCCCCTTGAATTCTGCAGTTCTGCGGTTGCTGAATTTGCCCCAGAATTTGCATCATGCCACAGAATATATATAGTGCCACAGAATTCATTGTTTTTGGTGAATTTTCATATAAATATACTGTTTTCCATAGTGTCAGGCTTTCTTTCCCACTTCGTTTATCCTGAAGCCCCTCCTCTATGCTCAGCATATGATGTCATCGATGACATCACATCATATTTAACCAATGACAGGACTGCATTCTGCCAGAGAAATGAATAAATCATGCCGCAGAAATCAGAAAATGCTGCCGCAGAAGTCAAGGAGCCCTGTTGCAGAAATCAGAAAATTCTGCCGCAGAACACCAGGGGCCCTGGACATAATGCAATTCTAGTGAGGATTAGGAGGAAGTAGGCTGTTGGTTAATTAGGATCTGCAGCTTATCCATTAGGTAGGGAAATGGGCAGACTAGGTGGGCTAAGCGGTCCTTATCTGCTGTCAAATTCTATGTTTCTAAAGAGAAAGAGAAAGAGCTTAAAGGGAAATGCCCACATAAAAACTGGCCACATCTCGGTAATAGCTCCAATTTGGAGCGTACATGTATCGGTGCTATGCTGAGACCAGAAATAGACTGACAGTCCATTTCCAGTCTATTTCTGGACACGGTATAGCACCGAAACATGTACACTCCAAATCGGAGCTATTATAAGTTACAGAATACATAGATCTAAAGGACAGACCAGCAGCTGATACCCATGTGACACGTCATTCAGCCGCAGGTGGTTGTGAGTGTGCCACTTGCGCCGCTGAATTCTAAAATGCCAGGCAGACAGGAAGGCAGGATCAACCAGATAAATTATTAAAATACTTAAGATCACCAAAGGTAAAGAAATTATACTTTTTCTGAATGTCTTAATCGGGCCCTGCCTCACACTGAGGTGGGGCCCATTTTTACATGGATGCTTCTGTTTAAGTAAATGTCTGGAGAATGGAAAGATGTGAAGTGCAAGGAATATGTGAAGGAAATGCTCCTGAGTCAAAGTATATTCCTATGTGGCCTTTTTTGGCCCACCGTTTAAAGTGATGCTGTTAGAAATGTAAACTTTACTGCTCAAGGGGACTTCTTTTTTTTCTTATCATATAAGATTTTATTTGATTTTCCATATTAGCAATGTTAAGCAACTTACATACCATCCGAGCAGATACGAAAAAGGAGAGGTCATAATACAGGTTTATTACCATTACTTCAGATACCACATATCAACTCCTATAAGAAAGAGCAACTACTCAGTTATACATGCCTTCCTTAAAGGGACACTGTCAACCTTTTTTTGCATCATATTGTTTCTAGGTAAAAAATACATTTCATGACTGCTTACCTTCTATAAAATTCATTGATGTTGCTGGTTGTTTTGTCTGCCTCCTTGCTTAGTAGAACTGAAATGCATGGTAATGTATAGTTACTAAAAAGAAGATTGGTCTAGAAACAGCCCACTCACCAAATATTTCCATATAAGAATTTATTTTATAAGTAATTTTGCTATTATGAAGTGCAAATACTGTAATACAGTACATCAGTTGCAGACGTTTCAGAATAAATCCTTCCTCAGTGTTTGTACTGTATGTCTAAAAAAAAATACAAACATAAATAGAATTATACACATAATCTTACATTTTATTGAAAGTCAGATACCCTATATAATGTTCAGGATCCCCAAATATGACTTCCAAAACTGTTCTTGAACTTTATATCATTAGCGATAAAACAAAATAAATGTAAACTTTTCACTTTAATAGCAATGTTCTCTTATTTCATATATTGATTCCCTAGAAATCCATCAATTTATAAAAATAGGCACTATATCCTGTGCATGTGCAATTATTATTATACTTCTGGGTTAATACTTAATCAACCTTATATGCTTTTTCTTATATAAAAACAGAACTTGCCTCATAAACTTTATCTTGTATGCCTAGCTTATATTTGTTATACAGCTTGGCCCATATCTGAAAAATAAATGTAGTTTTCTTTAATTCTGCCTCCATAAAATACTCGAAATAATGTTACGATATAGATTGAGCTTATAGCTACTAACCTTCTTGATAAACAATCTTTAGAATTCTTCTTAAATGTAATATGTCATATCAACGAACTGGAAAATAAATAATATCCTGTTTCTCAACCTATTTCCTTTAAATTCAAATGAATAAAAGATCCAAATAAATACAGAAAAGCACAATAAGCTTGTAATTTCTTTACCTCATAAGAAGCTTAGATAGCATTTTAGTAGTGTATTAAACTGTCAAAAACAAAACAAAAGCATATATAAAATATTTTTATAGCTGTTATATGAACTTTAAACAAGCATTTCTTGGTTTAAGAAGTCATACATTCATGCATACTTCCTGGACATTAGAAACACTCTCAAACAGTGCAGTCACTCATGATACATTAGTCTCCTCTACCCCCTCTGCATAAGGAGTGGTTAGACTGTGTTGGGGGTGTTCCTAAGTCCAGGAAAGCAGCAGTGAGAGTTGGCCAAGAAACATGTTTTAGTGTGGTAACACCAGTATGGTGTGCAGTCAGTTTTTCACTTTTTAAAAGAAAACAGGAATCAGAATCAAACTACCAGCTACATCAACAATCTCTACATAATGTGGAGAATCATAAAATGTGTTTTTTACACTAGGGACACTTTGAGGCCTACGGGGGTTGACAGTGTCTCTTTAAACATTCTATGACTAAGACCAAAATAATAACTATCATTTGTGGTGCTATTGTACAGCAGCCACCTCAGAGCTAGGGATATTCTTTTTGCTTATACTTTCACTGAATTGTAGTTTGCAAAGTGATATAAACCTGGTGTCTTACAACACAGCATCATGTAGTGGGACATGGCAATTGTTTCTTACAGAGGAGGGTTGCCAGGTATAGGTAAGGGAACCGTACATAAGTGAGAGTTTAGATAGGGATCCCAGTGCCTATGATAGGCCCCCAATTGGTTCTTACTAGCAAAGAATAGCCTTTTGAAAACAGCCAGACGGGCCACTGCCATATGTCAGATCAGCAGTGAAGGGGTGGTAGCCTGTTGCCATTTCATTAGAATCGACCGCTTGGCTTCCAGTAACACTGCTAACAGCCACCTATGTGATCGGGGTCGGTTAGTGTGCATGGTTGATGTATCCCCTGGGATTATAAGAGTCAGTTCCTTGGGGATAGCCTCCGGTACGGCCTTCGAGCAATCCTCAATCACCTCTGTCCAGAAAACATTCAGGTGGGAACATTCCCAGATGACATGCAAGAGGTTAGCTTCTGGTACCCCATATCTCCAGCACTGTGAATGTGGGAGCACACCCATATGATGTAATACTGCTGGAGTGCGATACCATCGTGTGAGTAATTTTAGCTGGATCACTTGACTTCTTGCATCTAAGTACATCAGGTGGGCATCTTTCACACACTTGTGCCACACTGTCTATGGAATGTTGGCATGAAAATCCTGCCCCCATTGTGCCCCACATTTGTCCATGGTGTTAGGCTGCCCATCCCTTAGAACTCTATATATCCTCCCCATCAACCCTTTTTGTCCCTTAGCTTTGTGCAATAGTGCCAGCCATTCCCAGTCTTTTCCTGATCCCTTCTGAAATTTATAGGCCCCAATTGCTTCCCTAAGCTGAAGATACCTCCAGAAATCCTGCCTGGGAAGCTGACATTTTTCTTGGAGGTGTTGGAAGGTCATTCATTCTTCTGTGCCCTCTACCCATAGATCTGCTATGGTTAGTATCCCTTTTCCTGTCCATTCCCCCCAACGGATACTATGTCCATCGATCTGTATATTGGGATTGCCTCAGAGGTATGTGTAACCTAATGGCAGCCCACAGTCTTTCTCGGGTGTCTTAATGAGTGCCATCCTCTTTTGAGAGGCTTTACTAGTGTCCAGTATAACCGGAGAGGCTATACTCTCTGACAGCCTTTTCCTTTCCAGGAGAGACTCCAGCCATTGGTCTGGCATTTATTTATTTATTTATTTATTTATTTAGCTAGTTTTTGTTGACCGGGTAAGTGCACTAGACAAATCCTGCCTATTTTCAGGCATGACCCGAGGGAGGGAAATATAGATGAATGCCAACGGACCTTGAACAAGATTAAGCTGTTGGTGGTATTTTTTAGTGAATGAGGGAAATTTGGCCAGGACACCGGGGAAATTCCCCTACTGTTTTCGATAAGTGCCATGGGATCTTTAACATTCACCTGAACTACCACCAATCCAGGCAGATGGGACCTCTGTTTAATGACTCATCCGAAAGACGCCACCTCGGAAGTGCAGCACCCCTTTCATGCTGCACTACAGTGTCAGTACTAGGATATTAACCCAAGTGACAGATGGGGGAACTGAACCCACATCCCTCTGATCTCCCGGCCTCAGAGGCAAGTGTGCTGCCTACTGAGCCACTGACACAGTCACACGCATTAGGTCCTTGTCCAACCGGACCCACGCTGGTCCTGCACCTCCATCTGGCAGAAACCACTGGGTGGCTTGTGCCATTCTATAGGCTACTCAGTAGCCGTCGAATCATGGAAGTCCTAGCCCACCCTTCCCCCAGTGAGCCCTGAACTTTGTCCTGCTGAACCTGGGGGGTTTACCCTCCCACAACAGGTTCGAGATCATCCTATCCAGCCCTTTAAATATTCTGGGGGGTCTTTCCACCGGTAGATTGCAGAACAGATATGTCACCTTTGAGAGTGCGAACATCTGCACTGCCTTTATCTTACCCTTTATGGAGAGTCGCATCTTCTGCCATCTCCTTCAGCTCAGCCTCTGTGATACCCAGGACCGGACAGTAGTTGTCATCAATGATCTGTCTCCAAGTGGCTGACATTTTCACTCCTAAATATGTAAACCCGCCGGGGCCCAAGCAACCTGTAGGTCCTGCTGACTCATTCATGTGCAGAGGAGACTGAGAGATGACAGAGTGTTTTTTTTCTTAGAAAATGGGCTTTTTATTTGGAGGCATCTGATTGGCTGGTACTCAATTCACAGGGGTACATTAACTTTCAATAGATGCTCACCAAATAAAAAGTCCCAGTCCAAACCTGCCTCATGCCTGGCCAAGTATCCTTGTGCCCAGACTGCTCAGCCATTGGCTGCAGCACTGGGTACACAATTTCAAACTGATGCCATTGTTGTTTATCACTTAGCGAGAGAGCGAGTGACCAGATACCACCCATAAATTTTAAAAATAGAACATTCACACTATCCACCGAAAACCCTTTTTGAAAAGAGACAGAGAGGCACAGATGACTGTCAATACAGTCATTGTTTTATGTTCTGTTGGAAGCCGCCTGTCCCATTAGTTTTCCTCCCGCTCCACTCCCTGCCCTCCTCCTTACGTGCCCGATATTTTACATGTAACCCCCCTACAAATGGGAGGTTCCCAAAAGTCTTCCAAGAGCTTGCCTAATTGCTCACAGCCTGATTGATGTTCGGTGCCTATGCCATTTAAATGTGATTGCCAGTGAGTGCTTTTAAAGCCTCCATGTACTGTCTCTTGAAGTGCTGCCTGCTTGCAGTCCTAATTAATTTGAATGGGGGGACTGTGTTTTTCTATGCCCAAGTCCCGCCCGGGCTGCTGAATAATCGCTCTGTTTCTGCCATCGCTAAATGTGCAGAGTAAGCCCTTTTAAAAGATGTAACTGATTGCTGGTAGATAGTTTAAATAGTAGTAAAAATGTAGTTTGTTCTAACCTGCCTTCTTGCAGCAAGGACTGTTTCTGTTTCGCTCCACCATTTTGGTCCCGGACTGCCGAATGGGACCAATCAGTGCTTGGGACTCTCACATGGAGCCTGCTGAAATGGGGCTGTGTGGAGTGAGACTCTGGGAATTGTAGTTTTTGGACTGTTGGCACCTTTTTACACCTATAGAGGGAGCCCTGCTGTGATTGACATCTGAACCGACCAACTGAACCTTTTGGATCTGAGTGAAAGCCCCTGAGCTGTCTGCTGGCAAGCCAGATCTGTTGGGAGTTTGAGAGAGAAGGAGCTCTGAGTGTTCGAGCGGCCGTTGCAGCGTAGTTCACACGGGAGAACCGTGGAAAGCCTGATCCCTGGCCTACTAGCCTGCTATCTGCCCTGAGAGGGAGACGAGGATGTTTTCGGACTGAATCTGAATTTACAGAGAATGAAGCAAGCTGCTGATTTATAACCAGGCTCACCCTGTAGAAGACCGAAGATTTTGCTGAAAGCGATCGGCCTGTCAGGACTCTAGATACTGAAGTGCTCCCGGGTTTAGCAGTGATTTTTGCGATCGGGACCGAGGAGTCACCTGCCTGGTACAGTAAATTTTCTTTACATATGAATGTGCTACGTGCTGGAAGGGGATCGCAATCGGATCCCCCTTGCTGTAAACTGTGAGCTAATTGCTGAAAGCTGTTCCCAGCTGCATCGGACTGAATCCGCTTGCTTTCACATGCCGTTGGGCCTTGCCACAAGGGTTTTGTCCTGCTACCCTGCTCCCTCTGGAGGTCCAGAAAGTTCATCCATCAGCCCTCCTGTGTTTAGCCTGGGTACCATGAGTAATAATCAGGGCAGCTCCCTGCAACATTACTTAAATCAAAGTGTGTCATCTGATTGTTTTGTGTTTCCTTTTCGTGAGCTGAGCCCTCCAGCTCTGGATTACAAATTATCTGTGTGCATGTTGCTTTTCCATCACAGGACCCCATCCAGCTGCGACGCCGGCCTACCCCGGGCAACTATCCTGGCTAGCCCATCTGCCTTTTTACCTGGGTACGCAGTGTGTGTGTGACAGTGTGGGGGAATTCTGTACTGCATGCATAACAGTGTGATTATTATAGAGAGTAAGCTAATTAACCTGATTGCCTCTATCCTTGTTAAACCCCCCTGAATAAATCAGATCTTACTGTTTCTGCATTTAAACTGACTGTGTGTACCGTCTGTATTGGGGGTACTGTACTGTTGTCATCTGTGCTGCCTAACCTTGTTTTACAGGGGGTCCTCAGGGTCGAACTGGAGAAATCAACCCTGGTGGTAAGTGTCAATTGTGAAGGTACTCATTGTGTATTGTGTGGGCCACTAGTGGGAATGGAGGGGGGGGCACAGTGTCCCAGAGGGCTGTGCCCAAGCTAGTTTGACCACTACCAACCCTGACCTCTGGGTGGAGGCACTCGTCACCGAACCTAGGCCCCTTAACCTGTTGCTAGCCAAGCAGGCAGGGGTAGTAGCCCTTGGGATAGCGCCACCTAGGGGTTACATACAACTTCCACCAGACAACCACTACTTCAAACAAATAAAAGCGGCATACCACCAGTACAATCGGCATTACCAGCATTACTTCATCTGTCTCACTCGGTTCTGCTGCCGATTTTGTTTTTCAACATGCTCTCATTTCCCCCAGTGTCGTTTGGGATGTCCCTCTTCCTACCAACTTCAGCCACTGTACAGATCACCTCCAGTGGCAGGTAGGCAATTGCCAGACAAACGAGAGTGGGGGTTAACGTCCTTTTGCCGTCGCGGTTTTCATTCCCCACAGAGACAAAGAAAACGGGGAGAAAGCAGCTTGAGTGCAAAACTGCAGACTGTGAAGCGCAACAGTGAGAGCGCTAGCTCTAGTACCACAACTGTGTGAAAACAGGTACCGCTTCTGTAGTGCTCTTTCACAACTCGTTCACCCGATGTGCAGCAGTTATTTCTCCACAAGCCAGCGCCCTTTCTCCCGCTGAAGTGAAAGTGATGTGAAAATAAAACGGCACCCTACCTAATCTCCCGCTGTTGCTGATAGCCTGCAAATCTTTATAAGCAGTAATGTGTGTGTGTGTGTGTGTGTGTGTGTGCAGTGGTGGAGCTAGGTTTGGGAGCATTTGGGAGCCAGGGGGGGCCATTCAGTCAATCATGGGCTCCATAATTTGCACGAAACATTGAATAAAGATGGTGGTGGGGCACCACTACTCACACTAGGGCAGCCAGGAGGGGCGTCCACCCCTTAGACCCCCAGCTCCGACACTGCGTGTGTGTGTGTGTGTGTGTGTGTGTGTGTGTGTGTGTGTTTGTGTGTGTGTGAGAGCGACATCCAGCTTATTTTTTAGCACCTTTACTTTTTCCTCCCAGCTCAAGCTACTTTCATGCATGCTCCGTAGCAACCAGAAACAGTATAAAAAAGGTTCAACTGCAGTGTTTCAGGGGGGAAAAAAAAAAATCAAAGAACTGTCACATCGCAAGTTTTTCTTGATGTGAGCAAATCACCACCATGGCTTTGACTGTTCCTACTCTGAAGCCTTTTCCAGTTGTGATGCTGCAGCTACTGTTATGCAGGCGGAGGAACTATTTCATTAAAAAAATGCATTTTAAACTATTTTTTTATTTACATTATTTTATTAAGCTTATTTTCTTTTACAGTGCCCATTTTCTAAGCACAATAATACCCTCCAGGGTGGGCAGTATGGGCAATACTAGACCTTCTAGGGGCTATAAGGTCCTCCGCCTGCAGCGTCGGGCCTCATTACGCCCCTGGGCGGTCTGGTATTGCCCAATACCGCCCACTCTGTCGGGTATTATTGCTTGCTTATCCCCCCCTCAGCTTTGAGATCTCTGCATAGTCCTGGAGTATCTGCAAGATTTGGGGAGGTGTAACCTTGGGGTTTTCCATCATCAAGAGGATGTCACCTGCATACGAGTTAATCAAGTATTGTGATCTCCTTATGTCAATGGCTGTAACTTCTTTCGTGTGTATTAGCCTCAGAGCCAATGGGTCGATGGCTATTAGAAAAAGTAAGGGGGACAGAGGGCACCCCTGCCTTGTCCCTTTCTGCAGCAAGAATTGTTGTGATATGTTTCTGTTAGTGAGAACTGTGGCTGTTGGTGCATTATAGAGGGTCCTAATCCAGTCTGAGAAATATGTGCCAAATCCATATGCCCCCAGGGTGGAGATATCTCTATTCCACCGAGTTGAAGGCCTTGGTGAAGTTAACCGCAAGAGCTGCCATTGGCTTAGAGGAATGTAGTGTCCACCATTTGAGGTTCAGAATCGTGCAGGTGTAGTCCGCTCCTGTCCTGCCCTTGCTGAATCCAGCCTGAGATGGATGTATTATGTCCAGAAGGACCTTCTCCAGTCGTATGGCCAATATCTTTGCCAGCACTTTTGTATCCACTGATATGAGGGAGATAGGCCAGAAGTTTGCACAGTCCAAAGGGTCTGTGTATTTCTTGGGAAGCAATGTTATAATTGCCTCTCTCGTGGGAGGCAGGATTAGGTCTTTCTCTGCCCCGTGTAATGCTTGCCATAGCGGAGTTGTGATCTCTGCTGCCAAAAGCTGGTAGAGATCTGCTGACATACCATCAGGGCCCAGGGTCTTTCCCTTAGCCAACCTATTGTATCTAGTGCTGAACGCATCTCTTGTTCAGAGATGGGCTCATCCATGGTTTTTGCTTGCACCAATGATAACTGAAGGAGGTGGAGGAGTTCAAAAAGGCCACTGCCCCCAGATCTGGATCTCCATTCATGGCGGGTCTGGAGGAAGAGTCCAGGGCCTGGTAATATTCCTGCATTACCCCATTAATGTTCTTAGGTTTAGTGACAGTCTCTCCAGTTTGGACTCTTAGGGCATGTATCTGGGAATTTGCTTTTTTGTTTCCTTAACTGATATGCCATCAGTTTCTACCCTTTGTCCCCAGACTCCCAGAACCTATGTTTAGATCAGAGTAGCTGCCACTCCACCTTATGCTGCTAAATGATATTTATTTTATATTTAAGTCCCATGATTCGGGCCAGCAATTCCCTACTGGGAGAAGTGTTGGCCCTGAATACGCCCTCCATCTCTGCTAGTTTCTTCTGCAGGTGCTCCAACTCCTCCCTTCTTCCTCTGTTCTAGGCAGCCATGAAGGAGATTATGCAACCTCTTGGGTAGGCCTTGAAGGCCTCCCATACCATGCCAGCCCCTGCTTCCCCATTCGCATCGATTTCAAATTATGTCCTGACTTAGAATTTGAGCCACTTACTGAAGTCAGGGTCCTGCAGTAGGAGGGGGTTACATCTCCATCTCGTGGAGGTAGGTTGCATCCCTAGTGGGGTGAAAAGGAGACTAACCGGCGCATGATTGGATATGGTCATAGGTTGTATTCGCACAGCTTGCATGCCTTGTGATGCCTCTTTATTGGTTAGCCAGTAGTCTGTCCTACTGTGCATCCTGTGGACTGCCGAAAAAAAGGTATAATCACGACCAGTGGAGTTTCTCCACTCCATGGGTCCTACATACCCCATTCCTCCTGTAGGAGGGTCAATGCCTCCCTGGACTTTGTGTGCATGTCCTGGGTGGGCTATGACTTATCCAAGAATACATCTTGGACCAGATTAAAGTCTTCCCCTACTAGGATTGTATCTCCTGTTCTTCTCCTTTGGCTTCTGCTATTGCCTGACTAACTTGTGCAAAGAATTCTGGCTCATCCTGGTTGGAGCCATAAATGTTGGCCAAAACTATTTTCCCCTCAGGATAGGCAAAGCGGACCACCACCCATCATCCTTGTTTATCCGCTTTGACCCATTCTTCAACCCACTGGCTCGATTTATGCACTAGAATTGCCACCCCCTTAGATTTGGAGGTGGCAGAGTTGTGCAACACTTTCCCCACCCATGTCTTTTTCAGCCATAGGACCATCCTGGCTGTGAGGTGTGTCTCCTGTAGCAAAGCCATAGCTGCAGTACTTTGGTTCTTTTGACCGGGTGATTCAACACCTTGACATTCCAGGAGACTCACCTCACTACCGTCTCCCTGTCCATGGATGCCATGGCAGTATGCTATATCCCATGTACCACTTACCTCTGTGTATCCTCATCCCCGTCCACGGGTCAGGAGACAGTCCTGCTTCCCTCTTCCTGGAAGTGAAGCACTTTCCAATCCATAAACTCTGAAAGGGGGCCTCTAATGTCAGCACACTGGTACCCTGAAAAATAGAAGAACACAGCCCAATAGCAACGGCCCACAAGGCTGTGTACTCAAACTGCAGTTAAGAGCAGTAAAATATAACAGTATACTTAAACTTTTTCTGGTTTGCTTTAATCTATACTTGTCAAGCTATAACCTCCCCCTTCTTCCCTTAAGGTTTCCCTGATGTGTCCTTGTCAGACCACTGATCCTCTAAGGTACTCCTAGATAGCTCTATTACGTCAGTCCTGGTCTGGTATAAACAAAAGAGGTATAGATATATCTTACACCTCAGCTCCGTCACCCAGATACCAAGGAGTGGTGTGTTGAAACAAGAGCCTCTGCCACTCCTGCTCGGTGATCCTGCTACTGTACAAAGTCTTTCTATGGTCCACCGTTGTTTCTGCAAGAAATCCCAGGGTCCCAAGAGCTCCGTCAGAGTCCTGAGAATCTCCTAGCCCAAGCCTCTGTCCATTCCTCCCTAGCAGTGTGTTGCAGCGGAGGGGGGTGTAATGGAAATGGAGTAAATATGGGGGGGAGTAGGTGTATCAATACTGCACCCTGATGTATTCGTTGACTTTCCCCTTGTTCCTTCTGGCCACCCCTAATGTTTTACTGATGTGGGGTTAGCATCACACCTCCTGCTCGTCATTGCTTAGTGGCATGTCGTCTTGGTACGACTAGCTTCCATATCCCCAGCCCCATACCTCCTGGTCGTCTCCCACCTATGTACCCCGCTTAGGGCCGCTGAGTAGTTTCTGGTGTAGAGAGGAGACGAGGGTGACAGGTAGAGAGGATAAGCGGGGGGGGGGGAGTCCAGCATATTTCCATCCCCAAGTCGAGTCCCTTGCCAGGTACATTTGTCTCCCCTCCCCATCCCTCAGAAGAACATTCATTACCCCACAGTGTATTATCCCTTATCCATCTAACACAGCCCTTCCCTCTCACCCCAGGCTACTGCCCAAACCAATAGCCCTGAATCCTAAGTTAACATCCCCCCACAACTTTCATTTGTTTAGCCAAAACAGTAAGCCTTTTCAAGTTACAAAAAACAGTTAAACTTTAAATCCAAACAATCAGTTATTTGTTTACCCCCTTAATCAGTCCCATACCTGAAACAGTTTGAAAAACACATACAGTGATGCCATCAAATGATTTGTGACATTTTTTCTGCTCACATTCACCTCCATGGCCTCCACTCAGTGAGAGAGAAAACATTAGCACATTTCAGACATATCAAGTTCAAGTTCATCCTTGTCCTGAGGCTGCCACTTCTGCAAATGAATGAGCCCCAGGCATCAGCAGCTCCTGTGAATGCATCAAAGTGTCCATGTCGTCTTCTGAAAAATCTTCTGCTACATCTTCCCAGTCAGTCTTAGAGGCTCCCAACTGCTGCTCCTCCGACTCCCTGGACTCATTAGGTAGGGTTGCTTCCTCACTGCTGGAATCCTCTCATGGCTGTTTGACTGGTGGAGATGCCTTTGGACTGCTCGATCCTCTTTCTCTCCCTGACCTACTCCTAGATCGGGGCCTGGTTCTCTGGGGCTGTGGTTGCTGCATGCCTTCACAGGTCTCTGGTACTTGGGAAGAGCATTTTTCTCGGCTTGTGTTTTCCTTACGCCTGTTGCTGGGGTTGGAGAATGCCATTTTAACTGAAGGCATGTGCGCCAGCATTTTAGGGCTGTTGGTCTCCCTTTGTTTTCTGTACCCCGCTCTCTGATTTTCCATTCTCTGGTTCTGCTGCATACCAGTTCCATCACATGGAGCCCATACCTTTCTGGAGCTTGTAGTCCCCAGCCATAGATTCGGCCAGCATTTTGAAACCCAGCATGTTATATCTTGCAGACTGAAGCCCACCATTTCCCTGCCATCTTTAGATACCCAAAGTCCACTCAGTCCCTGAAACCAATATTTAAAATCAGCAGCCCTCAGGTCCCACTTTAGCTGTATAAAGTCCTTGCATCACATGGTGATCACATGTGAAAAGTACCGGAATAGAGCAATGCTAGCCCCCCTGTAAGTCAGCTCCCCCAGATCCCTGGCTGCTCACAGGACACGTTCTTTAGTTGAATAATGCAATAAATAAGCAATGATGGGTCTTGATGGGTTACTTGGTGCTGCTGGTTGTACACAAGTTCTATGGGCCCTCTCGATTTCCTTCGGGCTTCTCCAGTGGTCCCCCAGCAGCCGAGGCAGAAAGTCATTGAGGAACTCCTCCATGTTCCTCCCTTCTAGGCCCTCGAGGATGCCTAGGAGCCTCATATTGTTGTGGCATTCCTGATTTTCTAGATCTTCTGCCTGTTCCCAGAATTTCTGCAGGTGGGCTTCATGCTCTTTCATTCTGGCCATTATCTTGTGCTGGTGGGACTCGAGCATGTCAGTCTTCCGTTCCACCACATTGACCTTGTCCTGGAGAATCCTGACATCCTCTGTGGTGCCTGCCAGGGCTCCTTTGACATCCACCATGTCCACCACCAGTGCATCCAGCATTCTGGTGCTATAGCCCAGCTGGTCATTCAGTCTTGTGTCCGCCGCCACCCCTTCTGTGCCTTGGCTATTGACTGCTGGATCCATCTCTCCAGTGTGCAGTGTAGGTAAGGTAAAGTTATTGCCTCTCTGTTTTTTGCAGTTTGGAAGGCTAGTTTGGCAAAAAGTCGTGGGTGGTAGTGATTGCTGGTCCCTTGGTGCTGATAACATCAGTCACTGTGCTGAAGGTAATGATCCTGCCACAGACGGAAGCTCCATAGCATATTCCTCTCCCTCGTAGTGATCAGGAAAGCCCCTGGCTTGAATTGAGCCCCTCTCGTGTCAGGGCCACAAATCCCTCTTGTCTACTTCTCCGATTTGGACATCAGGTGAGCGCAATTATTTTATATTCATTGCCCCGAGCAACTCTGATGGAGTATCCCGGCACATTTCGTTGTCATGGCTGGACCCTACTGCCCAGATAGATCCCCATTAATGCCGAGTCAGGAGCAGAGCGAGCAAACTACGTGACCATTGAAGTCAGCATCCCATGAAAAAATCCAGCTCAAGGGGACTTTTGCATAAAACAAAGTCAATCTGTTGGAAAGAGAGATTGCTGCAGGATTTAATGTCAGATTCAGTACCTGTGAAATGTTCCCACCATTGTATGAGTACCCACCCTCCACACCCCATGGAGTGGTTGATCAAATCATTTGTTTACATTAAATCAGTTTGTACCTTTGATTCCAGAGTGGACATTGGATTTACTTGACAATAACTGTTCATGTATGTGCTTGTTAACGAACATTGCCCCTGCAGCTATCCCCACCCAGTATAGTGACGTACCTGCTCCCCTGCATTCGAAACCATCTCACAACATCCATGAGCCCAGGTTGTGCCTGAAAATAGGCATTTTATGCCTAGTGCACTTACCCGGTTACCAAAAGCAAAATAAATAAATAAACCAGGTAAAGAGCATATTTATTTTCTTGGACTGTATTTTCTGGCTGCACAGTGCCCCCTCCCCAGGACATTTACCATCTTTATACCCCTACATGCGTGGAGGGGTGGCTTACACAAAGCTGTCCTAACACCTAACAGCAACTACTGGAGGTGCACCTCCCTCCAAGCCACATTATATCACATTCTGTGGTCATTCCTAAACTTAGAAAGTTACTGGGATGATGTTTGGTCCTTATGAAGAAATCTAAAACCTACCCTAGATTGCAGGACTCATAGCACAGGATTATAATCTTTAGGGGTGTGGCTGGATGATAAGCTTAGATGGAATGTCTATGTAGAGTATGTCTTGAAAAACCTGGGAAAAATGCTTGGGAATCCTTCTCAAACATAAAAAATGTATGGCTAGAAAAACTAGAAAATATGTAGTTAACACCATGGTACTGTACTACCTCTTTTTGATTATGGTGACTTGGTGTTTGCTTGGGCCTCGAGTATGGAGCTGGCAAATCTTGATGTAATGTACCATTGATTTGCCCTCTTCATACTTGATGTCCCTTACAGGCCACACAATTGTGATCTTCTTAGAAGATTAGGTTGGTGAAAATTAAAGGACCGACCTGGATAAATCATAACATAATTATATTTATGTATAAATGTTATGAGAACCTAGTACTAGATTATTTATTAATGAACTTATGTGCAGAAAAATCAAGGCAAGTTTAAGATCAGCCTCTGGAATTGAATTTATTCCAAGTAGTAGTAGTAATAGTAGTAGTAGGTATTTTTATTCAAGTCATGAATATGAGATATCAAAATAATAAAAAACCTTGTTTTGGGACTTTGTTACAGGCCACCAGATTCAAATCTTGCATTACTAAATGAAATTATCTCAGAAATGGTATCAGCTGCTGATCTAGGGAACATCTTATTTATGGGCGATCTTATCCTAAGAGACATAGATTGGGTTAATAATTCTGCTAGGTCTAGTATGTCAAAAGATTTCTTGCATATATGCAAAGAGCTGAATCTAACTCAACATGTAACATTTCTGACTCGAGGTTCTAATACGCTGGACATTGTATTATGTAGTGAACCATTCAATGTCAAAGAATGTATGGCATTGGCATCATTAGGCAACAGTGATCATTGTTCTGTTAGTGTTATACTCCATAATTCATTCTTATGTTCTGAAAATGTTACAGAATTATTTGCTTTTTATAAAACAGACATTCCAGCCCTTAGTAAATACCTGGCAGATATTGATTGTCCTTCTCGTCTGAATCAGGTTAATATTGAGGATGTATGGAAGTCCTTTACCTCTATTATTATGGACGCTGCAAATACATTTATACCTAGAATACATAAAAATAAATCTCTTTCTTACCTAAAATGGATTAATATCAGATTACACAAACTAATTAAAAAGAAAAACAGATATTATAAGATGTATAGTGCAAATAAGTGTGGAAGAACACTAATGGCATTTAAAAAAATCCAACGAAAATGCAAAAAGGAAATTAAAAAGGCAAAACTTAATATGGAAAGATCTCTGGCCCTACATGCAAAGAAAGGTGACTGTAAAATGTTGTTTAGTTACATAAACTCCATGAAAAAACAAGAATGCAGAGTAGGTCTGATTGCTATTAATGATTTAGTTCTTCAGCACCCAAAGGAAATGGCAGATTTTCTTAATTCTCACTTCTGTAAAGCCTTTAATATTGATACCGATGTGAACAATCACACAGTTTCAGAAAGTCTTTCCACTTATAATACAGACATCTCCTTGGACACTATTAAAAATAAATTAAATGAAGTAAAGAAAGGCTCTTCCGGGCCAGCCCATCGGCACAGCGGTAGCGCTACCGCTCGTGACGCTGGAGACCCAGGTTCGGGAATGAGCCCAGGGAGCTGGAGGGCCGGCCAGGGGGAGAAGGCTGAGCATCTGTGGGACTGCTCGCCTTCTCCAGGGAGGGAAGGGGGACAAGGTTCGGAGCTTGACTGACCCCAGGCGGAGGCCTGGGGTACAGCAAGGGCCTGACTAATGCAGGAGGGGTGGGCATGCCAGACATCAGCGGAGCTCCACCTTGACATCAGGGTGCATGGCACGCCCAGAAAGAACAGGGGAAAAACACCTGCATCACTCTGGGTAGACAGAGCACCAGCACAGACCTCAATGATCCCCTGCCTGTCCCACACGGCGGCCCCGATGAAGTAATGTTAGTTTCGGGGTGCTTGGCCCCCACCTCATCCCTGCCTGGAGGGTAGATCCAAGGCTACATGGGAGGACCACCGTGGGGCTCCAGGCATGGAAGCAACTGAGGCAGATGCCAGGCGCTCCCAAAGAAGCAGAGCGTAGGGGGCAGGAAGGTGGAAAAAATAGCAAGTGCAAAAAAAAAAAAAAAAAGAAAGGCTCTTCCACCAGCCCTGATGGCATTTCTGGAAATGTAATCTCCATTATGGGAGACCATCTGTGCGTACCACTCAAAATCCTTTTTGATAAAAGTCTAAATACAGGAATGGTGCCTAATGAATGGAAGCAAGCAAATGTGATTCCCCTGTTTAAAAAAGGGTGCTAAGAGCTCACCGGTTAATTATCGCCCTATTAGTTTAACCCCTATTTTTTGTAAAATATTGGAGCGTATTATTAAAGATGATCTGAGCTCAGTTGTGTTAGGCTTAGATCAATCCCAGCATGGGTTTATTAAAGGTCAATCTTGTACAACAAATCTGGTTAGCTTTTATAACTTCATTAGTGAAAATATGGATAAGGGTAACTCTTGTGATGTTATCCTATTAGATTTCAAAAAAGCATTTGAGTCAGTTCCTCACTGGGCCTTAATCCAAAAGTTACAGCTTTGCAACATCAAGCATGAATACATTAAGTGGATCTCAAACTGGTTATCAAATAGGAAGCAGAGAGTGATAATTGACGGACACACATCTGCCTGGAAAAATGTAGAAAGCGGTGTTCCACAAGGATCTGTTTTGGCCCCACTAATTTTTCAGATTTTTATATCTGATTTATCCAACAGAATTCAGAGTAAAATTACAAAATATGCTGATGACTGCAGACTTGCTAACATCAGTATGAGCTCAGAAGACCATATAATTATCCAGGAGGATCTGAGCAAATTGGAGGCCTGGTCCATAAATTGGAACTTACGCTTTAATGCATCAAAATGCAGTATTCTACATTTTAGCAAAAATAATCCAAAAAAACAATACTATCTTTATGGTAATACATTAAGTAGTAAAGCTAGTGAAAGAGATCTGGGGATTAATGTTGATTCATGTCTTAAGTTTGACGATCATATTAAAAATGCTATCAGTAAAGCGAACAAAATATGGTGGGCTATTCGCCATAATATTTCTTCAAAAAACCCGGACATTCTGTTGTCTTTGTATAGGGCTTATGTAAGACCCCATTTTGATTTCGTTTCTCAGCTTTGGAGCCCATTCAGAAAAAAGGACATAGTTAGAATTGAGAGAGTTCAGAGAAGAGTTACTAAATCTGTAGTATCTAATTAATCTCTTTCCTATGAAGAGAGACTATCTAAATTTAATCTAATGCCACTGGAAGATCGGAGACTCAGGGATGATATTTTATTTACATGGGACACTATTCAGGATCCGTTGCTTTCAGTTGAATGTGGCCTTGACTTTAAGCAAGTATGCGTTAACACCAGAGGCCACCCATTGCAACTTGCAAGAAACAGATGTAACTCGAAGAAAAGGGCCTATAAATTTTTTCTCAGAGAGTTGTTAGGCCCTGGAATGTGTTGCCTGTGAATATTATTGTTAGTAATAATAAAACTACCTTTAAAAATAGATTGAATAAATACATGAGATCAGGAAAATGCTTGAGCTATTATATGAAGCTCCATGGGCCTCATAGCCTTTTGCTTCTTTCAGTTCTTAGTATGAACAAGGAAAACACTCCACTGAGCAAAAACTAATTTCCAGTGAGGTCTTGGTGCATAAGAACAAATACTCACAAAAACACACAAAAAAAAAATACAAGATACAGACAATATGTATAAATAACAATCCAGATAAATAGTGATAAGATCAGAAGTACATCCCACTGGTACCTTCACATAAAAAACTTTCGAACATTACTTCATTCCAAGAAAATGCAGTCTTGAAGTGGGTAGATCCCATTTCTTCACAAAGGGCCCAAATCTATGGAATAATCTGCCTTCCAAACTAAGACCACTAGATGGTAAAATCATAAAAAGCAGGATTGGCAAATGGTATTGTAGCCAAGTATGGCAAGCCGTTAGGGACATAATTCATAATCTCTGGCTGTACAGTAAAACACATACACTATATGGTGAAATACATACATCATATAATGAAATATATACATTATATAGTGAAATACATACACAATGTAGTGAACCACATACAGTATCTACTGAAATATATACATCATATAGTGAAATACATATACTGTATACTGAAATACATATATTATATAGTGAAACACGTATGCTATATAGTGAAATGCTTACATTGTATAGTGAAATGCATACACTATCTACTGAAATCCACATACTGAGTACTGAAAAGCCACATCCACTATATACTGAAACAAATATACTATGTGTTGAAATATATACACTATCTATTGAGATACATACACTACAGACTGAAACATCCACATAAACTATCTACTGAAACACTCTATAAAGTGTAACACATACACTATATATTGAAAAAAAATATTCATACATTATATACTGAAACAAATACATTATATATTGAAATACATACACTATCTATTGAAATGCATACACTACACACTGAAAAAAAGTACATACACTATATACTGAAACAAATACACTATATATTGAAACATCTACACTTTATATTGAAATACATACACTATCTATTGAAATAAATACACTATGCACTGAAAAATCTGCATACACTATATACTGAAACAAATACACTACATGGTGAAACACATACACTATCTATTGAAACACATACACTGTAGACTGAAAAATTCACATGCTCTATATACTGAAACAAATAAACTATATACTGAAACGGACTCTGTTCTGAAACCACCCATCCCCCTGCCCCTCCCCCTTGAATGGCCTGCAGCTGAACTCCTTGTCTGCTGCATTCAGTTAGCTGCTGGCTTGAGAGGATGTTTAAAACTGAAGAGCAGGTAAACAAAACAGGGTTATCTCTTATTCTACTTCTTTATGGGATTCTACATCTTGTTTTGTTTGCACGCTTAAATCAAATTTCAGAACATTGTGATGTGACAATAAACTTTTAGAACTAATTTGAAATGCTCTAGTTTATTCTTTTAAATAAGTGCTGTCTTCATTTACTGTTAGACAACACATTTGTATAGGAAGCTAATACAGGATATTCCTAACATACCTGTATACATAGGGGGCTGCATGCATTTTTCCAAGTTAAATTGTTGATAGGTTTTATGTGTAATTAATTACTGTGTAAGTCCAGCAACTTATCTGAGCTGAGTGCTTGGGAAGCACTTCAGGAGCTGTGGAAATGTAAGCCAAAAACGTTACAAGTTTGTACTCTATGGACTATGTTTTGATTAAGTTTTTATTTTAATGTGTTGTTTAATAAACGTTTCTTGGTTAAGAAACAATTTTTGCTGCAATCCCTCAGTATTCAGTTCTCATGAGGAGTTTAGCTGGCATATGCATATAATTTGCATTGTTTTACTAAATAACTACTGTGATGCCTCACTGGAGGCATGCACAGTCTGTTTTGGGGTTTGAGCTTCTCAAACTGTGTTTTATTTCTTTTTTTTCCCATAGAGATTTTTATCTCCTTAGTCACCCTGCTACCCTTCGCCCACTGACATCTCCAGCCCAATCACGTACCATCCACAGGACATACTTGCTCTGAGACGCCCCCCAAACACACATCCCCTGTGTTGAGGCCAGGAAGGGAAGGGCCAGGGCCCCTGACAAGGAGACACATATTAAGACAGGAGTAGAGCCTGGTTAGCAGTGCAGAATCTGCATCAGGTTGTTGGATCATTCTGCCATTGGGGGGTTTCTACCTTTGGTTTCATCCCCTGGGCAGCCAAGCATGCAATGATGCAATTGCATATAAACACACATACTTGCTTTGTGCCTGCCTGAGCCCTCCCACTTACGCAACTCCACTGCCCTGCCAGCCCTCCTCAGCTAGGTGGATGTTGAAGAGTGGGGTTGTCAGACTTCCCCTAGTTGAGATGAGAGCATTCCCTGAGATGCTCAATCATATCTCCCCCCAGCTAACCCCTGTGCAACCCAGGTCCACCCCCAAAACTGGGCCACTAGCATGGGAGGCAGTGCAATCACCACCAAGCTGCTAGGCCATCCCACCAGACTGTGTTTTATAAGTAAATAAAGACAGCATATAGGTAAAAGGAAAAAAAAAACTGTATTTTAACTAGTCTGTTATAAACATTTTAAGTCACATCACAATGTTTTGAAATCGGATAAAGGTTTTGCAAGCAAAATATGATAAAACAATACATAAACAGATAGATAAGATAACCCTATTATGTTTACCTTCTGCATCTTAAGAGGCATCAGCCAGGATTTTTAGTCAATTAGGGCCCCATTTTCAGAAGTTTAGCATACAGAGCTAAACATTACACTGTGGGAACAGCATGGTTGGATCGGTGTCGTATTCAACATCACCTGATGCTACCCTGATCATGTGCATAAATACTACTACGGCCATGCAAATGAGTAATCCTCTCCTGCACACAGAGCACAGTGCTGTATAAAAGGTTTCCTTAGTGACCATAAGTACCTCCCCCCTACATTTTATACTCACCCTCTAGGCTTCTAGTCCCTAGATGCTTGATTTTGCACTTTTTGGCTTTGAACCCGAGCTGCCATGTCCATAGCACTCTAAGTTTTCTAAGGTCTCCACTCATTCTCTCCATCTGCACCTATCAACGCTATTACAGATTGTGGTGTCATCTGCAAAAAGGCACATCTTCCCTTCCAGTTCTTCTGTTATGCCACTTATAAAGACACTGAAGAGGACGTGTCCCATTACTGAGCCCTCCGGCACCCTACTAGTCACTCTCTCCTCACTGGAGTGAGTGCCATTTATCACCACCTTCTGTGGCTGTGCGCTATCTCAGGTGCAGCACTTAGGAGTGCACAACACTAATCTGAAAATGGGGGCCCAAATACCACAGTAACAGAATTAGCACTGCATTGTGATAAGCATAGCTGGTACTATTTTAAAAAACATTCTGTGCAGTGCTAACCTGTTAATGTGGCACTATATATTTTTTTTTTTTGCACAGGATTACTAATTGCAACCAGGTGCTCATACAACTGGGGGTTACTCTAATGCATATAAGGCATACAGGTATATTAAATACTTTCTTGAAGTGCTAACACACTACGTGGTTAGTGCTAGTTAATGATTCTGGGAATCGTGTTTTAACTGAACAAATGCAGCCTGCCAGCAACCCACCCCCCCACACACACACACACATACACACACTGTCAGTTCTGGACACAATAAAAAAAATAATTCTTTGGTAGTCTGGTAGTCCCCCACACACCTAATCCAGGTAGAGTTAGAACATTTATTCCTCATTCCTGCTGCTGTTATACTACACATTTCTCAGCTTGTCTGGTGTTGGGGAAAACAAGTTTCAACGTTAACGACTAGCTGGAAAATAACTAAAAATGCTAAATTGTTTGTTGGGCCATCCAAGGGAAGAGGCTACTAAAGAGTAGAACTTCAGTGAAGACTCTTGGGGGAAAAATACTGGGGACAGTCTGTGTGCCTTTTTCAACAACCAGTGAGGTGTCGCGGGAACCTTGTACATGTTAATTTTGGTTGACAGTTGCTCCTGCCAATGGGGAGCTGCCAGAAAGCTCCCAAGTGGGAAGAACTTTGGTTTCAAAGTTCAGTTTGGTGGGAGCCCCTCCACAGGAAGGGGGTCTCCATCCCCTAGGGAGAAGGTGGGGTCGTGGGGCTGTAAGAGGGGCTGCCAGCCATCTGTCCCCCAGAGCTGGTTGTGCCTTTCCCCATCTAGAGAGAAAAGAGAGGATTTTGCAGGCAGCTGTGCAGAGAGGGAGATCTGCGGTATTTTGTTGCTGCCAGAGAAGTTGCACCACAGCGATTAAATAGTTCAGAGTACAGGTTAAATGGATTGAGGAAAAGGATTAAGAAAATGGATTTGTGTCAAGAGGATGGGGAGAAAGCCTCTTCAGTTTTATCTGTGCCACATCGGTGAGACATGGATGTCAAAAGATTTTTGGTGAGAGAAGAAAAAGTGTAAAAGGTTCTGTCTGACCCTGGCAATGACAAGATGTCAACAGGAAAAGCGAAAGACAAGGCTAAAGGACTGTTTTTTGGCAGAAAAAATGAATTGTAGAAAATGGACATGAAAACTGGATTTGAACCCAGGTTTTAAGAAGCTGACAAGAGAGCCTCTTCTGTCTGGAGTTGACTAGCACCTGCATGGTGAGAAATGGGACTTTCTTGATGTATTTTTGAAACAGAGTTGCTGAACTTGTGTGTGAGCCAGAGCACAAGAATGGCCACTGTGTTGGAGTTGAAAGACTGTGGGGGCAGGGGAATGAGCGGATGCTGTCTGGGTGGGTGCCTGCTGTCTGCTCCTGAGATGCAGCAAGATGGGAGACTTGTATTAAATCCCTGGAATTTCAGACTCTGCATAGTGCCCCCAGAGCCTGATATTCGAGAAGGTAGCTGAGACTGCTTGCCTACACAGAGTAGCAGGTAACTGAGGAAAGAATGGAAATGATCTGAAGAATCAATCCTAAACGTGCTAGGTGGGGAGCTCGCTGACCCCTGTCAAGTGGGGCTGCTGGCGGTAAGGGATTGTGGGTTTGTGCCCAGGTGCTGGGGTGCTCTGACCTGTGGGGGAGCCAGACTGTGGGCATTCTCCCATGTCTGGGTCCCTTGTGGCTGGTGGGTCTTGTGTGATGCCCTGCAGTGGGCCTCTGTGAGACAGGGGGGACAGGGCTGCAAGACCTTGGGTTGCACTGAAGATCCAAGCTGCAGCTTCCACACCTTCAAGTGTTAAGCATCAGTCCTGATTCTGCGTCTACTGATCTATCCTCCCCAGGACTTCAGTCATGTGTGCCATCCTAGGACTAATAACGCAGAGCTGTGAGTGAGGGCAGGAATTGCCCTGCACCTGGGGAATATAATATTTATTTATCTGTGTTCAAGTCCACTGGTGCTGAAAGCCAGCTCCAGATTTAAAGACATCAAGGGAAACATGTTGGGGAGTTGTTTGGTTCAGGTGGGTGTGCCAACGCCAGCCAACCAGCTGCACCTCAGACCTGCCTCTTGGCATTTAGGTATTTGGGGACAAAATTCGGGGGTGTCTTTTTTGAACTGATACCAGTGGGTTTGGGTTTGGTAATACCTGCAGCATTAGATAGTGAGGTAGTTTGGTGGCTGCATTATCAAAAGGTGATTTGGGTTCAAATCAAAAGGGGGAATGCTGTTTGGGAAATGTTTTTTTTTCCTTTTTTACCAACTCTTTTTCCTCTGATCACCGGAGATGTGTCCTCTCTCAGGCATCATCCCCAGTTCTCTTCCACCCAACCTGCCCCCATGCCCACACTCTGGGTCCCCTTCCAAGGCTCCGCTAATGCCTACCTCTGCCTGGCGAGAGACCTCCCTGACTTATCCATAGGGCAGGACTGCCACTTCTTCTGGCCCCCAAGACATCCAGTATCATCCAGGCAGAGGAGGAATGCAGAGGATTGGGACCCAGGTGGGTGGGGTCCAGCAGTGGGTATGAGGTCAAGGTGCACCATCACCAACCACAACTCCAGGGTGTTTCCTTGTTCATTTAACAGAGTTACAATCGTTTTAAAAAGTCCTAAGGCAGAATATTCAAAGCTTTTTTGAGTGTTAGACAGGTTATCAACTTGCTAATCCCAATTTGCACCTCTAAAGCAGGATAGTACTGCACAGGGTCATATGATTGCTTGGTTACCAAGTCACTGGCCCATTTGTAAGTGGCCCTAATCCATCCTTGTGCACCTGTATAAAGCAGCTGACAGCACCTTGCGCATAGGCACATCAGCATGCTGGGAGGGTTGGGGAGGTGTAGCTATCCATTAGTGCAACACTAGTTACTGGTTCCCCAAACCAGGTGTTATGGATTGTGCATTCATACACTCCCAACACCTGGTCATGTCAGGCTACCACTAGCCCTGGTCCCTCCACTGGTACATGGCATAACTGTCCCGGTGTCCAGTGCCCCACCCCCAAATTGCATGCCTGTGTAATAAAACATCTGTCCCATGTGTCCAGCAGAGAGCAGACCCCCCACCACTCATCAACTGGGCCCCAATCAGACACTTGATAAGATCAGTTATTCCTCGGTACCATTTGACAGATATCCAGACCAGGGTTCCCCATGTGTCCCAATTAGTAGTCTGGCAAGAGCTGTAATTCTTCCATACCAGATTCTTGGTGTTAAGTGATTCCCCTGCCCCATAAGTATAATATCTACCCCCCGACCAGCCCACCCAGTACCACTACATCTGGCCCCACTTGCCTCCAACCTATGGTGTACGGCGACCAGCACAGACCCTCCACTCATATCCAAAGCAGTCTCCAACTGAATGACAGTTCACAATCAGGGGCCTACTGTATTAAAAGCTGTTTCTATAGTAGGTGTGCAATCATAAACATAGAAACACTGAACTTTTCATCAGAAAAGGACCACTTGGCCTACCTAGTCTGCCTAGATGTTTCCTGCCTCATCTTCCTCCTCACATGCTGTCTGATCTCCATTGACCCTCCCACTTCTTCTCTAATATACCGCTATGTCTACGCCACACATGCTTGAAGCCCTCTACTGTTTTAGCCTCCTCCACATCAGCTGGTAATCTGTTCCAGACATCTACCAATATTTTCTCATATCTCTCTCTTGCCCGCACCCCAGCTTCATTGCATATTCCCCCTGGTCCTGGTGCTCTTTCACATTTAAAAGTGACTCCCTGTTCACTCCTGTAAGATACCTTTAGGCCTGTATCATGTCACTTTTCTCTTTCCTCTCTTCTAGGTTGTACATGCTGAGATCCCTCTGTCTCTCCTCTTAGGGTTTCTCATGTAAATCCTGCACCATTTTAGTTGCCCTCCAGTTGACTTCCTCCACCTTGTCTATGTTTTTTCTGAGGTTTGTTCTCCAAAATTACATTGCACTCCAGGTGGGGTCTGGCAACACCACCTCCATCCTCTTAATGGAGATACCCTCCCTGCACACCCCAGCATCCCACTAGCCCTACTCCCTGCTTTGCAATAGTGCCACCTTGAGGTCCTCAGACATAAAAAAACAAAGATCCCTTTCCTGTTTATTGACTGTCAATAACCCCCCCCCATCCTATACTCAGCTCTTGGTTCCTATGCCCTAGGTGCATGATTTTGCACTTTTTTGGCATTGAATCCAACTGCCATGCTTTTTACCACTCCTCAAAATTCACAAGATCCCTGATCATTCTCTTCACCACTCCTCGGTGTCTACCCTATTGTAAGTGTTGATATCATCTGAAAAAAGGCATACCTTCCCTTCAGTTCTTCTGCAATGTCCCTACGTTCAGAAGGATTGGTCCCAGTACTGAGCCCTGTGGTACCCCACTGTTCACTATCCCATCATTAGAGTGAGTGCCATTAACCACCACCCTCTGTTTCTTATCCATTTACTAGTTACTGTACTAATTGGAAGGCTACAGTCTGTAGTTTAAGGCGGCGGTGCAACCGGACACATTCCCATTCAGCCCATTTAAGGGCTGCTCTCCTCACTCCACACACAAGTATTTTTTCCTTGTCCCTTCATCCACCCCTCCTTCTCCAGCAGCATGCCTTTCTTTCCCATGGGCTTCTTCTTAAGGTACCATTAGCCAAGGGAATCACTCTTGCGGCACCTCAAGGGGTGGAACCCTCCTCTCGGGTTCCTACCCTTCATACCCATACAGGGTGGTATATCCCATGGATAGAGAGGTGAACAGCCAACGATTATCTATGTTACACAAGCACAAAACCAGTTGCACAGGCACACTGAACCCAATTAACCATTTTAGATCCCACCCCTAGGCCATTCAGTTTCTTTATCAGCCTCCTGTGTGGCACAGTGCTGAAGGCCTAGCTAAACTCCAGCTCAATCATGTCCATTGCTCTCCCCTTATCTATTTCCCTGGTCATCCAGTCAAAGAAATCTACTAGATTCATTTGGCATGACCTTTCCCCTGTGAATCTGTGCTACCTGTGATCTTGTAGCCCACTGGATTCAAAATACTCTAAACAGTCTCTCTTTTAGTATGAATTCCATTAATTTCCCTATGACTCAGGTAACACAGACCAGGCTATATTTGCTAGCCTGCTCCCTGCTGATGCTGTTACAAAATGGAACTATGTCTGCTCTCCTTTAGTCAACTGGAACCACTCCTGTTTCCAGTGAGTTGCTGAATAAGGCCATGAGTAGAACAGCAAGCACCTCCCTGCCTAGTTCCCTTAATACCCTTGGATGTATCCATATGGTCCTATGGCCTTGTCCACCCTAAAATTTGAAGTCCCTTCAATAACAGTCTTTCCTTTGAAAATGGACTTGTGTCCACTTCCCCCTACAGTGTTCATGCTGCTGCTTGGTGAACTGTCCCTGTCTCTCTCCTCTGTGAAAACTGTAGAAGTACCTGGTTAGGATGTATACTTTTTACTAATCCCCTCTGTGCAGTCTCCCTTTGTCATCCTCCTTATCCTCAGAATCCCTCCCCTTGCCTTTTTTTCCTTGCTTATGTACCTGAAGAAAGTCTGGTCTGCTTTTGATACCCTTTCACTATGCTTTCTTCTATCTGAGCCGTTGGTCCCTTCATTACCTTACCTTCTTCCCTCTGTTTTACCTGATACACCTCTCTACTCTCATTCTTCTGTGTTTCGTCATACCTCCTGAATGCCACCCTTTTGCAAGCTTCTAAAGAAGGCTATTCAGATGTATCTCCCCATGTCAGTGAAGTCTGCCTTCTTGAAATCCAAAATGTTTGCCGTCGTGTGACTGGACTAGGTCCTGGGTTCCATGCTAAACTACACTACATGGTGGTTTCTGGATCACAGTTATCCCTCTACACAGATATCTGAATTTTGTCCCCATTGGTCAGTATCAGGTCAAGAATGGCCTTTTATCTGGATCAAGTACAAGCTGCCTTAGACCTGCCCCTTGTAGGGAATCCAGGATGCTTCCGCCTCTGGCTGAAGCAGCTGCAGGGTGGACCAATTCACATCTGGCATACTGAAATCCTCTAGCAGCAGGACTTCACCTTTTGTTGCCATATTATGTATTCCATCTGCAATCTCCCTGTCCACTTCTTCCCCCTGTGCTGAAGGCCTGAAGATCACCCACTCATATTGCTGAGCCTTTGCCAGGATCAAGGATGACCCACAATACCTCAGCCTCCCCCGTCTACCCTGTACCTCTGTCTCCTTTATAGCTTCTCTGTCGTACAGGGCCACACTCCCTCCTTTTTTAACCTCCATCCCTCCTGAACAGAGCATAACCTGGTACATTAATGTCCCATGGTTAACAGTGTACCATGTCTCAGATATTGCTACTATGTCCAGGTCTTCCTCTACTATCAATGCCTCCAGGTCTGGGATTTTATTTCTCAGACTGCAGTCATTTGTTACCATGCCTTCCATGTTTTGCATCCTATACCCCTCCTTCTCTTTGCTGCTGCTCTCCTGCTTCCTTCCCTCTCCCCATCTCTGCTTCATCCCCCCTTCCTAGTTGTCTTTCTTATGTGGCCTAGAATTCACAGCTTCCCACTCTGCTTCTGCTCTCAGTGTCCCAGACTTCAACTAATTTTCCTGCATGTGCCCAGGGGTGTGATACTAAGTCGCCTGACCTTCCTGACCCCCCCCCGGCCAATTTAAATGCTTGTCACTGAAGCATTCACACTTCTTACTCAGGTCACGTTCCCTGATGGATGCAGGCCATTATCTTTATACAGGCTTACGTTCATCCAGGTGGGGCCCCAGTCCCCCATGAAGCCTTAACCCCTCCATTCCATGCCATTCCTTCAACCAGGAGTTGAATAACTGGATGTGGAGTGCCCTAGCCCTTCCCCTGCCATGGACAGGTGGCACCTCCGAGAAGGAGATGGAGTGTTTTGTTTTTTTTACCAGGAGAGACATGCTAAGCTGAAGCTTGCTTACAGGTGTGACCTGGGAGCACAAGAAAGTTAAGTGACTTGCTCAGGGTCACACGGTATGCAAGTGGGGGCTGTGATTCAAACCCAGGTCTCAGGTTTGCAGCTCAGAGTCTTAAACCACTGCGCTACACTGCCTTATTGAGTGTTCTACTGCTTCAGACCTCCAACTTCCTAAAACCTTTTGGATTCTAACTACTTCCACTTTGTCTCCTGCCAAGTCATTCATCCCCAGGTGGACGATAACATCCAGTTCCTCCCTCCTTGCCATTACCATTGTGATTCTATTGATCCACCTTCTCATCCCACCATGCAGTGCCTTCTGAAATGTACTTTACCTCCCTGTCCTTCCTGCTGGGTTCCCTTAACTTCACTCCTTGGGCAACTGAGTCCCCCACCAAGAGAAGCTTCCTCCTCCTCCTCTGGGATTTTCTTTCCCCCTTTCCTGGTGCTGCATCACTGAGGATCTGCCCCTCCACCTTAGTCTCAGCTGTGGGTGCCACTGTGGGGCTAGCCCACTCCTCTAAAATAGTGAGGGAATTGCTCACCAGACTGGTTGGGGGATGTCCTTCAGACACCTTCATGGCAACTTCCCTACAGTACCATAATGGTCCTTTTTATGTTGTCTTGTGTACACAGCGCAGACAACATATAGTGGTAGCAGGTTTTGGAGGTGCGGTTGTGTTGTAGCCAAAGGCACCACTGCTTTTTCAGGCTGGGCTCTGTGGCACAAATGAAACAGCATGCTGTCTATGACAGCACTGCAAAAGCGTGCCATTAACTTGAAACAAATTTTGCCGCTGCAATGAGGGTGCTCCCCATCATTGCAGGGCATGCCTTGCCTGGTGTAACATTTCAATGAACATGGTTGAGGCTGTTGCCATCTGCCTCTCATAATCTCCAACAAGCCTACTTTGGGGTGCCCAATCCCCCTGTTCGCATAGTTACCCCCCCCAAGATTGTGTGGCACACTGGGAGCCCACCCCAGTGTGCCTCTGTGTTCAAAAGCTGATTGTGTCAGCATTTGCCCCTGCCCACCGCAGTGTGGCTAACATCACACCACACACTCATGGGACACACTGGGAACCCACCCCAGTTGCCCAGCATTTTCCTTACACCTGTAAAAAAAAAAAAAGAAAATGGTCCTCGGTGTTCTTTCTTTTATTTTTATTATAACCTGAAACAAAGAAAATGGTCCTTTATTTATTTATTTTATTTAGTTTTTGTTTACCGGGTAAGTACACTAGACAAGTTTTATGCCTATTTTCAGGAACGACCCGGGAGAGTACAAAAGGGTACAACAGGTACATTGATACAGTAATTGGTTCAGACGAATACATTCAGGTACAAAAACAGGAGAAAAGACAATTTTTACAGTTTTACATTTATGTGGAAGGTACACCAGATACAGTGCTGGGGCAAGGTATAAGTTAGAGATAAATTCAATGACCAACAGGGCTGGTGAGGATTATGAGCATAAGTAACAGCATCATAGCGTCGGTCAAGCAAGGGAGGGGGATTGGACAAGGACATAGCGCAAGAGTGGTGACGCCAGAGCAGGAGAGAAGAAGCCGGCACCAGTGGACACCGGGAGGCTAAGGAGGCTTAGGACATTCACAGCGAGAAGCCACCTTAAGATGATCCCACAGGAGGTCCGAAACTCTGTGAGAGGAGGCAGTACGGACTCTTTCAGGTAAGAGTTCCAGAGCCTGGGGCCATGGACAGCAAAACTCCGTCCCCCATGTTGCGCGGGAAGTAGGTACACTTAGTAGGCCGGGGCCTTGGGATCTAAGCAGATAGGGGGAGAGGTCAGCAGGAGCAAGAAACCGGGCCAGTTCCGGAGGGGTGCCGGAGCTAAGTACTTTACTCACGAGGCACCCAGTGCTAAAGTTAAGGTGATTGAGCGGGGATAGCCAGCCAAGCTTCTCGTAGAGCTCACAGTGATTTTGCCATTGGGTCACCTCCCCCAACCTGTACCCACCTTCTGCACACCCCACACCCCAACCCCCCACCCCATACTTACCTCCAGAGTCCAGCGCTGTGATATTCGGTGGAGCAGGAACACGTCTGCACTCTTCAAAACCGACCATGAACTGAAGAAATGCTGGTAAGCTGTATAATGGCATCAATGGTGTGGGGGTCAACTTAAGTGAATATCTCATCCACTCTTGTGACTTTTGGCTCCAAATTTTCAACATGGGGTTCTTGGGACCCCACCTCATGAACTCAGTCACTGTCATTTCATTATTCAATCCTGAAAGGTGATTTCACGGTCACTGCGCAGAATCACCTTTTGGGACCGATTAATGAAATGACAGTGTCACTGTTCATAAGATGGGTTCCCAAAATGCCTATGTTGAAAATTTGGAGAACATAATCCACAAAAGGACTGTGTTATGAGCGTGCATTGTGCAGTTTCCATGCACACTTGTAACTTTTAGAACTTTTAATATTTTCACTCCAGATTTTTCCAATATTGCCATTTCTTCACACATCCTTATGAACAGTAGAGCTGTCATTTTTTCACATCCTATCCAAAATGTGTTTCCTCACATCTGGTGCAGAATGCCACAGTTGCTATGGGAAATCAACGTTCAGGACATATTAACAAAATCACAGTGCCACTGATCATGAGCAGAGGTCCCAAATGCCTTCATGAGGTGGGGTCACAAAAAGCCCATGTTGAAAATTTGGAGTGCAAATACCAACAAACGCCTGGGGCATTAAGGTTTCTAACCATAATATCCCACCCTGTATAGACTGACCAGTATCAAGGGGGTGACTTTGGATTGTCGGCTGTAGTGGTCACACCATTCCACCCCACTCCCACCCTGCAGCCAGTGACAGGCATCAAGGTGTGCCTTGGACTTTTCGGCCCCAAAGTTCACCCCATTCTCCTATACTGCACCCATCTCAATGTATTTTGTTATGGAATGGGGTGAGAATAAGGCCCAATGGCCCCAAGGCACAATGTGACACTTGTCGGAGTCTGCAGGGTAGGATGAGGTAAAATGGCATGAGCATTATGGTCGATGATCCAAAGGCACACCTCAATGCCTGTCAGTCTCTGCAGGGTGGTGTGGGGTTAGCGTCACTTCCATACTTCACTGCCATTCCTATTATGCATCTCTCTAGCTCCTGCACTACCAATGCCAACGCCAGCAGTACAACATTCAGCATTGGCAAATGCTTGTTTTCTCCTGCTTTTGCTCACTCCTTCGTGCAGATGTTGGTTACCTTCCCTATGCCTTTACTTAATTTCTCCACTGTTCCTCTACCCCTCTCTGACAATCCTCCCCTGCTAGGCTGCTTCTGAAGAAGTCTCCAATTTCTTTAAAATCCAACCTACTAAAGTCCAGGACCATCGTCTTTTTGTGGCTTTCCTCTGCACCCATCATAATATTGAACCACACTGTACAGTTTTTTTTTAAAGTATACTCATTTAAGTATTTTTAGATTACTTTTTTTTAACTTGGCAGCATTTATAAAATACTTCACTTACTGAAAAGAGCAATTTTTTACAGACTATAATAATTTATAATGTCTGCATGTAAGATGAAGAAGTTGGCATAAGGAACTGTAATTAATGTATGGAAGTTGAATCAAATTTAACTGCCAATAAAACAAAGTCTAAAAAAAAAAAGAACCACACTGTACAGTCATCACTGGTTCCCATTGGATAGCCCACTATGGCATGACTAGGCACTATCACAGCCTCCAGTAAGTCAGGGATTCAGAGGAACAAATGGAGAAAGCATGTCCCAAATAGGATAGCACCTTTACCTCATGAGTCATTTTCAACTCTCAACATGCTAAGTCCATAGGGCAGGAAAGGTGCTAGTGGGACATTTGCCATCCCATGTGGGCTAACTAACATTTCCGCACAATGCCTCTGTGCATGACTGCATGGAGGAATTATACAGAGCAGGGCCAGTCCCCACTTCCTCATCACAATTCAGATGCCCCTGATATAATAAAATGGTCCCTGGCATCTAGAATTTCCCCACCCCCAATCACCATTCAGATGCACCTGATTAGTATATTAAGAGGATCCCTGGCATATAGGTCACCCTGATTGCAAGTGTGGGCCCCCTCTCAATTCCACCCATTAAGGTCCTTCCACCCCTCTCCCCGTGGTGACTCATAAATTACCCCAGCTGCCAGTTCCTCCCACTGCAACATTGACAGGTCCAGCCCCTCTGCTCGCCACCTCGGCTGGCCACTTTCTGAGTGACACAAAGTGAGCACACACCTACTATAGAAACAGATGTTATACAGTAGGCACACACTCACTCCCTTTCACTCAGACAGTGATCAGCCAAGGTAATGAGCTAAGATGCTGTACCGATCACAGTCACAGGGAAGCGGCTACAATCTTGGGTAAATGGGGGGTCAGTGGGCAAGGGGTGGAGGGACCTGGCTGGATGGCTTTGGGAGGGGGCTCAGATTTGCAACTGGCAGGTGGGGCTACTAGATGTCAGGGATCATGGAAAAATAGAAACACAGAAACATAGACGATGACAGAAAAAAAATGGTACCCCCTGTCTACCCCTATTTCCCCTATTAAACCTCAGAACCTACTGCCCATACAGGGTACTAGCCTTCACTATCCACTCCCTTGTTCCCCTCCCTACTACTATCAGCCTGAGTAACAATTATACCCTTCACTTTTTCACAGCCATGCTTGAAACCATTTATGGTTTTGGTGCCTGCCATCTCAGTTGGCAGACTATTCCACATTTCCACCACCATCTCTGGAAAATAAAACTTTCCAATATCCTCTGAACTTCCTCCCATCTGTTTCTACTTGGCCCCATGCCCTTGAACTGTTACTCATGCTAAGTAGTTCTCCATTCACCTTGTTTATTCCTTACAGAAACTTGAAGGTCTCTATCATATCATTCTCTCTTGTCTGGTCTCCAGTGAAGACATGTCTGTGCCTTGAGCAGATCCTCGCCGATGATCTGTCCTGTCAGCTTCGAATCATCCTGATCACCCTTTGTCCTTATCTTTTCTGAGGTGGGGTCTTCAGAAGTTCAGAACTCTGAACAGTATACAGGTGCAGCCTCACCAATGATCAATAAAGAGCAGTAAACCTCTTTTCTTCTGCTATCAGAACCTCCTCTGGCACATCCTAGTATCCTATTTGCCTTACTAGATGCCTCCACTGTACTAGCTTGATTGTTTAAGGAGTCACTTACGATGAATACTAGGTCCTTTCCTCAGCTGTAGTGGTCAGCTCTACCCCTCCTATCCGGTACTCTGTCCTGGGGTTCTTGTCCCCTAAGTGAATCACCTTGCACTTTTTGGCATTGAATTTCAACTGCCAAACCTTAGGCCACCTCTCTAATCTTTACATGTCACTCTGCAGTTTCCTACTTCCCCTGTCACTACTCTCCCATGAGCTTGGTGTCATCTTCAAAGAGAAACAAACCCAGATTCATTCTCAAACATTGTTAATGAGCATACAAGAGTCAGGATGGATCTCTCAGGCATTCCAGCCTTGACTTCTCTCTCTGATTTGACACCATAATCACAGACCTCTGCTGCCTCTCATTCAACTAAAGCCCCTCACCCCACCAAATCACTGCTTATATTTTCCTTCAAACTCCTGGACCTCACCCCCTTGCGCCGTGACCTAAGCCACTCTGGTCCCCTATCTCATTGGTCTGCTCCACTGACTCCATGCTAACATATTTCAAAACAAAATTCCTCAAAATATGGGACTGCCATGCCCCCCCCCCAAGAGCAGGACATGAGAAAAGGTACCCCACCACCCCTAGATCATGGCTGAGCTCATAGCTTACTTGCAAGTGCATGATTTGGCCTGGTCAGAAAATTAACGGAACCCATCCCCCATGGCTTCCAGAGTTATGATCATCTCCTCAGCACCTGTACCACAGCAATAAGCTTGCCAAAGATGAGTATTTTACATCTAACTTCAGTACCAACATTGGTTACCTGTCTAAATTTTGGAAGGCTGTCACAATCTCTTCTTCCCTCCCACTCCTTTGCCTGTCCTCAAAGTCAGTGACACCCCTATCTCTAACCTCTCCTTCATCACCATGGAGATGTAATTCCTTTTCATCAACAATACCTCCTCTCTCCTCTCCTCCCTCTCCCCTTCCTCACCTCCCTCTCACCCCTGCCAGCCTGCATGAGATTGTCATCTCACTTCCCCTATTGTTTTTTTTCTGTCCAGTAACTCCATCCTTTATCACCGCCACATTTCCTGCCCTTAATCCTTTCAAGGGTAAGAGCCCAGATGGCCTGGATAGCAAGCTCCTCCATCTCTCTGCTTCTGCAATCTCCTCCCCATTGGCTGACCTTTCTAACTTCTCTTTCTGGTGTTCCTCCATCCCTGCTGACTGGAAGACTGCCACTGTTACTCCTCCTCCAAAAGGTAGTGACCCATCTGGTTCTAACAGCTACCGACTCATTTCTCTCCTCTCTCCAAAATACAGGAACAAATTATCTTGTCAGAACTCTCTCCCTTTCTGGACTCTTCTTCCTTCTTCACCCAATACAAGTCTGGCTTCCACAACAATCACTCCACGCACCACCATCTCCTGCTCAGGCTCACCAATCCATCCACAGTAGTGGTATGGATCACAGCCTCTGCTATCTTAAGTCGGTCTAGCCAAAGGCATTCAACCCTGTCTACCACTCCAATTTATTGCCTAGGCTCCAGGCTGCGGGTCTCTCTGACTAGCCATCAGCTGTTCCCTCCCTACCACAGGGGTGGGTCCATAGAGTCAAAACTGGTGACCCCCCCTCCTCCCTGCCTGTGTCCACTTGGGTCCCACAAGGATCTATGTTAGGCCCACTACTTTTCTCCATTTTCCTTAATAATCTCCCCTTCATATGCTAGTCTGCATCCATTCACATGTACACGGATGACACGGTCCTCTTCACAGCAGGCCCACAAACTCCAGCTGGACTTTGATCAAGTTCAGCCCTGACCACACACGAATCAGCTTTTCCTCAATGTCAAGCAGACTGTCTCCATGTCCTTTGGCACAAGGCACAGACTCTCTAGGCTCCCTTCCCTTCCTACTTTCCATACCTGGATAGCTCCCCTGTGGAGGATGTTACCATCTTTAGTTATCTTGGTATCTGGCTAGACCAGCACCTAAACTTTTATGAACAAGTGGATGCTATAGTCAAAAAGCTGCACCCCAATTTGATGCACTTTACAGGAACTGTGACTGTATCCCACCTCCAGCATACTGTGCTATTATCCAGAGAATGATCCTCCAAATCTCTGACTATGGTGATGCGGTCTACAGCATAGCCCCAGTCACTACCCTTACCAGACTGGACACACTCTTCAACAATTCTGCCATTACACTCTCAACTATTCTTCTTGGACTCACCCACTGTTCTATTTATAAATCTCTCCTTTTCTTTCTTGTGGACAGACACCATGTTCACTGTGCCAGCTTTTAGGCAAATCTGGTTTGTTCCCTACCCTCCTATCTCTGACGTGGCCTCACAGCCATGCCAACAGAAGCTGAAATATTCAAACCCTAGCAGTCCCTTCAGTTTCCACAACCATCAACCATAGCACATGCTCAGCCACCGCTTCCTAAAATCTGGAACTCCCTCACCCCAGCCATTCATCAATCTCCTCTCATGGGTTCTTTCAAACCACTTCAGAGATCTCACCTCTCTCCTGCATTTGCTCTAGTTTTCCCTCTTGCTCTCCTATGACTTGTTTCCAGTTTAGGTACAGCTATAATTTGGCACTTATGCTTCCACTCTAGGCATTATGCACAAATGTTTATAGCCAGCGTTGATTTAAACTGCTCTGTATCTGATCGCCAGCATATGTTTGTAGCTCCTGACTGCACTATATATGCATTGTCGATTGTTTGCTTATCACTCAAGTTCTCATGTCTTGCATGTATTATTCCCAATGTAATTTGCGATTGTGTACCACTCTGCTCCATGTCTGTTATGTATTTTGAAATTTTGTGCTACCTAAGGCCCAACTGTACAAGTTCCCCTTCCCCCAGGATGCATCTAAAAATGAGCTCCCAGCTTAGTATGCCTGGGCGTGGGGCACTAGACACCAAGGATCATTTTACTATAGTAACTGGAGCCATTTAAACTGCGATCAGGGGTATAGAACCTTTACATGCCAAGGATCATTTTGGTATACTATTTGGGAGCATCATAATGGTGACCAGAGGTAGAGTGACATATCACCACTGTGTGTCTCAAATGAAGGCAGGATTTTTTGGAAGCAGTAAACAGTATTGCAATTTCAGTTGTTAAGCACTTTCAAAACCTTTTATATAGCACTGTGCTCTGTATGCAGGAGGGGATCCCTCATTTGCAAGGCTTTAGTAGTACAAATGCACATGTACATGATCAGGTTAGTATCTGGGGCTGCTAAATATATGACACCTGTTCAACCATGCTGTTCTCCCACATGGCATAGTGCTTAGATGTTTATCGTTCCACTAACCTTCTGAAAATGGGACCCCAATTGACTAAAAATTCCCTGCCAATGCTTCTTAAGATGCAGAAAGTAAACAAAAATGGATTATCTTATTCTACATCTTTATGTATTATTTTATGTTATTTTCCTTGGAAAACCTTTAATCAGTTTCAAAAGATTGTGATGTGTCTTAAATATTTATAACAACTGTAGCTAAAATACAATTTCTTCTTTCATCTGAGTGCTTTTTTTATTTACTTATAAAAATACAGTCTGGTTTAGTGGTTTAGTTTAGGCTTAGTGGTAACTGTATTGCCTCCCATGCCAGTGGCCCAGTTTCAGGGGAGGACCTGGGTCAAACAGACATTAACTGACAGGAGAGATGACTGAGCATCTCTGGGACTGCTCTCCTCTCAGGGAGGGGGAGTCTGACCACCCGCTCTTTAACAGTCACCTAGGTGAGGAATGCTGGCAGGGCTCAGGCAGGCAGGCACAAAGCAGTACTTGCCTTTAATTGGATTGGCATCATTGCATGCTTGACTGCCCAGGGGATAAGCCAAAGGTAGAAAACCTCCAATGGCAAAATAATCCACCAACCTGCCACATGCTTTACACTACTAACCAGGCTCTGCTCCGGAATATGTGGCTTCCTGTGAATGGCCCTCTCCCTCCTGGCCCCAAAATGGGGGGGAAGGCCATGGGAGCTGTCAGAACAGGTAAGTCCTGGTGATTTTGAGTGATGTGGATGGAAAGGCCAGTGCACAAGGGGGTCAGTGGGTGACCTAGAAGACAAACATCTCATTTGAAAAAGAAATAAAACATAGTTTGGGAATCTCAGACTCAATAACACAGTCATACCATATAGACTGTGTAATTATGCACTATGAGGCTAGACCAGGGCAGGTTTATTAGTGGAGACCAAGTGCCTGGCAAAGCTCTGTTCACCTTGCAATGCTCTGCAGATATGTAATGGGGAGGTTAGGAGCTGTGAGAGCACCAGTGAGGCATCACAGTGAAGTTATTCAGAACAGAAAGTGCAAATTATGCACATGCCAGCTGAGCTCCTGACAAGAATTGGGCCCTGAGATTGCTGCAATATATATATATTTTTCTTAACCAAGAACCTTTATTAAATAAAACGTTCAAATAAAAACAAAAACTAAATCAAACTAACTCAGTAGAGTACAAACTACAAAAGCATTTGACTTACACTTTCACAGCTCCTGCAGTACACTTCCCAAGCATTCAGCTCAGATAAGTTGCTGGACTTACACAGTAATTAATTACACATAAAACCTATCATTATAACCATTTTGTTTTGCTTTTAGACCACATGCTGAGGCAGTGCCTTGTCTTTTTTTTTTTAAAACCTATCAACAATTTAACTTGGAAAAATGCATGCAGCGCCCTATGTATACAGGTATGTTAGGAATATCCTGTGTTAGCTTCCTATACAAATGTGTTGTCTAACAGTAAATGAAGGCACACTTATTTAAAAGAATAAAATAGAGCATTTTAAATTGGTTCTAAAAATTTATTGTCACATCACAATGTTCTGAAATTTGATTAAAGGTGTGCAAGCAAAACAAGATGTAAAATCCCATAAAGAAGTAGAATAAGAGATAACCCTGGTTTGTTTACCTGCTCTGCAGTTTTAAACATCCTCTCAAGTCAGCAGCTAACTGAATGCAGCAGACAAGCAGTTCAGCTGCAGGCCATTCAAGGGGGAGGGGCAGGGGGATGGGTAGTTTCAGAACAGAGTCCGTTTCAGTATATAGTTTATTTGTTTCAGTATATAGTTTATTTGTTTCAGTATATAGAGCATGTGAATTTTTCAGTCTACAGTGTATGTGTTTCAATAGATAGTGTATGTGTTTCACCATGTAGTGTATTTGTTTCAGTATATAGTGTATGCAGATTTTTCAGTGCATAGTGTATTTATTTCAATAGATAGTGTATGTATTTCAATATAAAGTGTAGATGTTTCAATATATAGTGTATTTGTTTCAGTATACAGTGTATGTGCTTTTTTCAGTGTGTAGTGTATGCATTTCAATAGATAGAGTATGTATTTCAATATATAATGTATTTGTTTCAGTATATAATGTATGAAGATTTTTTTTCAATATATAGTGTATGTGTTACAATCTATAGAGTATTTGTTTCAGTAGATAGTTTATGTGGATGTTTCAGTCTGTAGTGTATGTATCTCAATAGATAGTGTATATGTTTCAGTACATAGTACATTTGTTTCAGTATATAGTGTATGTGGATTTTCAGTACTCAGTATGTGGATTTCAGTAGATAGTGTATGTATTTCACTATACAATGTAAGCATTTCACTATATAGCATATGTGTTTCACTATATAATATATGTATTTCAGTATACAGTATATGTATTTCACTATATGATGTATATATTTCAGTAGATACTGTATGTGGTTCACTACATTGTGTATGTATTTCACTATATAATGTATATATTTCACTATATGATGTATGTATTTCACCATATAGTGTATGTGTTTTACTATACAACCAGAGATTATGAATTATGTCCCTAATGGCCTGCCATAGCCAAGCTCAGATTCATTCTGTGTGCTGTTCTAACTGGAATACTGGTTGATGTAGAAATTTATGTACTCTGAAAGTTTTTTCTTTTAAACTTTGTATATGTTATATTTTCTGTACAATATATGTTTTGTGCCGCTTTTTTTGTAATAATATTTTATTTTATTTTTGTATTTTATCTCTGGTAACATATTACTAATATATAATACTAACATAATATTAACATATTTATGCAATTGTATTTACTGTAAAAAGGACCTAATTGAAAATGAGCTCTGCTCAACTGAGTCTCCTATTGAAATGAATTTTACCAGAACAAATTTGACCATATCATACCATACCATATCTTGCTTTGCTGGGTATCCCACCAACAGAGATGTCCCTCTCACCCACACAGACCTTATGGGTAAACCATGCCCTAGGCTCGGTAAAGAGGGTAACCCTTCATCACTAGAGGGATCCAGACCCACCTCCCCCACGGGAATAGCGAAACATTGATTCTGACAGCCAGATATAAAAGGTTGCCCATGCAGCAGCAGGAAAACTCTCTCTATAATCACACATTTGGGAGCCATATCTGGAAGCACACCCTTGGAAGCAAGTCAGGCTACCCCCAGCCAGGTGAGCTTCACACTACCCTCAGTGTAATGTTAGACCAAGCAACAGTTACTTGCTGTACTGTAACTATTGATATCCCTGCCACATGAACACCATTGATGAAACCCCAAGGGCATACACATCCCCAAACTGCACAGTACCCCTTGACTGAGCCCTCCCGGAGCCCGATATCCCCTTATCCTTCATCTGCTCTGCTATTCTTAGTCTGTACCTCCTCACCCTCCTCACACCCTCATGAGAGGAGGGGCACCTCCTCCACATTTGTGCTTCTTGGCACATCAACCATACCAGAAATGCACCCACTGCCCCAACCCTGTAACTCTGTAACTATCCTAAGTTAGCAGACACTTCTATACCTACCCCTTACTTAAGTTATGGGGCAGCTACATTCCATACTGAACCTTAATCAACTGACTAACCAAATATTGTCACTTGGCTCAGATAGCAAGACTATCAGTCACCTGTCTCACACCACTGGAACTGAGATACAGCAGGTTAGGGCATTAGACCACCATCGATTCAGTGATCTTTGCAGAAGGCACACCCACAAAAAGCACTTACCTGTCTGTCACAGCCACTTTTGAACTCCTTTCTCTTTATGACAGTTATTATTAGGCCACCAATCAGAGAATCCAGTTATTAAGATAAGGAACCACCCTAGAAAGTACCAAGGGAGATAAATCTCCTCATCTCACAGTCAGAAATTAATACTCCCTGCATGGTGCTGACACTGAATATTGTATGGGTTCATCTGTAATGTCTATGAAATTAATCACAGTAATCAATTGTATTCGCTGTGAAACTAGTCAATGTATGGTCCATCTCCTTCAAAACCCAGGCTGTATATACTGACGTTGTGCTAAAGTTTTAAAAATCTTCAATAACAACTTTTACAGCAAATAAAGAAAACCTTACAGGCAGCAGCCTAGATGAACCTCCTCATCAATTTATCCAAGTCACTGAGAAGAGGCATCAGATGCACGACCATGTGCATGTACCTCGAACTGTGAGACGCACTGACTCTGTGACTAATTAACTGATCTCTCAACTGGGGAGTGTCACCTTTCAGTTGGACTCGGGGGTGGTCAGCCCATTTTCTGCAGAACTGGGGGACTGAGGGGGGCTCTCTCATTCATGAATTGTGGAGGGGGAGGACCTGTGATCACAATGATTGGCAACATTGGTCTGTGCTGTGGGGGAGAATGAGGAATATAGAAACCTCTTACAAGGCATTTTGAGGGAGGGATCTACAGGAGTACAACTTGATTAGAAACATTTGGTTGACTTGACAGACAAAGGTGTGAAGGGCAGGAGGGAATTTGTCTTGCCATGGCTAGTGGTGTTTGAACAATGCTGTAAGTGACTCCTGCTGTATACGCTATAATGGGTTGGTGTCTGAGCTACTTGGGGATGGGAACCAATGTAATAAGATGGGGTCAGGAGACTCTGGAGGGTGGGAGGCTGCTCCACAGTTGCCCATCCCTCGAGCCCTTTTGAAGCCTTTGAGCAGCCTTGTAATGCAGACCTGCACTGTAGGCCAACAACTCTCTATCCTTGGCCTTGTTCCCACAGTGTACATGAGGCTTGTGTGGCCTTTGCCACATTACACCACAAAGCCAGACAGGTAAGCCCCAAATGCAGTATGGTAGCTGACATGAGAGATGTGGAGAGGGAGTAGCAACACGCAGTGATGGCAAGTTGGACTGGCATAGACAACCCACTACAACATGGGTTGCTGCAAATTTGCATATTTGGTCATGTGCCCTCTTTTCCTTCTGGTCTTACTGGAGGGGGCGGGGTAGAACTGCAGTGTGGGGTGGGCCCAGGCTCACAGCCCCTTGTGGTGCACTGCACTCTCTCAAACCCATGAATAATATGGTAGTAACAAAAGCAATGGCTCATGACTGGATCATTAGATCCCCTGGATCAGGGAACTCAGTGGCTTTGTCTCAGATGATGGTGCAGTCAGTGATGAGGGCCCACCTGGTGCCTACCCACTTCCCCTCATCCCTGACCCCCTAAAAAAGGGGGAGGGCAAAATAGTCTTTCTCTTCCAAGGGCTATATGCAACAGGTTACACTTGTCAGAGGCTGAATGGGGGGGGGGGGATGTGCTGGAAGCAGGGTTGGGTGCACCAGGCTGTCCTCACCTCAGCTTGTACCATGCTGGAGGGAGCCTGGAGCTGCAAACCCTGGAGATATGCCCACAAGGAGGAGGGAGGGTACATTCCATAAGGATGACAGGAGGAAAAGAATGGAGAGGTGGTTTGCAAAGTGTCAGGTGGACATACCGCTGGACTTGGTTCAGTGCCACCTGGTGGCCTGTCTACCAACATTATAGTCATCTGACGGGACAGAAAACTGGTGAAACTGAAGTAGTGTATCCTTACTTTAGGAATGCATGTTGTACATATCTTATCCAGTTCTGTTTTACATTTCTTAGGTACCAGGTGCTGTGAGGAACATGTGTGGGGGAGGGTAGTTACCCAGGGAGGCCCCTAGATACTACCATAGTTAGTATGGTGGAAGGATGCATAGTAACCTACAGCATCAGGGGCCTAAACAGTCCAATAAAATGGACCATGGTGCTACAGGAGTTGAAGCAGCTATAGTGTTTTTGCAGGATACGTATGTGACCCGAAGCAAACATGCCAAGTTGAGAAGGGCAGGGTAGGTTTAGTGTACTCCTCATCATTTCAGGCACACCCACATAGGAGAGGAGTGGTGATTTTGATTCACTGCCCTCTGGAGGCAGAGAAAGTTACTGAAGACCAGGACAGAAGGTTTATATATGTTAAGGGCGCCCATCAGATGGTACCTTGCACTCTGGTTAACATTTATGCCCTGAACCAGGAGAGAGACAATGTTCTGTTCCTGAAGGACAAGCTGGTGTCTTGAGTGCCTCTGACCACTGCGTTACATCTAGTGGGAGGGGACTTCAATTGAGTTTTACAGCCCCCAATTGACAGATCTGGCACAGCCAGCCAGGAGGCATCCGGAACTGAAACCTGCATTAGGAGGCTATCATGAGAACAGTGGATTACAAAGATCTGCTGCTATTCGCACCCCAAAATGAGAGAGTATGCATTGTTCCCCCTCCCCACAGTGCACATGGATGCATGATTTCTTCCTGAGCTGGGCCCATGTGGCCAAACAGTAAGTGTGACATTAAGAGTATTATGATCTCAGATCATGCTCTGATCATCTTGGACCTGGTGGTGACCCCAGTCTGGAAGACCCCAAGTTGGAGACTTAGGGCAGGATTCACGATGAGATTTTTTAAAAGTTCCACTCCGCAACTGCTGTTGCAGACTGGATTCGCCCACAGCTGTGTAGCAGCCAATCCACAGCCGCAGCAGTTGAGGAGGGTGCTACAGCGGGTTCTGATGCCTGTAGCAGCCTCCTGCAGCTCCGATGCTGTCCATGGCAACAGCAACTGCAAGCTGCTGTATTCCGTGGAGCCGGTCGTACTCCGGCTCCACCTTAGTGAATATTCACAGCTGCGGGTGACCTGCAGCTTTGCAAGTGGATTCCCACTAGCGCCGAGGTTTTCCCACAGCTGTGGGTCCTTCTGCCACGTTCGTGAATCCTGCCCTCAATCTCTCCCTTCTCAATGACCCAAAGTACACTAAGATGGTGGAGGCATGCATGAAGTAGTACAAGGCCCACAACCCCCTAGAATCTATGTCGGATGCTATCTAGTGGGACGTCCTTAAGTCTGTAATTACAGGCCACACAATCAGCTTTGCAACCAGTAAGAAAAAGAGAGGCTCAAGGAACCACAGCAATTACAACAAAAGCTCTTTGACCTAAAGGTGGAATCCAAAATAGTTATGAATGAACAAGCCAAGCAGCAGCTGGACAGGTGTCGAGCAGACCTAAACTGCCTCCAGAAAGAGGAGATGGAGGGAGCTCTGCACTACTTTGCTAGTAGTTCTATTAATCAGGCAACAGAGCAGGAAAGCTCCAAGCTTGGCAGCTGTGCAGAGAGACTTCGAGTTGCATGGTGCTGCAGTTATGAAGGTAGGAGACCCACAATTCTTTCAAGACTGAACCAGCAAAAATAGCTGCACTATTTGGAAATGTCTACAAACACCTCTACATCCAAGACAGGGTGGAGGGCTTCCAAGAGAAACTTGATGCCTTCTATGTCAGTGTGCAGGTTAACTACCTTATGAAAGAAGCCAAGGAGGCATTGGATGCTCCAATTACCTCAACAGAGATACAGATTGCCAACGGTTATTTAAGATCTGGAAAATCACCAGACCCAGTCATGCTAGCCCTGGAGTTCTTCAGAGTGCTTGCAGAGCTTCTCACTCCACCACTGGAGGTTATCTTTAGAGGAGTGCAGAATGGGGAAAGGGCTCCTGCCTCATGACAGTTTGCCCACATTTCTGTCATCCCCGAACCCAACAAGGATCACATGGTATTCAGATCGTACCGCCCCATCTGTGTCCTGATTGCGTACCTAAAACTTTTCACGATGGTTCTGATGTCTAGGTTGCAAAAAGTTAGTGGGGTCCCCCTAGTTCAACTGGATCAGACAGGTTTCATAAATGGTTGCCTCACCCATGATAACATTCATCACCTCTTGAATATTATTTCCTGCCAGCACCAGTACTCTGAGTTTGTCCTGGTGGTTTTCATGGATGCAGAAAAGGCTTTTGAATGGGTGAGCTGGGGATTCCTTCACCGCACCCTGGAGGAGATGGGGGTAGGTGAACTCACCTCACCCCAGGCTCACATTAGACTTAATGGCATTCAATCAGAGTGCTTCTCCCTGTCCAGGGGGATGCAGCAAGGGTGCCCTCTCTCACCACTCTGGTTCACTCTGCATAGAGTCCCTGACAGTTGCAGTTCCCCAAAACCAAACCATACAGGGAATATAGGCTAGGGGTAGAGAATACAAGATTTTGCTGTATGCAGATGATTCTGTTCTTTCTTACATCCCCTGACACTCTGTAACAGACCTTCTTGGCAAGCTGGAAGTTAATGCCATGGAGAAGTGGTGGGTTATAATATTAACTATGAAAAGTTAGGTGATGAAACTCATGGACTCCTGCCCTACAGCTTTTTGGACGTCTTGCCCCTTCTGCTGTGTGCCCAGGAATATGTTCTGAAATTTGGGAGTTCAAATTACACTCAACATTTCAGAAATGTTCAGCCTCAGCTATGAAAAGCTCTCAGGAGAGGTCCAGGCAGACATGACATGTTGGGACCTGCTCCCCATTAATATAGGAGGAAGAACTGCCTTAGTGAAGAAGAATATGCTCCAAAGGTTCTTATCTCTTTTTCAACCTCTTCCCATGAAAATTCTAGAGAATTTCTGGAACCGCCTTCAAAAGAGCATGCTGTGATTTGTATGGGCATCCAGCTGCCTTCAGATTCACAGATAACCTGCTGGTGCTCCCCCGAGATAGGGGTGGCTTGGCAATGAAAGACATACGTTGGTACTGCCTGGTGGCAGCTTCTCGATGCCTGACTTAAATCCAGAAATTTGCACAAATTATCTGCGATGGACCCCACCCTTGAAACTATTCATCTCCCTGGTGGTTTCAACAGATTTTTATGTCATTTTGGAATGATATACCAAACTGGGGCGATGGGGTTTGATTCCCAGATAAAGCCAATTTATTTCCTGTGATATCCCCCATTTCTTTTGCTTCCTGTAATAGGTGCAAAAGTTTTTTTTCTGAAACGTTACTGTAGAGTTACCACTTAATTTTCTGTAAAATCTTTCCTCAGAAAGCAAGTGACTACATTCACATAATAGTTAACATAAGTCCCTGTTTTTATTATATTGTTTACCTGAAATATTGTAACTTATAGTGGCCTCCTGCTCTGTCGAAATTTATCTATAGTATGCACCTTTACATGCACCTAATATTATCTAATCTACATTCAGTATTGTAATCTACATTTATTATCTACATAATCTGTTGTTTTTTCTTTTATCTATTGTATCATTTATTTCAATTGTCATTATGTTAATTATATGTCACCCTTTGTTTGTTTGTCCTCCAATACCCCTTGGTTGCACCTGGAAACAAGCTTCAGCTCAATGTGCCTTTCCCAGCTACCAAAATTTTAAATAAGTAAGTACTATATTTCCCTCTTTGTCTGCAGGTTTAATTGTAATATTGGGTAGATGTTTTTAGTTCTTCTAAAGCTTTTTTCACAGAAGGGCTGAGATCTCTGCAAAAAAAAGGGGGCTTCAATTTCAGTTGTTCTATTTCCTGTATGATTAACTTCTCATACGCACAAGTTGCAGGATTTGTGCTATATTGGCAAAAATCTTATTTGAGTCCAAATAGTGATTTTCTCAACTGCTTTTCTGCAAAATCATAAACTTGAGTTTCAGTATTATAATAGTTATAACTATCTGCTAAATTACCCAGAAAGAGATCATTCAGTGTCCCAGGATTTGCAAGATCCTGTTCAGTTCAATCAAAATCCATATAATTTCTGTACTCATCCATGCTGAATTAATTTTGTTGTGCTAATATTGTTTCATTGTTAATGTTCTCATGGGACACATCAGATGCCAAAAGTCCACGTTCTTGCACTGTGATACCCATGGTGTCTTTTGTTCATGGATTTTTCCAGAAATAATCCTATAAATGTAATTATTTGAACAGTTTATAGATGTCAGTCTTTATACTAAACTTGTCTGGCTGGGATTGTGGCACAAAGGCCCTTTGGAAAGTACTGATAGTTGGGGTTTTGTGAGTTGGTGGGTGGATAAGTTAATTTTCCTTTTTCTTGGTCTACTGACATAAAGTTATTGACTGCCTTTTCTCCTGCCTTCCTCTTCTTGTTTTTCATTTCTGTTTTTTTTTTTTTTTTTGTTTGTTTTTCTCTTTGACTGTCTTGATTTGCCCCTTTGGAAAAAAAATCCACAGATTTTGTAGCACTGGGGCCTGCTTCTTCTGAGTTAGAATCACTAACTGAGTCTCTTGCTGGGGGGGGCATTTGATTGCTGTCTTTTAGTTCTTGCTTTAGATTTTTGATCTACCTCTAGTAGCAGACCTATGCCACTTTTCCCAAGAAAAAATGTTGCCTTCAAGACAATCTTGATTACCATGTTCCATTTTATTCTGTTTTATTATTTCATTTTCATGCCTCCACTGGAGTTAGGAAACTCACTGTTTTCTTTATGTTTATTTAGTTCTGCTTTCAGATTCATGATTTTACTAGTGCTTTAATATATGCCAGACTCCTTATAATAAAAAAAAATCCCTGTATGCTCACCACGCCGGTAACATGTGCCTGAGTCATCAGGGGTGAGCCGGTGGGGGGGGGGCAGGATTGAGCATCCCAGAGAATGCTCTCCTTCTCCAGGGAGACTGTGTCCTGTCTGCTGCTGCCATATTGTCCCCAGGATATAGGGGATGGTAGGAAGCAGTGTGACTAGGGATGGGAGGGCCCATGCTGGCTCCGGATGATGTCATGCTTGCATGTGCACATCCTTGCAGCTCTTGCCCTGTAGGACAGGGACAGAAAAAATGAGAAAAATCAGTGTCCTGCACCAGACAACAAAGGAACTCACTTGCACCCACACCTATGATATTGTGACATGTTTGTCACAATACAGGTAAGTGACAGTGGTGGGAAGCAAACCTGGAATCTCCTGATTCAAGCTCTCTGCTCTATCTGCTGAATGTCTGCCTCACTAAACTGCCTACGAAATGGAGACCCTGCAAAAATATGTTCAAAAACACCATCCTTTATTTTTCCATGTTTTTTTTCAGTTGATCTTCAAGATTTCAGGATGGATATTCTATTATAACTATGTACTACTCGCTGCTGCTGCTTTAGTTCCCGCCTCCTTGAAATCCTATTGAAAATTAGGTACTGCACCTAAGTGCAGTGACTGCATCTCAGTACTGACAGTTCCAAACATATAATGTAAATGTAAGTCCCCCAAACTGGGACTTACCTGAGGGTTCCAGCCCCAGCACTCTCCCACGGCGTCATCCAGTGGCTCCAGGTGGGCTACAGACCAGTGATGGCTCCATTTGTGTTCCGCGGCAGCAGCCACCAAAACCCTGTGTCTCAGCCCTGTGTAAACAGGGTGAGTCTCGATTGGTGTTTTCATTCCTCCAGGCACATGAGGTGGCAGACAATTGTCCCAGAAAGCTGCCGTGGAAGGGACCACAAATGTAAAAAAAAAAATATGGTGGCCCACGTCCTACCATGCATCCGCGGCTGCCAAAGTATGAAATTTAAAGGTGCTGTGGCTCCAAAAGGTGTTCTTGGTTGTGACCAATATTAAATAATATCCCCAGCTCCAGGGCAGGCAGCAGAGCCTGGGACCAAGGGGAATGGGGGTCGGAATGCCTCCGAAACAAGGGGGGAAATGTTTTCAACCCTCTTAAGGGCAAATACAGTAGTAAATGAAAAGAGGTGCAGCACTGTGTGGGACTGTAATATAAATAAATATGGCAGCCACCAGGGACTTTGGCTGAGCAGGGGCTGCTGGAAAGTGTCAAGAGGTCGGCAAAAAAAGCCTCGGACTGTTACAGCCAGTCAGGAGGAGACTCTGTGAAATTTATTAAAGGACTATTTTGCCCACTAAAAGGGGAGATCGGCCAGAGATTTCAGAGGGTCCAGAGTGCAGGAGAGACTCTGTGGGTTACCCAGCCCAAGGTCTGTACCCCAGCACCCAGCAGCCTGTGTAGCCCCACTGGAAAGAGAAAGGCAGTGTGCAGCTCGTGACGGAGCCTTAAATAAGGGTGGCAGCAGTGAGAGAGAGAATTTGTAGTTGCCTCAGATAAAAGAGACTGGGACAGTTTAGCAGCCAGAAAACAGATCTTGGAGTTCGCTGCCAGAGGAAGAGAATCTGGAGCCTCCAGACAGAGAGAGAAAACTTGGAGCTGTAGTATGAGAGCAAAGACTGGGGGTTGGCTGCTCAGAATTAAAGAGTTCTGCAGCCTTGAGTAAAGCCTGAGTGACCTGTGTTCCCCCTCAGTGGGATGAGTGCTGATGCTGCTGTATTGCTGTAAGCCAGAGTGACTGTGTGCACTGGGGCTAGAGACTGAGCCAGAGCCCAGCCACGGTTGATGCATAGCAAAGATGAAGTGTGGGTGCTGTGGTTAGAGACTGAGTTAAAGCCCAGCTGTTTTGCTGCTGCCTAAAATGAGTGTGTGCCAAGCTGCAAGTCTAGGGGACCAAGCCTGCCTTGTCCCTAGACCACCGGAGAAGAAGACCAGTGGAGAAAGATGGCAAGAGGCCTGCCTGGTGAACACTGTCTACAAAGGTCTCAGAGGCAAAGTTGGCAAGGCCAGGCAGGTGAAGACCAGTGTTCTCCAGCCACTTCAGTCAGCCCAGCTGCTGCAGTGGTGCACCACCTACTAGATATCTCCACAGTACCATGCCAACTCAACTTGCTGAACCCCCCCCTTGTGATCACCAAAACTGTATGTAACACTGGGCTGCAGCACAGAGAAGCGTTTACTCAGCTAGCTAGCTAGTTAGAAGGAAGGGGTTAAGTCCTGGGCTGGATTGCACCAAATTTCAAGCTGTACCCAGGCAGCAAAGTAAAAAGTGTTTGTGTTTAATGTTATTGGGCCCCAATGCAAGTACCCAGCTCGAGGCACCAGACTGCTACCTTCTCAGTGCTCCGGTGTGGAAGAAGCAGGTGCACACACAGGTGGAAGGTGGGATACTGGTGTGGGGTAATATTGTTGAGCCCGTTACTAATGATGTTGTGCTATTTTTTCCCCGTTTCTCCCCTTCCCCCAAAATAAATACTGTTAATTGTTCATGTTATAGTCTGGTACTGGGAATCATTGCAAGACGGGGGAATTGTTACTGTGTGGGGAAGTATCTTTGGGGGCAGCTATTGTATATTTCCTGGGGGGGGTGGTATTCTGCAATCTGTTCACAGGTATTTCCTGTCATTGGTGGAGGCACCATGCCATTTCTCCTCTCCACTACTGAACCCAGGCCGGCCCCCTCAGAGGTGTGTGCCGTGTGAACCCTGTGGGCCCCAGAACAGCCAAGGTGAGTCAAGGGGCCGTTACATAAAGATATGTATTATGGTTTGGTGGAGCAGTCCTTGAGGCTTCTCCCATGGGGACCACTGCTCAAACTGGCCTCATCAGCTCTCTGTACTGGTTGCATCATTTTGCCCCTCCACCTCCCCAGTCACCACTTCTCTGTCTTCCCAATGGTGGGGTTGGGTTGTTCTTGTTTCCTTTTGTTCATGTTCACATACCTGGGCACCTTACACAAGGTGGGAACTTGTACAAAAACTGCCAGACAAAACATGCACAACCTTCTGTACATCCTCCATAGCCGCCTGGGCTGCCACAGTGAATAACATATTGCACGTGGTGCCCTTCAGACATAACTCAAAAACAGGCCAAAGCACTAGGTTTGTGTATCACACAGAGACCCATGCAGGAGTGTCTCAGAAGTGAGCTTCACCGTGGTACTGGTGATTGTGGAAGCCCCACAGTCCTTCAGATCAAGATTAACTTTTCTCCTTTCAAACTGCTCCGTTCTGATCTTACTGTAGGTGCCAACAATGGCTCTGACTTTGCCCTGCAAGAGTCCTGTAGGCCTTAAAGGGGAACTTGCATGCACAGCATCTGAACATCCCCTTTTTGGGCTCCCAGGATGCAACTCAACTTCAGCTAGCCTGAGGTTTGATTCTAGGACTGGGACACACACAAACCCAAGCATCCTTTATGGTACAGTGAAGCAGCACAGCCATTTTTCCTCATATATTCTTAATTATACCCCAATACAGAAGCAATGCCTATTTAATCTGTTACTTTTTCTATTTCTAGCAATACAATTGTAATATCAAATGGGAGACCCTTTGGGAATTATCTTCCTTATATTCTTCATAAATCATTAGTTATTCAGTATTGGCTGTTACTCCAGTCATTGTCTGGAGATGATAAACCCAATACAAACATTATTAAAGCAAATGATCTTGAATTGCTTTATCTCTGGATTTGCTGGCACTTGCTCTGAGCATTCTGTGGATTTCTTTTTTTATTAACTTTCCGATTGGCAGTCTTGACAGCTGCAATTACCTGCCGGATCTATGTTTAATAAACTTTACATGCATGAATTCTTTGAGCATGCCCAGATGGTTAATCAGTGTCAATTCGTGGCACTGACATCATAGACATTATCAGAGGAGGTGACATTTTCCAGTGCCAGGATCATTACTACAGAGTTTCTGTGTGTGTGTGTGTGGGGGTGTTACTTGTCTGGAGCACAAAGCCCTCATCATGCCTGAATGCACTGCTCTGTAGAACATTAATCCACAACTATCAAAAACAAATGACCTTTCTTGGTTTTCATTATGAATTAACAATTGCATAGGCCTGGTAAAACTACTATCATCTAAGGGGCTCATATGTTTTGACTTACTCTCAACCAAGATTTGATTCAGAAGGAATAAAAAGATAAAAGTGCTGATTTTGGAAACATTTCTGATGGTTTCTGTCTTCATTTAACTGATGATTAATAGAAGATTAAAGAGCTTGTTCATGGTCTCTCTCTCTCTCTTTCTCTGCATATGGTATGACTAAGGTTGAGTACAACAGTGCTGTCCTATAGACACCCTAGGCAAAATTATAAAATGCTTATTTATGGCATTGGACGCAACCAGTCAGGTTGGTTGCACCTGCACTGTAGCCCCTTTTCCACAGTTGCCGATTTTGCAGCAGTTAGAACTCAAAGTGCTCTGTAGCAACAAAATGTGTATATTCTATACCACTGTGAAAGTGGTTTAGCGAGCATCCTTTAGACACAGGGATGGAAATCTTGACTTTGAATACAAAGTCCAGTGGAAAAGGGACTTGCATCCAAACTTTTTTCCCTCATTTCTTTATACTCCTTACCTGTTCACATGATACCCCATTCTCTTGGGTCTTCCCAAGGATGCCCACACTGTCTTACCAGGCTCTCTACCTACTGCTGATACCCATTGGTCACCAGTGCTGCCAGCTAATCTTGTTTAACCCTGCTGGATGGCTCCCTGCAGCCATTAGTAAGAAGAGGATTGTGTGAGAGTGAGCAGCAGTTAAGGGAGTGCAGCCAACACATGGCAGGCCCCAGTGGCCTGATGGGAACATCTGGGAGCCATCATCTGGTGCATCAGGGCCCATTTTCTCCTGTTCTGGTGTTCTCTCCCACCTTATGCAAATGTGTGTAGGCAAAGCATCCTGGGGAAACATGTGGTAGCATGCTGTCACCCACACTGTCATGGATGTCTTGTAGCAGCATATCACAACCCACCCTTCCAATGAAAAGGGCTTTCAAGGGACACTCTGACCATCACCTGGCAGTGGTCCTGGCACCCTACCCGAACAGCATCATTATGGGGGGGGGGATTTTAATACATACTGGGACCAAAAAATGGACCACTTGGGAAATAGGGTAAGACATCCCCCGAGGAGCTTGGTTGCACTGAGGGATCTAGCAGGTGAGAGGGCACTGCAGGAGGTATTCAATTTTTTTCAATTCAATTCACTTTATTTATAAAACAGGCACTATTCCAAAATATCATAGCACCTTTACAATAAAAAAAAGTGAAACAATAAAACAGTCACTTCCAAATAACATTACTATGGAGACACTCTCACCAGCACCAGAGGGAATTTTCCTTTTACACCCACATGCACAAGATTTACACTAGGATCGACTACTTTTTGGCCTCCCCAAGTGTTCTGCAAAGGGCAACTAACTCACAGTATGGGTCCATATGCATATCTGATTATGCCCCACTGGAGTTCACTTTCCCTTCAGGTCAACCAAATGTTCCTGATAGGCAGTGGAGATTGGACCCTACCGTCCTTAGCTGCCAGGGTTATAAAGTATATATGGCAGAGATCATCCTATAATTTTTAACATATAATAAAGTAGAGGACACCTCAATCTTCAATGCATGGGAAGCCCTGAAAGTGGTCATTCGGGCAGCCACAATTTCCTATACTGCCCGGTTACGATGAGAGGAGACTAGGGAGGAGGTGTCACTAGAGGCATAAATACTAGAATTGGAGAAACAGCTCATAGAGGGAAAGGAAAATAATAAACAGGGGCTTCTAAAACAACTGAAGGGGAGAATGAAACAATTAACCTCAAATAAAATTGAGAGGGACATTTTAAAATCAGGTGGGGGGGCTCTTTTTGCGGGAGATAGAGCAGGCAAATGGTAGCCTGGAAAGTAAAGAAACTGCAGGCAGACAGGGGAATCCTGACTCTGGAAGATGGAGTGGGTAAAATCACTTCGGACCCCAGGAAAATTAATGACACCTTTAAACATTTCTATGAGAACTTGTATACTTCTGAGCCCCAAGAGGGACAGATCCTGAGGGGTTTCTAGGGGGAGTACGATTGAAATCTCTGGACCAAGGGAAAAGTGAGGAACTAGACTGCCCCATTACCTCCATGGAGGTGAAACAGGCCATATGGTGTTCAAATGTGGGGAGGGCTCCAGGCCTGGATGGCATACCCTTGGAGTTTTACAAGATCTTTTGGAAAGAACTCCAGCACATCCTCACACTGATGATACAGGACACCCTGGAGGCAGGCACATTGCCACCATCCCTACAGTTAGCAATAATAATAGTTCTTCCAAAACCTGGCAAGGACTCCAATAAATGTGGCTCATATCGCCCTATCTCCCCCCTGAACGCAGACTATAAGATCATAGCAAAACTAATTGCCAAATGGCTAGAGGGTATACTACTGACACTGATACACCAGTATCATTGCGGGTTTGTTAGGAGCAGGCAGGCAAAACATAATATCGATAGAACCCTAAACATCATTCATGGTTGGTCGGGGAAGGAGGAGATAAAAAAAGAGGTCTTCTGGCACTTGATGCCGAGAAGGCCTTCAATTGAGTGGAATGGGCCTTCACGTTTGCCTCTTTAAAGAAATTTAATTTAGGACCCCAGATAAGATCCTGGATAAAGGCATGATATACATCCCCCAAGGCACAAATTCTTACCGATGACAATCTGTCTGTACCATTCAGTCTCACAAGAGGGATGAGACAGGGCTGCCCCATTGCCTGTCCTATATATATTGACGATGGAAATCCTTGCCTCACCCATCCGACAAAACCCAAAAATACATGGTTATTCCAAGGGGGAAAACACCATGTCATATCCTTGTTTGCAGATGATGTGCTGCTGTTCTTGAGGGACCCAAGGGCATCCATCCCAGCCCTAACTAAGCTATTTGAGGTATACGGACCATTATCGGGCCACAAAATAAATTGGGTAAAATGTGAGTTGCTCCCGCTAGGAGGCGTAGACGCCCCCCTTAAGATTCAGGGCTATGAAATTTACCCATGCCTTCCCTCAAATATCTGGGAGTCAACCTTCCAAAAAAATTATCAACCCTGTTTGAAATCAACTATAAACCTCTGCTAAAACAGATCCAGGAGGAGTGCGAGAGATGGAGGAACCTTCCTCTCACACTGATAGGAAAGGTGAACATGGCTAAAATGTATGTATTACCACAGTGTTTGTACTTATTTCAAACATTACTGGTATTGATTCCCCCAGGGCTATTTTAAATCCCTGAGAGGGGCTATAACAACTTTGCTGTTGGGCAGGAAAAGACCATGAATCAGACAAGAAATCCTATGGAGAACGGTGGTGGAGTGGGGCCTGGGTCTTCCTAATCTTTATTTGTACTACCTAGCAGCACAGATCTCCTCACTAACAGATCTTACACAAACTAATGGAGAAAAGAAAATGTGAACAGAGATGTAGAGATCCTCTGGTGGGGACCCACTAAGTATGTCCAGTTTTGCAGCTGCACTGACATGGAAATTAGCAAAGCATATCATAAACCCTTTTACCAGAACCATGATGTGTGCATAGCTAGCCGCACACACTATCGTGGGACACCCACCTACATTGTCCCTGGATGCATCTATGAACCAGGATCTCTGGAGGGAAGGGCAAATTCCGGGCCCAACTAGCTGGGTACTTGGGGCCTGGACTAAGAGGAGTCTACAATTAGTTCACCAGATGTATGACCACATCTGGACATACCAGTCTCTAGCAAGAGACTATGGGTTACACCACATGCAATTCTTCACCTACCTGGAGGTTCAGAGCCACCTCCTGGATACCACAGGAGATGAAGTACAGCCCATTACCCCACAGAGGTCCCCCCTGAAGCAGGTGGTGAGGGGAAACCCAAGGATACAAACCAGTAGACCAATGACAAGTTGTTGTAAAACCCTGTTGGGGAGCTTGCCACACATAATGGAGAACCTCAGGGAGAAGTGGGACAGAGACATGGGAGGAGAGGCCTGACAGAAGGGGATTGGAGGATGATACTGCACAAGGGCATGAACTGCTCAGTAAACAATAGGTTGAGAGCAACCCACTTTAATTTCCTACACAGAACTTACTTCACCCCAACCCTGGCTCACAGGATAGATCCAGTAAACTCAGACCTCTGCCAGAAATGTAAAGCCCAGCAAGGGTCTTTTATTCATATGATCTGGGAGTGCCCAAAAACCAGAAGATTATGGTATAGTATCACAAATATTATGCAAAACATTCTACAAGATACACAAGAACTAGATATAGGGGAAGTGCTCCTAGGGCTGTAAGAGCTGAACTGCAAAATAAAGTTTGAAAAAAAAAGGGACACTCTGACAGACTATGAGGGCCAGTCAGGGGCAGGACCAGGCAGAAGGACTGATGGACAGCTCTACCTGTCCAATGAGACATACAATGGAGGGAAATAAGTTTCTGGGCTCTTAAGGAGCTCAGAGCAGCCTGAGAGACACTGAGATGATTAGACCCGCAGCTGGTGAGACCAAGTGAGAGGTCTAGCCAGGCCAATAATCCTGTGAGCACTCCCCAGGGTTCATTCTGCAAATGCTCTGTGAGCCTTATCTTGAGCTTACACTGTTCAGAGACTGTGCCAGATGAGCACTGGTTGGCAGAAATCACTGAGAGTTTGAGCCAGTGGACCATTGCAGTATAACAATGCTGCTGATGTACTGAGTGGAGACAGGGACCTCCATCCTTCCCAGGTTTCTCTAGAGCCAAGTAAGAGGCCTGTTAGGGTGGATCGGGGAACAGGGAGCCACGGGATGTGTGCCCTGAGTACATAGGTACTCTCGATCTAGATGGGAGTCAGGCCATGGGGGTCAGTCCTGGGTTTGGGTTCCTTGGGAACTGGGAAGCTGCTGCATAGTACTTCTGTGACTGATCCGAGCCAGAAGAGCTGTACCCAGAGAGGTGTGAGTCAGAAACTCTGTGCTGCTGCAAAACCTCTGAGGGAATCTGAAGTGATTCATTCCCAGATCGCTGGGCCCTGTTCCTTAGTGCCTCTCACCCTGTTGCTGTGTGCAGTCTCCTGCCTCAACTGAAATGCTGCATGTGTTGGTCACGTGAGTGCTGGCATTGCTGACTGTGGTTTTTTGTACTCTTCCCATTTTGGATTATAATTACTGGATTTCAATTACAAATTGGATTTCACGTTCTTTAAATTGTGCTAATACACTATGGCCTGTTGGGAGGTTAATTGAAAGCATGCTAATTTTCATCAAGTGCACCACCAGAAGAACCCAGGCAGTGTAGCCTGCACCAGGACTCTAGTGTAATTCCTGGGCATCCAGAGTCATTGGCTATTGTACCTTACTTGAAATTCTAGTTTTACTACTGGCACCAGCTGAAGAGTTACCACACCCTGTGTAGTATAATTCCTCTCTTTGTGCCCCTTGATTGAGTGCATGCTTCATAGACTGCATGGAATCTGAGAAGGTGGAAGTGACTCACAGCATAGTGGCTCCCAGAGGGCATTGCTATAGAGCGGGAGTGTCCAATGTGGCTTGCAGTTGCCTAACCCCCTCTTTTCCTCCAGCTTCCAGGCCTGGGTTCTTATATAAAAGCACTGTTAAGTTGCTGAATTTTACTGCTGTGTATTCGCCCATTTTGTATAATCTGACTGAAGTATTTACTGGTGAAGGTAACAACTGTATTAATTGTCCCCAGGGTGTGGTCCTGTCCAATGTAGGGAGGTGGGTAGGTACTGCATCCCAAGGGGTGGTACTGCACACAGCATCTAGCCCACTTATTCTCTCTGGGTGGAGGCACCACTCTACTGCTTACTTGTTCTGGGACGAAACCCCACTACTGCAGGAGAAAGAACGAACCCCTCCCCCTCAACCAGGTGGGCCCTGTACAGTTACCAGGCAAGGGTGTGAACCCACACATGGAAATTTGGGGGGTCCATATCTGTCACACTGCTCAATCTGTTCCCAAAATATGGAAGCAGCCTACTGTTGTCCCTGTATTTAAGAGGGACAGTAGGAACCTGATCTATACAGTAACTATCATCCCTTCTGTAAGCACTAAAACATGACAGGGTGTGAGTTTTGTTTGTAAACCACACACCCAAGTGCATTGTGAGGCATAAGGTGCTTACACTGAGTGCCTTTTACCACCTGAAACTGCTGTTTGCAAACATAAACCCACACCCTGGAGTATCTTATTGTACGTATAAAATGGACAACTAGTGAGAATGAAATAAGATGCATTTGGTGCTCAAATAAAATAAAAATTAAGAACCAACAGTAGAAAACAGTTAAAAATGATAAAAGGTAGCCCACTAGGTGATGATTGACAGCTCCCATGTACAAAAAAATGTGTTCTCTGATGCCCCCCCCACACACATACAGCTACGTGAATGACATTGTAATATAAATAACATCGCTGAGATAAATTGTTTTACACAGTGTATTGTTCTGTTTTTATTAAATGGACAGAGAATTTTTATTTACATAGTCTGCATTTTCATGCCAGCTCAAAGGCAAGCTCAGCTCTATTGTCTATTTTTAACACACACGCAGCCTGCTGATGAAACCAGAGGCACTACTGGTTGCCATTTATGCAGACCCCATCGGATGAGATTCAGTAGGTGCTTTGAGCCGCCATGTACTCTAGAGTTCTGTGTTCTTTGCAGTCTCCTCCCCAAACAGACAGCACTGTCAGAAAGGGAGCCTGCTGAACTCTTTACTGTCCCCCCACAGAAATGCCATTATTTAATATGAAACCCCCCAATTTGAGGGTGTGGGGTTTTGACACTGTCATGGATTTTATGGCCTACCATCAGTTGTAATCACAATCACAATCATTGGAGGAATTTAAACACTGCAGCTTGTCAAACTGGAAAGCAAATTCTGTCCGCAGTCCCGCAGAGGAAGCAACATTTTCTTTTGCTGGTACTGGGAACTGTACAGGGATAAAGGAAAGGTACACATTACAGTGTTGTGTTGTTCTGAGTATTTTAGTATTTTTTTTTTTTAGTTAATTTGTTTCTCCTTGGGTCCCCACTAGTTGGCCACCATCTTTCCCTTGCTCCCTCCATGGTTTACCCTCCATGAACAGGGTAGTAAAGAGCCTCTCAGATATGCTCTAAAGAGGGGAAAACAATACCCAACAGGGTTCAAAAATATAACACAACCAGGGTGAAAACCACCTATCCATACAGGTATCCAACAAAGATGCAGAGGACACTGGTTCTGGAAGGGGAGGTGAGAAGAGAGAGTTAAGAATATTGAAGAATACCTTGGAAGAAACAAGATTACTAGGTGAGTAATTTTTTTCTTCTAACCCCAGGAATTCTTAAATTTTCTTAACTCTTGCAGACTACAAAGCAGTACCTCTGGAAGTGGGCACAGAACCTGTTTTGGAAATAGACTCTGTAGAGCCACTTTGCCAAACCTGGCATCACTCCTGGACTGCGTGTCCAGACAGTGGTGCTTTGTGAAAGTGTGTACTGTTCTTCATGTAGCTGCTTGCAGATTTCCAGTAATGGGATGTCCCTGGCAGCTGTGCCCCTCGTAGAATAGGCCCTTAGGCCTACTGGCTGCTCCTTATCCACTTTTGAATAACAGAATTGGATACATTAGACTATCCAATGAGAGATAGTCCTTTTAGATGCTGGTTTTCCTTTTCCCACAGCCCCATAAGTCAGGAACAGCTGCTGTCTGTCCTACCTGTGGCCCTTGGTGTGAGTACTATAGTAACTCAACATCCAGGCTATGCAGCCTACGTTCACCTGAACTGGAGTGCTCAGAGACAAAGACAGACAAATTGATGGACTGATTCAGATGGAAGTCAGAAACTACTTTTGGAAGGAACTTCCTCTTAGTACTAAGCAACACCTTATCTCTATGGAAAGAGATATCATTCTGCTCTATGCAAAAGGCCTGGAGCTCACTGATTCTTCTAGCAGAAGTAATGGCCACCAGTAACACTATTTTCCAGGTCGCATATTTCAGGTGTGCTGAGACCATGGGCTCAAAGGGAGGTTCCATGAGCTTGGCAATGCACACATTAAGGTCCCATGCTAGCACTGGTTCCTGTAAGGAGAGGTGCAGGTGGGCTAAACCTTTGCTATGGAGAAACCCTTGCCAGCTGAAACATAAGCTGAAACTGAAGCCAGATGAACCTTCAAGGTAGTGGTCAGGGTTGCAAACCCAAAGAATGTAAATGGATAAGGTACTGTAGTCCAGCAAGGCTGGCAGCCCTGCCTGTGTAGGTACCACATCATTAGCAGAACACCAAATAGAGAACCTCTTCCATTTGGAGGCATAAGTCCTCTTAGTAGAGGGCTTCCTGGATCCCCTCAGAACATTAAGGACTCTCCCTAAGAGTTGCAAGCCTGCATACTCTAAGTTTTCAAGAGCCATGCTTTGAGCCCGAGAGACCTAAGGTTTGAGTAAAGGCTCCTTCCCTGAGAGGAGGTTAGACGATTGTGTCTCCGAGGGAGGTGTATTGGTGGAGCTACTGACAAGGAGAGCAGCAGAGAGTACCATGGCTGTTTGGCCCAGTCTGCAGCTATCAATATCATTGTGGCTGAGTGGGACCTGAGCTTGATCAGAACCCTGAGCAGCAGGGGAAAAGGAGGAAATGCATAGTTTCTTTCCCAAACAGTCCAGCATTAAAGCATCCAGGAGTACTGTGCCCCTTGTTGGTGGTCTGCAACAAAACTTTGGCAGCTGGTGGTTGTCATGGGATGCAAAGAGATCTATCTCTGGGATGCCCCATCTTCTGAAAATCACCTCCAACGCCTGCCTGTTGAGAGACCATTCGTGGTGATCCTGGTTGATTCTGCTCAGGGCAACTGCCTGGGTGTTGTCCTTCTCTGGCAAATGAATGACTACCAATGAAGCTCGAAGTGTGTATACTAGACTCTGCACCTTCATTGCTTCTGTGCACAAGGGGCTGGACCTTGTTCCTCCCTGCTTGTTAATGTAGTACATGGTAGTGGTTGTCACAAACCCACTTAGCAGGTCAGGCCCTCTACTCCCAAAGTACCAACCTCTGAGCACAGTCTTGTGAACAGTTTAACAAAACAAGGTAACCCTCTTGTCTGTTTTGTGAGTTCGGATCAACCTTTGGTCTCAAGTCTTGGAGGGATTCAAACTGTGAACCTCTTGCTAGCGTACCCAATGCATAGGCTCAGATATTTCTATCTTCGGAGGACCAGATATCTTTGCCTATGGGCACCTAACCAGGTATACAGAGATGAACCCTTAAAAACTTTAATAAAGACCTCAGATTTAAAACACTTCTCTTTCCAGTTTGGTACCACCATTCAAGCTTATGCCTCGTGTCTGCTATAACCATATATACTTTTCTTACAACTAAAAGAAATTCAAAGACAGACCAAGTATGCTCTAAAAAGAACTTTACTAAAATAGATAAAAATATGTAAAACACAAAATACAGAACTGTTATATCACAAGACATACAAATCTTTTAAAAGAACAAGGTTTAAACAGTGCAAATTTCTACATACAGTACTTAGATTTGTCTTTCTCTTTAAATACCTGTTTACAGTGCTCACAGATGTTTCATTGTCAGAGTCTAGATAAAAGTTTCTTGAAGGAAATCAGAATATTCCTTAAAGCAAGCTGTATTTGCCAACCCCTTTTTTGTGTGAGGTCACCTAGCTCCTCCTTTGTCAGAATATATAAAAAATATATCTAATAAAAAAATAGAATGCCTTTTTCAAGAACCAAATTCTGCAATCCTCAACACGACTCATGTCCCTCAAATGACATCTCTGTGATCTCATGATAAGCTTCCCCCTTCCAAGACATGAAAGCATCTTTATGATTTCGCACTAATACATCACAACCTGCTTTTCTTCCTCTGGAAACGTCATAAAATGGATATGCTCAACTCAAGCTTCTTCCACCCTGTAATTAGCTTCAGGCCTTCCATGTAACACCTGGTATCTAAAACTGGCGTGTGTGTGATCTCACATGATGGTTCAGCATTTTCTCATGGCTTTTATCTTTCAGCTAAAACCTGGGGGCAAGGTCACTCCTAAAGCACCAGACTTTCAGCAGAGACAGTCAGTAATACATTTTATATTAAAAAAAATGAAACAGCACTCAGAACTGGCTGTCCATGTCACAGTGGTATTGTCTGCTCTGACTTATAATATTAATAATAATAAATCTTTATTTATTAAGCGCAATTCACAGTGTATCAAAGCACTGTACAAAAATAAACCACTGACCATCAATAAAATTCTAAAATATAAAAACACTCCAATCTAATTAAAACCATAACACATAAAGCAACCCATTTAAATACATTCAGAGAATGCCAGCCCATAAATATATGTTTTTAAAGCAGCTTTAAAGCTCTCCACTGTCAGGCACGCTCGTACCCAACTTGTACCATCTTTCCTTGTATCAGAGATGTAAACGTTTGCAGGGCCAGGAACACTGCCCTGAGTTCCAGCAAATTTATGTGCTAAAGAGATTCTGCACTTGACCAAGTGCCGTGTATGGTATGTGCCCCCAAGTGAGCCCTCCCCAATCTAGGAGGGAGGCATCTGTTGTGAGGACTACTGAGGGAGACTCTTGCTGGAAAGGAACTCCTTCCCTAAGGTTTTCCCTTACTTGCCATCATTGAAGGGCATGCAGTAGCGTCTTTGTTACTGGTACTAGCTTTGACAGAAGGTCCCTTCTTTGGCACCAATGTGCCTTGAGGTGGAATTGTATGTCCCTCATTTGAAACTTGAAACCTATGACTGTGCCAGCTGCTGCAGCCATATGCCCGAACATCTGCAGGAAGTGTCTTGCTGGTCTCGTTTTGTTCAACTTGAAAGTTACAGCAAGCTGCAGAATGTTGCTTACCCTTTCCTGCGGTAAGAAGGCCCTTCCCCTCAGGGTGTCCAACTCTGCTCCTATGAAGTGCAATACATGAACTGGTTGCAGGACAGATTTTCTATATTGAACTAGAACTTCAGGGTCTCCAGAAGATCCGGGGTTGCCCTTAGAGATTCTCTTACCTGTTGTGGTGGCTTTCCCACCACCAAACAGTCATCCAAATAGGGAAACACTGTGATCCCATGCCTCCTTAGGTATGCTACCACCACTGCCAGGCATGTCATGAGTGCTCTTGGAGCTGAAGTGAGGCCAAAAGGTAGTGCTGAGAACTAATAATGACCTGAAGGAAGTCTGAACCTGAGGTATTTTCTGTGAGACTCCTTTATGGGGATGTGGAAGTATGCATCTTTTAGATCCAGGGATGCCAAACAGTCTCCTTTCCAGAGGGTTGGCAGAATCATAGCTAAAGTTACCATTTTGAACTTTGGCTTTGCCAAATGTCTGTTTAGCAATCTTAAGTCTAGGATTGGTCACCACTCTCCATTTTTCTTCTGGGTCAGGAAGTACCTTGAGTAAAATCCTTTTTGCCTTTGCTGTAGAGGAACTGGTTCCACTGCCTTTGACAGTAACATATTTGCCACTTCCCCCTCCAACAGTTTCTCTTCTGAGGTGGAGGAAGGTCTTGTTCTTAAGGTTGGGAAGGATTTGAAACTGAGAGACAAACCCTGACTCACTACCTCCAGGACCCACTTGTCTGTGGTAATGCTCTTCCATGCCTGGAAGTAGTGAGCAAGCTTGCCCCCTACTGGTACAGGGGAGGTGATCTTGGCAACCATGTCAGGGGTTCTGTTTAGGCTGGGGTTGAGCCTGGTTAGCCTGATTCCCATGCCTAGATCCCCTTCTGCTCCATCCTCTAAAGTATCTTGTCTGCTGAGGATACTGTTGGTACTGCTGTACTGCCTGGGCTTGAAAGAAGGGTCTGCCATAAGAAGATCTACCTCTGCCAGCCCCCCCCTTCCATAAGGCCTGTAGGAAGTTGAAGGCTCTTCCTTGGCTGTATTGCTCTTGTAGGTGGTTTTGTATTCATCCACCTTTTTCATGTATGCCTCTGTCTTTACTCCAAACAATGAATTATCTTCACATGGAAATTCCATAGCCTTGGTCTGTGTGTCCTGTGATAAATTAGTGGCTCTCAACCATGCAGATCTTCTTAGAGCAATAGTGAGGGCCATCCACCTGGCAGCAGTGTCATTAGCATCTACTGCCATCTGGAATTGGTACTTGGAAGGTTCCAAGCCAAACTTAGCAGTCTCTATTAAGTCGGCTACCAACCCAGCTGGGGCCTTGTCTGCCATGGCCATGACAGACTGCCATAGAGACATTTGATATTGGGCCACACAGACCATATAATTCGCCTGTCTGATAGACAGGGATGCTGACAGGTAGCCTTTTTTAGCCATGCTGTTGATCTTTCTTGAGTCCTCGTCAGGGGAATGAGAAGCGAAAGGCACTTTTGCTGTGTCACAGGCTGCAGTCTGTACCACACCTTCACGGTCAGGATGGGAGAACAGAAATTCAGCCCCTGACCTAACCAGCTGATATTTCCTATCAGCCTTCTTGTACAAGTTTGGAGTTTGAAGAATCTTCAATATGTGCTTTTTGATGAATTTATTTAATGGTAACACAGTTTCTTGGTAGGGGTTAGTCCCATGAGGTCCCGAAACTCCACTTCTTCCTCATCTTCCCCTTCCTCATTGGTAGTTACATCTAAGGCATCTACCATCTGCTTAACAAATGTATAATGTGAAGAGAAATCTTCAGGTAGTCTAGGCGGGGATTTGAATTCCTGATCAGGAGAGACTTCAGGTTCAGTGCCCTCATCTTCATCATATTCTTCATGGTCCTCATAATCCTGGGTATCAAGATCCGGAACCGCAACCGGGATTACCAGTTGCTGAACCATGGGCTGAACCAAGGGATTCACTGGTACCTGCTGTAAAGCCTGAATAACTTTCAGGGCTTGAGCAATAGCCTCTGCTGATGGCATATCAGTCTTCTCCACAGAAGTCCCCTTTGGCTTTCCAGCAGGGGGTTCTGTATGTTTGGTTTTCTGTTTCTTTTTTGCCAGTTCCAGTTTATCAGCCAGTTCACCGGTTCTTTTGGGTTTTGATGGCTCCTCTTTCTTAGGAGTAGAAGGCTCAGGTACTACGGTTTCACCCATAACAGTTAAGGGAGAAGGCTGGTCAGAGTCCTTATCTCCAGATCATTTATAGATGCCATCTTCTTTTTGTACCTTTCCTGCCTTTTTTAATTGTTTTAGGTGGAAAAGTCTTACATATTTTACACTCAGCTGTGAAATGAGATTCTCCAAGGCAGACTACACACATATCATGTTTGTCTGCCTTGGCAAAACTCTCACCTCACTGAGTGCAGGTTTTGAACCCAGTAGGGCCCATTTTCTTTTTAGGTTTATCTGATATTTAGTCTGATTTACAAAAATCAAACCCAAAAAGGTAACCACAAATATCTTTAAAACTAGTGGTTAACCCCAAACACTATTACTAAATCGCAGCTAGTTTCTTTGAGGAAAATAACCGCAATAAGGTCCAAAAGAACCGTAAAGTATCAGTTCTCACAAGAACAATAATAATAAACAAAACTATATAAAAAAATAACTAAGACAAGTAAATAAACCTGGCGGAAACACCGGTTCCTTGATGGTTACTGAGAACCGGGGAGGAACCATAAAATCAACTAAATAAACTCAACTAACCTAGCGCTAACTAAAAGACTATAAAGTAAAGGCAACAGATGGAAAATGTTTTAAACATACTTGTTTTTTTTGTGATGACAAACAGCAACAATATCACGACTGTGAGGAGAGGTCTCCAAGCTGTTTTGACTAGCAGGCGGAAAATGAAATCTGAGTGTTATAGAACACAGCAGTTAGTAAGGGCAGCAGTTTGAATGGTGACACAAGCCAATAGATGTTCCATCATTTGCATATGTTCAATTCACCAGGCAGTTCTACGCTAGAAGCTGATTGCAAGAGTTAAGAATATTAAAGAATTCCTGAGGTTAAACTGAAGGAGCATAACTGATTCAGTGAAACTGCCGGTCCGGCAGTGTTGTATGCTCCAGTCCAACAGAGCATGGCTGTATGCTTAATTTGAAATGCAGGTTACTGGAAGAGTGCATGCTTACCCATGCAGGATCGGGGTGCACCCACAGGGACTGGAATTCCCCACACGCAAGCAATCATACTCAAGAATGGGGACCGTGCCATTCATAGTAACTACCATCCCATCTCAATCCTCCCCCCAATCTCCAAAGCCATCAAACGGATAGTATCAGATCAATTATACGACTACCTCTCCAAGTACAATCTACTGTGTGATCAACAGCATGGCTTTAGAAAGGGACATAGTACTACCACTGCCCTCCTAGAGTTTACAGACTTTATTCACAAAGCTCTGGACCATGGTCATTTACTTGGGTCTGTGTACATAGACCTGACAAAAGCATTTGACACAGTCAATCATGCTCTCCTTATTACATCACTGTCAGTCTTGGGCCTTTCCCAAGAGGCCACCAGCTGGTTCTCCTATTATCTTAGTGGGAGATCTCAGTGAGTAAAAATCCTCGACACCCTCTCCTCCAGTCAACCTGTCCACTCTGGGGTCCCACAAGGATCCATACTTGGACTGCTACTGTTCAGTTTATTCCTCAATACACTCCCCCCTGCTTGCTCTGGTAACATGCTTCTTTATGCAGATGATGCTGTTATCTTCTCTAGTCATTCTGATCCCCTCTGTTTAGAATCTAATCTACAAACGTACTTTGTGGAAATTGAAACGTGGTTCTCCCTTCACAAACTCGTCATTAATTACAAAAAGGCCAAAGTAATGCAGTTTGCTAATCCCCAGAATAAGTATAGTGCTCTGCCTTTAAGTGTTCTAAATATCCACTACCTGCCTCTTCTGCAAGCCTGTAGCTTTAAATACCTTGGTATTACCCTGGACTCATCCCTCTCCTACCTCAGGTTTGTCAATCTGATCTGTAAAGCAGTGAATACCAGAATCAGCTTACTTTACAGACACTGGTCTTGTTTGACACCTGATGCTCTAAGGCATGCTGTTACAAGTTTGAGCCTATCCATTGTGGACTATGGTTTAATTATTTATAGCTCTGCAACTGAAATGACACTTAACTGGATCAAGGTCGCGCTTAACACAGCTTGTCTTGTAGTTGGTGGGCATAGACTCACCAACACCTGTGATCTCTACAATCAAGCAAACTGGCTGAGTCTTAGTCGGAGAGTGTAATACCATACCTGTCTGCTAGCTCAGAAATTAACCCTTGGCCTCACTCAGGTACACGCCCAGCAGCTTCTTACTGTTGCCCCTGATCCCCGGGATACACATAGCTCCTCTAAGGTATCCTTCCTTGTCCCTTTCTGCAGCACTGCCCGGGGCAGAGGGCCTTTATGTTTCGGGCCCCCATCTGGCTAAATAGTCTACCTTCTGAGATTCTTTCTGAAATTAAGCTAGGCCCCTTTAAACTTCAACTCCGGCAACACCTTCTTACTTAAATAGGTGTGACCATCCTTTCTCCCCTCTGCTTCCTCTTATTCCTCTAACTGTACCACCCTCTGTCTTGCTCACCTCATCCTCTCCATCCTGCCTGCTCTTGCCCCCATCTCACCTTTCTCCCTTCTCTACCTTTGTTCCCCCCCACTACCCCTCTCTTCTCCTGCTCACTATAGCTCTCCCCCCCACCTTTGTTTTTCCTCCCTGCTATTTTTGTTTGACAACGTCCCCTGGACCGCCTATCCTCTGTAGTTCTAGGCACTCCTGTTCCTGCTCTCGCCGCTCTGTTTTACTCCTGCCCCCCCATTACCGATCTTGTAATCTCTTTCTTATACCTCTGCCAATATTGCTGACATTTACCTCACCTATCCTACCTAGCCTTTGATAGAAGGGCGAATGGCTCAAGGGCGATGTGAGGAAGTATTTTTTCACAGAGAGGGTGGTGGACGCATGGAACAGCCTTCCTGAGGAGGTTGTGGGGTCTAAAACTGTGGGAGAATTCAAGAATGCATGGATGCATGGGACAAACATAAGGCAATTCTTGTGTGGGTAGGAAGGCATAGGCTGTTGGTTAACTAGGATCTGCAGCTTATCCTGTAGGTAGGGAAATGGGCAGACTAGGTGGGCCAAGCAGTCCTTATCTGCCATCAAAGTCCATGTTTAAACAATATGAAGTCTTGCTATATTCTGACTATATGCAGTTAGCCCCAGCACTTGAACTGCTCCGTAGAGTAAAGGGTTATCTCTATGCAAGGGCATAGAATGTTGAGCTCGAGCTCGGTTTTCAAACCTCTGCCTGTGATACTCTGAAGTGTAACTGTCAGATTTCTTACTCCACCTAACTGTGAAGTTGCTCCGGAGATCCCTCCTGTGCTTCAGTTCGGTAATAGTTCGAATCGGTCGGTTCTTTCAGTCCATTTCATCAGAATATCAGTATTCTTGCCTCTGTCTCGGTACCAGTAAGTGGTAGTTGTAGGTAGTGGTTGTTTTTTGAAGAAATTGTTTTATTTTCAGTTCTTTGCCAGTCGGTCCGGTTTGGAACCGAAACCCATTCTGTAGTGTATTGTATTTTTGTTTTCTGTGTGGTTTTTACGGTACTTATCGGTTCCTTAAAAAATCCAGCTTTTAGGATTTTTTTAACCAACCTGTGACACGGTTGGAACCAAGAAGTTGTAGTTGCCTGGCTTAACCACTGTTTGGGGTGACTTTAGATTGGAAGGCATGTCTGAGAAACCCAAAAAGAAAACCAGACCCACTGGGTTTCAGCAGTGTACCGAGTGTAAGGAGGCCTTTGCTAAGGCTGACCCCACCTCGTATGTGTGTACTGTCTGGGGTTTGACCACCTCAAAGAAGACTGCCAGATATGCAAGAACTTTCCCAAAGCCACTCTGGATAAATGTTTGAGTAGGCTGAGGGAGAGGGAGTCCGAGAGGTCCACTGACCCGGATGGCCAGCCCGGTTCGGTTGTGACTGAACCTGAGGAGGTGCCTACTGACCTGGGCGATACCTCCTCGGGCAAACGGAGAGCCAATTCTGCAGAATCAGTTCTGAGTAAAAGAAAATGAAAATCAGCTTGTTCGGATCCGGCTCCCCATGGTCCGACCGCTGAAGAGATAGCAAAAGCGATTTCGATAGTCCAATCGCTTTGCCCGGTTATGACTGAACCGGCTTCGGTTCAAAGCAGGCCGGCTCCGTAAGAAATGTCTGCTTCAGACATAGAGCCTGAAGCTTACTATGAGGGTGATTGGGAGGAGGAGGAAGATTACGATGAAAAGGATGAGGGCCTAGATGTGCCGGTAGAGCCTGACATCTCCCCAGACAGGCCCTCTCAGGTTTCTCCTCCCAGGCTTTCTGAGTCCCCCTCCCATTTCTTGTTTTACAAGAAAGTGGCAGAGACTCTTCAGCTTCCTTTGGAAGAGGCTGAACAGGATCAGGAAGAACCTGACTATCTGGAAATGATGGATGTACCAGAGTCGAAGAGGGTGTCTATCCCCTTACACAAATCCTAGGGGAAGCAGACACAAAACATTTTACAGTTTCCTACATCCATACCTCCTCTGGAAAAATGAATGGACAGGAGGTATACTTTGTCCGGTCCTGGGATGGAATTCCTTATTGCAAGCAGTAGAGAAGGTACCTCTTTGTCACAGGGGAAAAGACTGTATTCCAGATACTTCCTTACCTCAAAAAAGACAGGGGAGTGGCGACCCATCTTAGATTTAAGGTACCTCAACAGACATTTGACAAAAACCAAAATTCAAAATGGTGACTCTGGGAGTAATTCTTCCCTCTCTGAGACCAGGAGACTGGCTAGCCTCCCTGGATCTCAAGGATGCCTACTTCCACATACCTATCAGACCTTCCCACAGAAAGTACCTCAGGTTCGAGTTGTCCTCAGACCATTATCAATTCAGGGCCATGCCCTTTGGCCTAACATCTGCCCCAGGGGTGTTCACCAAGTGACTTGCAGTAGTGGTGGCATTCCTCAGGAGGCAGGGCATCCTTCTGTTCCCATACCTGGACAACTGGCTCCTAGTGGGCCAGTCCTCAGACCAAGTCAGCTTTAGAGGTCACTCAAAGACTTAGAATCCTTGGGTTTCATTCTAAATCTAGAAAAGTCTGTTCTAGAACCAGCCCAGCTTCTCACCTTCATAGGGGTGGAAATAGATACTATTCAGACAAGGGCTTTTCTTCCTCTTTCAAGGGTTCAGTCACTGGTCACTCTGGCCTCCTCGTTTCATCCTCTAGTGTCTCATCCAGCCAGACACTTTCTACAACTGCTGGGCCACATGGCAGCTTCCACAGCAGTAGTTCAGGGAACAAGGTTTCAGATGAGAGATATACAGTTTCATCTCAGATCTTACTGGTCTCAGAAAAAGGATCCTCTCTCCAAACTGGTTCCAGTCTCTCAAACTCTAGTCCAGGCCCTCCTGGTGGCTGAAGGAAGACAATCTTCAACAGGGTGTCCCCTTTATCAGCCAGATCCCTTTGGTGACTCTCACCACAGATGCCTCCCTGCTGGGGTGGGGAGCCCACCTAGATCATCTTACAGCTCAGGGAACTTGGTCTCACCAGGAGTCCCTTCTGCACATACTGTAAATATTCTAGAATTAAGGGCTGTCTTTCTGGCACTTCAGACATTCTCAGCCTTTGTTCAGTGCAAAGTGGTGCAAATCAGGACAGACAATGCCACAACCATGTGGTACATCAACAAACAGGGAGGCACTCAGTCCTCAGTCTTGTGCACAGAGGCCAGGAAGGTATGGTCTCTAGCTTATTCCCTTCAAGCTTCCCTGCTGGCTGTGCATCTCCCAGAGAAGGACAACATTCTAGCAGATGCTCTGAGCAGAATTTCTCAGGGACATCACGAATGGTCCCTGAATCCCCCAGTTCTCCAAGCCATCTTCAGGAGATGGAGCACACTTTAGAGGTAGATCTCTTTGCAGCCCCGGACAATCATCAACTTCCTCTTTATTGTTGCAGACCACCCCTTCTGGGCCCTCTCCCTCAGGATGCTTTTCTATTGAATTGGACAAGCAGGTTTCTTTATGCTTTTCCTCCCTTTCCTCTGAGATTCAGGGTCCTAATCAAAATCAGGTCTCAACCTTGCAAGGTGATTCTGATGGCTCCAGATTGGGCCAGGCAGTCTTGGTATCCTCTGCTGTTGTCACTGTCAGCAACACTGCCCTTGTGTCTTCCCAGACAACACAATCTCCTCACCTCCTCTCAGGGGAGGTTCCTGGACCCCAATCTTCAGACTCTCAGGCTCAAGGCCTGGCTCTTGAAGAGCTAGAATATGCAAGCTTGCACTTTTCTCAATCAGTTATGGATATTTTAAAAGTTACCAGGAAACCTGCTACTAGAAAGACTTACAACTCCAAATGGAAAAGATTTGGGTTTTGGTGATCCCAGAGGCATATTAAGCCAGAGCTGGCTGGTATTTCCACTGTATTGGATTATTTGGTGCATCTTAACAGTTTAGGCCTCCAGCCTATTACTCTCAAGGTACATTTGGCAGCTGTGTCTGCCTTCCTTTCTGCTGGTAAGAGCTCTTCCTTAACTTCTCATCCAGTCTTTAAGAAATTTTTCAAAGGTTTGGTTCATGTCAATCCTCCCTTTAGGGAGCCTACCCCTTCTTGGGACCTGAACATCTGTATTGCACAGCTTATGCAGTCCCTTTTGAACCTTTGTCTTCAGCTGAACTGAAATACTTGACTTGGAAGACTGTGTTCCTGATGGCTATTACCTCTGCCAGGAGAATCAGTGAATTACAGGCCTTATCAGTGGAACCTGATTTCATTTCCTTTCATAGGGATAAGGTGGTCCTCCGCAGCAATAGAAAGTTTCTTCCCAAGGTGGTGTCAGACTTTCATCTGAACCGGTCTATGTCTTTGCCTGTGTTTTTCAATGATCATCCTTCCTCTGGGGAGAGAAGGTTATACAGTCTTGATGTAAAAAGGGCTCTTAGTTACTATATTGAGCATACGAAGGCCCACAGGAAGGACTGTTCTCAGTTGTTTCTCACTTATCAGGAAGTGGGAAAGGGCAAACCTGCCACCATGAGGTCTATTGCCAGGTGGATTGTCTCTTGTATTCAATTCTGTTATTCTAAACTTGGAAAGGAACCTCCCTCAGGCCTGAGGGCTCATTGTACCAGAGGTACAGCTGCTTCGGTCGAAGCAGCTAGAGATATACCTTTAGTGGATATATGCAAAGCAGCTACCTGGAAATCTGTTTACACTTTTACCAGGCATTACTCTTTGGATGTCCAGTCACAAAGTGATGCTAGGTTTGGCACGGCTGTGCTGCAGAGCCTGTTCCCAAAATAGGTTATGTGACTCCCTCCTCCAAGGGGGTACACTGCTTGGTAGTCTGCATGTGGTCAGCATACAGCAAGACTTCATGTTGTTTGAAGAAAAAATTACTCACCATAGTAATGTTGTTTCTTCTAATGGAGTCTTGCTGTATTCTGACCTCCCTCCCTTCCTCCCCTCCTGGAACCTAGTAGTTTTGGGATGTGGTGGTGCAGGCACAGTGCTGCACTCCAGAGGTGTACTGGACATGCCTCCATATCTTAGGGGGTTTCTTTTAGTTTGTTATTAAGCATTTTGGTAAATCACTACCTGTTGTGTTCTATTTGGGTGTTGTCGACTTGAGTCTTCTGACCCTAAAACTTTGTTTTGCCATTTGGCACAAAATTTTGGAAACAGTTTCTTCCTTTGAGTTAGTTAGTTTAGTGGTCTTAAGAATCTGACGGTTACACTTCAGAGTACCACAGACAGAAGTTTGAATACCAAGCTCGAGCTCAACGTTCTATGCCTTTGCATAGAGTTAACCCTTTACTCTCCGGAGTGGTTCAAATGCTGAGGCTAACTGCATGTAGTCCGAATACAGCAAGACTCCATTAGAAGAAACAACATTACTATGGTGAGTAATTTTTTCTTACCTTACTTTCCTTGTTTTCTTACTCTTCCTTGCTGGTCACTTTATTTGCTCATGCAAACTATTGGATTCAGCACTTTCATTGCCTTGTTCTATAATTGCTCAAATGTTACGCTGCTATTTTGCTTGTTATGTTTTATCCTCGCATTATTGTGTTTTATGTCTCCATTCACACACAAACTGTATTTGCATTGCCTTATTGTCTTGCCTTGTATACTGTTAATTTCTTTTTGATGTGGAGCCTTTGCAAATGAGTCTCTGACTCAAAGGTATGTAATTCTGAGATATAAATAAATCAAACAAATCAGGAAGTAGCTGCACTCCACCCAGGCCTTCAGTTTCCTTAAATAAATGCCAGAGAATCCCAGAGGATCCAAGTTGCTTCAAATGTGAACAATAACTCACAATGGGATGTGCTTTATGCTCTGATAAACACAAGACTAGGGGCATACTGAGGCACATTGCCACAGGCCGAGTGCCTTACTGCCACTAGAAGTGCATTTATCAGAGCATAAAGCCCACCCCGTCATGTGTTTTTGTGCATATAAAATAGGTATATTTTGAGAAACTGTAATATTGTTTAAAAAATTTGTAAGGAATTACAAAAGCCTAATATCATTACAAGTAGTCCCTCTGCTTCTTGTATGTTTCTTGCTGTCACTAGGGGCACTGACATGTTTTGGGGTTTATTAGGGGTGTTGTGCTAAGCCAAGGTACCTTTAGCAGACCCTCAAGGCTGATACGCTAGGCCACTAGTAAGGCCACGATTTTGTTTTGGTCCTGCCAGCAGCATGGTGCCATCTGTGACAGTGAGTGTCACCTAAGTGCCAGCATTCGTAGTGTGCTCTGGTCGGGAGTTGCAGCGAGAGGGCACGGTCAGCTCAGCAGTGAGCAGTTTGTGTGTGAGCATCAGGAGTCACAACGAGCGGGTCAGGAGGGAGAACTGGAGGCATTTTATAACTAAATGTGTAGTTTTACCTGTTATTTTGATGATTCTGAGCTCAAAGTGAGTGCTCACTTTGAAAAAAAAAGATAGTGGACACATGCTTTTGAGGCAGCACATTGATATACATTGGTTCTAAGTCCACAGGTACTGGCACTTTTTATTTACTGTGCTATACTGCGAAAAAAGTTATATGTAGAATCCTATTTCAGCCAATCAGCGTCTTCTACTGTCTCTGTCCACTTTATAAAAAGCTTTATTGAGCCTAATATAGAAACTGACAAAGCTCCACCTGAGCAAGGCGTCGGGGCACCTGGAACATGTTTGTCAGTCATCTGCACCACAGTTTTCCTCTCCTTTATGTTCTATATTAAGCTAAATAAAGCTTTTTGTGAAGCAACTTGGATTATCTGGCATTTATTTAAGGAAACTGCTGGCCTGGGTGCAATGCGGCCACTTTTCTGGTTTGGTTAATTTGAAATGCCAGCTTCTCAATCTAGTCCACTCTGATCCGAGGGACCAAAGGTGTTTAATTAAAACTGCAAATCAGGTGGCATTAAATGATCTTCTTTTTTGTACTCTGGATGGTAAGTGGGTGGGCCTGGCAGGAAGTCATGCCCACATACAGGAGTGGGATGCTTCTATAACCGGCTGTCAGTGCTGCCAGCTTGGGCAAATGTGAGAAAAGTAAAAAGACAACTACTAGCATTTCTTTTTGTTATACAGGATGTATAGTCTTTATAGCACTTCAGTAGAAAAAATAATTCATGGGGGGAGCTGTCGTAGTCGGAAGGTTTCTCATCTTCCATTCCGTTACTATGTGGATGTCAGGTGAACATAAGAGTGCAGGATTTCGGGCCTGTAAATAATGATAAGGAGGAAAAAAAAGATTACATGTTATGACACAGTTTATAATTCTGTTTTAAAATAAGTAAAGATGTGTTGAGTAGAAGTAGTAAGATTTGTGATGGAAATGGGTTGACAATCTGTTGACAATCTTTTTTTTTTTGTTCTTACAAAGTTATAGCGAATGGAAGTGGTAGGTTTATTTACCACACAAAGATGATTACCATAAACTTAGCCAAAAAAAAAAATTCTGGAATGTATTGGTACTAGTGGCATTTCATCCTGGTTGTCAAAAGAAGTCTAAAGCCATGGAGTTCTTTTCCTAAACTTCATGTCCTCGGAACCTTCTCTGCCAGTCAGGAAACAGGAAATTCTCCACCTATTTTGCAACTTTACTTTCTGTATTGGGAACCCATTTATAAAGGATTGTTTCTGAGCACTTATTTCAATATCTTTTCAAGTGTGAAATCCTTACCCTTGGCAACATGGCAAGAGCAAGGAAGGCAAAATAAGTTTATTTTTGGGTGCCCTTTTTACCGGAGGCGCAGGGTGCCTTACAAGGATAAAACCACATCCTGTCGATCAGTTGAACAGAAAACAAAAAATAAGTAAAAGTAACTAAACAACAAGGAAGGAAGGAAGGAAACATACATTTGGCTAGGAACATTCTTTAATAAAGTCAGGCAGTATGCCAGAGTAAAAAGATGAGATTTCAAGGCCCCTTTAACAGCCTTCACTGAGCTGGCAGGGTGGATATGGGGCAGCAATGAGTTCCATATCTGTGGTGCGGCCACCATAAACTTTCAGTCCCATGACAACTTTTCTATACCAACCAGTCTGTCTTGAAGCTGAATAGGCAGCAAGTGCAAATCACACAGCACCAGAGTAATGTGGTCCCTGCAAGATGTGCCCGAGATCAATCAGGCAGCCATGTTCTGGAACAACTGCAAACAATGCATCAGGCTCCCAGATAAACATAGGTAGAGGGTGTTACAGTAGTCCAAACTGGAAGTGATGACAGCATGGGCCATCATAACCAGGTCCGTGACTGCCAGATACAGTTTAATCTGGAAAATACAGCAAAGATCAAAAAAATCACTACAGACAACTGCAGACACCTGATGTTCCATTGTCAGCCTGCAGTCCATAGTGACACCCAGATTTTCCATTGCATCCACAGCTCCAAGGGTGATACAATTTAAATATGGCAACCAGGTGTCACTCTTTGTGAGTGCTGCCCACGGGAACCTAGTTTGACGATCATTACTTCAGTCTTGTTTGGGTTGAGGCTTAGACAGCTGGAGGCCATCCAGTAATTGATCTCTTGCAAACACTGGCACAGTACCGAGGCCACCTTTACCCTGTCTGGTGAACATATCAAATATAATTGGGTATCATCTGCATTGGAGTGAAACTTCAATCCACACTGTCTGATGATCTCCCCCAGTGACGGTAAGTACACAGCAAAGAACATGGAAGCCAGAATTGAGCCTTGAGGCATACCAGAGCAGTCCCTTGCCACTTGGCACCATGGAACTAAACCAGAACTTGTTCTTTTGAGATCCTGCCCCTGTCTGCTTAAAGATCATGTGCAACAGTGTTTATAAATTTTTAAAAAAACCTTGAAAAGCTGAAATTCAAGTCCATGTCATGATCAGTGTTTCCTGAAAATATCATGCTGTTTGGTTTTGCAGTTTTCTTTAAATCAGCATTTGTTAACTTGCTCTACAGTGGCTGAAAACAGTGAAGTTATTCCTGTCCTCTCAGCCAAGCTTAGAGAGCGATGACAACATTTTGGAATAGCTTGCTGTTTCAGATATCCAGTCAGAGCAGCACTCTGTAGAGTTAATGGTTTGCTAAACTCTCCCAGGTTTCTTACACAGTTTCCAGTTTGTGTTTAGATAGATCAGCTTAAAATCTATCATTATCTTCTTATAAAAAGCTAATCTTTTCAGTTTCAATGCTGAACTGAAGTAGCTGAAATCTTTCTCTGTGAGAAATCAGCTTGTCTTTATCACAGCTCTGAGTTCTTTCTAATCAAAACTCTTTTTTTTCTAACTATATAACACTGGGCTGTTTAATGAATATAAAATAAATCTAAATTTTGTTCATTCACAGAAACAGTTTGTTTTTGATGTAGCCTTATATATACATTCATGTAAGAAATGTTTTTTTTATGTCAGATTGACAAACAGGTGTCTGTCACACTCTGCTTCAGTATTTCAAACATATGTACTGTCTGAAGTCATAATTTTCAGTTCTTTGGTGGTTTCTGTGTGAAAATACATCATGTATGTGCATTAGAAACACTATATGGCATCCTGATGCACGGTGTCGCTGCCCCACAACTGAGGCAGCTCCAGTCTACTGCCAGCTGTCCCCTGCCCCACGATCCGCCTGCCTTCTGCTCCACATTCGAGGCTGCTCCACCCTGCTGCCAATTGTCTTCTCCCACAAAGTCAGGGATTGTGCACCCTGCTGCCTCCATCCTCTGTCTAAAGAATCAGGGCTTCTGCACCCTGCCACCCCCTGCTCAAACAGTTTGGGGTTGCTGTACCCTGCTGCCCTCTATCCCCCGCCCTCACAGTTAGGGATGCTGCACCTGTTGCCCCTGTTCCTGTGTCCACAGTCAGGACTGTTGTGCTGTGCTAAGCCCTAGAGTGCCAGGTTCCCTGCCTTAACAGCTGGGGCTGTTGTACCATGCTGCTCTAGCCACCAGAGGTGGGGCTTTTGCTGCACTTTGCTACCATCTTCCATTGCTTCAAATGGGCAGGGCTGCTGCACCCCATCTCACAGCCAGCACTGCTGTACCCTGATGCCCCCTGTGTCCTGCCCCAGAGTCATGGCTTCTACACCATGCTGTCCTCTATCCCCTGTCACCAGAGACAGGACTGCTGCACCCTGCTCCTTTCTATGCAGTGGAGGTTGCTGTGGCCTGCTATGCCCTAGAGCCCCATGCCTTTGCAGTTAGGGCTGCCCCACCATGCTGCCACTTGCCACAGACTGCAAAGATATGAGGGAAGACAAGTATTTCATTCCATTCAAACTCCCCTCTCACAGTCAAATAAGGCACAAACCACTGTTTCTCCCCAACTGGCTTTTATTTTCACCTGCATGGCAAATGATTCCAGCGATACAGAGGTCACCATTCCTTTATAATATATAAATATATATATATATATATATATATATATATATATATATATATTATATATACAATGGGGCTACAAACTTTTTACACTTGGCCTGGACTTAATAGACAGCAAAACAACTGATTTGGCAGACACCAGAAGGACACTTGTTTTTCTATACTCTCACTCTCGCGTGTTCTACCCAAGAACCTGGATCCTGCAATCTCCTGGCATATAAGGATCCAGTAAGCCAAACCTTCCATTTACTTGTTTTCCTATGAGTCCCTTTTCCTCTATGGCATTAGTCATCCATCCCTTTCTCCGGTGTGGGAAAATGATCTGCCTTCCCCACCTGGACCCCTGTGCAATCGGCCTAAAACACAGGGCATCCAGTATTTTTCCTGATGACCCAGGCCCTGACCCTCCTTACAATGGCTGGCTCTGAAATACAGGCTGAGGCCACTTCTCTGATCACTTGCCTTCACCTTAGCCCTCCATAGCCCCCACTTCTCTCCGAGGTTATTCCAGTGTCACCACCTCCTTCCTATGAAGAGTCCCTGCCAGGTCCTCATCCCACCAGTGGTTCCTGGACTTGAGTTAAGCACCAGCACGGGGACCACCCTTCAAGGCTTACCAATCCTTTGGGTCTGCAGTCCACCCGGCCTTCATGAGCCAACACCCCACAACCTGTCCCTCCAAACAGGCCCCACCTATACATGAAAGGCTCGCCAGCTCCCTCAACCCCCCAGGCCACCCTGTCACACCGGGTACGCGGGGAACCTCTGCCACTGGCTCCTCTCCTGAGAGGGCCCTGCCACAGCCCTCCCAGCCCTGGCGACCTGGGTACAAACACCTTTTGGGTTTTCTAAGGGGTCCTATATCTATCAACTGGGCTTGCTAAAGCCTCCCTAATGCCCTAGCCCCCAATGCCACAGGATCTGGCTACCTGTGTCCCCATGGATCTCCATACCCCCACTCCTCATTGGCCATGGCACATGAAACCGTCCTGACTGCACTTTACATTGGAGAGTTTCCCACTGGCCCTCCTGGACCACTGAGCTCCCTCACTAGCCCACCTATCCTAGTCCAGGTTCTAGTCTCAAGCCTCCCCCCTCCAGCCCCAGGCCTAATGCCCGGGCTGGAAAGGCCACAATACTTCCTGTCAGCTCCCATTTTTACCCTATTTCTGCCCTCTGCTGCCACCCTGAGACATCAACAGCACTAACCCCCTGAGCACTAAACCCATTTTCTAGCTCTAGACGGGTGGGGGTGGGAAGGGAAAGGATGCCTAAACAGTGGGAATATAAGCCCCGCTTTGGAAGGGGCTTACACTCTCCCCCCCCAGGAAATCGTTCCCTCCTGGGAATGGTAGCAAGGGTCCAGTGATGGTCCAACCCCATCAGACTGGGTATGCGCACTCCCCAGTCTTCTGGTGGTGAACACACCATGTCTGACCACCAGACACCACCTAACCTACCTATCTAGCCCAAAACTATATCCTAAAACCTAATTTCTAAACCCTACCTGCAAACAAAGATGCTTTAAACTTTAAAGCTAAAGGCTGCAGCACTTGACCCAACAGTTGTAGCACTAATAACAGACAAGCATTTGTCAATGCCGAACATTCAGCGTGTGCACTGGGGTCATGGGAGGGGGATGTTTAAAAAATGTTTTAGTGAAGTTGTCCGTGAGGTGAGTTCCCAGAAAACGTATGTTGAAAATGTGGGGAAAAAATATTTAAGAATGGCCAAGTTATGCTACTAAGTTGAAAACCCCATTGAATACATTGACACACTTACCTCAGTTCGCAGTTGGGCTTTGAAGAGTGACGACGTGCCTGGAAGATTATGGCCACAGACCTCGGGTAGGTAAGTATGGGGTAGGGGGTGTGTGTGGGGTGGTGGGTCCTGGGTGGAAGGGTGGGGAGCTTGGCAACAGCACAACGGATAATGGTGGTTGGTTTTCTTTTCTACAGGAAAAAAAATGATGAGGGACAGTTTTCTTTTTTTCAGGGAGTTTGCTGAACAGATGAGGACACTGGGGGATTGGGCACCCCCAGTATATGTATACTGTTTGGGGGGGTTACACAGCAGACAACAATGGATGGACAGATGAGGAAACTTGGGGATTAGGCACCCCCAGTGTCTGTATACTGTTTGGGGGGTTTACATAGTGGACAACAATGGATGGACAGATGAGGACACGGGGGATTGGGTACCCCCAGTGTCTGTATACTGTTTGGGGGAAGGGGTCACACAGTGGACAATGGTGGACGGTTTTCTTTTTTTCAGGATAAAAACAAGCATTTGTCAATACCGAACGTTTGATGCATTGGAAGTTGTCTGTCTTTATATCTTGTTTATGCCCTTGAGGTACTTGAACATGTCTATCATGTTTCCCCGCTCCCTCTTTTCCTCCAGTAAGTACATACTGAGGTCCTTTTAATCTCTCCTGATATGTTCTGTGTTACAAGCCATGTACCATCTTGGTTGCCTTTCTGTGGACTTCCTCCACCCCATCAATGTCCTTGCACATTTGCAGCCTCCAGAATTGCACACAGTACCGTAGTTGAGGCCTCACTAGCACATTATACAATGGCATCACCACCTCACGGCTTCTGCTAGTGATACATCTGCCTATACACCCCAGCATGCCATTGGCCATCCTTGCAACATTTATGCTCTGCTTTGACACCTTAAGGTCATCAGAACTGATGCCTCCTAGGTCCCTTTCTTCCTTGGCGATCATCAACACCTCCCCCCCATCCTGTAACTCTCGTCAGGTTTCCTTCTTCTCAGGTACATTATTTGTGCTTCTTTGCATTGAACCTCAGTTGCCACTCCTCAGACCATTTTTCAAGCCTCTTCATGTCCCTGCTCATTTTCTCCACCTCTTCTGGACTATTCATTGTTACAGATGTTGGTGTCATCTGCAAACAGGCAGACCTTTTCATCTAGCCCTTCCGCAATGTCTGTAATGAAGACATTGAACAGGACTGGTCCCAGGACTGATCCCTGAGGTACCTCACTGGTCACCCCCTCTCCCCAGATTTAATCCCATTATGACCACCCTCTGCCTCCTGTCCATCAGCCAGTTTCTGACCCAGTTTATCAGCTTGGGCCCCGTGGCCAAACTACACATCTTGTTAATTAGCCTTCTATGTTGGACATTGTCAAAGGCTTTGCTGAAATCAAGGTAGGTGATGCTACTGTCCCTCCCTGATTTACATCTTTAATGAGGCATTAGGGTTTACAACCCTAACACCCCACTCCCACTCCAACTCCAACCCTGCAGAGACTGACAGGCATTGGGGGTGTCCCTTTTGGGTTGTCGGACATAACACTCACCCCCTTCCATAATGAAATAAGCTGAGATGGGTGCAGTATATGAGAATGGGGTGAATGTTAGGGCAAAAGACTCCAAGGCATACCCTGATGCCTATCATTGGCTGCAGGGTGGGGGTGGAATGGTGTGAGCATTTCGGCTGACAATCGCAAGGCACACGCCCGACGCCTGTCAGTCTCCACAGAGTGGGAGGTGGGGCATTACGGCTGGAAACCCTAATGCCCGAGGTGTTTGTTGCAATATTCACTCCAAATTTTCAACATGGGCTTTTTAGGACCCCACCTCATGAACAGTGGCACTATCATTTCGTTACTCAATCCCAAAAGGTGATCTCGTGCAGTGACTGCGCCATTCAATGCCACAGGTGCAAAAACACATTTCAGCCAGGATGTGAAAAATGACAGCTGTACAGTTCATGAGGAAGTGTAAAAAATGGCAATACTGAAAATCTGGAGTAAAAATATGAAAAATTGACGAAGTTACAAGCGAGCATAGAAACTGCGCAACACACCCATAACGCGGTCATGTTTTGGAATATTTTCACCAAATTTTTAACATGGGCTTTATGGGACCTCTCCATATGAACAGTGGCATTGTGATTTTGTTAATCCATCCCTAAAGTTGATTTTGTACAGCAACCGCGACATTCTGTGCCACAGGTGTGAAAACACATTTTGGGCAGGATGTGAAAAATAACAGCTGTACTGTTCATAAGGAGGTGTGAAAAAAATGACAATGTTGAAAATCTGGAGTTAAAATATTAAAAACTGGCTAAGTTAGGAACATGCATTGAAACTGTGCAATGCACGCTTATACGCAGTCATTTTTTTGGAATTTTTTCACCAAATTTGCAACATGGGCTTTTTGGAACCCCACCTCATGAACAGTGGCACTGGCATTTTGTTAATCAGTCCCAAAAGGTGATTCTGCACAGCAACCACAAAATCACCTTTCGGGACCGAGAAACAAAATGACAGTGACAATATCAACCTAAGTTGACAGCCCCCCCCCCCCCATTGACTCCCATTATATGGCTAAACTTCGATTTCTTCAGTTTGTGGTTTGGATTTGAAGAGTGCAGATGTGTCCCGATCCACAGCAGATGACAGCACTTGACCTCCAAAGGTAAGTATGAAGTAAGGGGGGGCATGGGGACGTGGATGCATAGTGGGAGAGTGGGGATGGGGAGAGACAACGAGGACCATTTTCTTTTTTACAAGTTAATAAAAAAGACTGCAAGGACAGTTTTCTTCATTTACTGAGAAAAATTAATTTAGGCACACTGGGGTGGGCTCCCAGTGTGTAACAAAACTGGGGGATGCCGACACGGGGATTGGACACCCTGATGTTGCCAAGGGTTATAGATGGGTTTGGGGGGGGCCACATCGGACACCAGGAGTGGGCATCCCAGTGTCAGAAAGGGAAAGGGGAAATTGTTTAATTAGGATATTTGTCCACGTAGGATGCTGGCTTTCTCTTTTTTTAATGGGTCAAATGGGGAAAAAAAAAATGGGTCTGCTTTAAAAAGGTGCCGTAACCCTGAGCATTTACTTTTATCAGGATGAGGCAAATGCCATCTTGCGATGCATTTTGCTTACGAACTTAATCAGACCTCCTTGGAAATAAGTTTTTAACTCAGTGGAGTTCATCCTATATTCCTGTTCATTTTTATGAATTTGAATAAAATTTTACAAACAAACAATACAATTTGATAACAGCTCTCAGATAATGTCAGGGATCGGAGGCTTTTATTTGGGAGTTCACCTCCTGGGATACTGTCAGAATTGTAATATAGGTGTAATCCGCATTCTACAACAGCTCTCAGCTGTTGACAGAGAACGGTGATTATGTTAATATCAAAGAACGAGCTGCGCCACTGTTGGTTCAGCTCTGTCCTTTGAAATCTTTGCTGACTCGGGCCCCGAAATCAGAAGGTGTGTCACAAATAGCCTGCCTACTGATTCGCCTGCCACAGACCTGCCCCTTGAACACAGCTCTCCAGTGGATGCATCCCCTCACACCCCCTCTATAGCAACTCTCATATCAACATGTTCGTCTGTGCTTGCACGTACGATGAACTTAAAAAAGCAACGTCTTACCATTTTGCGACTTTATTAAGGTGCTCATAAAACTTTCATGCCATAGCGAGTAAAGTGGTAGGCAGACAAACTACTGGCCAGTTAAAATAAGAAAACTTTAGACACTGTCATGGTGTTGCCATAGCAGAGACACAGACCAGGTATCCAGGCAGACAGCCCACGTGCCTGATGACACACAGGATCTGCTGACGTTTTGGCACATGCCTTCCTCAGAGCTGATTGGTCCAATATCCACCCTCTAAAGATATAGTGCAAATAATGCATAATTCATTAGATAGTCATGGATTAATATGGAACATAGCTGCCACTATAGATTCTCATATACACACAGTCATATATACATATAAAAACAAGTATCAAAACAGATAAATAGTTATACAACTAGATTCTCTAATAAATAACAACAGATTCATAGGTAACACTGCAAGGGAAGATCATGATTTAAGCCTTTCGGTTTTAAAGTGCCCAGTTTAAAGATCCACAAGCACTCTTGTTTAGTTTATCTGCTAGACTCCCACCTCGTGGACCAATCTCCACTTTTTCAATGCCAGTAAATTTAAGATTAGCTGCAGAGCCATGTCCAGTTGCTGAAAAGTGTCATGCCATTTTTCTGCACATTATTTCTAACTGGGGGCTGGCAGTATAGCCTAGAGGTTAGCGTAACAAGCTGTGAACAAGCTTGGTACATCCAGCAGACCAGACCTTGGTTTGATTCTCACAACCTCCACTTGCATACTGTGTGACTCTGAGCAAGTCTCTTAACCGCCCAGTGCTCCCAGGTCACCACTGAAAACAATCACTTGTGCCTAGTGGGCCTTACCCGGTTACCAAAGGCTAAAAAAAAAAAAAAAAATTGCAGACTTGTGTTCGCTTATTCTTTCTTTTAATTGTTTTTTTGTCTGTCACACATAACTCATGCCTCAGGGGCACGTCAGCATATAGATCACTCCTGTCGTACAACAGTTGATAAAATCATTGATCAAGAACTCATGGCCTGTGTGGGGATGTTTGAATTTTTCCGCATCATTTGTATTATAGCATTGTGCACAGTTCTCACATCTATAGTTGCCTTTAGGCAAAGATGGAATCCACATTTTCTGTGGTTCTTGAGGGAGATAAGAACTGTGCACCAGTAGGTCTTCAATGTTTTTTCCTCTTCTATATGTTACATGAGGTTTTTGGTATAATTCTTTCCTAAATGTCAGATCTCCTTGGATCCCGGGTTACAAGGTGTTCCGCAGGGACTGAGAGGAGGGAAGGGCTGGAGGGGTGGTTATTTATGTCAGGGAGGGGATACTGTATACCAGGGAGGAGGGGGATGAGGGGAGGCCAGAAGCCATATGGGTATTGCTCCAAAGCCCTAAAGGTAAGAAGCACAGGATGGGAGTGGTGTGCAGGCCACCCTCACAGAGCAAGGAGGTGGATCAGGAGCTGGGGGAGCAAATCAGGAAGATCAGTGGCAAGGGAAATACAGTTATACTGGGAGACTTCAACCTACCTGGGGTTGACTGGCAGACAGTAACTACAGCACATGCCAGGGAACAGGTGCTGCTGGAGGCTATCCAAGACATCTACCTAGAGCAAGGGGTGATGGAACCTACTAGAGAGGGGAACATACTGGATTTGCTGCTAACAAATGGTGATCAAGTCCAGGATGTGGTAGTACAGGACCCTCTAGCAGGAAGCAACCACCGCTCAGTGTGGTTCCTCCTCAACACAGGGAGGGAGTTGGCTAAGACCAGGACAAGAGTGTTGGACTTCAGGAAGGCAGATTTTGCCAGAATGGGCAGCATCCTAGAGGGGTATTTAGCTAAAATTAACCCAGTGATGGATGCTGAACAGAAGTGGTCAATCATTAGGAAGGGGCTGAACGAGGCCATGAGCACGTGTGCCAAATCTCAGAGTAAGCAGTCCAGGTCCAAAAAACCTAGCTGGCTCAGCAAGAAAGTAGAGAGGAAGGTGAGGGATAAAAGACTGGCCTTCATTAAGTTCAAAAAATTGGGGCGTGAGGAGGATAGAGAGGTGTTCACAAAGGCATCTAGGGAGGTGACCAGGTCAGTCAGGGCAGCCAAGGCAGCAAAGGAGTTGAAGTGAGCTCAGGGGATCAGAGCGGGGGAAAAGAGGTTCTTTAAATACATAAGGGAGAAGAGGAGTTGTTGAGATGACATCGTTTGAATCAAGAGGGATGGGAAAATGGGCAGAACAAGGGGAAGAACAGGCAAAGGCACTCTGAGTACTTCTGCTCGGTGTTCACAAAAGAAAGGGAAAAGGGGGCTAGGGTGAAGGGGGGACAGAGATAACAGATGGTGTCATCCAAGAGGATAGAGTTCTGAAGGGCCTTAAGGCCTTGCGGGTGAACAAGGCACCAGTACCAGATGGTGTACACCCAAGGGTCCTGAAGGAACTGGCAGAGGTGTTGGCAGGCCCTCTGATGGACCTCTTCAGCACCTCCTTGGAGACAGGGAAGGTACCCAGGGACCGAAGGATGGCTCATGTGGTGCCCCTTCACAAGAGTGGACCCAAGGATATCCCACCCAGGCAGATGAAAGCAAGCCTGATTCCACTCCTCACCTGCTTAAACAGCCTTAAGCACAGCTCAGAAGTAACAGTGCTCAGGGATTTCAATGTAAACTGTCTTGCCCCCAGGGCAAGCAACTAAAAGGATGCCCTATCAGCAACAAATTTCACCTAACTCATCACTTCACCAACAAGGGTCAACTATAGTACAGGGACTAGTATCTTACTGGACTGGATTCTCTCAAACCGCCCTGAGCATATCACCAACACTTGAGTCCTTCCTGACTCTATAAGTGACCACTCTCCAATCCAGTGCTTATGGACTAATAAATTCACCAAACCACTAGCCAAAACTGTTAACAGTAGGGTACTACTCAGGGGACACCTCGATGCGCTGAGGTCTCACCTACAGCAACAAGACTGGTCTCCACTAGATACTGCCCCAGATGTAGATACTGCACTACAATTTTTTATCTTCCAATTCAATGCAGCATGTGATACCCATGCCCCCTATAAGAAATGCAAAGTTAAGAGCCTTGACAATCCCTGGATTACGTGCAATCTCCTTCAACAAATGGAAGCACGGGACAACCTCTGGGCATGGGCAAGAAATTTGGGCACGTAAGCAAATATACAATCATACAGGGCTGCCAGGAATACCTGTACCAAAGCCATTCGACTGGAAAAAGTAAGTTACCATAGGAGTGCCCTGTCCAACTCTTGGTTGGATGGCAAGAAATTCTGGAACAACCTATCTCAAGTCATAGGGAAGGAGTCCAAAGTAACACCGAACACGCTAAACCTAAATGGCACTATCACCCCGGACCCCGCCATGATTGCCAGCACCTTCAATCATGCATTCACGGACCTTAGCAATGTCCTCCCCGCTAATTTCTTTGACCCTACCCACACCACTGCCTCCCAGGTTCAACCAGAAACTGAACTAAGTCATCCACATTTTTACTTCAAAGCAGTCACTGAAAGAGAAGCCAAGAAGTATCTTCTCAAGATGCTAGGAAAGACCAGTATAAGTGGGGACACTGTGGACATGAAACTTATTGCCCTCACCCTTGATGCCGTCCTTCCCCCCATTACCAAACTAATCAACCTATCCCTCAGGCTCTCCCAGTTCCCACTCAAATGGAAATCTGCCCTAGTGACCCCAATACACAAGTCTGGGAACAGGGCAATACACGGAAATTACAGGCGTATCTCCATCCTTCCTCCACTATCCAAAGTACTTGCAAAAAGTGTTGCGGACCAACTGGTAGAGTACATGGAGAAGTATAATCTGCAATGTCCACAGCAAGCAACATGGTTTCCAAAAAGGCCACAGTACCACCACTACCCTCCTTGGATTCACTGGTCACATCCACCAGGCACTTGACCAAGGATAGCTTGCTGGTGCCACCTTTATTAACCTTTCAAAGGCCTTCAATACGGTTAATCATCCGTTACTACTGGAACATCTGGCAAAAATAGGGCTATCACACAACACCCTAAAATGGTTTCAAAGTTATCTCTCAGACTGGTCACAACAAGTCAGGAATGGTAATACACTCTCTTCCAAACAATCTGTCCGGTCTGGAGTTCCCCAAGGGTCAGTCCTGGGGCCTCTACTCTTTAGTATCTTTCTGAATAACCTCCCTGCTGCCTGCAATGAACTCATCATCCTATATGCTGATGATGCAGTGATTCTTGCAATAAACACTGACCCCGCTCACTTGGAACACAAACTCCAGGCAAGTTTCACGGAAGTTGAGGCCTGGTTTGTCGCACAGAAACTTGTGCTAAACTACAAAAAAATTAAGTCTATACCATTCCATGACACACATAACAAATACAAAAACACTCAGCTGACTATCAAAAACTGCTCTGGTGTATGTCTGGAACAGACACAAACTTTCAAGTGCCTTGGTGCGACCCTGGACAGTACCCTGTCTTTCTCCAGCAATATCGACACAGTTGCCAAATCAGTGAATATCTGCATCGGCATTCTCTACAAACATAAGCACAGCTTGCCTCCTGAAGCCCTCAATCTAGCAATCTATAGCTCTATTATCTCCATCATAGATCACGGGCTTGTCATCTATAGAGCAGCCATGACTACAGCACTACGACGAATTTCCTTAGCGCTGATTAAGGCCTGCAGATTGCTAACTGGAGTGGCCCACTGCACGCACACATGTGACCTCTATCAACAGGCAAACTGGCTGCAACTATAGGGAAGAATCAAGTACCAAACTTGACTCATTGTAAAAAAAGACATTTATTGGTCTCATGCCCCCTGGGGTCCAGAATCTCCTCAGCCAAGTCATCAGCATTTGCAACACTAGAAGCTCAGAAAACTGCACACTACTGGTTCCCCACTGTTGCACCTCCCAAGGCCAGAAGAGCCCCAAAGATGTTTAACTCACTGAGTGAGTGCAGCACCCCATACGTCGAATAGGAAGAACACCCCTCCCCCCTCAGCTAGTGGACAAACAGGGATTCAGCATGTTTGCAGTTCATTTGCATCACCAGGTAAGAAAAAAGGTTTGTCTCCCCATACGACACACAGGGGTAATGCCAAACCTCACCCAACAACTAACACACCAAAATCTGTCCAATGAAAAATCATGTACACAAATGCTCACAGCCTGGGAAATAAGATCCCAGACCTGCAGGCAATAATGTCAGAGGCTAAACTGGACGTAGTAGCAATTAGTGAGACGTGGTTTACCAGTAACCACACTTGGGAGACTTCAGTACCTGGCTATGTATTGTTCAGAAGAGACCGAGGTGCAAAAAGGGGGGGAGGAGTGGCCCTGTATGTCAATGAAAATATCAAAGCTACAGAAATTCAGAATACACATAAAGAGCCAAAAGAACTGTGGGTCACCCTGGAAACAGGAAATGGGACAGTCATAAGAACTGGGGTTGTCTACAGGCCCCCAGACTAGGGGGAGGACATAGACACATTACTGTTAGAAGATATACAAAACATGACAGCTAAAGGAGAGGTTCTGATAATGGGAGACTTCAACATGCCGGATACAGATTGGTCAATACCAGCAGGAACATCTGCCAGAACTAGACACATAGTGGATTCCCTGCAGGTGGAGGGCCTCAAACAACTGGTACAGCAACCCACAAGAGACAGGGCTATCCTAGATCTGGTACTGACTAACAAGGAAGGGATCACAGATCTCCAGGTGGAAGGTACCTGGGGGCCAGTGACCATCACATGGTATGGTTCAATTTGGCTACTACATCTAAATCATCCCATTCCAAGGCAAAAATATGGGACTTCAGAGGAGCTGACTTTGATAAGATGGCCAACAGAGTTAAGCTAGCCCTGGCAAAAAGAAACACAGGTGAGGGGTACAGGCAAAGTGGGCAAGCATTAAAGATGCAATACTTGAAGCAACATCCCATTGTGTTAGACAGAAAGCGAAGTGCAAAGAAGAAGGAAACCACTTTGGTTCTCAAATACAGTAGCAGAAAAGGTCAGAGCCAAAGGCTGGCCTTCAGGAAATATAAGGAACACAGCGGATAAAGATAGGGAGGCATAACAAACTGCCCTAAGGGAAGCAGGGAAGGCAGTAAGACAGGCAAAGTCCCAAACTGAGGAAACACTAGCACGAACAGTAAAAGAAGGTGACAAGACTTTCTATAGATACATTAGTGAAAGGAGAAAGTCCAGAAGGGTATTGAAGCTTAATGGAGAAAGGGAGCATGTGAGGAGGAGGACCTGTAAAGGCATCTATCCTAAACAGATACTTTTGCTCAGTATTTACTGAAGAAGGTAGGGCAGGGCCCACAGCTCAGCATCATGGACACAGGGGGAGGGAGGTGAGCACTACTCCCTTCACAAAAGAAAGGGTCCTACAAGAGCTTGCTAAGCTCAGGGTGGATAAGGCAATGGGACCTGATGGCATACATCCCAGGGTACTTAAGGAGCTAAGGTGGAACTAGCAGAGCCATTAGCAGAACTGTTTAGTGAGTCTCTGAGCACAGGAGAGGTCCCAGAAGACTGGAAGGGCTCATGTGATCCGCCCACAAGAGTGGTAGCAGGGAGGAGGTGGGAAACTACAGACCAGTCAGTCTTACCTCAGTAGTGGGCAAGATTATGGAGGCACTCCTTAAGGAAAGGATAGTGCAACACCTGGAATCCATAGGGGCACAGGATCCAAGACAGCATGGGTTTACAAAAGGAAGGTCCTGTCAAACTAATCTCATAGATTTCTTTGACTGGGTAACCAGAGTGGTGGACCAAGGGGGAGCAGTTGATGTTGCCTACCTTGACTTCAGCACAGCATTTGACACTGTTCCACATAGAAGATTGATAAATAAGTTGGGTAGGCTCGGGGTGGGTCAGAAGTTGGTCAACTGGGTGGCAAACTGGTTGACGGGCAAAAAACAGAGAGTGGTGGTAAATGGTATACAGTCAGAAGAGATGCAAGTCACAAGTGGGGTACCTCAGGGATCAGTCCTGGGGCCAGTCCTCTTCAACATCTTCATTAGTGACCTTGCAGATGGACTAGAGGGTAAGGCTTGTCTGTTTGCATGTGACACCAAGATCTGCAACAGAGTAGATGATCCAGATGAGGTGGGCAGAATGAGAAGAGATCTGGATAAACTAGCAAAATGGTCAGAAGAGTGGCAACTGGAATTTAATGCAAAGAAGTGCAAAATCATGCACATAGGGAAGAGAAACCCTGAAGCCACCTATTGGCTGGGAGGGTTGTTGCTAGCAGTCACAAAGGAAGAAAGAGACTTGGGCATCATCATCACTGATGACCTGAAATCATCCAAGCAGACCTCTAAAGCAGTAGGTAAGGCTAAGGGGGTGTTAGGGTGTATTAGTAGGGGTATCACAAGTCGTAAGAGGGCAGTAATAATCCCTCTTTACAAGACACTGGTTAGGCCCCATCTGGAGTACTGCATGCAGTATTGGAGGCCACACCTTCACAAGGACATTAACCAAATTGAGGCAGTCCAGAGAAGGGCAACCAAAATGGTGCAGGGACTGCATCAGAAGACATATGAGGACAGATTAACGGAGCTCAATATGTATACCCTTGAGCAAAGGAGGGAGAGAGGTGATATGATCGAGGCATTCAAACACCTTAAGGGCATTAACAAGGTGAAAGAGTCTAACATGTTTAAATATAAGAAAAATAGCAGGACAAGAGGACACAGCATGAGATTAGAGGGGCGATTAAGGGGAATGTGAAGAAATTCTTTTTCACAGAAAGGGTGATGGATGCATGGAATGGCTTACCACAAGAAGTGGTGGCTATGAATACAGTGCAGGGCTTCAAACAGGCATGGGATAGGCATAAGGGAGCAATACAAATGACTATGAATAGATAGGCCACTGACAGAGCAAAGGCCGATGGCACATTTATAAGGTAGAAAAACAAATGGGCAGACTGGATGGGCCTTGCGGTCCTTATCTGCCGTCAACTTCTATGCTTCCATGTTTCTATGAGTGGTGAAACCACCAATTTATGTATCCTTGGCCTGTTTAAACATAAACTCCGGCAGATGCTTGTAGTCAGAACCGAGTGCGATTGTTTCACATAATCTACCACCACTGACCCCTAACTCCCACCCTATTTTATCCCCCCTTCCCACTCGCACTCCTACACCTCTTTTTCCTCCACATAGAATCTTGTTCTCTATCTCCCTCACACAGACTATTCACCCCCTACCCCACCCCTGTTCTTCCTGACTGTTTTACACATCCCCGCTGGCTAGTCCCCTTAATCATGCACCCCTCTCCCATCCCCCTCTCACCCCTGCAGTCCTTCCCATCCCTTCCAAAATTCTCCAACAGCCCTTGCCTGCCCTGTTCTTCTTAAAATTTAGTTCCTCAGTAATACTTTGTTAGTTTCTACTTGACAATGTTGTGTTGGCTGCATTAATAACTGTTTATACTGTGTTTATTCTTTGTCAGTGGGCCTTAACCCTGAATATGTATACTGTGTTATTCATTCTTACTACCATCACATTGTATTGTTACCTGAATTACCCACTTACTACATTTTTATTTTATCCTTTACTACAATCTATGCATATTGACATGGAACCTCTGTAAAAGAGCCGCTAGCTCAAAGGTGTTGAATCCAAAATTTCAATAAATAAATAAATAAGGACCAACCAGACAACTACAGACCGGTAAGCTTGACTTCCATAGTGGGGAAGTTGATGGAGACCATTCTAAAGGAGAGGTTGATAACCTTTCTCGATAGTAATGGTCTACAGGATGAGAGACAGCACTGGTTTGTCTCGGGAAGATCATGCCAAACTAACCTGATTGACTTCTTCGACTGGGTCACTAGGAGGGTTGACAAAGTCAAGCTGTGGATGTCCTGTACCTGGACTTCAGTAAGGCTTTCAACTTGGTGCCCCACGGGAGGTTAATGAGAAAGCTGAGGGACATGGGGGTGGGGGAGAGACTGGTGGAGTGGGTTGAGAGCTGGTTGCAGGGCAGACAACAGAGAGTAGTTGTAACGTGGGAGACATCCAAGTCAAGGCCAGTAACAAGTGGGGTATGCAGGGTTCAGTGCCGTGCCCTGTTTTGTTCAATGTCTTCACTGGAGACATTGCAGAGGGGGGTCAAGAGCAAAAGCAGCCTGTTCGCAGATGACACTAAGATATGTGCAAAAGTGGACAATGAGGAAGGGAGGTAGGCACTCAGGGAGGATCTAGCTAAACTCAAACACTGGTCCAGGGAGTGGCAGTTGGGGTTTAATGCTAAGAAGTTCAAGGTCATGCACCTTGGGGCAAGAAATCCCAGGACCAGCTACTGGCTACGGGGAGTGCAGGTAATAGCTTCAGAGGAGAAAAGGGACCTCGGGGTAATAGTCACAGGGGACATGAAGGTATAAGCACAGTGTAGAAGGGCAGCAGCAAGGACAAATAGGATGCTGGGGTGCACTGCCAGAAGGATCACCTCTAGAAAGGAGGAGGTCATCCTGTCCTTGTATAGATCACTGGTGAGGCCACACTTGGAGTACCATGTGCAGTACTGGTGCCCATACATCAAAAAGGATGTGAGATTACTGTAGGCGGTGCAGTGCAGAACTATGAAAATGATCATGGGACTGGGGGAGTTGCTCTATGAGGAAAGATTGAGGGAGCTCAACATGTATTCGCTGGAAGACAGAAGGGAAAGAGGGGACATGATAGAGAACTTTAAGTACTTGAAAGGCACAAACAAAGTCAGAGAGGGATGATTGTTCCACTTAAGGGGGGGAAGGGCCACTAGGGGGCACAGTCTGAAGTTGGAAGGGAGAAAGTTCGAGAGGGAGATGAGGAGACACTACTCTACAGAGAGAGTGGTGGCAAGATAGAACGCACTGCCGGAGGATTTAATCAAACTGAGGACAGTGGATAGCTTTAAGCGGGGGTTGGGATAGAGTCACGGGCAGGATTAGTACAGACAAGAACACAATGGGGAAAGACAAGGAAAGGGAGGAAGGGAGGAGGGGTTTGTGGGCTGGGGCAGCTGTAGTAATATGAAACTAAGAGCTGCACAATCGGGCAGACTTGATAGACCTGTGGGCCTTTTTCTGCTGGCAATTTCATATGTTCGTATGCCAATGCTTGCGAATAATGTAAGATTTATGTATTTATGTATTTATTTATGTCTTTGTTTACCGGGTACGAGCACTGATCCAAACGGCCATTTTCAGTCACAACCCAGGCCACTGAGTGGCAAACAACACAGAAACACAGCAGCACATATAGGTTAATACTGTTAATACCGTAATTCATACCTCAGGCATGAGGTGGTGCGAAAAATAAAAAAATACAATGGCAGCAGTGTTAGGCAATGGCTAGGTGTGGTGAGAAGCACATAGTGTGAAAAGGAGACATACGTAACAATTGAAATAAACATGAAATACCGGAGCCACATTACATGGTGCAAAGGAACATATGTAGCATCATAAATATGACACGAATCAGCCAGCCCATCGGCACAGCGGTTGGATTTCCGTCTGCGATGCCGGCGACCCAGTTAGGGAGTGAGCTCGGGTCGCCGGAGGGCCGGCCGGGGGGAGCAGGCTGCAGTATCCTTTGACAGCTCGCCTGCTCTGGAGGGAGGGTTGGGAAGCAGCTCGGTGTTTGCCGACCCCTGGCGGAGGCTGGGGGTTCAGCAACATGCTGAGCACCTCAGTGCTGGATTGGTCCTCAGGCAGAGGTCTGGGGCTCACTGGCACTAGTAGGCAGCTGGGGGGAGGACGTTGCAGACATTGGCGGTCAGGCGTTGACGTCAGGGCTAGAGCAATGCCCACAAAGAAAATCGTGAAAATAGCCTGCCATCGTCGGGAGACGGAGTTCCGCAGACGTGCCCTCAATGTGCCCTTGCTCACCTGACTGCCCCAGACTGACGAAATATAAGTATCAGGGTGCTCTGGGCCCCACCTCGTCCCCACCCGGGGGGTAAGTCGAAGCTCCATGGGGATCTGGAGGTCGTACAGGTAGGGCGAGAGGCAGAGGGATGTCTGCTAGGATCTTCCAAAGGGTCAGGAATAGCAGGCTGGGAGGAGTAGAAACAGAAATTTCAAAAAAAAAAAATGACACAAATCCAATTTAGTACAGGGCCATCAATAAAGCTATGCAGGTTCATAAAGTCAGATACTCACATCAGTTTCAGGGATTAGAGGTTTAGAGGGAAGGAGGGTTTTGGACAAATACAGAGATGAGATACTTCATACATAATGATACTTCAGTTGCTTCTTTACAAAAATCAGTCACAAAGTCATTGGGATCTGGGCATCTTCATGATTTTTCTCTCTGGATTTTAGCAGATCAAGCCTATCTGCATTCTTGGCTCTCTCAGCACCTTTTAGAACACAGCCTTCCGATACCCTCTCGCAAAGAACCTATTGGCCATATCTGACGCATTTTTCTGAAATTGTTCCGTAGTACTGTATACTCTTTTCACTCTGAGCATCTGACCCACAGGTATAGTCTGTACAAGTTTTTTGGGATGGCTGGTATTGAGATGTATCAAAGTGTTTCTGCACAATTAAAAGAAAGAATAAGGGAACACAAGTCTGCAGTTAGAAATAATGTGCAGAAAAATGCCATGGCATGACATTTTTCAGCAGCTGGACATGGCTCTCCAGCTAATCTTAAGTTTACCGGCATTGAAGAAGTGGGGATTGGTCCACGAGGTGGGAGTCTAGCAGACAAACTAGGCAAAAGAGTGTGCTTTTGGATTTTTAAACTGGGCACTGTAAAACTGAAAGGCTTAAATGATAATCTTCCCTTGCTATGTTACCTATGAATCTGCTGTTATTTATTAGAGAATCATGTTGTATAACTATTTATGTGTTTTTGGTACTTGTTTTTATATGTATATATGACTGTGTGTATATGAGCATCTATAGTGGCAGCTATGTTCCGTATTAATCCATGCCTATCTAATGATTTATGCATTATTTGCACTATATCTTTAGAGGGTGGATATTGGACCAATCAGCTCTGAGGAAGGCGTGTGCTGAAACATCAGCTGATCCTGTGCGTCATCACGCACATGGTCTGTCTGCCTGGCTGCCTGGTCTGTGTCTCTGCTACAGCAATACCGTGACAGTGTCTACGGTTTTCTTATTTTAACTGGCCAGTAGCTGGTCCGCCTACCACTTTACTTGCTACGGTATGAAAGTTTTATGAGAACCTTAATAAAGCTGAAAAACAGTAAGACTGTTCGTTTTTCTGTTATTAGTGCTACAGCTGTTGGGTCGAGTGCTGCAGCCTTTAGCTTTAAAGTTTAAAGCACCTTTATTTACTTCAGTCTCTGACTTTGCAGGCACCAATCTCTGCAAACTCACCGTAAGTGAGCTGAGCCCCTCTTTGTTTGTACATTGTAAACCCTACCTGCACGAGGAGATAAATCTAAAATGCTAGTCACAACCATCATTTCTTTTTTTTTAAACAGTAATAACATTCGCTTTTTTATAATGATTATGCATTTCAAAAAGATTTTCCTTGAGCTTTGTGCTAACATTACTGAGGTAGCAGACAGTCCCTTTAGATACCTCCCACCAAAATTTTAAAATACGTTTCTGTGTATACAAACCCCAGTCCATACACTCACACATGCACTCACACTTTCTTTCACCAGTCTCTCAGAAACATATTTTATCATGATGGTGAAACAGTAACTGTAAAATTTTCAGTTTAGGAGCTTGATTAATAAACAGGATCAAATTCACCATATCCGCTCCGTACAGAGCAAGTGTCCTGCTGCAGTCCACAAGTTTTAGTCCCAGAGGCCTAGGTTGCAGGCCCCCCACCTGGAGGGAAATAATACGCTGGGTCTGACTTAGTGGTCACCTTTCCAAATGAATCTCGGTCCAAAATGTAATACTTGGTCCGAGTGCCAGTTAAGTCCTGGACCATAGCAAAATGTTTGAAAATGGTTGGCCCTGACCAAGTCCCTGTGCGGCACATCAACCATGCCTGCTAGAACAGCTGTTGAGGTGGGGCACTTCCTCATCCTGGGAGGTTCTTCAGCATCTCTAACTGTTCTTTGAAAATCCAGTCCTCCTGCATCTCTTCAACAATGTCCCAAATCCTTTTGGCATGTATGGATAGTTCATGTTTGGATATTCTACCCTCAGCCTCCTGCGAACCCACCTTTCAGCCTAACTCCATTCGGGCAGGTCCCTCACGCTGGTTCTCCTGGCTTATCCCATGAATAGCCATTTCCCCCATCGATATTTGAGGTTTAACAGATCATTTGAGTTTAGCCCGTCCATCCAGGTCTGAAGGATCTTGGCCCAGACCGGGAGCTGCGGGGTGGCATCACCAAAGGTGATAACTGGGCAGTGGTGGGGCCTAGGGATTGCCCTAACCACCATGTGGTCCTGGAACTGGAACTGGCTGCTGACATATTTCTTCTCATCCAGCTCCCTTTGGTCTTGGTTGTCACCAGTGTTTCCACTAGCTGAACCTGGTGTAAGTACAGACTCGGGGCCACTCTCCATAGATCTGGTCTTGCATCTGGCACCCGGGACAGGGTCCAATTTGCTGGCTAATGCCTGTGGGCTGCTGCCGGACAGGGGCCATGGTGAGGATCCCCTGGACCCTGGAGGATTCCCACCCAGTTGTCTGAGGCCCCTGTCCCTCCCTCTGCCAGTGGGATAGCCGATAGTAGGTGGCAGAGAGCTGGGAAGATGGCTGTGCCCCCCCGTCCCCTTTGTCCCTTTCAGGTGCACGTGCACCATCTTTTTCAACAACCTCCACTATCACATCCGGGGATTCACTGTGGATTTCATCCACCTGGACATGTGTTCTCTCTCCCAGGAACAACCTTTCAAACCCCTCCGAATCCCCACTGGCTGGTGACCATGGGATGAATAAGCCGGCAGTGGAACTGGGAGCATACATCCCCCTACATGGTACTGGTGGACTAGGTAAGCAATAAGAGCATATGGGCAGCCTGGTCACTGTCTATCCCATAAATCCACACTTCACACAATGTTTATGTCCCTTACATCCCCCCACCCCCACCTTCCAGAGCCATGAGAGAAGTGAGGTTGAAACTGTAGTCAGGATTCCTCCTGAGGGGTTGCTTCAGGCCTCTCTGCATCTCCCCCTACTACTACTTGTTGCTAATCCATGAGGATGCCTGTGCTTGCTTTTCCTTCCCTCCCAGTCCCCACAGTCACTTGGAGCTCACAGCTCTTTTGCTCCAAAATTATGCAGTCCAGTTCACTTGCCTGCTACTGAATAACACTCCCACAGGGATCTCTCTTGCTCTGTTCTCGCTATCAGTATTCTCCTTTTATGTTCTGCCACTGCTGGTCTCTCTCCCTCAGCTCACTCACTCCGAATCCCAAGATGGTGCATCCTCATGCAGCTGCTATAGCTCCCTTTCGCCCATTCTCCAATCAGGACCAGCAAGTTACGTGCACGCACACAACACTAGCAGGCCAGGCCTAATGCCTGCTCCAAGCCTACCTCACAGCAATTTAAAGTGCGCAACAGGGCCCAACCAGGCCAGGAAGTCTGCCACTGTGGACTGCAAGGGTCAGGGTCTGGTGGTGATTTCAAAGCTCGGGGAAAACATCCTGGATGAGTATCCCCCATAGTGTAACCCCTACCTTCCTGCCCCGTCAAGGGACATACTTTAAATCATCGCAGATGATCTAGGCAGGAAGATAAGAGCACTCCTAAGAACTAACAAACGAGACATTACAATACTGGATCACGGTAAACTGATGGTTCTTACCTGCTGAATTCTTCGAGGTTTCTAGATTACCTCCTCACTCCCAGAAAATGGATTCCCTCCCGAGCCGACTAAATGAACATCAGGAACTCCCTCTCCTCTCCTCTCTTGGAGGTCCCACGGAGCCTCTGCAGGCCCCAGAGGTTGGATTCTTTCCCCTGGAATATAACTCTTGACAAATTAATCAGACTGCAAAGATATGAGGGAAGACAAGTATTTCAGCTCATTAAAACTCCCCTGTCACAGTCAGATAAGGCACAAACCGCTGTTTCTCCCCAACTGGCTTTTATTTTCACCTGCATGGCAAATGATTCCAGCAATACAGGGGTCACCATTCCTCTATAAAAATATATATATACAGCTCCATGGGGCTACAAACTTTTTTATACTTGGCCTGCACTTAATAGACAGCAGGACAACTGATTTGGCAGACATCAGAAGGACACTCATTTTTCTACCCTTTCACTCCCAGGTGGTCAACCCAAGAACCTGGATCCCTGCAATCTTCTGGCATATAAGGATCCAGTAAGCCAAACCTTCCATTTACTTGTTTTCCTATAGGTCCCTTTTCCTCTACAGCACTGGTTGTCCCCCCTTTTTCTCCAGTGTGGGAAAGTGATCTGTCTTCACCATCTGTACCCCTGTGCAATTAGCCCAAACCACAAGGCATCCAGAATTTTTACTGACAACCCAGGCCCTGACCCTCCTTACAACATCTGGCTCTAAAATACAGGCTGAGGCCACTTCTTTGATCACTTGCCCCCACCTCATCCCTCCATGGCCCCCACTTCTTTCCAGGGTTGTTCTGATGTCACCACCTCCTTCCTACGGGGAGTCCCTGCCAGAGCCACATCCCACTAATGGTTTCTGGACTTGAGTTAAGCACCAGCACGAGGACCACCCTCCATGGCCTACCAATCCTTTGGGTCCGTAGCCCACCCGGCCTTCATGGGCCGGCGCCCTAGGACCTGTCCCTCCAAACAGGCCCCACCTACATGTAAAAGGCTCCCCGGCTCCCTCAACCCCCCCCCAGTCCGCCCTGCCACACTGGGTATGAGGGGAACCTCTGCCACTGGCTCCCCTCCTGAGAGGGCACTGCCATGGCCCTCCCAGCCCTGTTGACCTAGGCACAAACACCTTTTGGGCTTTCTAAGGGCTCTTATATCTATCAGTTGGGCTAGCTAAAGCCGCCATAATACCCAAGCCCCTAACAATGCACAACCTGGCTACCTGTGTCCCCACGAAACTCCATACCCCCACTCCTCGTTGGCCACAGAGCATGAAACCATCCTGACTGCACTTTACTTTGGGGGGGGTTCCCCCAATGGTCCTCCTGGACCACTGAGCTCCCTCACTAGCCCACCTATCCTAGTCCGGGTTCTATTCTCCAGCCTCCCCCCTCCAGCCCCAGGCCTAATGCCCAGGCTGAAAAGGCCATGATACTTCCTGTCAGCTCCCTTTTATACCCTATTTCTGCCCTCTGCTGCCACCTTGAGTTGTCCAGAGCACTAACCCCCAGGGCACTAAACCCATTTCCTAGTTCTGGTGGGGGGTAGGAGGGGAAAGGGATGCCTAAACAGTGGGAATATAAGCCCCGCTTTTGCAGTGGGCTTACGCCTGTATTTAAGAACTGCAGTAGGAGCTGAATCAAACTACCATCCTATTTCTTTGCTTTCTCCATCAGAAACATGTTTAGAAGGGATTGTTTCTGACCATCTATTGCAAAATCCTATAAAGAATAAAATCCTTACACCTCAGCAACATGGCATGGGCAAGTCAAGTTTATTTTTGGACACCCTTTCCCAGAAGCTCAGGGCATCTTACACACATAAAACCATATAGATCTGCACAACAGAAGACAGAAATATGTAAAAGTTACAAAACAACAAAAACCAAAAGAAAACAAATAAGTAAATAAATAACTAGCTCCAATATATAAAACATTCGACAAGCAGGATACAGGATTAAAGCAGCGGGGCAAAGAAACATGTTTTTTCAACAACAGAAAAAAAACTAATATCTACTCCAGTTTTAAAAAAAATCAGCATACCTGTTAAATTTACTTTTCCTGGTACTTTTTACCTCCAGTGCACCATAATTTTTTTTATATTTTCTCAGTCTTAGCCCTTGCTGGGCTTAAAAGTGTCAGCCATATTTTTCTTGAGAAAAAATGAATTCAAAAAATGTAAAAAAAAAAATACTCCAATTTTGGTGGAATTGGAAGGCAAAAGGGGAGGGCAGAGATATGTGGGGTCAGGAGATCTTTCCAGTAGCCAGGTCCCATACTATGTAGGACCTTCTATACCAACAAGTCTATCTTGAAGCTGATGCACCATCAAATAGGCAGCAAATTTAAGATCGGGCAGCGCCAGAGTGGTGTGGTCCCTGTGAGATGTATTCAAGATCAGTCAAGTAGCTGTGTTCTGGACCAACTGCAGGCAATGCATCAGGCTCCCAGATAACCCTCAGTAGCAAGTGTCATAGTAGTCCAACCCTGAGTGATGAAGGCATGGACTATAGTAACCGGGTCCCCAGGCACCAGATCTGGTTTAATCTAGGCAATATTGTGAAGATTCAAAAAGCCACAACTGACAACTGCGGGCACCTGATGTGCCAGCGTCAGCTTGCAATCCACAGTGCCATCCAGATTTTCCATGACATCCACAGCTGCAAGGGTGATACTGTTTAAAGATGGCAACCAGGTGTCACTCTCTGTCATTACCAACCCACAGGAACCTGGTTTGAGAAAAGTTATGTAAAACTTATCATAACAGCAGATCTTCAAGGGGATCTCAGACATCAGGTCTCACCGTAGGAACTTCACCATCGGTGAAGCAGGATCCATAAAGAAGATTTTCAGCAGTACAACTGGGGTCGCCCACACTGATGTCATGCGATTACATCACCAACCCTATAAAGGCATGAGCAGCCCCGCTCCCTCCTCAATTCTTTCCCCCGGAGACAAAGGGAGCATAGTTCTGGCCATGGGAGACCAAGGAGAGAGAGAGGCATCCAGGCCAGTGAGAAAGGCTGGATACACCAGATAGCCAGTTCCAGTAAAGAGCCCCCCAAAAGGGGTATGGTGGTAGGGAAGACAGACCTGATGACTGAGATCCCCTCAAAGATCTACTGTTACGGTAAGTTCTTACATAACTGTTCTATCTTCTTCGGGGGTATCTCAGTCAACAGATCTCACTGTAGGAATGAGTCCCAAGCAGTTACAGATGCAGACAAACAGTCTGACAGGAAGGCCATCCTTAAGCTCAAGACAGGAGACTCTACCACACAGCCCTGCCAAATCCTGCACAGGCTTTAAAAGCAACGTCCAGTCTGTAGTGCTTGGTGAAAGTGTGGATGGTACTCCAGGTGACAGCCGTACAAATGTCAGTAGCTGAGACACCTTTGGAAACAAGCCACAGAGGTAGCCATGCCTCTTGTGAAATGAGCTTTGACAGCTCCGGGCAATTCTTTGCCATACTTCTTGTAGCCGAACACAATGCAGTTAGCCAACCATTTGGACAAACATTGTTTGGAAACCTGAATGCCCTATCTACCTGGGGTGAAAGAAACAAACAATTGCTTCAACTTTCTACATTCCTTGGTTCGGAGCAGGTAATATTTCAAGGTTCTTCACACAGCTAACATATGGAGCAGTACTTCCCTTGGATTGGCACACTCCGGAAAATAAACCGGAAGGTGGATAGATTTGTTCAGTGTAAACTCAGACACCATCTTAGGAAGAAACTTAGGATTTGTGCGCAAAGACAACTGGTCTTTGTGAAAAATCAAATAAGGCTCCTTGCACCAGAGGGCCTGAAGCTCTGAAATTCTTCAAGCAGAAGTAATAGCAACTAAAAATAAAGCTTTCTAGGAAAGAAAGCATAGCTCGCAAGTTGGGGCTGGCTCAAAAGGAGACAAGATCAGCTTCTCCAAAACAAAATTCAGATCCCAAGCCAGGACAGGGGAATGAATTGGAGGTTTCAGATGCAAGATGCCCCTCAAGAAGGTACAGGAGACAGCCTGCTGAGTTATGGTATGGTCACCCACAGGCTCATGAAAGGCTAAGATAGTTGAAAGGTGCACCTTGCGGGAGGAGTACTGAAGACCAGAGTCAGACAGAGAAATCGAGTAGTACAGGATCTGGTTAATTGGACAGGTGAAAGGGTTCAGATTATGCTTGGCAGCCCACATGGCAAACCATTTCCACTTCATAGTAAAAGTTGCTCAGGTGGAAGGCTTTCAGGCAGCTACTAAGATGTCCTCCACTCTATTGGAAACCCCAGATCTGGCAATGGCTACGTCCCCTGGAGCCAAGCGTGCAGATGGAGGGACCTGAAGCTGGGATGGACCAGTGTCCCTGATTCTGGGTCAGTAGATTCCTGCAGAAGGGAAGAAGGATCAGATGCTCCTCCGCCAGCTGCTGTAGAAGAAGGAACCATATCTGGCAGAGCCAGAATGGAGCTACCAGGATCATGGAGGCCCCCCTCCATCTGCAGCTTAATTAGTACCCTCTGAATTAGAGGAAACAGGGGGAGGCATAATGAAACCTCCTGCTCCAGGAGAGGAACAATGCGTCTTGCCAGAAAACTCCAGGTCCTGGACCTGCAAGCAGAAATTGGGCAGTTTTGCGTTGAGTGGGGACGCAAAAAAGTCCAACTCTGGACGACCCCATCTGTCAAACTGATTTTCTGCAATGGATGAGAGAAGTTCCTACTCGTGCATGCTGGACTGAGTCCAGCTGGTGCTGTCCACCAGAGTGTTTAGCACTCCTGGGACATGGACCACCAAAGACTTGGACTGTGGTCTAATGCCCAATACCACACCCTCATGGCCTCCCTGCACAGGGGGTAAGAATGCGTTCCTTGCTGCTTGCTGATGTAGTACACTACACTGATGTTGTCTGATTGACTTAGCAACTGGCCCGGAAGGAGGTGGCTCTGAAAGGCCTGCATGGCATACAGAACTGTCTGCATCTCCAGGACATTGATATGCAGGGAGGCTTCATCTGGGACCAAGAACCCTCACTTTGAAAGGAACCCAGGTGAACCCCCCAGCCCAAACTGGAGGCATCTGTGGTGAGGATTTGATGTGATGATGAAATCTCAAATGGAACTTCCTGTAGTAAATTCAAGGGATCCATCCACCACTGGAGTACTTTGCAGACTGGGAAGAGACCAGCATGTATATGGCAAAACATGGGGGCCAGGATAGAACCTTGAGACACACCACAGTCAAGCACAGCCATCTCAGAAATTCAACATCTAAGACAACCTGCTGTGCTCTCCCAGTAAGGTAAGACTCAAACAAGCATGAAAGAGAGCTGATGAGTCCCACATAGTGCCTCTGGCATTCCAGCAGCACCCCACGGTCAACCATGTTAAACGCTGAACATCGAGAATCACAAGAATGGAATGATGCCATCTTTCTCTTGCAATGAGACAGAAACATAGAAACATACAATGTGATGCCAGATAAGAGCCACTGGGCCCACCCAGTCTGCCCATTTGTTAACCTTTATTTTTTGCTGCAGACCCTACTTGATCTACACTGCAATATCTTTTCCCCTTACCCCTACGATTCCCTTGTGCCTGTCCTAGGCATTTTTGAACTGCACCACTGTTTTTGTCCCCACTACCTCTGCTGGGAGGCTGCTCCAGGTATCCACCACCCTTTCTGTGAAGACATACTTCCTCACATCCTCCTGAATGTAACCCCCCACCCCCAGCTTCATAGCATGCCACCTTGTTCTAGAGCACCTTTTTTCTGGGGAAAAAATACCCCTCCTCTACCTTATTAATCCCTATGAGGTATTTAAAGATCTCTGTCATATCCCCCATCTCTCTCCTCTCCTTCAAGGTGCACATGTTTAGCTCCTTTAGCCTCTCCTCATAGGACATTTAATGCAGACCACATACCATTTTGGTAGCCCTCCTCTGGACTGCCTCCACTCCGTGTATGTCCTTCCTGAGATGTGGTCTTCAGAACTGGACACAGTACTAGGAGGGGTCTTACCAGTGATCTATATAGGGGTAGCACCACCTCCCTCTTCAAGCTGGCAATACCCCTTCCTATGCATCCCAGCATCCCACTAGCCCTTCCAACTGCCTTGTCACGCTGTCTGGCCACCTTTAGATCATCCAATATATTACCCCAAGTCTCTTTTCTGCTTGGTCTTTGTCAGTATCACTCTGCCCATTTTGTACTCTGCTCCTGGGATTCCATAGGTCTGTCCAGTGATCTGTTAAATAAACAGGTCTATCAGGGACTTCCAGTGACGTCATGAACCAGGCTGCAGCCAAGGACAAGGTGCTCCCAGTGAGATCAAAACTATCGCCTCCTAAATACTACTTTTTCACTACAAAGAAGGAAAATAAAACTTACTGGAGGCTGCAAAATGTCTAAAAAAAGAGAAGATACTAAGTGCAGACCTTCAGACCGCCGAGATGGAGAGAGATCACAGGCTGAAGATTCGGAGAGCGAGGGTTCCAGGGCCTCATCGGCCTCCCACCATAGCTCTGCTCCAAGCGACCAAGTCCCCTACACAATCCTGCAAAGACAAATGACACAAGTTCTAAATGAGCTCCGCGACTTCTGAAAAGAAATGCGTTCTACAGTTACTGCGCTTCGAACAGATATTGGCAAGCTCGAGAAGCATCAGGAAGTCAGTGAAGCCCTGGCCACTACCACAGACCAATGTGTGGGTGAAGCTGAGCGAGCTCTTGTGCAGCTGCATCGCAGCCTAAAGACCCTACAGGACCGCGCGGAGGATGCAAAAAGTAGGAATCACCGGAACAATATCCAGCTGTCTGGTGTCCCTGAAAGTGCAAAAGGCACAGAAATTATACCATTCATTCAAAAGACACTTCAGGAGATATTGCAACTGCCGGAGACACTGTTGCTCGAGATAGAACGTGCGTACCGCACCCTGAGCCCTAAGCCTGCACTGGGAGCTCGCCCCCAAATTATTCTGATTAAATTTCTATGGCACCAGGATAAAGAAACAGTGCCGCATACAGCATGGAAGAGCAGTACTGTAATTCTTAAAGGCCAGAGACTGTTCTTTGATAACGACTATGCACCGGAGGTGATGGCGCGTCGGCGAGCATACATCCCGATAATGAGAGCATTGGAGGCCGGGCACACATTTCAGAACCCCCTATCTGGCCAAGATGGTGATTTTCTTTTGGTAAGGCCCATTCAGCTTCGATAATGCAGCAGCTACTGAGCAGAAAAATAGAAAAATAGAAGTACTACAGCAGCGCCCTAATCCTGGAACACCGATAGCAACTAAATTCTCCCAGAGGGCCTGGAGCAACAACAAGAGAGACATCAGGCGCAGGCAGGGAGCTGAAGCAATTCAGAGGATCGTGGGTTCGCTGAAAGCCAGACAGAAGTCCATGGAGGAAGGTGGAGAAGACTCGCTAGTAGCGGATGGTTGAATAAGCGCAAGTATAGGAGAAACAGAACTTCAACAGGGACTGTACCCTAGACTCCCCTGAGAACTAAATAAAAACTGTAACTGTAAGAATTCATGACTCGGGAGGAACTACCTTGAGGCTGATTGTTTGGGGGGGGGTGGATGGGGCTCACCTGCTTGATGCCTTTTCTTGAACTATGTGGGCCTTACTTGGTGGGGGGATGCAACCTAACCTGGATGGCCGGGATGACCTCCTACAACCTGCCAAACCCAGACAGAGACTGCCAAATATGGCAGCGGACCCAGAGGTGATACGGGGAGTGGAAATCGCATAAAGGGAAAGAATTGCTGCCGAGTTGGTTACACTTTGGGGGAGGCAGGGGGAGGGCAGGCTGGGCTAGTCTCTACACTGACCGCTGGTTTGATATTGCTATTATGTAAAGAGAGGGGATGGGTTGGGCCTAGGCCCCCCCCCAGTGGGGAGGGGGGTTGACCCTAATCTGCAAGATCGGAGTGATCGCCTACGTCCAGCTATTCCCCAGCAGACCTGTAGACCCCGACAGAAAGGGAAACTCAAATACTGTCTGAGAGAGATCCTGGGGTTCTGGAGCTGATCGACTGTATTGTTTCAATTAAGAATGCTCAGTTTTGCTAACACCCAGGAGACTGAGTGATGTGCAGCAGGAGAGATGGAAAACCCAGAAAACAGTAAGAGGGAGGACATACAGACCTCTATGAGATGAGCTGGGAGGTCTTCTTAGAGATCAGAACCGTGCCTGATGGGGGGAGGGGGAAGCAGAAACAGTCGTATAGTGCTGGTCATATACCATACGACAAGGGCTGGGTGAGATGGGGGGGAGCGACTGGGCTGGATGGGTGAGAATTGGGGGGGTGGGGTGGTGACACTGGAGTCCAGAATGTGGGTCTTGCATGTGCCCCCACCCCTTTCTCTTCACGCTCCCCAGACAGAGCAACTGAAGCAGTTGTGGGGCCTTGAGACTAGGATCTGGAACTGCTGCTCTCCTCATTAGAGACGAGACTTACTGTCGTCATGACTATCCTGCGCATCCTCTAAAACTCCCTTGATCTCAGATGGGATGCTGGGGCTCGTTCATAGACATTACCTACCCCACTTTCCCTTCCCTGGTGGGCACTATAAGTGCCTAGACTCTCGTGCCTACAAGGGACTCGAAGTAAGAATCAACCCTTACAAAAGGATCCGGGACCTTCCTGGTTCATTGGAAGCACCAGTTTGCTAAGTACTTAGCAGGGCGGTCATGTTGACCACCTTGCTGACTCACATTTGTATGTTTTACTTAACTGTTGAGCGTCAGACTTATTGGTCATGTTGTTATTATGTTTGTTACTGTATTGGAAAAGTCATCAGGTTCACCTACAGCCTTACACAAATACTTAGATTGACAAGGACATGGAAACACGTTCTTAAAAAGTGCAAGGCGCTGGGTAGCACTCAGTATATAAAACTATTAAAATGCATTCCCCTAAACTGAAATTACTATCTCTGAACATTAATGGCCTAAATTCTCTGATCAAACGTTCAAAGGTGTTAACATACATAAGAAGGTCTAAATCTGACCTAGTGTATCTCCAGGAGACCCATCTGAATAACGCTGAGCATGAAAAGCTTGCCAGACTAAGCAGGGGGAAAGTTTTCTACTCCTCCAGTAAAGGAGGTAGGCACAGAGGTGTGGCTATGATAGTACCCCCACATACCCTATTCTGAATGGAGTCTATGTGGGCAGATCCGGAAGGTAGGTTGATTATAGCGCAGGGCGCACTTAATGATAAGCCAGTCACTCTGGCTAGTGTATACCTCCCTCCAGGCCTGTCTGTCCCCCACCTGAGATCCCTGCTCGATAGGATAGTGCAAGAAACCAGGGGAACACTAATGTTGGCCGGGGACTTTAACTTAACAGTAGTCCCTATCATCGATACCTCAAGCTTGAGACCCCCCCCAAGCAAACGGCTACACCAAAATTCTTCCGTAGATTCGTAGCAGAGGTGGGATGGTGCGACGTATAGAGAAAACTGCACCCCCAAACAAGAAATTATACCTATTACTCCTCTGCACGTCACACCTATTCACGTATTGATCACACATACACAGTACGCAGGTGGAGAGTCTTGGAGCCTTGCAAGACGTGCAGCTGGGGGATATTTCTATCTCTGATCATGCTCCTTTGGTTTCCACCTGGGATATGGGTCTTCAACCCAAGAACACATGATGGAGGCTGAATCCATTTTATCTACATCTCAAGCAATTCCGGGAGTTTATCTTGGATAAAATGACTGAAATTAAAACAGATAACCCTCTGGCAGATACGTCCCCAGCGATACATTGGGACACTGTCAAGTCAATACTCCGAGGCCACATCATAAAACATACAGCAGAGCTGAGTAAACAATGAAAAGCACAAAGGGCCTAATTGAAGGAGTCACTCCATTTTTTGCAAATGGCCCATAAACAGGGCAACACATTGCTACTGCCTTAGCTACAACAAACTAAACTGGACCTACAGTAGATTGCCTGGTTCAAATGCAAACAGAAATTGCCCTGACCTTTCTAAGACAGAGGTATTATGAGGTAGGCCCTCGAGCCACCCAGCTCTTAGCCTACCAGATTCGAAAGCAAAGAAAGGCAGCCACAATTGCCGCTGTCCACCACCCAAATAGAGGCCAACCTCTAATCAAAATACATCGCATAGCTGATGCCTTTGCAGCGTACTACTCCACTTTATACACCCCTGAACACACCCCATCTACTCAATAAATAACAGACTACCTCCAAACAATCACACTGCCACAACTTTCAGAGTCCCATACAGAGACTCTTGCTATCCCGATTACTGAAGGCAAAGTAAATAATGCCATTGCCAGTGCCAAATCCCTAAAATCACCAGGACCAGATGAATATGGCTCTGAATTCTATAAAGTGGCCAAGATGCAAATTACGCCCATACTCCTTAATGTGTTTAACTCAATTCTGGAGGGAAACCCACCTCCCCCGTCCTGGTCTTATGTAACCATCTCAGTAATACCCAAACCGGATAAGAACTCACAACTTTGTGAGTCATATAGACCCATATCGGTACTTAATCAAGACTATAAAATGTTTATGAGCATATTAGCGCAACGAATAGACCAATTTCTTCCCCAACTAATACAAAAGGACCAAACGGGTTTTGTGAAGTCCCGCTCCACTACAGATAACATAAGGCACACTCTCCATCTGATACATCAACTGCATACATCCAAGATCCCCTCAGTACTGGTGAGTCTGGATGCTGAAAAGGCATTTGACAGGGTCACCTAGCCATTTCTATATTTAACACTACAAAAATTTGGCTTCCCCCGTCCCTTATTACAGTTCTCCAGAACATATATGCTGCACCTCAAGCATGTGTGAAAGTGGACGGGCACCACTCCAAATATTTTCACTTACAGAGAGGAACTAGGCAGGGATGCCCACTACCCCCCTTACTATGTGCAGTGTTTATTGAACCCCTGGCACAGCAAATTTGTGAATCCCAAAACATGGAAGGAATCACTATAGGACACACGGAACACCACATTGCATTATATGCGGATGACATCCTACTATATCTCCAGAACCCGGGAAAATGCCTCCAAGCAGTGAAACAAATCCTGGATAACTTTAGTCAGGTAGCAGGATATAGGCTAAACCTAAACAAAACAGAGAGTCTCACCTTTTATTACACCCCTTCCCCTCACACTCAAAACATCATCCCGGGTAGATGGAACTTACACAAACTGAAATATCTAGGCATTCAGCTATCCCAGACTCATGCAAACAGCTATAAACATAATTAATCACCATTCACGGCACAATTAAGAGCAGACCTAACTTCATGGGCAACTCTACTCTTAAGTATATCAAGGAGAATCGACCTGGTCAGAATGGTGGTACTCCCAAGGGCACTATACCTATTCCAAAATATCCCCATATGCATCCCATTGAGGGCCTTCCAAGAATGGGATCACCTAATATCTAAATTCATATGGGCAAATAGGAGACCTCATGTCTGTCTAAAAATCTTGACCCTCCCCCGCCAGGAGGGAGGGTTGGCACTCCCGGACCTGTGATTATATCAGCAGGCAACAACTTGACACAAGCAATGGCTCGGCAAAATAAGACATCTAACCTTCACTGGCTAGAGACAGAAAGAGCCCTGATAAGTGACCATGCCTACCTCTAAACTCTGTACCCTCAGCCATCAAATCCGGAAGTGTGTCAGCTCCCAAACCCATGGCTTACATCCCAATTCAAAAACTGGCAAGCCATTAGGAAGGAGCAACGACTGACCCCCTTCCAAACCCTTATATGCCCTATCTCTGATCTTGGTGACTTCCTGCCAAATAGTCTAGATGGTGGCTTCTGGAATTGGGAGAGATTTGGCTTAAAGTACATACCACAGGTGATGTCGCAGGGAAATATCTGGTCGTTCGCGGAGATTCAGAGAAAATTCACCTTGCCACAGCAAGACTTCTATCGGTACCTGCAACTCCAGCACATTACCGAAAGCCTTCCGAAGACACTCTGGATGCCTGAGCAGTGCCTATCTCTGATTCATGGCCAGATACAGCTTAACAATACCCTGAAACAGGACCACCTGGTGTCATTATATTACTGCCTATTGAATTCCCAGGGGGAATCCCAAACTGAAAAGACCCGTCAGCAGTGGAGTCAGGAAACAGGATATATGGTCACACTAGAGGCCTGGCAGCGAGCCTGTGGTTATGCTGCATGGGTGACAAGTTCACGCCAATGGCATGAATACGTATGGAAGAATCTGATTAGGTTCTTTAGAACCCCCCAATCGCCAGCCATTACGCCCCCACCAACTTAGCAATATGTTGGCACACCTGTGGTAAAACCAGGGCAAACCATATCCATATTATGTGGGCCTGTCCATCCCTTAAACCATTCTTCTTGGCTCTCCAGGCTCACCTTCAGGAGATATTTGATCCTCAACTCCAATTAACAATGGAGATGCTCCTTTTTTTTAACCTCCCCAAAGAACTGAGAGGCCCTAACACTAGATATCTCCTCCTTCTTATTATTACGGCAACAAAGAAGGCAATTACAAAACTATGGCTGACTACCAAGATCCCTACAATACAAAACTGGTGGGACATCATGAAGCAGATCTATAACAAGGCGAGAATAACGCACAACCTGAACGAACAGGGAGAGAGAGGTTCACCATGAGATGGACCCGGTGGCAGTTATACTATATGTGGAAGGACTGCACCTTTGTTTCCTAAAATAATAGATATCCCCTAACAGAGGTAGCTACCCCTAGACTAAACAAAATGGAGGGCCTTTCATGGGTCAATCTCCCTGTCCTGTTGAGGCAGGAAGAAAATGGGACCTATCCCACCACCAAGCTGTAGGGAGAATCAGAGGTGGGGAGTGAACTAATTCGGGTACTGTCTGCTTTATAGGCTAACCCAAAATGGGAGGAGGTATGCTGATATATATATATATATGAACATGTGAGGGGATTAGATTAGTGGCACTGAATTAGGCCTGAACAACAGGCTTAGGGACCTATAGACAGAGGCTTAGCAATTCTAAGAAACTGTCTTCCTCCAGATGGGTAAGCATCTATTTCCCAATGAACTGCCCTTTCACACAAAGAATGACATATGTAAAGCCTTATATGTAAGTTTTTGCTATTTATTAATTTTCATCTACCTTTATAAGACTATGTGTAAAGAATATGGACTAAATGTGACCTGATGACATGTATGTATATATGTTGGAAAAACATAATAAAAATATTTACAAAAAAAAAAACACGTCTATCAGAGGTGCAGCTAGTACCTCCCTGATCTCCCTCAGCACCCTTGGATGTACCCCGTCTGGCCCCATGGCTTTGTCCACCTTCAGGTTAGCAGGTGTTTTCTGGAGGTTCTATGTCACAATAGTGACTGCACAATGGCAACTTCTATTACACCCAGTGTACATCGCCAAAACTCGATAACAGCAATGTACACTACACCTAATACGAAATAAACTACTAATCCAAACATTCGTTGCGAGGGGCCAATATTTACTTCATGCTCATACCAGGCGCATGTAGGCATGCCCTCTTTATGGGGGGGGCTATGCCCCCTGCACCCCTTTTATGGGGTCTGTACCCCATGCACTCCCCATATTTAATTAACCAGCTCCAGGTGGTGGGCGCATCTCAGGGAGGGGGAGAAACTCCAGGGGGAGAACATTGGGGGAGGCAACCTGCAGGTGGGTAGGGAACAAACTCGGGGGAACAAAAATGGAAAAAAAAAACACAAGAGAATTAAACAACCCCCACCTCATAAAACATATATAAATTGTGGAAACCAATACCCAGTCCTGAACCCGGGTCCACAAGATTGCAGCCACTGCACCGGATGAGCAGCTTAACACTGCCTCACCCAGCAAAGCCCCACAACTGACTCTACCTATCACTATCTAAGTTGCTATCGCTATTTCACTCGCTATTCACCCTCCTCACTATGCTTTCACTGTCACTATCCCCACAGGCATTCAAACTGAGTTGCTCAATTTGAGTCACCCAAATAACGGGATACCCTTTCCAGACCCTCTCCACAGAAAATGGACTAGTGTCCATTTCCCTCCCATCAAAGCTCCTGGTGCCTTTTCATGATCCCTCCCATTCCCCTTCTACTGTGAACACTGAGCAGAAGTATTTGTTCAAAATGTTTGCCTTTTCCTGATCCCTCTCCATACAGTCCAAACCCTCTGTCTTTAACCGTACAATCCCTCCCTTTGTCTTCTTTTTCTTGCTAACATACCTAAAAAATGTCTTGTCCGCTTTTGATACTCCTTGAACGATTTTTCCTCAGTTTGTGCCTTTGCGCTCCTTACTGCTTTGCCTGCCTCCCTTTGTTTTCCCTGATACACTTCTCTATCCTCCTCTCTCTGGGTCTCCTTATACCTTCTGAATGCTACTCTTTCAGCCTTTACCTTTTCTGCCACTTCTTTTGAGAACCATAGCGGTCTCCTCTTTCTTTTACTTTTGCTGACTTGCTTCACACAGAGGGTTGTTGTCTTCACTATGCCCTCTTTTAGTTTGGCCCACTTTTCCTTCAACTGCCCAGTCATCTCCCCCTGCCAGGTCATTCCTGAGGCATTCACCCATCTTTCAAAATCAGCCCTTCTGAAGTCCAGGACTCTCGCCATTGTGTGGTTGGCTTCCACAGCTGCTCTTATGTTGAACCACACTGTACGATGATCACTGGTCCCAGATGGCTTTCCACCTTGATGTCTGTAATACTATCCCTGTTAGTAAGCACCAGGTCCGGTATTGCCCCATCTCGAGTGGGTTCACTGACTAGTTGCCTGAGGAATGCCCCCTGTAGGTAATCCAGGATTTTCCTTCTTCTCCAGCAGACTGTAGTCCCCCACCAGCAGCAGCACTCTCCCTTTTTAGCCATTTTGCCAATGTCTTCTAACATTTCCTAACCTACGCCCCCCGTGCCTGAGACCTGTATATTACACCTGTATATTACACCTGTCCAAATAATGCCTCCGTTTCCTGACTTGAGGTTGGCCCACAACACCTCTTCCCCTCTAAATGCCCTGCATTTCTGTTGCTTTTATGCTATTCTTCACATAAAGCACCACTCCACCTCCTTTCCTTCCTACCATGTCCCTTCTGAACATTGTGTAACCTGGTATGAGCATGTCCCAGTCATGGTTGTCAGTGCACCATGACTCAGTAAGGGCCACAATACTCAGGTCAGCGACATGTCACAATGGCCTCTAGGTCTGGGATCTTATTTCCCAGACTTCTAGCATTAGCACACATGGCCTTCCAGATTTTATTTGCTCTTTGCTTGTCTCTTCCTCCTTTTTATTTTTCTTCTTCCTCCCTTTTCTCTTCTGACTACTTCATTTCCCCCCTTCCTCCTTTGCTAACCCACTACTTCCTTGATTGACCTGCATTGTGGTGGAATTTTCACCCCTCCGGGTCTCCCTACACTCTGTCTCAACCTGTTGGGGGGGCAGTTTCTGCCTCCATTTTTCTCTTCCACCACCCTTCTTGGTTAGTTTAAACATTCATTGAAATATAGTTTAAATCATCCACTGAGAACTGTGGTTCCTCTCCCAGATGGATGCATGTCGTCACCTCTGTATAGACTCCTATTCTCCCAGGTGGGCCCCTCGTCCCAATACAGCTATACCACTCCTCTCTGCACCAGATCTTAAACCATGAGTTGAAAGCCTTGGTGTGAAGCTCCTGTCCTTCCCCAATCATTGACAGGCAGTACCTCTGCAAAAGCTACAGACTGTGCTACCTGTTTATGACTTCTTCCCAGTTCCCTAAACTCCCCTTGCACTGGTCCTGCCTTATCCCTAGCCAGGTCATTTGTCCCTAGGTGGACAATGACATCTATCTCCCCCCCTTCCAACTGCCCTAGCAACTGTAGGATATGCCTCCCATGCTTCCATGCCATGGCACCACGCAGGCACCTGACCACCCTCTCGAACCTCTTTCCTATTCCCAGCTCTATCCCCAGATCTACATGTGGTGTACATGCCATGTCGGGGGGTGAAATTCCAACTGGACAGGCTCATAGATGCGAAATATTTTCTGGTGGGTCTTAAATTGCATTGCCACCACCTTCGCTTTACCTTGTCCTGAAAGACAATGTTTCGAGACAGGCCTACAACTCAGTAGAACATCATAAAACAAAAATGGTGGGCCAGATTTTCAAAGCTCCAGGAATGTCACAAACCCTTGGAGCGCCAAACATATGACGTATGGAGCATGCGGCATTCCCCAGTCAGTGATCAGGATTTTCCATCCCTTGCGCCGATCGCCACACCTTAGACCACAGTTTTGTGGTCTAGCGTGCGTCACCCCCAGGAGTCAAAGTAACGGTGCTTGCACCACAGCATTGGCGCAAGCTACTGTAAATCATGGAAACTGTCGCAACTGAACCCAAGAATGGAAATTCAGGTGCAGTTGTGGCAAAGGAAGTGGGCACACCGCAGATTTCTAAGTCCTGTGGCACAGGGCTGGACACAAGCCCTGCACCCCCTTTTGAAAATTCAGCCCAGTTTGTTTAGCAGGAGCTTCACTGCTGTCTTTTTCAGGGCAGTGGGGAAAAATCTCTTCCCAAGAGATGATCTGACTATCTCTGAAATAACTGAGTCCAGGGCCTCCTTGCAGTCCATAAATAGCCAGGTGGCATAAGCAGCCAGGTAGGCCCTGGATCCAGTAGACAGTAGATGGGACACAGTCTCGAGATCACTCAGGAAACCTCCTCATCCAAAACTGGAGAAAACTCCCCCTCATGACAACCAATCACTTGAACCCATCCCAGTGATGGTACTGCAGGCCCATGACAGGCCACTTAAGGAAATCCTGTCCCAAATAGAGGACAACTTGTTAGGGAAGAAACAATTAAACTCATTACATTTTTCAGCAGAAAAGACTCTTTCAGACTGCAGACAGGGGATTAAGCAACTTGTCTACTGTGTGAAAGAACTAATCTGGCTGGTTCTGCCCCTCAGTAATCACCCTTAACAGGACACTATCTTTTTCAAGGTGATTGCCTGCTGATATGCACCATAGTGAGTTTTCAGGCCAACTTGTTCTTCAAGAAGTAGGAACTGAGCCCAGAACACTTCAACCTCCATCCCTTAGTCTTCACTCCAACCTCCATCCCTAGCTGTTAGCTTAGTTTTTTAGACCTCGCTTGAATACTCGGTAATACTCGGTAATAGAAAGTAAAAGAAAACTCTAGGCCCATCAAGTCTACCCTCCCATACATTGTGGGCGGTGTATTATTTAGTCCCAGGATATACTCATCTAAATTACTTTTGAAGGACAGGGCACTTTTTGAGTCAACTATATAACTATAGGAGGGGAGGGTGGCCCTACAGGGGGACCTGGAGGCTCTGGAAAGGTGGTCTAGAAAGTGGAAGCTGAGGTTAAATGTAGGGAAATGCAAGGTACTGCATCTGGGAGCCAGAAACCCGGGCCAAGAGTACACCCGGGGGGGGGAATGTTACAAGTCTCAATGGCTGAGAGGGACCTTGGGGTGGTGGTGGATGTCAAGATGAACAACTCTGAGACTTGTAGGAGGGAAGCGGCCAAGGCCAACAGGATGCTGGGATGCATTGCTAGGGGAATCACCTCTAGAAGAAGGGAAGTGATACTCCCCCTGTATAACTGCTTGGTGAGGCCGCACCTTGAGCACTGCATGCAATTTTGGAGGCCACACTTAAAGAGGGACATTGAACTCCTGGAGAGGGTCCAGAGGAGGGCAACCAAAATGATCTGTGGCTTGGGGGACAGGACCTATGGGGAGAGGCTTGAAGAGCTAAATATGTACACATTGGAAGAGAGAAGGGACCGGGGGGACATGATAGAAGTCTTCAAGTACATGAAGGGGTTAAATAGGGGAGAAGCAGTCAAGGTATTCCGAAGGAGGGGGGGCAATTAGAGGGCATGGGTGGAAGCTGGAGGGGGGGAGATTCAGGAGAGAAAGGAGGTGCTACTTCACTGAGAGGGTGGTGAGCCATGGCATGCACTGCCCAGGGTGCTGGTGGAGGCAGAGATGGTGGAGGGGTTCAAGAGGGGGTGGGACAGGTACAGGGGAAGGTTTCTGGATGCAAAGTCCTGTGCAGTGGGAATATCTGAGACTGGGAAGGGAGAAGCCAGAGAGGATGAGGGGGCAGCAAGATCAGCTCCCAGGGTGGGGGCTGACCAAACAAGCAGACACGAAAGACCATTAGGCCTATTCTGCTGGCATTTTAGTATGTTAGTATATATTGTGGGAGCCTATTCCATAGCATTATGGCTCTGATAGTGAAAAAATATTTTGAATACTAATCTAACAACTAAACATGTGCTCTGGATGTCCCTGGTTCTCAGTGGGGGCATCGAACTAAACCCTGGCCCTGTGGGAGATTCCATTAAACTGGTCCATGATAACGCAAAAAGTTTAGTGAAAAAGATGGATCTCTTCAGGACCTGGGTAGATTTAGAATTACCTGACATCATTATGTTAATGGAGACATGGCTCTGTAAGGGAATCCAACAAGAAGAGATTGAATTAAAAGTCTACTACCACTATAGGAAAGATAGGGGATCACATGGTGGGGGTATCTTAAAGAGCTAGTGTACTGCTTGGAAACTGCCTTCAATTAATTGTAACTTTCAGATGTAGTCAGCCATCACTTCTTATAACTCATGTAATTTTTTCTTTTCTGTTTGCTAATTAGAAGATTTTCCACCTGGCAGTACTGGGGTGATGTGTGGAGCAACACTCTATCAGGAGGGAAAAAACTCAGTTCTGTTCCTCCCACTGCATCAACCTAGAGACCACACCAACTATTATATCACTAGTAACCAATGAAAACAATTTCTCACTGCCAGGTTTCACTTTCACATGAAGCAGCAGGGACTGGCTCTCCCTGGTTACTAGTGATGTCACAATTTCCTGCATTTTGATTGGTTGCTTGTGATTGTCACTGCTCAGGCTATAAGGATTGTGGTGCCTTAAGGTGTTATGTCTCATTTCTGATGATGTAGTGGGAGGAACAAAACTTACTTTTTTCCCTTCAGAGTGCTGCTCCACACATCACCTTAGTACTGCCAGGTGGAAAATCTTTTAATTAGCAAACAGAAAAAAAAAATACTTCAGATATTGGAAGTGATAGCTGACTACATCTGAAAATCACTATTAATTCCAAGCAGTACACTAGCTCTTTAATGTATATTAAATATTTGATTGGTTACTCAAAGATCTTATTATTTTGTGGGAAAGTGGAGGGAATTGAATGTCTGTTGGTAGATTTACAGGTTTTAAACATAGTAATGGGTGTTGTTTACTGTCCACCAAAATTTAAAACTACCCATTTTGATAGTCTCTTCCACACATTGATGGAACATACAGATCATAGGAAAACTATACTTACTGGCAATTTTAACACTGCCTTGAGGTGTCCATGGGGTCAAAAACTAGAAAATTCTATGCAATGCTTAAATTTGATCAACATAATTCATTCACCCACCAGAAAAGGCAAATTAACTAGCCCTGGTAGCATATTAGACCTTATATTTATATCTCTGGATTTGACAGTGAGGGATAAAAGAGTCTTTTCCCCAAACCTAGGAGACCATAATGTTATACTATGTATCTTAGATGTTGCTCATAAAACCAGGTCTACAAATAAACAATCGCATATTTTCAGGAGATGTTATTCAAACTTTAAAAAATTATTATTCAGAAGTTACTTATCAAAGATGCCCTGGTATATAATTTGTCTTATTCCTGGCCTAAACATGGCAGTGCATGAGTTTACTGCCATGTTTATTGAAGCATGCAACAAATTTGCCCCCCAGAAAAAAATTATACAAAAATCAAATTATTTGCCTTGGGTAAGCCCAAATATCAGGACACTAATTAGGACAAAAAATCAGCTTTGGAAGGAAGCAAACAAATCCCTAAACCCTGAAAAATGGGATAATTTAAAAAATTGAGGAATAAAATTGTACAAGAATTTAGAAAATCAAAGCATATTATTACAAACAACAAATTAAAGAAACAATAGATCCCAAAAATACTGATCCTTAATAAAAACTCTTACAAATCCCATTAAAAATTCTCCAGATGTTAAGATCATGGAGAATGGGATAATTCAACAAGTTGAATCCTCTCCGGATCTGTTAAATGAATATTTTACAAATCTCCACAATTTAACATTTACTGATATTAATAAATTATAAGGGAAAGTAGAAGCAGACAATGGAATGTAAGAAAATTTTTTATCTGCATGAATGTAATTACACTTTGTAGCTATTATATATGAAAATGTATGAAATGTATGTAGATCCTGAATACCCACTCCTACTACTGTTGTTATGTTATTTGTTTACTACCAATAAAAAGATTTTACACAAAAAAAAAGATAAAAACAGGATACATCCTCCTAAACAAGGTGTTACACTTGAAACATCCAAACCAAAATTCTGATATAGAAAAATCACTAGAGAAGAGGTATTTACAATTGTAAACAAACTAACAACTAATAAAGCTAGTAGCTTGGACAACATAGAAAATAGGTTGTTAAAGAATCAGTCTTAGAGATCTCACTAATACTGAGAGATATCTTTAATTGGAGCTTCAGTAAGGGGACTTTCCCAAAAAGCTGGAAAATGACTAAAGTAATCCCAGTTTCTAAAGGTGGTAATCCATCAGATCTTTCCAACTACCGCTCGATAGCCCTGCTGTCAGTTGTTTCCAAGATCCTGGAAAGAACTGTACATAGACAACTAATGGATTACCTTGAAAACTATGATAGGTTAACTCAATTTCAATCTGGTTTCAGAAGAAGCAGATCCACAGCCACTGCACTTTATGGACTTTCTAGACTTGGTCGCTACCCCTTTTGGGGCTACAAAGTCCGTGGGCATGGTGTACGTGGACCTGTCCAAAGCATTCAATTTAGTAGACCATGACTCTTACTGAGTGCTCTAGAGAAAATTGATTTGGCTGATGAACCTTGCAAATGGTTCTGTTCCTACCTAATTAATAGGACCCAGGTAGTTACTGTAAATGGCCTTCAATCCAAATTTTTGCCTGTGAAATCAGGGGATTCCCCAAGGATCAATCCTGGGTCCCCTATTGTTCATTATTTATATAAATGATTTACCCACTTATATGGAACAGTCACAGATTAGATTGTATGCAAATTATACAGCACTTGTTGCTGCAGGAAATAGCCCTGAGGAGGTGGAACAAAGACTGCAAACAGATTTTCTAGCGATGCAGGGTTTGTTCACCTCTCTAAGCTTGATAATTAATAACAAAAAAACACAAACCATGTTTTTTGGTCCAAGCCAGTTTGGAAAAAGCAAAATAAGTCCTAAGCATGAAGTAAGGACACAAGATGGTAATACATTAGCCCAAACTTCAGTGTATAAATACTTGGGTGTTCAATTTGACCAGCATTTATCATTTGAACACCATTCAAAGGAACTGATGAAAAAATGTAATGCTAGAATTGGTGCAATGAAACAGATTTCAAATTGTACACCTGAAAAAGTATGACTAATGTTAGCAAACCAGTTAATCATGCCAGTTATTGATTACGGGAGTCGTATTTACGTCATGCTTATAAAACTCATTTACAGAAATTGGATATAACATATAACTGGTTATCCACATATATCTTAAGATGTAAATATAGTACCCACTATTGTTCAATGTACACCCTTTTAGGATGGAGCTCCCTTGATATAAGTGTAACCCCTCACCCCTGCCTTTTTAGTAAAACAACAGGTGGCATGCTGTTGAAGCTGACAGCAGTACCTGGTAGGGACAGGGTTCAGGGAGGATAAGGTTACTCGGCACAGGGGACCTAGGTTTGACTACTCTGCACAGGGGCACCCAAGTAAATCCGAACACAGGAAGCAATAACTGTAATGTTCAGAACCAGTAATGGGATTCTACAGTGTGGCTTTTATTCACATCCAAGCTGAACAAACAAAGCATAGACGGACCCCCACGGGGCTACATTCCTGGTAATGCAGATTAGAGACAACAGAACATTTTATCACTATTTCCAGCCCTCAGGCTCTGAACCCATCAGGCACACAGCCCGGACTTGCACGCAGCTTTGGGTACACAGCCCAACTTATACACTACTTGGGTTTTCCCCACAGGCCCGGCTCCCCTGCTGGCCACTTGATCCGTGGTCCTTTTTGGGAAATGAACCCATTATCCTGTTGTGGCTCCCCAAACCACACTACAGCCTTCAACTCCTAGACGGAATTTTCCTTCCAATCCCATGTCTGAGTACTTCCCTCATCACTGGCCAAGTGCATGAGGCAAAGTAGAAATCCACAGAGCAAATCCGTAGAGGTGGACCTGGTCACTAAAGATGGGGGGTCTCCCACCTCCAGCTCCCACAACCCATACCCGGCCATTTCTCTGGAAACTAAACAATTCCTTTACTGAAAACTTGCAAATGTAGATTCCTGGGTAGTCGTATGTCACATCTCCTCTACATATCATTTTGATCCCAATAAGCACTGGACTTGAACCTACTTTTACTTGTTGGCTAAGCCTATTACTCTAGGCCTCCCACAATTTCAGTAGTTCAATCCCCACATTGTCACACAAGTCCCAGGGTGAAAAACATAGGCCCTTTCAGGAAGAGCAGACACTCACCCACCGGTTGCAGGTGCCCCCACAGGCGACTCACAAGTCTTCTTATTCCCCAAAACAACTCTGAAACAAATAGGCAGCTTCTCCATTACTAGCAGAACCAGGGGGTTGCCCCAGGAATTTGCAGGAAACCCTTTCCTGCCCCCATCCCCGGAGGGAGGGGGCACTGAGACCCGAAACAGCGGTCTCCACCACTTCAATTATCATCTGTGTCTCTCTTTTGGTGGAAACACACACCCTTTTTACCTAAAAGTAGCCCTCTGTCAGGGCTAAGGCTCCTAGAGCCTACACTGAGCTGCTGTGCTGCTTTCACAGCAAGCTCCCAACAGCAGCTCACTACAGACTCTGTTCAAACCTCCCAACATTCTATTCCAACTCCCTTGCTGCAGATTCCATTGTGGCTCATGCAGCTGCGATAGTTCTATTGGTGATGTCATCCCTCAGTCTCAGCGGAGACTGAGAACAGAGTGAGACAGTGTGAAACCCATTTAACTGGAGTTTGACAAGCTGCCTTCCCTGCCTACCACTAGGTCTTACTGAGATTCTAGTAACCCCGGGTAACAGGGGGGTTACATAAGAAGGAAGGGTATATGGGCAAAATATGTACTGGGGATATTAAAAAATAACATACTGTCTGGACTAATTGAAAAGTTACAAAAGCCAAACCACAGCATAAACTTAAGGAAAAGGGGTGCTAGGGATTTGACAGTACCAAAAGTAACTAATAATTTCAGTAAAACGACGTTTCAGTACAAAGCTGCTAATTGCTGGAATGAGACCCACCTCTGAAATTTGGAAATTTCATTAATTGCTTTTAAGACAGCTATGAAGCTAGAACTAGCATTTTGATGTGAATGTAATAGGTGAGGTTAAGGAAATAAATATGCACTTGATCTGCTTTATAAATTAGCGTATTGTATTGTCATTTATGTGATTTAAAGTTTTCTTTATCCCTATGAATTGACATATGTATTCATTTTATGTTTATCTATATCTGTCTACTGTAACTTTTAAATGTTCTTATTTAACAGGTACACCTTGTAAAAAGCGTATTCATAACCCTAATGGTGAAATCTCTGTATAAATAAAATGTTACTACTACTACTACTGCCTCAGCTCCTCACAGTACCATGGAGAGTTGTGGCTGGATGTCATGGGAGGAACGCGGTTTAGTGCCAACAAGTCAAAAACAGATGTAAGGGCCATCTTGTAACTCTCACCAGCCACCTTACCACCAGCGCATACTGTCATCATGCTCAATAGGTCCAATAGCTTCAGTTTACAAGGCTCCATATTGTGTTTATGGCAATATTCCTGTTACCCCTTCTCCTGACACTGTCCCAGCCTGAGCCTCAACTGTCCTTGGTATGACAGTCAACTGGGTCCCTCCATCTGCCTTCTGGATTCAATGCCACACTACCTCTGTTTCTCCATCCATTGAGGCCAAGCAATAACTCACCCTACAGGTCACTCTCCTGCTGTCAAATTGTCTTGCTGCTACCTTCTCTTTGCACCTGTATAGGTGATTATTATAGAGCTATAATTGCACTTTATTCTTTGTACCTACTATTTAGCATTTATATAATTTTGTTCAGAACTTTTCACATGCTGCTTGATTGACTTGTTATTATGTATTGTGCTGCTATTCTCCCAATTTTCTTCTTCCCTGGGTTGCACCTGGAAATGAGCCTTGGTTCAGCATGCCATCCCTGGTTACTAATTTTCAAATAAATATTGGACCATCTCCATGGGGGGAATTAAACAAGGGGCCCCACAAAGGAACATAACGGTATGATGATCCAATCAAATAACCAGATCAACCTTGACCTTGGTTATGTCAAGACCGGGCAAGAAGACAATGTCTAAGGTGTGACTGTGCTGGTGGATGATGGTGATAGCTGCCTGTGTTAGGCCCAGCAAGGTCATCTGCTGGAGGAACTGTTGAGCAAATAGCAAGGCTTCATTATTGACCCAGGTATTGAAATCCCAGTGAACAGTCAGTCTTGGAGATTCCAGCACCTGGTCCATGATGAACTCTGCTAGTTTCTGCAGGAACTCACTCCCGTAGCCGGAGCTGGATACACAAGAATGATCCTCCAGCCTGCACCTGGCCCACCACTAAGAGGCATGCATTCAAATGACCTAGTTGTTCCTGTGGTGCATGCCGAGAGTCCCACAGTGGTTCTAAAACAGATGATCACCCCATTCCCTCTGTGCTACTGCCTTGAACAATGAACCACAGAATGCCCGACTGAGATAGATTCCTCCAGCACAGGACTGGTGTCATCAACCAGCCAGATGTCTGTAATACAAACAAGATCAACAAAGGCGTCCACAATGAAACACCTATTTACAGTGGTTTTATTCCACAGTGATCTTGTGTTGCAGAGAACGTCCCAAAGAGGAGGAGCAGAGTCAGCTGATCAAGCTACCTGCTGCTTGTTAGCAAACAGCGGCACTCAGGGTATCAGAGCCAGGCAGAAAGGAGCTTGTCTCAGTTTCAGTGTCTCCCAGGGAAGCTCTGTGACATCACAATCCAGAATTCTACTCCAACATCTCCCCCAGACTCCACCACTCCTGCAACACCCCATGAGCATCACCAGATCTGACAGCAGCTGATGAACACAATGGGCAAATCACACGGCGACCACCCAAATGGGCACAACTGCTGAAGGTGTTCCAGGGAGTGCCCATGCCTACCAGAGGCCCCATAGTGACACGTACTGTACTGCCTTATTCAAGTCTAAAACAATCCGTTAAATAACAGTACCTATCAAATCACCCTCAATCCACTACCCAACACACATACACTGACTCATTCAATAAAGATAACAGTGCCCTTCCAGTCACACTCCTGATTCATACAAGACAATAAATATCAATAATGTGGTTTTAGACTGTACTATGGCATAAACACTGCTTCTAAATCTTACTATCTTTGCCAAGCCCTAGATTCTGGTAGTGTTGCTGCTGCAATTTTTAGAGACCTGAGTAAGGCCATTCACCATTTCCATCACCAGAGGTTGCTAGCAAAATTGGCTGGCATTGGCTTTACTTCCAGTGTAGTTAATTAGTTTCATGATTATGTAATGAAAGGATACACTGGGTCAGAATTGGTAATAGCCTTTCTTCATAAAAGTTGATGTTTTTCTCATATAGCTTTTTACCCCTTTGAGTGGCTCACCAGTACTGTCCCCACCTCCCAACAGCCAGCACTCATTTCCCCCAGACCTACCTGGAGCTGTTCCCTCCCCCACTTGCTCCTATGGCAGAGCCAGAGGAGGGATGGCCACCCCCCCGAGTACTTATCCAGAGGCCCTAGAGGTCCAGGTGGTGGTGTGAGTTGGGGGAATGCGTAGGGCAACATGTAGCCTATGGGTCCCAATTTCTATTTTTTCCCCAGTCCTCTGGCCACAGTTGCATAAGCGCATGTGTGTGGAGGCATGCACACACTATGGAACCGTGGCCCCTCCTACTAAGTTGCTCATACCTGCCTTACCATCAGGCCTTCTACCCCGTGGCAGTCAGAGGCTGAGACAGCTTGCCACCCCTCCCCAGAAGAAGAGAGCAGTCCCTTGGACACTCAAGCCTCTCCCCTCCAGCCAACCCCCAGCAGCCCAAGTCCGTTCCCGAACCTGGGTTGCCAGCATGGAGACAGGTGAGGTGCCAGCACCTCAGCCCTCTGTGCCACTGGTCTGGCATCAAAGCTGATTTCCAGTGGAGTGTCACAAGGCTCAACTCTGGGATCCCTTTTGTTTAACCTTTCAATTAATGAAACTCCCAAAGTACTGTATGTGTTAAATCTAACGTTTTATATTATGCCGATGATGCGGCTCTTTTTGTGCAGCACAAGTCAGTAAATGCACTGACAGAAGTCTTTCAGGAGAATTTACTGTAAACAACATACAGCACTTGTTTCTTAATAATATTGCAGTTCTTAACATTAAAAATCCAAGGCTATGATTTCTGATAGTGCCAAGAAATTAAGTTCCTTGCTCCATTAAGGCATTTTCACACTTGGCATAATCAAAACTGAAACCCTACAAATTTTTCAATACTGGGGTTGACTCTGGATGGGACACTTGCCCAATAACCATGTTGATTCTCCTATCAAATCTGTTCATTATTAGAAATGTTGTGAAGTTTTAATTCACCAGCAAAGTTAAAGCGAACTCACCAAATTCATCATCACAAATAATTTGATTAATTTTTCCTATTTAATAGGGAATTTGCTTTTGGCAACTTTGCTTGGCAATTTCACCTATAACTTTGCTCTTGGGGTACACCTAGTCTGTGTTGGGTCAAGGTGAAGCTATTGATACACAAATGTCTCAAGGTCAGCAGTTCCCTGCGCCCCCCACCTGGTAGCATCCTGAAAACCCTGTGCCACTCCCACCCCTCACAGTACCACCACCACAGGTTGCATCCATTCATCAATCTCAGTCAGGAGCAATTCTAACATTTTCTGACCTGTGTGTGTGATTCAGCTACACCATTTACTGCCAGCGTGACATGCTGGCAAATATCCAGAGTGTTGCTGCCACTGCAATTGCGCTTAGTACAATTTTCCCCCGACCAGAGTCGCATACTACCCCAGGTACCTGTGCCCACTGTGCTGTGATGCACAAATAGGAGCCGTCAGCTGTTTAGACACTGGTCCACATATCCATACTGGGAACTTATCATCCAGATCAGGCTCAGTGCCACCACCAGTCATGGGGACACCAGGAACCTCCTCCTTGACCACTGTTCCTTAGCCAGAGATTTTGTTACCACTTGGACTGATCCTCTTGTTGCCTCCTCCCCCAGCACCCACCAGCATGGATGACACAGACGTGACAGAGAAAAATTTGGCAACACAAACCCCACCACCACTACCACTTCCACAAACTACTCCTTTGTTACTACTACCAGCCCCGAAACCCATGGATGAAGCTACTACAGAGGTAGTTTTTTAGGTGCAACAACATTTTGCCCACTTCTAGGTCACCTTGCTCATGCTGCTCTCTTTATTCGAGCTTCCCTTTCCAGTCATTTTATATATTTAGATCTTTAATATTGCAAGAAAAAAAATAAACACTGCAGTAAAACTAAATACCAGCACCAGCAGCAGACAACACCTCACCAGAGAGGCTAGTGTGATATGAATCTGAACAGAACAGTTTACTAAGCTAACAGTAGCTACAGGAAAACCACCTCCAAAAAGGTTTTTTTCTGTTTTTTTGGTTTAACACAATGAGGATTAACAAGACACACATGACAGGTAATTCAGAACATGTTATTGTAAGCAATACTGTCACTTCAAGAACTAAATAAAATAACCACAATCAATATAGAAACAAACTGACACATAATTCACTTAACCACACAAAGCTGTACTACAGAAGTAAAATGATAAATTACAGACCACAGGCAATAATAATTAAGAAGAAACACTGAGGAAAACAAATCAAACTAGTGCTTACGGGACTGCCTTGCTTGCTACCCGAGAAACCTCCCTTTCCCTATACAACACTGCTTCACTAGACAAAACAAAGCCACTACTTTCAACTAAATAAACTGCAAATCTACTGTATGAACAAACGATGGCAATCTAGCTGCACATGGCACTCTAGATATTTTTTGTGAGCGATTTGGTTCAAAATACTCCACTTTTGGAGTAATTTTAAAGGTTGTTTGCTCAGACAAGCAGGGACAGACTTCTTTCCAACTCTCTCTTCATAAGAATACACTGAATGCATGGCACACAGCTCATTTTGATAACACGCAACCTCCAATCCCATGCTATGGGCCTAACTTCGCCTAACTTTGCCCAGCTTCACTGGTGCAGTTACCAAATTCACCATTCGTGAAGTTAGCCCTATACTTCAAATTAAAACTTCGCACAGTAGATTAACTACATGAATTGCAGTGAATTCACAAATTAATCCACGAAGCAAAGTTATCCGACTTCGCACACCTCTACTATTTTCGCTTAGGTCTTTTCTACTGAAAAAGAATTGCACTGCTGAAACTAGAAAACTTGTTCAGTCTCTTTTTCCCCTTGTTGAAAATAGCATTTTGGTCTAGTCTGCAGCCTGTGAGAGTATCCTGGACAAATGGAGTTCTTCCCAACATGGCTTGTCACGGACTTAGCTCTTGCTGCTAATTCTCAAAAGTACCATTGTTATGTTTGCAATGAACTAGGGCTGTTGCCCTTTGACTGTCTTCTTGAATTTTCTGACCTCTTTGCCTGCTTCAGTAAACTTCCCTCCCATACTGCTCCTTGCCCAGGTGGTCAGGAGAAATGCTCCTCCCCTGCTGGCACCCCCCCCTTTCTACTTTAGAGTCGTCTGCCTTAGTAATACCATCAAGCTCCTGAAGTCCCTCCCCACCAGAGGCAGTGCTGGCATTGATGGCCTTTCCCCCTCTTTTCTTAGGCTCATCTCCCCTGCTGTCGTTGAACTCCTCACCTTCACTTTCAACCTGGCCCTGTCCACTTCTACCAGCCTGTCTCCTGGAAGAACACCAATGCAGTGCCAATACTCAAAGCTGGGGACCCCCTTTCCCCCGATAACTACAGGCCCATATCCATCCCACCCTACGTGAGCAAACTACTGGAAAAAATAGTGCATTTCCAGCTCTCTGAGTATCTTAGAAAATGTAACCTGTTGCGCCCCCAACAACATGGGTTCCATAAGCACCATAGCACCTCATCAGCCTTAACACACTTCACTAACAATGTCCTGAGAAACATGGACTTGGGTAAGGCCACAGGTGCTGTATTTGGGGATCTGACTAAGTCCTTTGACCTTGTCGACCACCCGCTCCTCCACCCAAACTCTCCTCCACCTCGGCTGCTCCACTGAGACCTCCTCTTGGTTCTGTAGCTATCTCATGGGCAGATCCCAATTGGTAAACAGTGATACTGACTCCTCCCCTGAGCTGCCTGTCTCCATAGGGTCCCTCAAGGCTCCATCCTGGGCCCCCTACTATTTTCCATAGTTATAAACTCATTTCCCACCACGAGCCTCTCCTGTGAGGTACTTCTGTATGTGGATGACCTTGTCCTATTCTGTAGCGACAAGTCCCTAATGAACATTTCCTCTGCTGTAACTGTTAACTATGGTGCTGCCTATAATTGGTTTCTTTCTAACAGGCTCTTGGTTAACAAAAAGAAAACAAAATCTATGCTATTCAGATCCAAACTGTCCATCACCAAGGTCTCCAGATCTAATTCCTCTCTCCTAGTGCTCTCACTGGAAGCTCACCCCCTCCAAAATGTTCCCAGTTTCAAATACCTAGGTGTTACCCTGGACCCCTCCTTGAGTTCGGAACATGTCAACAACATTGCATGCCAGGTGAACCAGAAACTCAGGGCTGCCTTCCACCTAAAACAGTTCATGACCTCGGAGGTGCATCTTGCAATTGCGCAAGGCAACTTTCTCTCCCTTATTGACTACTGCTCCCCCATCCATTCCAATGTGTCCACTGTGCTGTGCGCCAGGTTCAACTCAGTTTACAACAGTATCGGTCATGTTGTTCTCCAGTCTCCCTACTCTACTCATCACTGCAACTTGTACCAGTCACTAGGATGGCTCCCCCTCCAAGGACGGTTCAACTATGCCCTTGGCTGTATAATAGACAATACACTCAGAGGCAGCCACCTGTTCCATACTCATTTCTCCTCACAGGCAGAGTGGCATCAAGGTGCCTCTGTGTATCATCCATCCCCCCCTCTGTAAGTTCCTACAGTCTCCTCTGCCATGAGCAGTAAAGCCATCTCCTTCTCTGCCCCCTCCCTATGAAATAAGCTCACTATATTGCTCTGCTTGACCAACTCTCACCCCTCTTAAAACCCACTTCAAAGCCTGTCTGCTGTCTGAAGCCAAGTGCTCTTGCTCACCCGGGTAAAGTGTGCATCCCATTCCCTTATTCTCCTCCCCTGCTTTGTACTCTTCTCCCTCCTGTCTATGACATAGCACGTACTTTCTGCTGATTGTTATATTGTAACTGTGGCATTTTGGTTTGGTCTGCCACTAAAAGACCCTTACCTTCTTTGTAGTCTGCTTTGCCCATCTGGTGCTTCTGCAATAGTTGAGTTATTGGTACCAAACGAACTGAGTTAGATGCAGAAAATAATAAACAAGATTAGTTTATTCAGGAACATAAGCAGGGACATCTCATCAGCACGAGGTACAGACTCAGACTGACTGTTAGCAGGAAGTTGGCGGTTTCCAAGCCCCTGCTGGAAATAATTATCATAACAGTTTACCAAGGATCAAGTTGCAATTATGTTCTATTTAAAAGGGGCAGCAGCTATTCTTAAGCCCCATATTTAAATGTACTCCACATCACCCCCAGGACAGAAAATGTGAGTACCACTCAAACAAAAGCAAGAGCATGGCATTAAACATCAGAAATAATTAGCAAAACTTTTGAAACATTAATATAAACAGTTATCAGCATCGTGGAGTAATTTGTTAAAAAGAGTTTTGAATGATTGATAGAAAACCCACAATACTTTGCTGCAGGGGAGGGGAGGAAAGAATCTGGGCTACACTTGTGGCCAGTCAGTGTAGTGCCAGGGGAGGGGGGACACCATAACACTGGAAGCTTGGCCATGCCACAAGCACTAAAGTGCAGAGGAGGGAAAGGAAAGAGAGGGAAGGGGAGCAGCAAGATGCACTTTAAATATATGTCAATATTGCAAACATCAACATTTCGAAGACCTAGGGGGAAAATGGTTATTACAAACAGTAAAAGCTTAATGCAAGAATAAATGAACACACACTTTTATAAGGCAGACAATAAACGAATGACCACGCAGAGTTCAAGACATGACCACTGAGTTTAGAATTAAAGTTCACACTTTTTTGTGACTTTCAGTCAGTGGGAATTGACCTGTGTGTGGATTGGACCAGTTTCTAACAGGACAGGGTCAGGTCAGAAAAAGGGACCCAAGAGTTCTGTGAGCTGTTATAACCACACCATTTGACCCGGTAAGTCCAGGATCCGTTGACATACTTTTTGCACAATATCTTCTCAATCTGATATACAAGACAGTTCTGAGAAGAAGATGCATCAGCAAATGAGTGAGAAGTTCCCAGGAGTCCATCAGGCTGAGTTTGCAAAACAGGATCCGACTGATTGTCAGTACCATGGGGTAGTGGAGGAACTGGTCGCAAATTGTCTTCAGGAATTTCAGCTTCTGAAAATATAGCAGGTTCAAGTGCAGCTTCATTGTTAGGGGACTGGGATCATCAGGGAGGGTATCATTCAGGTACCCATGTTTCAGTCTGTTGTTGTGGATTTTATTGTGTACCAGCTTGCCATTGGTCTTGCGGCGCAAGTGAACATGAACAGGAGGAAGCTTTTCCATAATGTAGAAGGGACCAGTCCAAGGGCAAAGTAGTTTTTTGGTGGCACCCAGAAGAAGGACAGGTCAGTAGAAGTATATAATGTCCCAACAGAAAATGAAGGTCCATGCAACTTGGCTGCTGACATTTCTGTATTGCAGATTTTCTCTGGCCCAGTGTGTCAACTGCAACACGTCTGACAAGTTCAAGCTGTTCCAACATTGGAATGATGAAGGATGAAGCTGACTTTGGAATCTCTAGCAGTGAGAGATCCCTGTACAGAGGTGTTCTGGGGTGACATCCATGGACTAGAAAAAATGGTGTGTACTCTATACTGTCGACACAAGGGTTGGTGTTGTATGCAAATTGAATGAAGGGAACAAAATGATCCCAAGTGTCGTGAGTCTCATCCAGGTACTTGAATAGTGTACTAAGAATGTTAGACATCATTCTCTCACTTTGTCCATTGCATTGTGGATGATAACTGGGTGTGTGAGTCTTTTTGATGTAGAGAAGTTTGTATGTTTCTTGCACAATAGTTGAAAGGTACTTAGTGCCTCTGTCCAAATGCAGGTATGCTGGAGTACCGTGACAACAAATGATTGCGTTGAGGAAGGCACTTGCCACTGTGGCAGCTTTAATGCCTTTTAGGGGGATTAGTTCCAACTACTTTGTAAGGTAGTCCACAAAAACAAGAATGTACTTGTTGCCAGAGTCAGGGCATGTAGGCAAGGGGCCAAGAATGTCCGGGCTGACTCTTTGAAATGGTTCAGTGGCTATAGGCATTGGAATGATGTGTGCCTTTGTTGGTTTGGCAGGAGGCTTTCTTTGGGAGCAGGGCTGACAGGATTTGACAAATTGGACAATGTCCTTGTTCATGTGAGGCCAGAAGAAGTGAAGCCCTGTCTTTTCGAGAGTTCTGTGGATTCCCACATAACCTCTGGAAAGTGGAGAGGCATGAGTGGATTGAAGAACTTTGGTGACTACAGAGGCTGACACAACTAACTGTACATGAGTTCTATCTGTGCGATGGCCCTTACCCTCCTTGGTACAAATATGAAAAAGCACTCCGTCATTCAGAAAGTACTGTGATGCAAGGAAAAGGACATCCTGGAGGTGTTGCTTCTGTTGTGGAAGGGTTCTAGTTTCTAAGTACGTGATTATGTCTGTGAATTGAGAGTCAGTTCTTTCTTGCATTTTAATCATCGCCAGGGAGATATCAGTATTACAGGTTGTAAGAAGCTCTTTGGCTGCTTGCAATAAGAGAGGATTAGAGCTTTTCTCTAAGGAAGCACTTGGTAGCAACAAAGCAACTTGAGGTGCTGTAGGAGTGTCCACAGAGAGCTCATCTGTGGAGTGGAAAGGAAGAGCTTGTAGACAGGATGGAAGTGGAGGGATATCGTCTCCAGCTTACAGCATCGGCATTAGAATGAACTCAGCCTGGTTGGTATTGAATTTCAGAGTTGTAGCATTGCAAGATGGCAATACATTGGGCGAACTTGCCTACTGGCTCCTTCATTTTAAACAACCGTCTGAGGACAGATTGATCAACGATACCTGTGAAGGAAGAGTAGCAAGGCTAACAAGTGAAATTTTTTTACAGCAAATACCATGGCTAGACATTCTTTTTCTGTGATGCCATGGTTTTGTTCAGCTGAGGATAGAGAGCGCCTGGCATAGAAAAGAACTCTTTCTGTTCCATTTTGGATTTGACACAGTACTGCGCCCACTGCAAAGGAACTAGCACTAAAGTAGAGTTTGAAGGGTTGGTCAAACCAGGGATAGGCCAATACTGGAGATGATATTAGGTTTGCTTTCAAAGTTTCAAAGGCCTCTTTGCATTCAAAAGTCCAAACATAGTCACATCCCTTTTTGGTGAGGGCGTACAGTGGAGCGGCAATCTTGGCAAGGTTGCAAATGAATTTTCTGTAGTAGTCAGACAAGTCCAGGAAAGCTCTAAGGTCTTTGAGGTTGTTAGGTTCTAGATAGTCTTTTACTGCTAAGAGCTTATCTGGGTCTGGAGAGATGCCTTGAGAACTAACCACATGTCCCAGGTAATAAATTTGATGCTGTGCAAAACAACACTTCTCTGGGCGAAGCTTGAGGTTGACTTGTCTGAGACACTTGAACACCTCTTTAAGATGCTGGATATGCTCTGGGAAAGTTCTGCTGAAGACGATAACATCATCCAGGTAGGCTAGGCAAGATTTACAAGACAGTCCCTGTAATACAACTTCCATGATGCATTGAAATGTGGCTGGACTGTTCCGAAGTCCCATAGGCAGATGTTTAAATTGAAAAAGTCCCAAGTGACATCATCAGGCTGTGTATGGGTGTGAAGCTGGATCAATAGTAACTTGGTAGAATCCACTTTGTAGGTCTAAAGTGATGAAGTAAGCTGGACTGGCTGCACAAAGGCTCTAAGGGATGCCTGAGTATTGTGGCAGTCACAGAAACATGATACACAGAGAACCATGACTGGTATGTCAACATACCAGGGCACACAGTCTACAGGAGGGACAGGGCATGTAAAAGAGGAGGAGGAGTAGCTCTCTACATAAGGGAAGAAACCAAAGCAACAGAACTAAAGAGTAAACAGGGAGGGGAGGAGGCTGTTGAGTCACCCTGGAGACAGAAAATGGCACCACAATCCACACAGGGGTTGTTTACAGACCCCCATCTCAGGGGGAGGCAATGGACAAGGAAATGATAGAAGAAATCCTTAGAATGGCAGAAAAAGGAGAAGTATTGTTGATGGGGGACCTGAATACGACAGATGTTAACTGGAGCACCTTTACTGCAGCCACTTCCAAGAGCAGGGTCATTTTCAATGCCCTACAGGGGACATGCCTCAGACAGCTAGTGTTGGAATCCACTCAGGAGGGAGCAATCTTAGACCTGGTACTTTCAAATGGGGATAGAGAGAGGATCTCAAATTTAGAAGTGGGTAGCCATCTGGGAATAAGCGACCAACAAACTGGTTCACAATAAACACAGCTGTAGAGTCAAGTCATACAAAAGCAAGGGTGTTGGACTTTAGGAGGGCTGACTTTGGCAAAATGGGAGAGTGCCTTAGAAAAGCACTAGCAACCCGGCAAGAAGGAGGAGTGGAAGAACAATGGGGAAAAATCAAAACTGCCATCACAGAGACAAGCTTTTGTGTAAAGCAAATCAACAAAACAAAACGAAGAGAAAAAACACTATGGTTCCAAAAGAGGTGACAGGGAAGGTTAAGGAGAAAAGGATAGCATTTAGGAAATATAAGTAAACACAGAAGGAGCAGGACAGAGAACTATATCAGTTAAAGCAGAAGGAGGCAGGGAAGGCAGTCAGAATATCAAAGCCCCAAACTGAGGAAAAGAAAGCCAACTTTGTTAAGAAGGTGGATAAAATCTTTTATAGTACATTAGGGAGTGAAGAAAGACCAAGAGAGGGATACCGAGGCTTAATAAAGGGGAGGGAATGTGGGCAGAGGGTGACAGTGAAAAAGCAGGGATACTGAACAAATACTTCTGCTCAGTATTCACAAAAGAAGAGGAGGGGGAGGTACCTAAATCAAACAATAAAAACACTCTGGATAGGGGGGTTGATAACAGTCCATTCACAGAAGAAAGGGTTCTGAAAGAACTCTTAAAACTGAAGGTGGACAAAGCAATGGGGCCTGACGGGATTCATCCAAGAATTCTAAAAGAACTAAGCAAAGAACTAGTGACACCACTGACTACCCTCTTTAACAAATTATGGGAGGATGGGGTGGTACCTCAGGACTGGAGAAGGGCAGATGTGATTCCACTTCACAAAAGTGGGAGCAAGGCAGAGGCAGGAAACTACAGACCTGTTAGTTTGACCTCAGTGGTAGGGAAAATGATGGACTCACTTCTAAAAGAAAGAATTGTTGAGTACCTAGAGGCCAGCGGGGCACAGGACCCAAGACAGCATGGATTCACAGCAGAAAGGTCATGTCAGATGAATCTAATATATATCTTTGACTGGGTGACCAAAGTAGTAGACCAGGGATGGGCTATGGACATGGCCTACCTAGACTTTAGCAAGTTATTTGACACAGTCCCACACAAAAGATTAATATACAAGTTAGTCAGCCTGGGAATGGGTCCCAAAGTGGTAGCCTGGGTAAAAAAATTGGCTGGACAACAGGACACTGAGGGTAATAGTAAAAGGAGTCTACTCTGAAGAAAGGGGGGTTACTAGCGGAGTACCGCAGGGTTTAGTACTGGGACTGGTCCTCTTTAATGTCTTTATAAGTGACATTGCAGAGGGACTAGAAGGAAAAATATGTCTCTGCAGATGACACAAAGATCTGCAACAGGGTTGATACAGAAGGTGGGGTAGAAAGAATGAGAAGGGACTTAGCAAGGTTGGAGGAATGGTCAAATGTATGGCAGCTTAGATTCAATGCAAAGAACTGCAAAGTAATGCACCTGGGAAACAAAAACCCAGGGGAAGAGTACACAATGGGGGGTGAGATACTAACAACAACAAAAATGGAAAGAGACCTGGGGGTGGTCATATCAGATGACCTAAAAGTGGGCAAGCAATGTGAGAAGGCAGTAAGAAGGGCTGGTGGGATACTGGGATGCATATGGAGAGACATCACTAGATAAAAACAGGAAGTTGTTATCCCCTCTGTACAGTTGGTGAGACCCCATCTGGAGTACTGCATGCAGTTCTGGAGGCCCCATCTCCACAAGGACATAAACAGGATGAAGGCTGTCCAGAGGAGGGCAACTAAAATGGTGCAGGGTCTGCACCAGAAGCCATGCGAAGAGATACTAAAGGAGCTTAATATGTATACACTCGAGTAAAGGAGGGAGAGGGAGGACATGATAGAAACTTTCAAGTACTTCAAGGGAATCAACAAAGTCCAAGAGGGTAGCATCTTTCAGAAAAAGAGATGTGCAAGAACAAGGGGGCACAATTTGAAGATAGAGGGGGGGATGGCTCAGAGGTAATGTGAGGAAGTATTTTTTCACAGAGAGGATTGAGGATACATGGAATGACCTTTCTGAGGAGGTAGTGGAGTCAAAAACAGTGGGAGAATACAAGAAAGCATGGTACAGACATAAGGCAGTTCTAGTGGGGAGTAGGAGGACGTAGGCTGTTGGTTAACTAGGATCTGCAGCTTATCCATTAGGTAGGGAAATGGGCAGACTAGGTGGGCCAAGCGGTCCTTATCTGCCGTCAAATTCTATGTTTCTATGTTTTTCTACGTTCTCTAAGGCATCTTCGTTTGTAGGTAGGGGATGGGCATCCTGCACCACGTAGGCACTGAGCTTCCTGTAATCCACTACAAAATTATATGTAACCCCCCTGTTACCCGGGGTTACAAAAATCCCAGTTAGACCTAGTGGTAGGCAGGGAAGGCAGCTTGTGAAATTCCAGTTAAATGGATTTCACACTGTCTCACTCTGTTCTCAGTCGCAGCTGAGATTGAGGGATGACATTTTAGAACTGTGGCAGCTGTATAAGCCACTCTGGAATGTTGCAGCTAGGGAAGTTAGGATAGAATGTTGGGGAATTTGAGATCAGTCTGTTGCAGTCTGTAGTAGAGGAAGGAGGTGCTCTGCTATAAGCAGGCCCTCAGAGTACTAAGCTCTGTCAAAGAGCTATTTTTTTGTATAGGTGTGTTCTCACCTGAAGAGGAACACAAGAAGAGCCCAGTGAAGTGGTAGAGACCACTTTCAGTGGTTCAGGGCCCCATCCCTGCGGGGATGGGGGAAGGAATCAGCCTGCTTCCAGGGGCAACTCCCCTGGTCCAGCTAGGGAAAAAGAAGCTGCCTGAGTTAAGTTCGTGCTGAGGTACCAGAAGTTCTGAACGAGATTTCTTGGAAGAGACAATGCCTGTGGGGCACCTGCAACCAAGGGGTGAGTTCGCTCTGTTACAGAGCCAATGTGTTTTCACCGGAAACAAGATGAAACTAAAGTGATTGTTACTGTGGGGTCAGGAAAAGACAGCCAAGTACAGTTTGGAAGATGTGGGGATTGGACTGCTTGACTCTGTGGGGGGTCTAAAGTAATGGACACAGCCACTTATTAAGTATGTTCAAGTTCAGCACAAATGGGATGTAAAGAGAGTAGACTGAATGTGAATACATTTAAAGAGAATCTACACAGCAAAGTGTTTTCAAGGATGAGGTGTTACAGTCCAGAGAAATGGCCTGGTATGAATTATGGGAGCGAGAGGTGGGAGATCCCCCATCAGTAGTAACCAAATTCACCTCTATGGGTTTGCTTTGGGACACCTGTTGCTTTTTCTCAGGTACTTGGCCAGTGCCTGAGGAAAGTACCCAGACGTGGGATTGATGAGGAAGATTCCCAGATGGAGCCAGAAGTGTTCATAAGTGGTTTAGGGAGCCACCAGTAAATGTTTCCATGCTACATGGAAAGTGTCAAAAGGGCTGGCATGATAACCGAGCCATGGAAGGAAGACAGTCCAAGTGACTGGCAAGAGAGCTGAGCCAGGGAAACCCAGAGCAGAGTACAAGTTCGGGCTGTGTGCCCAGTGTGTTTCAAAGCCTGAGGGCTAAAGTGAAAGTGGATGTGTTCTGATCTCCATAAATCTGCATTACCAGGAGTATAGCACCGTGGGGGTCCATCTATGCTTTGTTATTCTGTTGGATGTGAATAAAAGCCACGCTTTAGAATCCCACTTCTGGTATTGGACACTACAGTTATTGCTTCCTGTGTCCGGAGTTACTTGGGTGCCCCTGTTGCAGAGTAGCCAAACCTAGCCAATGTGCCGAGTGACATATTTCTCCCCGAACCCAGCCCACTAGGTAGTGCTGTCAAGATAGAAACGGCATACCTGGGTGGGGGTTACAGATACCCTTTGTTTTTCTTTACCACCAGCTAGCAAAGTGCGCCCCAGGGACTTGTAGATTCTTCGATAATGTCCTGGTCAAACATGTCCTTGATGATGTCCTCCAGGATCTGTTTTTGTTTGTGTCCCATTTTGTAGGCTCACTGATGGACTGGCTGATGGTTGGGCTGCACCTTGATGGTGTGTTGCAGGAGATCACAGCACCCGAGCTTGTTATCTGGACCAACAAAGACATCCAAGTAGTTCTCCAAGAATGCCAGAAGTTGCTGTTTCTCTGTTGGACAGACTGGAAGTTTTGAAGAGAGTAATCATTGACTGAGGGGTAGCTCTGTGGAGGCTGGAGTGGTCATGATGGTACTGATAGGACGAGAACTGGTGCAGCCAAGCTGAGGCTCTTGCAGGAGGTGAAGCTGGTCCCCTGAAGACAAGCATATAAACTTTCCGATATTGGCACCTTTTGAGATGACCACTGGCTCACCTGAGAAGTTGAAGCATTTTTGAAATACTGAGCTGCCGTGCACAGCAGACAAGGTGTTCCGTGGAAGGAGACCTGAGGAGTGCAGAGTGGGGAGTCCCATGACAATGCTAACAACATCTTGTGGAAGTGGTTCACCTCGAATCTTGGCAATCAAAACCATCTCTGACTTAGGAGCACAGTGACTCAGTCTATAGCTACAAGTTGCCTCCAGGGATCAAGTGACATTTTTTTTATGGCAAAGTCAAGGATGGCTTTGTGAGCTTTAAAGCAGCAGTGCAAAGAAAATGGGCTAAAATTTGACCCCACTTTTTTTTTCTTTTTAATTGATGCCAGAAGTCTTCTGGTTTATTTTGGTGGTGAAATTTTCAGTTTCTGTATTCATTTTAGAATTTGTTGAATGTTCTAAAGTAATTATTTCTCAAGAAAAAAAGATGGCCACCTCATTTTTGCATAGAAATAATATTGAGAACCCATGGAGGGTTAGAATCCAGACAAAATGCAAATGTGCCATACACAGCATAGCAAGCATCCAGAACCCCAAATTAACAGTTCTGCAAATATTTTTCATAACCATAACAGAAAACTGGCTTTTTGGAATAACTTTTTTTTGTTGCACTGCTGTTTTAAGGAAGTCCAGGCCAAGAATCACTGCTGGTTGCAAATCAGGCACTAGGTAAAACTTAGCAGTAGATTGCTGTGAGCCAAAGTGGAGTTTGAGATGGACCATGCTTGTGATAGGTACTGTTGCAGTACTTGCTGTGATGATGAACTTTAGGTCAGCTGGAGAGACATTAGGTATGTGACGTATAGCTGGGTTATCTAGAATACTGCTGTGAATAATGAGATTTCAGCTCCAGAGTCAACCTAGGCATGGGTGGACCAATCTCCAATGGTTGCAGGGACGTAGTTCACTAGATGTGACCTGATGACAGGGACCTTTGCCCCTGAAGGCGAAGGTGTGCCTGAGTTAGTAGTCAAAGGGTGCAGATTGTTTGAGTTGCGAGAGTCAGCAGGGTGGTCAGTTGTTGTTTTCCCCCTGCCCAACAAAAGTCCCTTGTTTGTTGGGTAGCACTCATTTCCCCGGGTCTGTGAGTAGTTGCTATCATTTTGCTGATTGCACTGCGGTGGACACCTTTGGTTATCTTAGTTTCTGAGGTGGAATTTTGGCTTGCGGCAGACAGCAGAAGTGTGTCCCCTGAATCCACACCACTGACAGGTCACTGGTTCTTGTGAAGATGGAGGCAGCTCAGGACGCTGTGGAGGTGGCTGCAGAGTATTGACTGAAGTTGCAGGGGAAGCAGGAGCATCGAGGTGCAAGCTGTTAACAGTAGTGATGAGCTTATCAATCATTGCTTACTGTTGTTGGACACAGGTTGTGAGTGCAGCCAGTTGTGAGGTTTGTGGTGTCTGAGCACTGGCAGATTGAAACATGGAGAGGAACTCTTGGGCAAGCCATGCAGCTTGGATTGTGTCCATCCAGGTGGTTGGCTTTTGTTGTATGACATTGGTACGGAATTGGGGAGGCAGTCCCAGGACAAAGGCTGTGATCTGATCTTTGTCTGATTTTTGCAGACTTTTACAGCATGATTCAATGTCCACTATGAAGATTTCTAGGGGCTCTGAGGGTTGCATAGTGCATTCCCACAGTTGCTGTTCCAATAGCCATGGTGGGTGTGCTTGCAGGAAATTATCCATGAAGGTGGTATACAGGGTGGCAGTTTCCCCTTTTATCTGGTTTGTAAGTGCATTGAACCAGGAGATAGCAGGCCCTCGTAGCAGTAAGTGCACGGCATTGGAAATATGTAGGGGGTCAGTCCAACCATTGAATGAGATCCAGGCCTGGAACTGCTCGAGCCAGTCAACAGCATCATCATGAGGCAGTGCCAAGAAGGGTGCTTGCTGTAAACTGGTATGGACCGTGGTCCTTGGTGATATAGCCTTAATGTAAGCAAGATCATCCTGGATAGCTTGCCTAGTTGGCGCACCTGAAATGGACGACTGGACGTCATGCAGGATAGTTTCTATTCTGAGGCCCCATGCTCTTGAGGTGGGCGAAGATGAAACCCCAGGCCTTCCTGTGCTCGAGGTGGCATCTTCCTTGGACCTCATTGTCAGAGAGGAGCTGCGTGTTACTAAGTGGAGGTCGTAGGAGAGAGAAGGAGTTTCCGTCATAGCTAAGATGAGACGTCGAAAAGTAAATGAAACACCAAGAAGAAAATATTTTTGTACACAAAGTGCAATTATTTGTAAGCAATTTCCATCACATGATGTCGTAATAAACAATTCCCACTCAAATTTGTGTTGTCAGTTATTTAAATAGAGCTTAGTTGCAAAATTAGTTATTTGTTGTACTGTCCCTTTAAGTCAATAGATTTGCCGTTGATTCCTATGGAGAGAGATGATTTTGTGCTTGACTGTTGCAAGATAGCACCACCAGGGGGGTTAAGGTCACAGCTTTGTTATAGTTTGTACTAGCACAAGATAGAGGCTGCTCTCCACGAGGTTGCAGGGCAAGAACAATATCGTGTTTGCCAGGCTATAGGCTTCTTCCCCACTGAAAATTTGGCGGGCTTTGCTTTCCGTGGTTAGTGGCAAAATGCTGGGGAAATTACTGTATTCATTTGCTGTGCTTTGTTCTGGTTTATTGTGCTTTCCTTTAGTTTACTTTACTTTGCCTTCCCCTCACTTTATATACTGTGATTTTATTTGTTGCAGTTGCCCCCAGGTTGAGAGTCTGTGGCTCATATTATTTTCTATGCTGTCCCTGTTTATTTTATTTTCTCTGCCCCCATATTTTTGCTGTCCTGCCCTTACAATTTGGAGTCCTGGTCTGCGGTTGTTTATTTAGTTATTGCCCCGACTGGTTTTCGTGTAGCCCTTGTGGCTGTGCGTATGGTATTTATTTAATTGCTGTGGTTGCATGGCCTTGCAGCATAGCGAGTGGAAAGCAGCAGAGATCCATGTGAGTGGAGCTCTGGTGCATTTGTGCACTGGGGCCAAGTGGGGAGCAAAGGCTGAGTTTTGTTGCTATGCAGGGGAAAGCTTCAAGTACAGCTGTACAGCTCGGCTCAAGGGAGGTAAGCAGTCTGGAGGAGAGCTGAGCAGGTGGAATCCTTAGGTTTTGAGCTTGTCTCTCCCTTTACTCCTATTCTTGCCTGTTCATTTTTTTTGGTTTTCTTTTTGAAGCTGACAGGGGAGCTGGAGATCGAGGAGTGGCCGGTGGCAGTCTGGCAGAGTGGGAGGCAGTCCATTGCAGCTGCCAGCTGTGTCTTGGGGAAAGGGCTCTAAAATTGGGGCAGTGGCGGGCCACAGTTACTGTGGGTGGCCAGGCTGAGCCATGTGGCTATGTTAAGTCTATTCTGGGGATCAGTCCCTTTGGTAGCAGCTTCTCCAGGCCGCGGAATTGGACAGGAGGTTGCACTGAACTTGATGTGGGGAAACAGGGTGGCTGATTATTGTTGGACCACAGTACAGAAGCAGCAACAGGGGGACCGATTTAAATTTTGTTTGGTGCCCTTTTTCCATTGACTGGCTTCCCATGAAGAGAGGCTGGATAGGAGCTGGCTTTGAGCAGGCCCTGCCATGAAGCAGAAGCTGGGGAAGTAGCAGTTCTGCAGCTCCATGGAGTGGTGGGGTTTGTGAAAAAAAATTTCAACTTTTGTACTGCAGCTGGGAAGGCTAAACAGCAATGTTCCACATTCAAGCAGATTTATATTCCTGAGGCAGATTTGTAGGAGGATGAATGAAGCAGGATACAGTTCAGTTTTACTTTTCCTCCCTGCTGCCAGGGTGTATTTTAATCAGCATGCAAACAGTTCAGGCACACTTGGGTGATGACTCTGGGGTACCCAACAATGCAGGACAGCGAGATGGGGGTCAAGTCAGAAGAAGGGCCGCATTCTCCACCATGTGTGGCATTTTGGTTTGGTCTGCCACTAAAAGACTTTTACTTTATTTGTAGTCTGCCTTGCCCATCTGGTGCTTCTGCAATAGCCAACTTATTGATACTGAACGAACTGAGTCAGACACAGAAAATAATAAAGATTAGTTTATTCAGGAACATAAGCAGGGACATCTCATCAGCATGAGGTACAAACTCAGACTGACTGGCAGAAAGTTGTGGTTTCCAAGCCCCTGCTGGAAATAATTATCATAACAGTTTAACAAGGCTCAAGTTGCAATTATGTTCTATTTAAAGGGGCGGCAGCTATTCTTAAGCCCCATACTTAAATATACTCCACATAACTGTGTATATTGCCTGATTGCTGAATTGTTTGCTGTACCTTGTACCTTACTGTACTTCAATTTATGTATTGTTCCATATGTACCTGCTTCTTTCACTGACCTGTGATGTCTGTTAAACTGTTTATGCTTCCTGTATTGCCTTACTCAATGCGCCATGCTAGTGGCCTGGGTAGTGCGTGAAAACAGTCTATTGGATCAGTGCACCCACCGGTTATCAAAGACATACATACATACATAAATAAATAAAATAAATTGAATGTTTCTCTTGGATGATATTACATAATATCTTTCTTAGCATGCCCCTGTTTCTATAATGAATATGTTCTTCCCATTTTCATCTGGTTACAATACACAAGACATGAACATGCAGTCGTATAAATTACCCTTAAGAAAGACAGTTCAAGGTCAGAGATATGTTATCTTTAATGCTGTCTCCCAGGTCCACCAGGGGTTGATGGCATAGTGAGCAGCATCGCTAACACTCTGCTATCGAGCCAGCCCAACACAGACCTTTGTGAGTGCAAACCCAGCACACATGCACAGAAACAAGCTGCCATTTGCATGCACTTGCATGATGCTATTCAAATGGGGGAAATAGGGCCATGTCTTCCCCACCAGAAAATAGTGCAAAGGGCATTCTTAAGCCCATTGTAGTCACTGCTGGACACCAGGGATTGGCCAGGGGCAACTGACTGGGGCCTGTGAACAGAAGCCAGACCCTTAGCAAGAGGAGGGAGCCTTGTTTTATTTATTATTCATTTATTTATTATTTTATTTATTAAGATTTTACCAGGAAAGTCATACTGAGCTGGTATTAGCTCATTTCCAGATGTGCCCTGGGGAGGGGAAGCAAGGAGAACAGAACAGGTTCAAAAATATAGAGCATAAAATACTTAGAATGTAAATAAATATATCAAAATAAACAAGACAATAATGTTTAAGAATTAATTTGCCAAACAGCAAATTATATACAGTAAATTGTGAAACTGATGAAAGAGCAATTAAATATTAATCAACATATCAAAATAAGGAACAGAGGGTATGAATGATGCTAGAGAAATGGTAAGTGCTTAAAACAATTGGAGTTACAGGAGAAAGGGGTCCAGACCAATATCAGAAACAAATGCAGAAGTGAGAAGGGAAATCACAGAGGGGATCCTTAAGAGCAGGAAAGGAGGGAGCAGAGTGGATAGAAGGGGGAAGAAAACCCCATATTTTAGAGAAATGGAACAAGAAATCAACTTGACCAGCAGTAGATTTCATATAAAGGTAGAACTTCATGTAAATGTATACTCTCGCTACTTGTAATGTCTACTGTTTGTATGGTTTTCCTGGTATACTGTATACTTTTTTGATCTTCTATTTACTTTTGCCATGTGTATTTGAAACCTTTATCTTTTATTGTAGACTGTTCCATGCTTGGTGTTTGTACATTTAGTCCTGTGCCACAGTATGTGACCCGGGTCATGCCTGAAAACGGTCCCTGGGATGAGTGCACCTACTCAGTTACCAAAGTCATAAAAAAATTAAAAAATAAATCAGGAGAGCAGAAGAGGGAGAAAAATCATTGGAAAGAGAGTAAGAGAACAAAGCGGGAGAGGAGAGAGACAAGATATGAAGGAAGAGAGCCAAACCAAAATTTGGAGATAAAGGAACCACAGTGGGTAAGGCACCTGGCATCATGAGAGGGGAGGGAAAGGGAAAGAATACAGGGTACAGTGATGTGTAGGCAAGGGTTTATCAAGGGCAAAGCAACAGAAGGAGTGAAAGAGAGAGTCCAGTCTAGCTAAAGTGCACTTTGGAGCAGCACTATTAACAATATCTCCATAGTCAAAAATAGGCAGAGTCATCTCAGTGAGGATTTCTCTATGTGTAGGAAGCAGAATGTTTCTCTTATTTCTGTGTAACACCCCAAGCTTGGGAGGAGCTTTTTGTGGATAGCCAAGCCAGACCCCGAGGTACTTGAAGGAGGAGGAGACATCCTCAATAGTTGTACCATTAAAGGCATGAAAGGAAGGAAGAGGGAGGACTCTAGTAAGTTAGGGTTACCACCTGTCCCTATTTTCGCAGGACAGTCCTGATTTGGGCAGCTGTGTCCTGCAGAAAAACATGAAAAATACTAAATGTCCTGACGTTGTAGTAGAAAAAATATTTTCTGATTTTCCTCTAAATGTTGCAAGAAACTATAATACCTTAACTAAAATATCTTAAAACAATAGAAAACACAAGCAACAACTAAAAAATTACAACACTTAGTCTTATTTCTGATTATTTAGAGAACACATGTCTGTTGCATTGGTCGAGATGAAATACTGTCCTGCGAAAAATCCAGTTTCAGTAAGAAATGTCCCACTTTGGGCTTCTTAAAAGGTGGTAACCCTATAGTAAGTCTGTCTACATACATGTGATACTGTATCTCCCTCTTCACGCAGGAGACTCCTGTTTTTTTTTTACTGACCTCCTTCCCTCCCTCCTGGGAAACAAAATCTCCTGCTTAAGTAAAAGTCTGTCCAAAATATCCATGTTTTCTGGGCAGATAAAGACACATAAAAATTAAATCAGTGATGCACAATGTATCTGATAATTTATATAACTAGTTGTTTGTTCTTTTTAGTGCTTATTCCTGACAAAATGAAATACATTAAATTCTTGTAATGACTTTTTTCTTATTTTTTTGATGCCATTTAAGGGCAAACTCATGACATTACGGCACCTCCCTACTAGCAGGCCAATCTCCCTCCTAATTTGACCCAAATCTCCCTCTTCAGCAAGTTGGACATATCACATGTATGGTCTAGTGCCAAAAGCCATGGAGATTGTTTTCTTGGCATTGAGGGATAACTGATTATCATGGAACCAATGCTGGATATTGTTAAAATTTGGTTGGAGTTGGTTCGTGAGGTCAGGGGCAGAGGAGCCAGAGGTAAAGAGAGCAGTATCAGCTGCATACATATGTATTGACACAGGTGAACAGGTCTTGGGAATGGAATTTAGAAAATTGGAGAAAAGAACTGAACCCAAAAGAGACACTTGGAGGATGCCTGAGCTTATAGTGAGAGAAAGGAAAGGGAGTCTCCAACACAGACAGCTTGTGACCTACCCTCAAGGTAGGAGCAGAACCACTCAACTGAAGATACCAAGAGTCCAGCTGCCTTAAGCTTATCCAGTAGAATGGGATGGGCTACAGTGTCAAAAGCTTTGGCTAAGTTGACAAAAATAGCTGAGGTGAGAAGGCCATGATCCATGCCACAGAGGGTAGCATCAGCCGAAAGAGAGAGAGAGGTGGAAGTGGAATAAGACTTTCTAAATCCAGACTGGAAAGGAGTGACAAAGGAGGCCGAGTCCAGAAAAGGGGAGAGCTGAGATAGAATGAGGTGTTCCCAGGGCTTAGCCAGAGTGGGAAAGAGAGAAATAGGTTGGCAGATACTAGGGGAAGACAGATCACCCATTTGGGAAGGGGAATGACAGTAGTCAACTTCCAAGAGCTAGGGACACAGGATAGGAAGAAAGCGAGGTTAAGGAGGTAGCTAATAAAGAAGACAATCATGAGTGGAGAAAAACAGGAGTCAAGGATCAAGACCATCAGGATTCACACCCTTATGAGACTTTTGAGACAAAAGGTCCTTAAGAGCAACAGTAGGGAGCTGGCACCGTGGCATAGAGTACTGACCACATTGACGACCTGTGTTCGGGAATGAGCATGGGTCACTGGGCATTCACTGGGGGAGAGAGGATTGAGCTTCCAACAGACAGCTCTTCCTCATCATCCAACAGACAGCCCTCCTCCCCCGGGTCGGGAGACTTGCCAACTTGGCCCTTGGCTGCCCCTGGATGGAGGCCCAGGGGTAGTGTCCTCAGCTCAAATGACATGAAGGGAGGGGCTATGGTTCCATAGCTTGTGTACACCTCCATGGGCACATGCTTACATGTCACCTCTGCAGAGGAACTGTGGGAGAAAATGTAAAAATGGGTTGGTGCTGGCTATATGAAGCCTTGCCCGCCTTCCTCCACCCCACACCATTGCCAGTTCACCTCGCCCCATCTGGACTGTGTCACCAAGTTGGGAGAGGATGGCCCTCCACTTCTCAGCCCCACCACAGGAGTAATCCATAGGAGAGATCAGGCTTGGTGAATCATGGAGATGGCTGCCAGATGAGAGGGGGCAGGGACAGGGCTGAGAGCCTGCTGAGACAGCCTTACAGGTATAAAGCTATATGGAAAAAAAAAAGACCAATAGCAAGGATAATGGGTGAAAAAGAAAAAAGGGAGGAAAGGGCTGAGGAGGAGTAGGTTGACGGATAGAGTGAGAGGGAGGAGATGAGAGAAGGAGAAGAGGAGGAGGAGAGGAGTGAGCAGGCACAGGAGGTGAAAAAGGAATTAAAAGAAGAGGCACTGCAGCAGTATCACAGATAGGGAGTATCTCCCATCTTAAGAACAGGTAGAAGGGACTGGGTCAGAGGGGAGAAAAGAGAACAAATAACCTTCCACCTACTCCCTTGCCTCTTCCTTACACAACAGTGGTGCAAGTGGTAGACAAGAAGTACAGGAACTCAGGCACTGGCAAATATGAAATGCAGAATGAAGATCCTCAATCTGAAGGATAACTGTGTGAAGACACGTCTATCCGTTTAGACACTAGTAGATTCAGTTAGGAATAATGAAGTATTTCTAGCAATATAGCACTGTTTTACAAGTTAAATGTTGTTATGGAAACCTTGAGTTCAGGTTACAGGGCCAGAAGCTGTCATTATGTTGCTGGTTTAAGAATTTCAGTTCCAGTGTCAGTGGGAAGAAGTACAGGAACTCTGTTCCCGCTGTAAAATAGGTACAGGAACAGAGTTCCTGTGCATTTCTGTTCACTTTCATCACTGTTACACAATCATCTCTCTTCTAGCAGCTCCTATTTTAACCCTCCTTAATAATCCTTGCATCTTCAACACAACATGCCACCCAATCCATCTCCCACCAAGCCCAACCCTATTAGTTATCTCTGTTTCTCACCCCCCAATCTCAATATCCAATGCCTTAGTCTGGTTCTATCCCCTTGCAGGGTTCTCAGTATCCTGGAGGGAATAGTTCTAGCCCATCTCTTCTTCCCTGTACCCCCTTCTGTCCCTCAACCACCCTCACACAATCTTCTACAATCTAGTCCTTGCTTGGCTCTATCCCCTCGCAGGAATCTCATCATCCTGGAGTGAGTAGGTCTAAGCACACCTTCCCCCACCTCTCCCCCTCTCTTCCATCTATCTTCCTTACTGCCAGTCCCACGTCTTATATCTCCCCCCCCATCCACTACCCTCTCTACCCCCTTGTCATCACCCACTTCTTCCCCTGGCAGGGTTCTCAACATCCTGGAGTGGCGTAGTTCTGGGCATGACTCGCTTTTCCCCTATCCTAATCCTCCGCCTCCTCTCCCCTCTTCTCTTCCATTCCCTTATTCCACCAGCACTTAATTTGCTAGACCCTTCCCTTTATGCACTTTCATCTCTGCACTGCGTTGGATGTTGCCTTTGGCTCACCTCAGTCCAGAGTCAAATGTCTCACTCACCCAGGCCTTGCTTGTGTACTTACCGTTAATGTCCTCCTCCTTCACAGCTTCTCCTTCCCTATCTGGGTCCACAGCTACTCCTTTTCTTCATCTAGCACTTAAATTGATTTATATGTACTGTATTCATGTTTAAATTGTAACACCATGCCTACAGCAGATGTAGCTAATGTACCTCGCCCTATGTACATAATCATATCCTCATGCATGTAACTGATACTGAAAGTATAGTCTGCACCCATTAGTTAGAGTGACTCAGTCTCTGCACATAATTATCTCCTCATGCATGTAACTCATACACATGTGTGTCTGCATGTCTGTAACTTAATCTGTATGTAAACCCTGTATTATATCCATTTGTAGCACCTCCTCCCAGGTCGCAGTGTGAGACAAGCAACTTGTTGTTCAATGTGCCTTCCTGGTGAAACATTTCAATAAATAAATAAAATAAAAACATTTAGAGGGGTGATTAAGGTTGTTCTTAAGTGTGGATGTGAAATGTTCAGACTCTACAAGCCTAGTACTTTTAGTACAGGCATTGTGAAGGAACCAGTAGCGAGTAAGGTCAGAAGTGGAGCCAGAGGATTTATAGGTCCTCCAGGCCAGGTCATGTGCACGGTGACAAGCCAGTAACTCAGCTGAGATCCATGGGAGGTGGGAACCTCAGACTATCGTTCTTCTAAGTGGAGTGTGATGATACCAGACATATATAAATTCAGAGGTAAAGAATTTGAGGGTATTATCCACATTACCAGCAGTAGGAATAGAGGACCAGTCAGTGGCTAACAGGTCAGCATGAAGACGAGACAGATTCAGTGAACAGAATGAATGGATCTGAATGAATATTGGAGGAACTTTGGGACATTATACCTGTAGGTTAGCAAAAATGGCTGTCCAACTGGCCAGTAGCTGAATTGCCCATTTTGAGTATATGGAGCCAGAGGCCTTTTTTGTGTTAATAAAGCCAGGGGCCCAATTTACAGGCCCTAATGCCATCAGAAGGTGAACTGTGGCCTCTACATGAGTCACCTGCATGAAATAGGCAATTGAGCAATTGGCTCAGAGGCCCTACCCCATTAATCCAGTACACAGCTAAATCCACCCATTTGAGTGTGCCACTGCTACCCGCATATTGTAGTAGCCTGATTACAATATTGCACTTTGGTATCCAAGTACATACAAGTGAGTGCTAGCCACCCACTTTGTACTTGATTCCAATGTGTTTAAATGTGGGGCTTTCAGTTCAGAACCAAAAGGTTGAGTGGCACATGCATGTGTGTGAAGCTGCCCTTATAATAGCATAGTTTGCAGCTATCACCCAGGGGACAAATGCAAATATTTAAGAAGGAAAGAGCCCAGTCCTGGAACAGGCACCTTTATTTTCTGTTAACAGTTTATTTCCTCAGGATAATCCAAATGAGGTGCAACATGTCATTTTTAGAGGAGTTCTATCGCTATCTAGTTTTCTATCTTGGAGGAGTGAAGAATGGGGAAGTCAAGTAACTTGCTGAAGGTCACACATTAAATGGCTCTGATGTGGTTTGAACTTGGCTTCCCCAGGCAGGATTTTCAGAGCTCCAGGGATGCCGCAGGCCCCTGATGTGCCAAACAAATGACGCACGAAGCTTGCGGCAGTCACTTGTCGATGATTGGGATTTTCAATCCCTTGTGCCGATTGCCTCTCCTTAGACCACAGTTTTGTGGTCTAGCGTGGGCCACCCCCGGGAGGCTATTACATGGTGCTTGCACCAGAGCATTGGTGCAAGCTGCCGTAAACCATGTAAAATGTCGCAACTGCACCCGAGCTTTGAAAATCAGGTGCAGTTGCGGCAAAGAGGGTTGGCACACTGTGAAGGTTAAAGTCCTGTGGTGCAGGGTGGGATGCAAGCCCTGCACCAATGTTTGAAAATCCAGCCCCCCAAGTAAAAAATTCTGTGCTCTAACCACCATCGTAGAACTCATTGCCTTCCTCAACCAGTTTCTCTGGATCTAAAGTACTTTGAGTAACTCTACTAGGTGGGCTACAGCAGCAGTTCCAGTGGCTCTCTCAGTAGAGGACTCAGTATATTCAGATTTGTCAGTTATATAAATTGTGTCTTTCTCTAGCATAGTCAAAGCCATTTAGGCTGTATTACACTGTTTGTTAAGTGCCCCAAGCCCTGTCATTTATTACTGTGACATAGCTAAACTGTGTGTCTCTGCAGCATAGTAAAAGCCATTTAGGTTACATTACACTGTTTGTTAGGTACCCTGACCCTTGTCATTTATATTACTGAAACATAGCTAATCTGTGTCTCTCTGCAGCATAGTGAAAGCATTTAGGCTGTATTATACAGTGTGTTAGGTGCCCCAAGCCCTGTCATTTATTACTGTGACAAAGTCAGCTACACTGTCTGTCTCTGCAACAGATAGTGAAACAATATCCATTCCTTTCACAGCAAGTCTACTAAAAGGAAGTACAGTGCTGCTGCATGTGAAGCTGTTTATGATATTTATTTATTTATTTTATTTTGTTAACCAGGTAGGCCCACTGGACTGAAATGGTCCTTATTTCAGGGGCGACCTGGGATTAGTTACATAGAAGCCTGTTGGATACAGTGCATTTCAGTGATACAGAGATACAAGACAGGAATAGTGGTCAAATGCACCTTCAGTGAGGAGCACTGTAGACTAGAGTCTGCCAATGGCAGCAAGTATTCCAGAACTGCATTTACATGACATTTAAATGAGTCCAAATTCCTGGAAGCAGCCCACAAAGTGAACCGCTTCCATTTTAAGGAATGTTTGGTGCAAGGCTTTCCAGCCATAATCAGGAAATCAGCAACCTTAGAGGATACTCCAAAATGTGCCATGGCTATGTCTTTAGCAGCCATGCATGCAGCTGCAGGGACTTCAGGTCCAGATGAACCAGGGACCCCTTGTCCTCGGACAACAGACCCCAACTCAGAGGGACGGGTACAGGAGGTTCCACTGCCAGCTGTTGCAGAAGGGGGAACTATACCTGGTGAGGTCATAAAGGAGCAATGAGGATAAGGGAGGCAATCTCCATCCTCAGTTTGAGTAGAACCCTCTGTATTAGGGAATCAGGGGAAATGCATACAAGAATTTCCCTTTCCAAGAGTGGGACAACATGTCTCACACAAACTTCAGGCCCTGAGTGAGTGACTGAGCAGAAACACCGCAGTTTTGCATTGAGTGGGGATGCAAAGAGGTCCAACTCTTGATGACCCCCATCTTGTGAAGAACTCATCTACCAACAAGATCAACAGTTACCATTCATGCATCTTGGACTGTGACCTGCTTAGCCTGCCTGCTGAAATGTTTTGAGTACCTGGGAGTTGCATGGCTGACAGTTCTAGGTTGTGGGACAGTGCCCAGTACAACACTTTCACCTCTAGCCTGCACAGGGGATATGAAAGAGTGCCCCCCCCCCCCGTTTGTTGATATAATGCATCACACTGGCATTGTCCATCTGTATTAACAAATGGCTCAGACTTCGATGCTCCTGATATGACTGAAGGCTGTGCAGCACAGCTCTTATCTACAAGACATTTATGTATAGCTTGCTTTCCACACCTTGGACCAGGTCCCTTGTGTCTGGTAGGTCCCCTACATGTGCACCCCAGCCTGAGCCAGAGGCATTCACAGTGAGGATCTGTATAGCAGCAGGTACAAGGACAGGAATTACTTTGAATAGGTTTGTACAATCTATCCACAATAGCAATGCTCTGAACAATGGAGTCATGGCAAGCACTATTTGGTCCAGCTCAGTCAGCTAAACCCACTGGACCCTTAGTGTCCACTGAGGATCCTCATATGTCAGTGGGCCAGTGGCACAGTTACAGTGGCCATAGCCATGAGTCCCAGAAGATGTAGCATGGTCCTGGCTGGGACAGAATAACTTCTGTATACCAGCTGTGCTTGTGCAATCAGGTTTTCTGCTCTGTTTTGTGGCAGGAAAGCACACCACTTCTCTGTGTCCAAGATTGACCCCTATGTACTGTAGTTTCAGGTAGGGTGTCATAATAGACTTTGGCATATTCACTGTGACCCCTAAGTTATTGAACAGTTGCCATGTCCGAGCCAGGGTATGGAGCATGACTTCCCTGGAGCTGGTCTTCATGAGGCAGTCTCCAGATATGAGAAAACATATAGGCCTTCCCTGCGAAGGGTTGCTGCCACTACTGCCAAGCATTTGGTAAAGACCCATGGCACAGAAGGTAAGCCAAAGGATGACACCTGAACTGACAATGCTCCCCCTCCAGCATAAAGTGGAGGTACTGCCCATGAGCATTTCTGATCTTGACATGAAGGTACACATCCTTCAAGTCCAAAGAACAAAGCCAGTCCCCTTTTTCAGAAGGGGAATCAGAACTTGCAAGGATGATGATAACCAGGGCAAGACTAAACAGACTGAGAAAAGGAAACAGTCAGTGGGTGAGGAGGACTTTATTGAATCAGACACTGGGAACTGGACTCAAGTTAACTATGGACATAAATCCAAGACAAGATGTAAAGCTATAGGAAACACTGTGGAATTGAAGAATCGATATGAACCTCCATTAAACATTATTGATGATGCTGTTGAAAATTCGACCAACTTTAATTGCCCAAATGAAATTCCAGCTATTGAGACTACGTCTATTTCTCCTATGACCTCAGCCCCTCCTAACCCTGCCCCCCCCAAACAGCCCATCTCCTAGTACATCAATCAGCAACTCTAGTATATCCTCTAAGGAAATTGTAGGTGAAAAGTCTAAACATATTACTATAAACACAGACAATTCTGTCTTGCCGGAACCACCACCATGTGTCTCAGCAGAAGGAACAGAATCTGTAACCTCAATTACATTAGAAGAAAATTCATTGCCAATGGATACCATGGATACAAATAATTTACCTAGACAGTATTTTGTCCTAGGTGATTCCATAACAAAATACATATATATAATCGTTTGTAGGCAGGACTAACACAACATTGCTAGCTCATCATTTAGGGGTGCTGGTATTAGGGATAGTCACAACATGTGTAAGATTATCCTTAGTAACTCAGGTCCCAATCCACTTGTTATAATACATGCAGGCACGAATGATATAAATAAATTAACAGTAGATGAAATAAAGAGCAAATTTATTGATCTGGGGAAAACATTAACAAGTTTGAATTGTGAAATTTACTTTTCCAAAATACTCCGTTCCTAAGGCAAACTATCAGAAAGTGAGGAAAATTAAAACAATAAATGAATGGCTAAGGAAATGGACATTTACAATGGGCTATTCATCTGTCATACATTGGGAATCCTTCCATAATGACAATGCACTTAATTGCTGGGATGGGTTACACTTGAGTAAATAAGAGGCATAAAAATTGGGAAGAACCTTTGACGAGATCATCAGTCATACTTTAAACTGACTCCAAAGGGGGACAAGGGGGACTCATCAGCAACTAAAAATAAAAAAATAAACAAAACAACAAACAAATACAATGCAGTGAACTATTACTTAAAAAGCAACACAATATGCACATTGAGACTCTGTGGTTGAACCTGCATTTTGCCCACTCTTCAAAATTAATTTTGGGTATTTTTTACAGACCACTCTCAAGTGATCAGCATTACAATAATGCATTGCTTAATGAAATAGAACTTCCACTGACTTAGGTGACATCTTAGTGGTTAGAGACTTTAATGCACCAGGCATTACATGGAACTCTCTTATGGGACAGAATGTATTTGAGAAAGATCTACTGGATACACTCATCTCATGTGGCTATGAACAATTAGTCTCTGCTCCAACTAGGGAGGAAAACATTTTAGACCTAGTGATAACCAACAATAGGGATTATATTGCAAATGTTAGAGTAACTTCACACTTGGGTACTAGTGATCATAAAATGATCAAATGCACTTTCAATTGTTCCAAGATAAAAACAGTGGATTCAACAAAAACACCAGATTATAAAAATACTGACTGGTCTAAATTTGCAAATGAATTAGTTAACATTGATTGGGATGAATTTTTCAATGGGTTAGAGGTCAATCAGATGTGGGAAAAATTAACTGCCAAACTATACGAAGCAATGGAACGTAACATTCCAATGTGTAAAACGTACAATAGAAAGGGAATTATTCCTTTATGGTTCACTAAGGCTATAATAAAGCAATTAAGAAGATAAAAAAAAAGCCTTCCAGAGAGGAAAAAAAAACCTCTTCATATATCCATCAACTGATGTATAGAATTGAACAAAGAAAACTTAAAACATTAATTAACTAAGAGAAAATAAATCTGGAACATAGATTGGCATGAAAAAAGGACTGTGAAAGCTTTTATGCATATGTAAATAATAACAAACAGTCGACTAATAAAATTAGTACAATAATAAAGGATGGAATATCAATCACTGATAAGGAGGTAGCCACAAAACTCCAGTTAAACCAAGTTTTTCTATGGATGGCACCCCACAAATTGAGACCAAATTAAATGTAGTATTAGATGAGCTATGTAAATTAAAACCTCATCATCCCCTGGTCCTGATAACATAAGCCCTGTTGTCTTAAAACAACTCGCTCATGTATTAACTGACCCACTTACCTTGCTTTTTAATAAATCCTTGCGGACAGGTGAGGTCCCATTTGAATGGAGAAGGGCCCTAGTAATCCTGGTCCATAAAAAGGGTAATAGAGCCGATATTACTAACTATAGGCCAATTAGCCTGACTGCCATCTGTGGTAAACTCATGGAAAGGGTACTCAAAACTATAACTGAAAATGAGGTCTCAAGATTGGGGTTTCAAGATCAAAACCCAACATGGGTTCATGAAAGGACTCTTGTGTGTAACAAATCTTGTGTCCTTCTATGACTTTGTAAGTGATCGTATTGATAAGGGAATTTCCATTGATGTCATCTTTCTTGATATTGGAAAAGAATTTGACACAGTTCCCCATGACCAACTAATAATGAAAATATCTAACATGGGGATTAATAAATATATTTTCAGCTGGATAAACAACTGGTTAACAAATAGGAAGCAGTCAGTAAGGATTAATGCATCATGTTCTAAGGAGAGCAATGTTACAAGTGGAGTGCCACAGGAATCGGTGCTGGGATGTATATTATTTGGCCTCTACATAAGTGATATGGGAAAAGGCCTAAGTAGTGTTGTGTCTAAATTTGCTGACACCACTAAAATTGGAGGGGAGGTGTCTTCACAACACAAATACCAAATATTATTCCAAGATCTTAAAGAAATAGAACTATGGGGTTTAACAAACAAAATGAAATTCAATGAATCAAAATGTTCGGTTCTTCGCCTTGGCCACAACAACTCAGGTTACAAATATTATCTCAATGACAAAATCATAAGAACAATAAATAGTGAAAAGGATCTTGGAATTTGGGTAAACTCCAACTTATCTTCTTCAACACACTGTCATAATATTGCCCAGATCCCTAATAGACTAATTAGTTCAATAAATAAATCTTTTTTATCCAGGGATAGGGATTGTATTTTAAAACTCTACAGTACCTATATTATACCTCACCTTTACTATGGTTCACCTTTCTGAAACTCTTATTTAAAACGAGATATAAATATCATGGAGAGAATATAAAGGAGATTAACAAAATCAATAATAGGTCTAAAAACATTTGAATACAAGTATAGATTAAGCAGATTAAAACTTTTCACCTTGGAGACCAGAAGAAAAAGAGGGAATATACTTCTCTTGTACAAAATTCTGCAAAATCATACTCTGAGAGAAAAATGTGGCATTAATCTTCACCAAAGAGGTAATAACCTTAGATCGCATTGTAAGCAGATCAGGATTCCTAGAATTTCCCCAGTCAAACGTTTGAATTATTATAGCATACGTACATCTAGAATTTGGAATTCCTTGCCTAACCACATTGTCAATGCCACTACATTTGAGACCTTTAAACAGTATCTGGATGAATACCAATTACGGAATGTTGACAGGAAATAAACCCACTAGGAGTGGGAGACAATTTAATGGGCATTCAGCCTACTTTGTCTTGATAAACCAAGTTAAACCAATTTAAACTATTTGAAACTTCTTGTATTATATGCAGAAGCTGAGATACCTGAGATCCAATACAGAACAAAGATCCCCTGTCCATTTTTGGACCTGGAAGCATCTGGAATAGAAAAAACAGTTACCTACTCAATGTAACAGTAGATGTTCGAGAGAATCTCTTTCATCAGGACACACCCATGGAACCCATAGCCGCCAGGCACTAGGACCACACAGAAACCCCTGCAAGTACTCCACCAGGAGCCACCCACAACAACACCAGACACCGACCACCACACAGACATATGGACAATATTAATCATATCACTAATGAGGAACATAGCGACAATACTAATAATAACATCACCAGAACTGGTACTAAATTTCCTCCTGAACCAAAAAAAGCATGTTAGCAATTAAATGATAGTAGAGGTTTGGAAAGAACTGACTGAAGTTACTCATAGAAGTACTAAACATTTTGGTACATGTGCAAGGAGACTTTCAGCTGCTGAAGCAACATGCATGGAAGGTAAGGTGTGTTTCTTTGCAGATGACATGAAAATGGGCAACAGGGTAAACACTCCAGGAGGAGCGGAAAAGATGAAAGCTGACCTAAGGACTCTGCAACTATGGTCAAAAACATGGCAACTAAACTTCAATGCAAAAAAATGCAAGATCATGCACCTTGGAAGAGGGAACCCAGAAGAATACTACCTAGGAGGAGTAAAACTGGAATCCACTAAGCAGGAACTAGATCTAGGAATAATTATAACGGATGACCTGAAAATGTCCAAGCAATGTAAAAAATCAGCACTAAGGGTAAATGGCATGCTGGGCTATATAGGAAGGGATTATCAGCAGAAAAAGAGAGGTCATCCTGCCACTCCATAGATCATTGGTGAGGCCATACCTGGAGTACAGCATCCAGTTCTGGAGGCCGCATCTTAAAAAAGAGATGCACAGACTGGAAACATTGCAAAGGAGAGCAACAAAAATGATACAGGGAATGCACAGCAAAACATATGATGAACGGCTGTGATACCTAAACATGTATTCCCTGAAGCAGCGAAGGGAGAGGGGAGACATGATAGAGACCTTCAAGTTCCTAAACAGAATAAACAAGGTACAGGTTCAGGACCTGTTTTGGATCAGGAATCACACCAGAACCGGGGGCATGATATAAGGCTGGAGGGGGCAAATTCAGGGGCAATACATGCAAGCTCTTCTTTATAGAGAGGGTGGCAGATGCATGGAATGGCATTCCATGGGGAGTGGTGGAGGAGAAAATGGTGGGAAAAGGGCAGCCTTTCAGAAATATAAGGAGACGCAAAGGGAATAAGAAAGGGAGGAGTACCAGAATTATCTAAGGGAGGCAGGAAGGGTGATAAGGAGTGCAAAGGCACAAACTGAGGAGAGATTAGCTCAATCAGTTAAGAAAGGGGATAAGACATTCTACAGGTACATTAGTGAGGGTAGGAAAGGCGGGGGGGCATTGCTAAACTCAGAGGGGATAAGGGAGACACCATAGAGGGAGATCCAGACAAGGCACTCATTTTAAACAAATATTTCTGCTGAGTCTACACAGTGGAAGGGGAGGGACAGGGACCACAGTTAGACAATACAGGCACAGCAAGGAGGTGGACACCAGACCTTTTATGGAGGAAAGGGTACTAAAAGAGCTCACAAAGCTCAAAGTGGACAAAGCTATGGGTCTAGATGGCATACATCCCAGGATCCTGAAAGAAATGAGAATGGAACTGGCAGCCCCACTGTCAGTCCTGTTCACTGAGTCCCTAAACACTGCCAAGGACTGGAGAAGGGCACATGTGGTCCCTCTTCACGAGAGTGGCAGCAAAGAGGAGGCTGAGAACTACAGGCCAATTAGTCTCATGTCAGTGGTGGGTAAGATCATGGAGACATTCCTTATGGAATGAATTGAGGAGCACCTGGAATCCATAGGGATGCAGGATCCGAGTCAACATGGATTCACAGCAGGAAGGCCCTGTCAAACAAATCTAATTGATTTCTTTGACTGGGTGACAAAGATAGTGGACCAAGGTGGGGCTGTGGATGTCACCTACCTAGATTTCGGCAAAGCCTTTGATACCATTCCACATAGAAGATTGGTTAACAAGCTGGGTAGTCTGGGGGTGGGCCACAAGGTGGTGAACTAGGTTAGTAACTGGCTGAGGGACAAAAGGCAGATGGTAGTAGTAAACAGAAGCCAATCTGAGGAAATGGAGATGACCAGAAGAGTACCCCTGGATTAAGTTTTGGGGCCAGTCCTCTTCAATGTCTTCATCAGCGACATTGCAGAAGTGCTGGAGGGGAAGGTTTGCCGGTTTGCAGATGATACCAAAATCTGCAACAGGGTTGATACACCAGAGGGAGTGTTAAGAATGAGAAGAGACCTAGAAAAGTTTGATAGATGATCTGAGGTGTGGCAACTGAAATATAAAGCAAAAAATGTAAGATCATGCACGTGGCGAGTAGAAACCCAGGGGAAGGTTACAGGATGGGGGAGGGGGAGATGCTGTCAGTCACCAAGGAGGAAAGAGATGTGGGGTCCACCAAGCAGGTAGCTAAGGTGGTGGGGAAGGCCAGTGGCATGCTGGGTTGTATAGGAAGGGGTATCACAAGTCAGAGAGGGAAGGTACTGGTTCCACTGTACAAAACATTGGTGAGGCCTCATCTGTAGTGCTGCATGCAGTTCTGGAGGCCGCACCTTTGAAAGGACATAGACAGGATGGAGACAGTGCAGAGGAGGGTGACCAGCATGGTGCAGGTTAAAGGACCTAAATATGTACACATTGGAACAGAGGAGGGAGCGGGAGGACATGATTGAGACATGCAAGTACCTCAAGGGCATAACTAAGGTGAAAGGGAAAATCTTCCAGTATAAAAAGAGTACTAGAACAAGGAGCCATAACATAAGATTAGAGGGGGGCCACATAAGGGGAAATGGGAGGAAGTTCTTTTTCATTGAGAGGGTGGTAGATGCATAGAATTGCCTGCCCCAAGGGATGGTGAGCGAAAGCACTGTGGTGGAATTCAAACATACATGGGATAGGAATAAAGGTGTCATATAGAAGGGAAGGAATGGCTTAAGCAGTTGACCAACTAGGGGTACCAGCCGCCATTACAGGTAGGGAAAATGGACAGACTGGATGGGCCTGGTGGTCCTTTTCTGTTGACAACTTCTATGTTTCTATGTAACTTTCAAAATGCTTAGGATAGGTACAAGGGCACCATAACACTGAATAGCAGTTAAGGGAGGGGGGTAGGAACAAGGGCAGACTAGATGGGCCATATGGTCCCTTTCTGCCATCACTTTCTATGTTTCTATCCTCCTCAAATATAAGCTCAGATGCTGAGGCAGCGAATGCTAATAGAGATGGTGGTGATAGTGGGGACTGGGAATGGGATAGCCCAGGCTATGTCCCACATGATGATAACGGCACTTCCAGTTCTTCTGAATCTTGTGGCAATAAGGTCTGTAGTTTCAATGAGGGGGTAGGAGAGGATGCCACTGTAAGGCATGAGAGGCAAGTGCAGAACACAAAATCATATGCTAAACATTAAGAATAAGAAGGTAAGCATGAATGAGAAGAATTCATCTCAAAAAGGAAATGGCAGTGTTGGGTTTCCTCCAGGTCCCTTGATTGTGCAAGAAATAATGCCAGGCACTGTGGTACAAAGCAAAAACTGTAAATCTTTAGTGTGGAATTTATTTAATATTGACCATGCAGACAACTCTCGATTTTTATGCAGTCTGTGCCAAAAGAGCGTCAGTCGTGGTGGCAAAGCGGGAAATTTTGGAACATCGGTAATTATACGACATGCAAAGGTAAAACACCCAATTGAGAGGGGCAGGGCAAGGAGCAGTGTGGTTGGTATGGGTGGTAGTGTAGGTGGTGGTGGTGGCACCAGTGACCATAGTGACAATGAACTGGAAGCAGGAGTTGACACTGAATCACTTGCTGTGTCCTTGCAGTCTTTCCAGACAAAAATAGATTGCTTCCTTCTGACACCATCAAGTACTGCAAAATCCCAAAGTAGTACTCTACATTAAAAAGGCTTGAAAAATAGTCACATAAAAATTAAAAATATCTCATCTTGCCAACTAACATTAAATGAAAGTGTTGTGGGGACATCAAAATTTACCCACAAGCATCCAACATGCCAGCTGTTAAATAGAGCCATTGCAGAGCTGTTGGCTAATTGTCAACTCCCTTTTGCTTTTGCTGCCAAAAAAAGGTTTCCTGAAGTTCATGAACCAGACTGACCCATGATACACCATTCCCTGTTGAACATATTTCTTAAAACGGCTGTCCCACAGTTGTATGACTTGGTGTGTACTGCAGTCATTAAGCAGTTGAAACTCTCTGTGGTGAAGCAGGTTCACATAACCACAGATTTATGGACCAGCAACCAAACAATTGACTACATGACTGTTACAGCTCATTGGGCAAGTTTTTAACAGAAAGTAATAATCCCCACTCTACCATAAGCAGTAGGAAGCAGGATGTATTATATGTCACCACCTTTGAGGAAAACCACACTGCTGTGAATATTTTGCAGGAGCTGCAAAATCAGTTTCAGAAATGTATGCCTTATCTCTATGGTTCATAGTGTCAGATAATGGTGCCAACATAGTCAAAGCTGTAAGAAATGGCAACTACCAACAGATACCTTGTTTTGCACATTGTTTAAATCTTCTCATCCATAGTTTCTTAAATGGAAACAGAAATGTTGAAAACCTGTTAGGTCTTGCTAGGAAAATATGTGGGCATTTCAGCTACTCTGTGAAAGCACAAAAAAATCCTGTGAGGGCTGCAGAGGTCAAACAACTTACCACTGCATACAGTAAAGCAGGAAGTAGCAACCCGCTGGAATTCAACATTTTACATGGTGGAAAGACTTCTTGAACAGAAAAAAAGCTGTGTATGAGTACACCATGCAGAATAAAATAGGTAAAGTAGACATCATGCTCAGTTTGAAAAGCTAGACTCGAATCTTTGGTCACCTTATCGGAGCCATTTGAGGCTGCCACACATGATGTCAGTATGGACAGTGCAACCGAGTCAAATTCCTCCTCAAATAAGAGTTCTTCACATTTTCTTGATGACATACAGACTTTCAGTCAAAAGAAGACACCACCGCTGTTATGCTGCCAGATGACTTGAACCTCAGACTATTGACTGATCGTAGACTTAATTCCATGTTTAAGAATGACAACTATATGTTGGCTATGTTGCTAGAGCCCCATATAAAGTGTAACATTGAAGTCATCCTTCCTACAGGGAAAACTTTGAGTATTGGAGAGATTTTCTGCTAACCAAATGTGACATTGCCCCACCAACACTGTTAACTGATGTGCAACAGTCAAACCCTACCAAACCATCACATCTATCAATTCTTCACAATCACCCGTGTCATCTGAGAAGGAAAGTACATCTACAACTACTTCTCGGATATCATATGTTCAGGGTCAGAAAGGCAAATCACTTCTGAGTTGCCTGCAACAATATGAACTAGTATCCTGTAAGAAAATGCAGCTGGTTCATCTGCCAGACTGGTAACCATCTCACACAGCACAATGATCCTGGAGAATTTGGCAGACCATACTGTCGAGGTCTCAGGGAACATCCTTTACTCTATTGGAAACAAAAGAAAACAATATGGCTAGATCTAGTAAATCTTGCAATAATGTACCTCGGTTGTCCACCTTCAAGCATATATTCAGAATGCATATTTAGTGCAGCTGGAGGAATAGTCACTGACTAAAAAACACTCCTAGGTCCTGTAAATGTGGAACCACTTACATTTCTCAAAATGAATGCTGACAATTTCCCAATTGTTCCAAACACTGAATTATGCAGTTCTGACCCTGAACATGAACAACAGCCTGCAAACAGTGATACTGAATATGATGACTAGCTTGTGTTTGAAATGAATAGAACTATCACCACTGCCACCCACATGTGCCACACTACTCTTAGTTTTCTTTTGTCAAACATCATTTTTATATTATGTAACTTTGATGTCCACAATGGGTATAATTTCTGGAATAGCAGCATGCTCAATCAGAGCAGTTGCACCTCACATACCTACTTCAGCATTGCCCGCCATGGGTATAATTTTTGGGAACAGCAGCAGGCTCACTAAGAGCAGCTGCACCTCTCGTACCTGCCTCAGCAAATTATTTCAAATGTTTTACCAGGAAAGACATACTGAGCTTAAATAAGGAGGCAACATAGCACAGTATTTTAAGGCTCTGGGCTGCAAATCTGAAGACCTGGGTTTGAATCCCACAGCCCCCACTTGCATACTGTGTGACTTTAAGAAAGTCACTTGACTTCCTTGTGCTCCCAGGTCACACCTGTAAGCAAACTTTCACCTTAGTGTGTCTCTCCTGGTAAAAAACAAAATAGCAGCTGGTTTCCAGATGCATCCTGGGGGATAGGGGACAAGGGAGAAAGAAATATAACATAAGTAATGCCCGCCATGGGTATAATTTTTGGAAACAGCAACAGGCTCGCTAAAAGTAGCTGTGCCTCTCGTACCTGCCTCAGTAATGCCTGCCATGGGTATAACTTTTGGAAATAGCAGCATTCTCGCTAACAGCAGCAGGCTCACTAAGAGCAACTGCGCCTCTTGTACCTGCCTCAGCAATGCCCGCCATGCATATAATATTTGGAAACAGCAATAGGCTTGCTAACAGCAACTGTGCCTCTTGTAGCTGCCTTAGCAATGCCCGCCATGGGTATAATTTTTGGAAACAGTAGCAGGCTCACTAAGAGCAACTGCCTCTCTCATACCTGCCTCAGCAATGCCTGCCATAGGTATAATTTTTGGAAACAACAGCAGGCTCGCTAAGAGCAACTGTGCCTCTAGTAGCTGCCTCAGCAATGCCCGCTATGGGTATAATTTTTGGACACTAAAACAGGCTTGCTAAGAGCAGCTGTGCCTCTCATACCTGCAGAGCAATGCCCACCATGGGTATAATTTTTGAAAACAGCAGCAGGCTCGCTAAAAGCAGCTGTGCTTCTCGTACTTGCCTCATCAATGCCCACTAAGGAGTATAATTTTTGGAAACAGCAGCAGACTCTCTAGGAGCAACTGAGCCTTTTGTACCTGCCTCAAAAATGCCCACTATGGGTATAATTTTTGGAAACAGCAGCAGGCTTACTCAAAGTAACTGCGCCTCTCATATCTACCTCAACAATGCCCGCCATGGGTATAATTTCTGAAAACAACAGCAAGCTCAATCAGAGCAGCTGTGTCTCTTGTACCTATCTCAGAAATACCCACCATGGGTATAATTTTTGAACACAGCAGCAAGCTCACTAAGAGCAGCTGCGCCTCTTGTACCTGTCTGAGCAATGCCCATCATGGGTATAATTTTTGGAAACAGTAGCAGGCTCGCTAAGAGCAGTTGTGCCTCTCATACCTGCCTCAGCAATGCCCCCCCTTCCCAGGCATAATGGCTTGGGGTACCTAACTAACAGTGTAGTAGTAAAAAAAAAACAGTCTTTCACATGATTTTTGTTATGGTCAGGGTCGGGTAATTGGGTAATAGAATGGGTCAGGTAGTAACTACCCAATCCGACTACTTGGTTTTCATCTGAGTATTTTTAGGGTACTACTGAGGTACCCTCAGGTAGTCTTGAGGGTCAGGTATTTTAGTACCCACCCATCCCTAGTTGAGTATCTTGCATCCAATGAGTTACAAGTCCATTTGCAGCATGAATTCATGGAAAGTAGGCCATGCCAGATGATTCTAATTGATTTCTTTGACTGGGTGACCAGGAAAATAGATCAAGGAAGGGCAGTGGACATGGCCTACTTGGATTTCAGCAAGGCCTTTGACACTGTGCCACAAGGAAGACTGATAAAGAAACTGGGCTGTCTAGGGTTAGGATCAAAGTGGCAAACTGGGTAAAATACTTATTAATGGATAGGGGACAGATGGTGGTGGTAAACAGTACTCAGTCTAATGGGGAGAGTGATCAGCAGCGTGCCATACTGCTCAATACCTGGACTGATCTGCTTTTTATGTTTGCTTGCGCATACAGCACACAAGAAACATATTAACATAGTAGAGCATTGCAGAGGTGTGGCAGTGCTGTGGCCAATGCAGAGGACGCTTTAATGGGTGCGTCCCTCGGCCACCAATTAATGCTGAAGCTGCCAATGATGGCAGTTTCAGAGTGTGTGCTGCACTTGAAAGAAATCTGCTGCTGCAAATGGGCAGTTTCGTCATTGCAGTGGCAGTGCCCCCTCCCTCCAAACCAGGCACACACCAGGGCAACAAATTTAAATGTTAGCTCCCTCCCACTGCTGCTGCCCCACACCCTCTATTCTCAGCCCCCTGTCAATAGCGGGGTGCTCAATCCTCATGTCAGCATGTATCCCCCCTCCCCCAATTAATGTGGCACACTGGGAGCCCATCCCATTGTGCCAAAAAATACTTCTTTGATGTTTCCAACACCGGGATGCCCACTCCCTGTGTCGGATGCACCACCCCCCTTCCCCATGCCCCTATGTTCTCATCTGACCTCGGAGTGCCCAATCTTCTGGTCAGCATTGATCCTCCTCCTCCAGTACTCTGGCACACTAGGAACCCACCCCAGTGTGCTGAAATCTGTTTTGTTAGTATTTCACCTGTAAAGAAAGTCCACAATGTCTTTTTAAACCTGAAAAAAAGCAAACAATCACTCGGCATTCCCGGCCTCCCTCTCCAACCCACACCTCCTCTCCTTACCTCCCCACAACCCCCTCACCCATGCTTACCTCTGAGGTCGGGAGCAGCAATCTTCTGTGGACTAGGAACATGTCTGCACTCTTCAAAGACCAACAGGGAACTGAAGAAATGACGGTAAGCCCTATAATGGTAGTCAAAGGGGGGTTTTCAACTTAGGTTGATATCTCAGCTAAATTTTGGAGTTTTGGTCCCAAATTTTCAACATGGGGTTCTTGGGACCCCACATCATGAACACTGGCACTGCCATTTCATTTCTCAGTCCCAAAAAGTGATTTCTAAGTTGCTGTGCGGAATCACCTTTTGGGACCAATTAACGAAATGACAGTGCAACTGTTCATGAGGTGTGGTTCCAAAAAGCCCTTGTTGCAAATTTGGTGAAAAAAATCAAAAAAATTACTGCTTTATGAGCGTCTGTTGTGCATTTTCTACACACATTAGTAACTTCATCAATTTTTAATATTTTCACTCCAAATTTCCAACATTGCTATTTTTTCACACACCCTTATGAATAGTACAGCTGTCATTTTTCCCATCCTTCTCAAAATGTGTTTTTGCACCTGAGGTGCAGAATGGTACGGTTGCATGTGTGAAATCAACTTTTGGGACAGATTAACAAAATCACAGTGCCACTGTTCATGAGGGGTCCCAGAAAGGCCATTTGAAAATTTGGTGACAACATTCTAAAAATGACTGCGTTACAAGTGTGTGTTGCACAACGTTCTATGCACCCGTAACCTTTTTCATTCAGATTTTCAACATGGCTATTTTTCACACCTCTTCATGAACAGTACAGCTGTCATTTTTCACATCCTGCCCGAAATGTGTTTTCGCACTCTGTGGCACCGAATGGCATACTCGCTGTGTGAAATCACATTTTGGGATTGAGTAACAAAATGATACTGCCACTGTTCATGAGGTGGGTCCCAAAAAGCCCATGTTGAAAATCTGGAGCAAAAATACCAACAAACGCCTGGGGCGTTAGGGTTTCCATCCATAGCACCCACCCTGTACAGACTGACAGGCATCCAGGGTGTGACTTGGGGTCCTCGGCCATAATGCACATGCCATTCCACCCCCACCCGCACCCTGCAGCAACTGACAGGCATCAAGGTGTGCCTTGGGGTCTTCGACCTAACGTTCACCCCATTCTCCTATACTGCACCCATCTCAGCTTATTTCCTTATGGAATGGGGTGAGCATAAGGGCCGAAGACCTCAAGGCATGCTGAGACACCTGTCGGTGTATGCAGGGTGTGGTGAGGTGGAATGGCATGATTGTTATGGCTGATGACCCAAAGGCATGCCCACAACACCTGTCAGTTTCTGCAGGCTGAGGGTGGAGGCTGGCATTACTTCAATACTTCACTGCCTTTCCTATTATGCATCTCTCTAACTCCTGTACTACCAATGTCAATGCCAGCAAGCAAACATTCGGCATTAACAAATGCTTGTTTTGTTTTTTGCCATCAGCTGGCCACCTTCCGTGCATCCCTGCCATCCAGCCCCATCTCCCGATATTTACCAGCCCTCCAGACTGCACCTTGGTTTACTTCTTAGGGTGGAACCATCGGGGAGGGTCTCCCTCCAAATGGAGACTGGATCATGATTCAGGGGAGTGCTTTGATTGGCTGCATGGGGTTTGGAAGAGGTTGGATGTCTTCCTGCTCGGCTGATAATTTTTGTAGATGCTGATCCCCAGGGAGGCATAGCATGCAATGATGTGGGGGCATGAGAAGCACCGGACATCTGGCACACCTCCTGAAGTTCTTGAGCACCAGCTGTCAGACCCCTGGTCTCCATCAGGGGTCGGTCAAGTGCCAGATGCTTCCCCACCCTCCCCCCAGAGGAGGCGAGGAGTCCAGGGGATGCTTGATCCTCCTCCCCCAGCCTGCCCTCCAACTTCCCGGGCTCGCTTCTGGACCCAGGATGCTGGCATTGTGAGTGGAAGCTCAACTGCTGCACCAGCAGACTGGCCTTTACCGGGACTGGTCTGATTTAATGTTTTCATAAGTGACATTGCAGAAGAACTGGAAGAGAAGGTATGCCTTTTTGCAGATGTCACCAAAATCTGTAATGGAGTAGATTCCCAGGAGGGGGTGGAGAGAATGAGTAGGGACTTAGAAACTTGAGGAGTGGTCGAGGGCATGGCAGTTGGGGTTCAATGCAAAAAAGTGCACAATTATGTGCCTAGGACATAGAAACCCAAGAACTATGTATAAAATGGGGGGGGGGGGGTTACTGACAGTCAATAAGCAGGAAAGGGACCTTGAGGTTATCATATATGATTACATCAAAGGGATGGGTAACATGACAAGGCAGTGTACAGGGCTGGTGAGATGCTGGCGTGCATAGGGAGAGGTATCACCAGCAGGAGGAGGGAGGTGGTATTACCACTGCATCGGTTGCTGGTGAGACCCCACCTGGATTACTGTTTTGCAACATCCCAGAAAGGACATAGACATGATGGAGGCAGTCTCAAGGAAGGCAACTAAAATATTATCATATCTGATGATCTCAAAGTTGCAGGTCAGTGTGACAAAGCAGTGGGTAGGGCCAGTGGGATGCTGGGATGCATAATAAGAAATCTCCAGCAGGAAGAGGGAGGTGGTGTCACCACTGTATCGCTCACTTGTAAGACCCCACCTGGAGTATTGTGTACAGTTCTGGAGGCCGCACCACAGAAAGGACATAGACAGGGTAGAGGCAGTCCAGAGGAGGGCAGCTAAAATGGTGCAAGAGTTACATCAATAGCCCTATGAGGAGAGACTTTGAGAGCTCAACATGTACACCCTAGAAGAGAGGAAGGGGGGGGACATGACAGAGTCCTACAAGTACTTCATGGAGTGAACAGGGTACAGGTGGGGACGTGCACCTCAGGACAAGAGGGTATGCAATTAAACTGGAAGGGGAGGAAGTTTAAGAGGGATGTGAGGAAGTACTACTTCACTGAAAGAGTGGCAGATGCTGCAACAGTCTGCCAGCAGAGGTGGTGGGAGTGAAGACAGTGGGGGGGGCTTCAAACACTGCATGGGGTAGGCATAAAGGAATATTGGTCAATAGGCAGGAAGGGGGGAGGTTTGATGGAGACCAGGTAGGGTCTGCAGAGAGAGAATAGGCAGCAAAAATCTGAGCAGACTGGGTGAGCCAAATGGTTCTTTTCTGCTGACAATTTTTATGTTTCTACATAACTGAGAATTCTGTATATTTCAATGGCCACACATCTTGGAGTTTCTTATTCCACTTATAAAATGAATAACTTTTATAGTATAATAAATGAGTCAAGAAAAAGCACATTAGCAACTGTTTAACAGAAATAAATTCTGTATGCCTGACCCTGCTCATTGAGAGATTTGTATCAAAATTATCCAAATTAAAAACACACCACCACCACTCTTCAAAATGACGCCAAAAAGTGTTTAATAAAGTGCCATAGTGCACAGTAAACTAAATTACATTTGACCACAATGAGCCCAGTGCTTTGAGGATAACACCTCTTCATCAAAATGATCTGCCTGACAGTTGATACAGAATGTGGTCTACGATGCACCCCTAAGACCACCATGACCATTTTGCACCTGCCAGCACATACGAGCCTAAGATTTCTGTATTTGTATGTTGCTTTCTTTCTGAATACACATGTCTTTCATTGCCTTGTTTCTCTGTTTCTAAAATGGCAGGAAAGAATCTAAAAACTTCATTGGTCAAAGCATATCACTTGACAGTGGTTTCAGATACTATGTATGCACTGTAGCTAATCAAAAACTTGATTACCAAACACCTGTGATGCAAATTATTACACTTGTACACCACCTTTTGAAACCAACCAACCTGCCTACCTTTTTCTCTTCCTTCGGTGCAGCCAAGCACCCTTGTGGAAAGCTAGAACACAGTTGTGTTTTAGCTCCTAATGAACTGCAATAGCACAAGTCAAGGCCTGTCACACTGCTCTTAAAGGGGCTGCAATGGACTAGTTAATCGATTTTTGCGTTATAAAACACAAATTCACTGTTCTAGTACACTCATCCACACAGTGCTTGCCAATTTATTAAATCCGCTATGCATACAAGTTTCACACAAGCCTTCGGGCCATTTTGTTTTACTGCAATAAAGCAGGTCAGAGTGTGGTTTAAAGGATTTGTATGAACTTCCCAGGGTCATAAGGCCACTTGATCTTCAGACTCGTGTCTCACACAGGTGTCAGTGTGCCTCAGTTGGTAGCACATCCGCCTCTGGGCCAGGCAGTCGTGGGTTCTAGTCACACTGGGACTGGGCTCATTCCATCAATGCTGGCACCCTAGCACAGTATTAGGGGATGCTGTACTGTTGGGGTGTGCTATCCTTCAGATGAGATGTGAAACTGAAGCCCCTTCTTACCATCTCTGTTGCCATGCTGATGGGTGTCCATGTGGAAGTAAAAGAACCTAAGGTACTTTTTGCAAGAGCGGTGGAACTTCCCCAGTGCCCTGGCCAACATTCCCCTTCCCATAACCTGGTTCATGCAATTGACCAAGGTTGCATGTGGGTTTTGATGTGCGAAATGGCTGCCACTACAAGTTTATAGTCACTTCACTATCAGTCTGTCATTGATTGTAAAGGGCTCTGAGTGTATGAAATGTGCTAAATAAATGCTTCTCCTTCTTCTTCTTCTTAGAAACATAGAATTTGTTGGCAGAAAAGGACAGCTTGGCTCACCCAGTCTGCCCAGATGGTCCCTGTCTAGTCTGTCTCCATAGACTCTAACTGGTCTCCAGCGATCTTCCCTCCTCCCTACCCATTTACTAGTGTTTCTCAATGTCTATCCCACATATGCTTAAAGCTCCCTACTGTTTTCACCCCACCACTTCCACTGGCAGTCTATTCCAGGCACGCACAACTCTTTCAGTGAAGTAGGTACTGGTGCTCTTTCTCATTTGAAAGAGACTCCCCTCTTGCACCTGTTCACCCCTGTGAGGTACTTGTAGGTCTCTATCATGTCCCCTCTCGCACTCTCCTCTACCTGTGCATACATGTTGAGATCCATCAGTCTCTCTTCATAGAGATTTTGATGCAACTCCTGCACCACTTTAATTGCCCTCCTCTGGACTGCCTCCATCCAGTATATGTCCTTTCTGAGGTGCAGCCTCCAGAACTGGCCTCAATACTCCAGGTGGGATCACAAAAGTGAACGATACAGTGGCAACACCACCTCCGTCCCTCTTCCTGCTGGAGATACCTCTCCCTATGCATCCCTGCATCCCACTGGCCCTACCCACTGCTATGTCACACTGCCCTGCCACTTTGAGGTCATCGGACATGATAACCCTAAGGTCCCTTTCCTGCTAGTGACTGTCAGTACCCTCCCTATCCTATATTCAGCTTGCGTGTTACTATGCCCTTGGTGCATGATTTTGCACTTTTTGGCATTGCACCCCAACTTCCATGCTCTTGACCACTCCTTGAGTTTCTCAAGGTCCCTACACACTCTCTTCACCTCACTCCTGAGTGTCCACCATACAGTATTACACATTTTGGTGTCATCTGCAAAAAGGCATACATTCTCTTCCAGTTCTTCTGCAATTAGAGCTGCAAGTTCAGTTCTACAAAAGAACCAGACACCTTGAACTTCAGATGTTCAAGTCTTTCAGATCGTGGCAAACTTCTGGGACAAATACTGTAGGTGAATTTTTGTTTCAACTGTTCTGCTCTAGCCAGAATTGTGCAGACCAGGTGAACCAGTCGAACTGCAAACTGCAGTTCACAATTGAAACAGTTAACTAGGCAGAGTGTGAGTCACAGCCTTATTTTGGTGCTACACTTAGTTCAACAATGTGAGCCAGCATAACAACTCACTGGCGCGCTCATCACTGGGCTGTTAGGTAGCTCAGACAGGGCAGTGATTTCACTTCTACTTAGATAGCTAGGGAATTCTTCAAAAAAGGAAAAATCTCTTCAAATGTTTGACCTATAGTAAGTAAGTAAGTAAAATTTTATTTGTTTTTGGCACCCAATCCTGGAGGCTTTGGGGGCCATTACAGGTAAAACAGGGTTATAGACAGCATTTAACATAATACAATTATAATAAATAAATCGATACTCAATATCTTATTTAAAATGGTTAAAAACTATCTAAAAAAGCTTTTTAAAGATATAGGTCTTCAGGCCCCTTTTAAAAACCTCCACCAATGGGGCCTCTCTCAAAGATTTTGGCAGTGAGTTCAAGAGGGCCGGGCTGGCCTCCTCAAAGGAGTGATCTCCCAAGGTTTTCAGCCTGGCTGTCGGAACCGCCAGGAGGCCCTCTGTGGAGGAGCGGAGGGAATGTATTGAGATGGTTGGAGTAAGGAGGTCAGACAGGTAACCAGGGCCCAGGCTGTATAGGGCCTTATAAGTGAGCAAGCCCACCTTAAGGATGATCCTCCACCTGACAGGCAGCCAGTGCAGATCCCACAGGAATGAAGTCACATGATAGGACCTAGGCAGGCCCATCAACAACCTGGCCACCACATTCTGCACTAGCTGCAATCAGTGGAGGTTCCCTCCATTGACCCTGAAGTAGAGAGCATTACAGTAGTCCAGCCTGGAAGTCACAAAGGCATGCACTAGTGATGGCAGGTCTTATGGTGGAATCAAGGATTTAATTCAGGTGATATTCTTTAGGTGGTAGAAACCACCTCTGACCATAGATAACACCAGAGCTTCAAGTGTCAGCCTGTCATCAAGGGTAGCATCCAAATTTTTAACCTTGGGGGAAGCCATCAACGGGGTGGATCCCAGGATCAAACCTGTCACCACTCTGCATGCCAGTGACCAGGCTCAATCACCAACATCTCCATCTTATTGGAGTTCAGCCTCAGTCAGTTAGAGGACATCCAGTCCTGAATCTCGGCTAGGCATTTATTGAACACTTCAATGGCACCCTAAGTTCCAGGAGCAAATGACATGTACAACTGGGTATCGTCTGCATAGCAATGGAAACCTAGACTGTACTGTCTAAGGAATCCTCAGGGCAGCTTATACACTGCGAACAGCATCGACAAAAGTATCGAACCTTGAGAAACTCCACATGACAGGGTCTTTGAGGAGGAGGAGAAATTCCCCATCACTACTCGTTTCCTGCTGTCAGAGAGATAGGAATTGCACCACTGGATGACTGTTCCAGTGAGTCCACCATACAATCTAAGGTGATCCAGAAGTATGATGTGGTCCATGGTGTCAAAGGCTGATAATAGATCAAGGAGGACAAGAATTGACTGTTCTCCTCTATCCCTCTCCCTGAGGAGGTCATTTTGCACCTGATCAAGTGCCGTCTCTGTGCTATGCCTAGCTCTGAAACTGGACTGGAATGGCTCATAGATGACAAAGACAGAGAGGTGTGCCGGGAGCTGCAGAGCCACCACTTTCTCAACAATGTTCCCTAAGAATGGGAGGTTAGAGATAGGTCTATAGTTCACCAGGACGTCGGGGTTGAGCGATGGTTTCTTCAGAAGAGGCTTCACCAACGCTTCCTTCAAGGCATCAGGAAAGCACCCCTCTGAGAGCGAGCACTGGACTATTCCGGTGAACACTGGACCGATGGCCTCAGCCCCTCCTACTAGGAGACAAGTCAGGCCAGGGTCCAGTTCACATTAGGTGGGCCACAGCTTCGAAATCACCTTAATGACCTCAGTCACCTCCACCAGCCAAAACTCCCCCATACAATAGGAGTGCCTTTGCTCCAACCAGGCCAACCACTTTATAGCATTTTAGCAGGGCATACAAACAGACTGACTGAAGCCTGAGATGTGATTTCTTTTTATGTTGCTTGCACGCATGTGCAAGAAACATAGTGCCATCATCCGAGTTTTCGGACATGTGACACCCTTCTTCCAATGGAGTCCGTGTGTTTGCAGGCGCGGCCCCAGTTCCCCAATCACTGCTGCAGCTGTCTATGACAGCAGTTGAAAATGCAGTGGTCGTACAGTTGAAAGGGAGATCTCTGCTTCAGTGAGCAGAGCTGCCCCCTCCACACACACACACACATGCACGCAAGCACGCACGCATACTGCATGCTCATGCACCTTCCCCCTTCCCTCCCCACTGTACGGCCAACAGGGGTGCCCAATCCCCCGTCGGCTGCACGCCCCCCCAAAAGCATCCAGATGCCACACTGGGAGCCCACCCCAGCATGGCAAAATGATGTTATGGCCGATCGGGGTGCCCAATCCTGTCGGCTCCAGCCCCCAACAGCCTTCCAGCTGCCATGCTGAGCCCACTAGCGTGGCAAATGTCCTCGTCGTCTTATTAAAAAACCTGTAAATACAAAACTGTCCTCGGTGCTTCCCCTGCCCCCCTCCACAACCGCACCCACCACAGCGCGCCCTGCCTCCTCACCCGTGCCTTACCTCCGGACTCCGGTCGATGATCTTCGGTGGACCGTGAACACGCCTGCACTCTTCAAAGCTCACTGCAAACTGAGGAATGCCGGTAAGCTGTATAATGGGATAGATAGGGTTTTTCAACTTTGCTGCATATCTCAGGCATTTTTGGAATTTTGGCACAAATTTCAACATGGGGTTTAGGACCCTCCTCATGAATTCTGTCACTGTCATGGCGTTAATCGGGCCCGAAGGGTGATTTCGCGGTCACTGCGTGAAATCACCTTTTGGGACTGATTAACAAAATGACAGTGCCAGTGTTCATAAGGTGGGCTCTCAAAAAGCCTACAGTATGTTGCAAATTTGGTGAAATAATTCCTAAAAATGACTGTTTTACGAGCATGTGTTGAGCAGTTCCTACACACGCTCATAAGCTCGTGAATTTTTAACATTTGCACTCCAGATTTTCAACATTGCCATTTTACCACACCTTCTTATGAGCAGTACAGCTGTCATTTTTCACATCTCGCCCAAAATGTGTTTCCGCACATGTAGCGCACAATGGCGCAGTCGGTGTGCAAAATCAATGTATGGGACACATTAAGAAAATCACAGTGACCCTGTTCATGAGCAGACATCTTAAAATGGCTATGTGGAAAATTTGGTGAAAAAGTCCTAAAAATGACTGTTTTACGAGCGTACGTTGAGCATTTCTTACGCACGCTCGTAAGTTCGTGAATTTTCAATATTTTCATTCCAGATTTTCAACATTGCCATTTTACCACACCTTCTTATGAGCAGTACAGCTGTCATTTTTCGCATGTCACTCAAAATGTGTTTCCGTGCATGTAGCGCACAATGGCGCAGTCAGTGTGCATAATCAATGTTTGGGACAGAGTAAGAAAATCACAGTCACACATTGTTAGGAATTTTTTCACCAAATTTTCAACATAGCCATTCTAAGACCTCTGCTCATGAACAGTGTCACTGTGATTTTCTTAATTTGTCCTGTACATTGATTTGCGCACGGCTGCGCCATTATACGCTACATGGGCAAAACATGTTTTGGGTGAGATGTGAAAATGACAGCTGTACTGCTCATAAGAAGTGTGGTAAAATGGCAATGTTGAAAATCTGAGTGAAAATATTGAAAATTTGTAACTTATGAGCATGCGTAGGAACTGTACAACGACGTCAGAAACAGTCATTTTGAATTTTTACCAGATTTAACATAGCCATTTTAAGACCTCTGCTCATGAACAGTGTCACTGTGATTTTCTTAATTTGTCCTCAGACATTGATTCCGACACCGACTGTGCCAATGCGCTACATGGGTGGAAACACATTTTGGGTGAGATGAGAAAATGACAGCTATACTGCTCATAAGGAGGTGTGGTAAAATGGCAATGTTGAAAATCTGGAGTAAAAATATTGAAAATTCGCGAACTTACGAGCGTGTGTAAGAAATGCGCAACGCACGCTCGTAAAAAAGTCATTGTTAGGAATTTTTTCACCAAATTTTCAACATAGCCATTCTAAGACCTCTGCTTATGAACAGTGTCACTGTGATTTTCTTAATTTGTCCTGTACATTGATTTCACACACTGGCTGCGTCATTGTGCGCTACATGGCGGAAACACATTTTGGGTGAGATGTGAAAAATGACAGCTATACTGCTCATAAGAAGGTGTAGTAAAATGGCAACATTGAAAATCTGGAGTGAAAATATTAAAAATTCATGAACTTACGAGCGTGTGTAGGAACTGCGCAACGCACGCTCGTAAAAGTCATTGTTACGAATTTTTTCACCAAATTTTCAACATAGCCATTTTAAGACCTCTGCTCATGAACAGCATCATGGTGGTTTTCTTAATTTGTCCCGTACATTGGTTTCGCACACCAACTGCGCCATTGTGCGCTACATGGGCAGAAACACATTTTGGGTGAGATGTGAAAAATGACAGCTGTACTGCTCATAAGAAGGTGTGGTAAAATGGCAATGTTGAAAATCTAGAGTGAAAATATTGAAAATTCGTGAACTTACGAGCGTGCATAGGAACTGCGCAACGCGTGTGCTCATAAAACAGTCGTTTTGGATTTTCACCAAATTTTCAAAAATAGGCTCTTGAGAGCCCACCTTATGAACACTGGCAGTGTCGTTTCATTAATCGGTCCCAAAAGGTGATTTTGTGCAGTGACTGCGAAATCACCCTTCGGGCCCGAATAACACCATGACAGTGACAGCATTCATGAGAAGGGGTCCCAAAAACCCTATGTTGAAAATTTGGTGCAAAAATTCCGAAAAATGCCTGAGATATGCAACAAAGTTGAAAAAACCGTATCTAGCCCATTATACAGCTTACCGGCATTTCCTCAGTTAGCGGTCGGCTTTGAAGAGTGCAGACGTGTTCCCAGTCCACCAAGATCGCCGCGCCGAGCTCCAGAGGTAAGTATGGGTGGGGGGTGGGGAGGCAGGGTGCACAGTGGGTGGGTGCGGGTTGTGAGGAGGTCAGGAAGACTGCATGGGACCATTTTTCTTTTCAGGTATTTAAAAAAAAGACGGTGCAGGGCGTTTGCCACGCTGGGGTGGGCTCCCAGCATGGCAGAAGGGCGGCTGCAGGGTGTGGAGCGACGGGGTTGGGCACCCCGTCGGCCATGGTATTTTGTTGCCACGCTGGGGGCTCAGCATGGCACCCTGTACTGGTGGAGAGAAGCCGACCGGGATTGGGCACCTCCTGCGTCTATACTGATGATTTGCCACGCTGGGGTGGGCACCCAGCATGGCATTTGGAAGGTTTGGGGAGCGCAGTACAGCCAACGGGGATTGGGCACCCGTCAGCTATAGAGTGTGTGAGTGGGGGGGCACGCGAGGATGCGTGCGTGTGTATGTGTAGGGGGAGCTGCGCATGAGCAGGCAATATCTTATCGCTACTCACTGAAGCGTAGCTCCCCCTTTCAACTGTATGCCACTGCATTTTGGTGCTTGTCATAGACAGCTCCAGCATGCATTGGTGGACAGGGGCCGCGCCTGCCAACACACTGACTGAATTGGAAGAGGGGGTGACACACCTCCAAAATCTTGGATGATGGCACCATGTTTCTTGCACATGCGTGCAAGCAAACATAAAAATGACTGTTTTACGAGCATTTGTTGCACTGATCCTATGCATGCTCATAAGTTCGCAAATTTTCAATATTTTCAATCCAGATTTTCAACATTGCTATTTTACCACACCTCCTTATGAACAGTGTAGCTGTCATTTTTCACATCTTGCCCAAAACATGTTTCCGCCCATGTAGCGCACAATGGCGCAGTCGGTGCTTAAATCAATGTATGGACATTAAGAAAATCACAGTGACACTGTTCATGAGCAGAGGACTTAAAATGGCTATTTTGAAAATTTGATGAAAAAATGTCTTAAAAATGACTGTTTGATGAGCGTGCGTTGCGCAGTTCCTACGCACACTCGTAAGTTCGCAGATTTTTAATATTTGCACTCCAGATTTTCAACATTGCCATTTTACTATACCTCCTTATGAGCAGTACAGCTGTCATTTTCCGTCACCCAAAATGTGTTTCAGCATGTAGTGCACAATGGCTTATCTCGTGTGCAATCAATGTTTGGGACAGATTAAGGAAATCACAGTGACACTGTTCATGAGCAGAGATTTTAAAATGGCTATGTTGAAAATTTGGTGAAAAAATTCCCTTCAGATGTTCTGCAATATTACTAATGAAGACATTGAACAGAGCTGGCCCCAGGACCGATCCCTGCAGCACCCCACTGGTCGCCCCTCTCCCTAGACTACACACCATTTACCACCACTCTCTGCCTCCTGTCTGTTAGCCAGTTTCTAACCCAGTTTACCACCCTTTCCCCCATGCCCAGCCTACCCAGCTAGTTTATCAGCCTCCTGTATGGGATGGTGTCAAAGGCTTTGCTGAAATCAAGGTAAGCGTTGTCCACTGCCCCACCCTGATTCACTTCCTTTGTCACCCAGTCAAAGAAATCAACCAGATCTATCTGACATGATGTCTCCACTGTGAATCCATCTTGTCTATGGTCCTGGGTTCCAATGGCATCTAGATGCCCCACTATCATTTCTTTAAGCAATGTCTCCATGATCTTCCCCACTACTGAGGTGAGGCTGAATGGCCTATTGTTCCCTGCCTCCTCCCTGCTGCTGGACTTGTGTAGAGAGACCACATGTGCTCTCCTCCAATTCACTCATGTTGAATGACTCAGTGAACATGGCTGCCAGAGGTACTGCTATCTCCTTGAGTTCTGTTAATATCCTTGGGCATATGCCATCTGGTTCCATCGCTTTGTCCACCTTCAATTTAGTGAGCTCCTGCAGGACTCTTTTGCTTTTGAATGGACTACTGTCCACCTCTTCACCTCCTTGGCAACTGCTGTACTGCTGTAGCCCTTGCCCCTCCCACTCTTCTCTGAATACTGAACGGAAAGACACAGTGGATGTCTTTGGGAGGAAGGCATGGAACTATCACTTCCAAATAACTAAACAGCACATGCAAGCAAGCAACATTCGGCATTGACAAATGCTTGTTTTAGTTACTTTTACTGGCCAGCAAGTGTGTGCTAGCTGGCAGCATAACAGTGCCTGGCCACTGGTATTTGGCACCATAGTGGCATTCCCCCCACCCAAAAAAATGTATTTTTCTTTTGTGGCAGTTTGCAAATTCATAATCTTTACATTCCCCTAAGTTGCAGGTTTGCAGCAGTTTCTTCTTCCTCCTCCTGAGTCCTGCAGCAGCCTGTGTGTTTTTCGTCCTGAGCTGTGCTTTTGCAGTGTGATCTGGGCAATGGGCAGCAAGTGTGTGCCAGCTAGTGGCATTCCAGTGCCTGGCCCCTGATAGTTGATATCTTGCTGCATCCCATAAAAAATTTTTAAAAATTCGTTTTTATCTTATTTTTGTTGCAGTTTTCACATTTAAACTCTGTACATTCTCCCAAGTTGCGGGCTTCCAGCAGTTTCTTCCTCCTCCTCATCCTCCTGAGTCCTAAATCAGCCTGTGTGTGTGCTGTCCTGAGTTGCTCTGTCACAATGTGATCTGGGCAGTGGGCAGAAAATGTGTGCCATCTGTCAACATTCTGATGCACAGCCAATGGTAGTTGGCACCTTGGTGGCATCCCTTCCAAAAATGTTTTAAATAAAGTCATTTTTTTATGTCCGCCCTTGCACTTACTCAAAGTGAACATATTGGTATGATAGTGGATTTTGAGAGGTGTGTCACTGTTGGTCCAGTGCAAGGCAGTCTGCAAGAGGCTCGACAGTGTCAGGCCAATCAGCAGCAGCCAGGTTGATCATGACACTTTTCTGATCTTGCTGGGCAGAAACTTTATGTAGTTTAAAGAAAAGAGCCACCTGAATCGTAAGGCAGCTCTTTCCTTTGATCTACATAACGCCGCCTAGCAAGCAGAGCTTATCAGTGTCAAAATCAGTCTGTAATGGTTCCCCCAGTATAAAAACAATCCATTCTGACACTGGGCTGCCCAGTCCCCAGTGCCAGCTAGTACCCCCACCTGCCTGTTTTCAATGTGTGGCAGCGGGGAGCCCCACCTCAGTGCCACCAAACATAACACTGACACTGAGGGTGCCCGATCCCCTGTGTCAGTACCTGAAATAAAGAAAGCCATCCCTCAATCACTCCTACTCCTTTCTTCTTAATTTTCTGACACCGGGGTGCTCAATCCCTGGTGCTGGCTACTACACCCCACCCTGCCTGTTTTTACTGTATGACACTGGGGAGCCCACCCCTGGTGCTGCCAAACGTAAGAAAACATCACTACCCCACCCCATCCTTGTTAATTTTCCAACATGGGGGTGCCCAAGCCCTGATACCGACTACTACCCCCTGCCTATTTTCACTGTGTAACACCAGGGAGCCCACCCCCACTGTCATCAAACATAAAACTGACACTGGGGGCCCCAGTCCCCACTGGCAGTACATGAAATAAGGAAAACCATCCATCATAGTCTTTTTTTTAATTTTATAAACCCTGTAAAAAAGAGAACCATCCATCAATGCCTGTTGACGCTGCCAGGCCACCACCGCTGTTATCCTCCCACTCAGCACCCACCACCCCAACCACCAACTCCCTCCCCCCACTCCTTGCTTACTTACTGAGAGCCTAACATCATAATCCTCTCTGGACCGAAGACACATCTTCATTCTTCAACACCAGAAACTAAAGAAATCAGGTATGTGATTCAAAGTATTTCAATGAGTCTTGAACTTCTCCTCATAACTTGGATATTTTCGAATATTTTGTCCCCAGATTTTCAATATGGCCATTTTGGGACCCCACCTTATAAACAATAGCCGTGAAATTATGCAACTCCATCCTGAAAGGTGATTTTGAGGTTACTGCATGAAATCACCTTTTGAGCAAGATCTGAAGATTTTCTCAACCCTTACATAGATACATAGATACATAGACAGTGTCGGCAGATAAGGGCCTATGGCCCACCCAGTCTGTCCATTTGAGCTTGTAAGTTCAGTTTGTTTTCCTAGAAGTCTGTTGCCCCTTACCCTTGACCTCCAGAATTCCTTTATGTCTATCCCATGCATTTTTAAATCCCGTGATTATTTCAGCCCCCACCACTTCCTCTGGCAGGGTGTTCCACTTGTCCACCACCCATTCTGTGAAGAAATTCTTTCTCATGTTTCCTCTGAATCGTCCTCCCTCCAACTTCATCCCATGCTCTCTAGTCCTGGAACATCTTTTTCGCTTAAAAATAGTGTTTTCCTGCACCCTGTTCCTCCCTGTAAGATACTTGTATGTCTCTATCATATCCCCTCTCCCTCCTCTCCTCTTGTTCAAGACGTGAGGTCATAAGAAGATTACATTGACAGTCTGGGGTAAAAATATTAAAAACAACAAAGTTATGAGTATACATTGACATTTTTGAAAGCATACTTGTAACTTTGGTAATTTTCAATATGTCAACCCCAAATTTTCAACACAGCTATTTTTTCACACCACCACCTCATGAACATGACAGCTATCATTTTTCAGATCCTGACCAAAATGTGTTATCACCCTTGTGGTGCAAAATGATGTTTCAGCCACTGTTTTATAAGTGACACCTGTCATGTTCATAAGAAGTATTCATAAAAAGACTACATTGAAAATTGGAGGTCAAAATGTGAAAAAATAACTAAGTTATGAAGAAATGTTAAATTGTTAAAACGTTTACTCATAACGTTATTTTTACAGATTTTGACCCCTAATATTCAACAAATGCCCTATGTTACCACACCTCCTGAACATGACAGGTTTCATTTTCCAAATCTCCTCCGAAAAACTCGTTTTTGAAGTCACACTGTGAAATCTCCTTTCGGATGGGATTTAAAAAATTTCACCTGTCTTGATCATAACGTCAGGTCATAAAAAGAGTATTGGAAATTTGCAATCAAAATGTGGAAGTCCACTAAAAATTAGATATTGCTTCTCAGCTGGCCTATCCTGGTAAATACAATCTAAAAATGTGTAAAAGCAGAGCACCACTGAAAATGAGATACTGCATCTGTTCTAGTCTGCCCTGGGTAAATATATAGTAAAAACGTGCACAGGCAACACTCAGTACAACAGCAATGCAAGCAGTGAACTTTTGGCATTAACAAATGCTTGTTTTTTCTTGTGGCAGTTTTCACGTTCCCCCATCTTGCGAGCCCTGAAGCAGCGTGTGTGTGTGTGTGTGTGTATCCGTGATTGCGTGCATGTATGTGTGTGTCGTCCTGAGCTGTGCTGTGGCAGTGTGATCTGAGCAGTGAGCAGCAAATGTGTGCAAGCTGTCAGTATACCAGTGCCCTGCCACTGGTAGCTATCACCTTGGTGGTATCACCCCAGAATTTTTAAATCATTTTTTTTTCATTGTGGCAGTCTTCATGTTCCCTCAAGTTGCTGAAGTTCCTTCCTCCTCCTCCAACTGAGTCCTGAAACAGCCTGTGCATGTGTTGACTTGTGCTGTGATGTTGCAGTGTGCCTGAACTGTGGGAAGCAAGTGTGTGGTACCTAGTAATGTACCGGTGCCTGGGCACTGGTAGTTGGCACCATGGTGACATCCCATAACATTTTTTTAAAAAACTCATCTTTTCTTTTTGTGGTCATTTTCAAATTCAAACTCTGTACATTCACCCAAGTTGCAGGCTTGCAGCAGTTTCTTTTTCCTCCTCCTGAGCCCTGAAGCAGCTTGTGTGTGTTGTCCTGAGCTGTGCTGTTGCAGTGCGATATGGGCAGTGGAAAGCAAATGTGTGCCAGCCAGCAGTGTGCTGGTGCCCAGCCCCTAGTAGTTGGCACCTTGCTGGTATCCCCCCCAAAAATATTTAAAATGAAGTTTTTTTTATTGCGGCAGTCTTCATGTTCCCACAGTTTGCTGTGTTCTCTACCTCCTCCTAAGTTCTGAAGCAGCCTGTGTGTGTGTGTTGTCCTGAGCTGTGCTACAGTAGTGCGATCTGGGCAGTGGGCAGTAAATGTGTGTCAGCTGGCATCAACTCAGTGCCTGGCCTCGGGTAGTCCTTGGTGGCATCCCATAAACAAAAAAGAAAAAATTAAAAAACTAGAATAAAAAAAGAAAAATAACATCAACAAATTAAATAAAGGCTTCATCACCCAAGTGTCTGAGTCCTGTAGCAAGCATTAGAAAATGGAGCAACAAAGAGGCCAAGGAAATGTTAGCATGGGATCATCCAGTCATATCAAAGAAAAACCAAAGCAGAGTATGCCTGGTCATAGACCCTCTGCCTCAATGGGAACTACAAGTGTAGAAGAAGATGACAGTAGTCAAACAGTTCATAAAATATCACACACTGTAAGAATCACTTGCAGCTGAACTGCAAGGGTTGCAACATGAACAATCATTGCAAAAAAAGCAATAAGAAAAGCATGCTTCAGGTAATGATACAGGCAGAGGAGGAGGAACAAAGTGATTTGGCAGAGCTTGGGAACAGAGATACAGATTGTGATATATATCCAATAAAAGTGACAGCAGCAGCAGCAGCTATGGGGAGGCGGAGGAAGTGGAACTGGTGGGAGTTTAACTTGGGGCAGGTGCACATAAGAGATAAAAAAAGACCAGAAGTGGTAATTAAAAAAGAGGCCACACAATTACAAGAGGAAACACAGTCAAAACAACAAGCATCTGAAATGACAGCAGATAAAACATAGGTGCAGCTGGTGGCCCAGGACACATGGTAGAGGAAGAAGGTTCATTCTCTTACCATGAAGAACTGGAAGAGGAAGAGGAGGAGTGTTGTGGGGTGGGAGCAGGCCACAGTAGCCCACTTATTAAACAGCAGAGAGTGCCTGGAGGAAATCCAAACCAGTGACATCGGTGGTGTGGCTTTCTTTCAAGTGGACTAAGAATCAAAGACATAATGTAGTGTGTCTTTTATGTAAAGACACGCTGAGTCAGGGTAAGGAGGGAACATGGCTGGGAACATGTACCATGAAAAGGCATTTATTTGCTGAAGTCCCACAGATCTCAGTATGAGAAGGCATGCCAATGCATGGTGTTAGCATCAGCACCACCAGACAGTGAAGCTGATGAAGATAATGATGATGAGAAGGGGAGGGAGAACGTTAGGGGACCAGGTAGAAAGGAAGAGGAAGAAATTCTTTCCAGTGGTAGCCAATGCACAACTCCAGCATCTTCCATTCATCAGTTCTTTAGCCCATTGAGTCCCACACCTCTGAGGGGCTGCAAATTCCTAGCAACTTCCACCCCAAGGAGCAGCAAAATTAGGAGCCAACAGTCATGTCCAGGGAAGAAAAACATTCAGCTCCCACTAAGTGAGTCCCTGGAAATGGGCCAGAAATATAAAGCCAACAGACCAGAGACAAAAAAGTTGATGACGGCAATTGTGGAAATGCTAGCCACCAACTTGTAGCCATTCTCCTTTGTGAGCAACGCAATTTTTCTATCACCAATGCAAGTTGCAATGCCAAGGTCTCAAGTTTCCAGCCATACCTACTTTTCCACGGTGGCTGTTCCTCTTTTGCATCAAAGTGTCTACCAAACTGTGCCGCATGCCCTGAAAGCATCATTTGTTCCAACAGTTCACACCACCACTAATATGTGGACCATTGGTCAGACTACTGATTGCATGGCTGTGACAGCTCATTGGGTCAGTTTCCCCTCTTCATTCTCCTCCTCCTTCCTCCTCCTCCTCCTCCTCCTCCTCTGGGCAGTGGTGGAGATGGTGGATTGAAGGCTAGCCAGCTGAGAGGGAAACAGAAGAAAGGAAAAAAAAAAAGTGTCAGCAGTAGCAGTAGCTGCAAGTCAACAGGGCCCCCCAACCTCTGCAAGCAGGCAGCTTGATGCATTGCTAGGTTTGACAATAAACATGATGCAGAAGACCTGTTACACTTCCTTCAGCAGAAGATTGATAAGTAGCTGACACCACACTCATAAACACCAGGTTTTATAGTATCAGATAATGCAAAGAACATTGTGAAGGCAGTTGGTGATGGGTATTTTACACATGCTCCTTGTTTTGCTCACTGTATACATTTGGTAGTTCCAGAATTCCGAGTTGAGGAAGGCACCACTATGAAGACATATGAAGGCTGAAGGCCTGGCCAAAAAGTCTAGTCATTTTAGTCATTCTGTAAAAGCACAGAAGCTATTACAAAACACGCAGCTGTGAAACCACCTTCCTCTCCACCACCTGAAACAGGATGTGGCAACCAGATGGAATTCCACCAAGTGCCTTCTGGAACAGCTGCTAAAACAGCAGAAGGCAACCTACCAGCATTTCATACAGCATGGTATTGGCAAGGTAGAGGTAAACATCAGCCCAAATCAGTGGTGCCTGATGGAGACCCTCTGCACTGTGCTGAAGCCCTTTGAGGAGGTCCCACGGGTGGTTTGTGCTGATGCAGCTGGTCTTAGCCAGGTACTCCCCCTCATTGCCCTCATTATTCTGGGACTTCTTCATATGAAAACTTAGTATGAAGACAAGCAGGATACCACTGCTGTCAATCTAGTAGAAAGGATAACATTTAATTTTTGGAATGACACACGCATTTAAAAAATGTGTACAGTTGACCACTACATCATGGCCACTCTCTTGAACCCTCGATTCAAAGATACATTTGACATGTTTTTTGATGCACAAGAATGAGGTAAAGGTCAGCAGTACTATAAAGCCCGGCTTATCCATCTGGTCTCTGTATGTGTGGCATAAAACAAGACTAGGAACACAAACAGAGCAGAAGAACACCACAAATCATTATCCCTTGCAGTCACACTGGCAGACCAGGTGTAGGAGAGGAAGAAGCACTCTGGATAGGGGGGGTTGATATTAGTCCTTTCACAGAAGAAAGGGTTCTGAAAGAACTCCTAAAACTGAAGGTGGATAAAGCAATGGGGCCTGATGGGATTCACCCCAGAATTCTAAAAGAACTAAGGAAGAACTAGTAACACCACTGACTACCCTTTTTAATAAATCATGGGAGGATGGTGTGGTAACTGAGGACTGGAGGAGGGCATATGTTATTCCTCTTCACAAAAGTGGGAGCAAGACAGAGGCAGGAAACTACAGACCTTTCAGTTTGACCTCAGTGGTAGGGAAAATTATGGAATCACTTCTGAAGGAAAGAATTGTTGAGTACCTACAGGCCAGTGGGGCACAGGACCCAAGGCAGCATGGATTCACAGCAGGAAGATCATGTCAGACAAATCTAATTGATTTCTTTGACTGGGTGACCAAAGTAGTAGACCAGGGAGGGGCTGTGGACATGGCCTACCTAGACTTTAGCAAGGCATTTGACACAGTCCCGCACAAAAGATTAACAAACAAATTAGCCAGCCTGAGAGCGGGTCCCAGGGTGGTGGCCTGGGTAAAACACTGACTGGATAACAGGACACAGAGGGTAATAGTAAATGGAGTCCAGAGTAAAGAAAGGGGGGTTACTAGTGGGGTACAGCAGGGTTCAATACTGGGGCCGGTCCTTTTTAATGTCTTCATAAGTGACATTGCAGAGGGACTAGAAGGAAAAGTATGTTTCTTTGTAGATGACACAAAGATCTGCAACAGTGCTGATATGCAAGGTGGGGTGGAAAGGATGAAAAGGGACTTGGCAAGGTTGGAAGAATGATCAAATGCATGGCAGCTTAGATTCAACGCAAAGAAGTGCAAAGTAATGCACCTGGGAAACAAAAAACCAGGGGAAGAGTATACAATGGGGGGTGAGATACTGACAACAACAAAAATGGAAAGAGACCTTGGGTAGTCATATCAGATGACCTAAAGGTGGGCCAGTGATGTGAGAAGGCAGTAAGGAGGGCTGGGGGGGATACTGGGATGCCTAAGGAGAGGCATCACCAGTAGAAAACAGGAAGTTGTTGTCCCTCTGTACAGACAGTTGGTAAGACCGCATCTGGAGTACTGTGTACAGTTCTGGAGACCACATCGCCGCAAAGACATAGACAGAGTGGAGGCTGTCCAGAGGAGGGAAACCAAAATGGTGCAGGGTCTGCACCAGAAGACATATGAAGAAGACTAAAGGAGCTTAAAATGTATAGCATCGAGGAAGAGAGGGAGAGGGGAGACATGATAGAAGCTTTCAGATACCTCAAGGAAATCAACAAAGTCCAAGAGGATAACATATTTCAGAAAAGGAGATGTACAAGAACAAGGGTGCACAATTTGAAGATAGAGGGAGGACGGCTCAGAGGTAATGTAAGGGAAGTATTTCTTCATAGAGATGGTTGTAGATGCATGGAACAGCCTTCCTGAGGAGGTCATAGAGTCAAAAAAAGTGGTGGAATTGAAGAATGCATGGGACAAACATAAAGCAATTCTAGTGGAGGGTAGGAAGAAGAAGGCTATTGGTTAACTAGGATCTGCAGCTTATCCATTAGGTAGGGAAATGGGCAGACTAGGTAGGCCAAGCAGTCCTTATCTGCCATCAGATTCTATGTTTCTATGTTAGGAGGGAATAAGGAAGAAGGAGGATCACAATGTGTTTCCACTGCTACTACTGAACATATCACAGGAGTCACTCATTTTTGTCTCCAAGTCAACTTGCTACTACAGCTGCTGCACCCTTCAGAAAGACAGCCATTCATGACAAACCACTGTGGGAATAACTGTCTGATTATGGATTGATGAAAAAGTACAGCAAGTCACTTTCTGACACAGTGTGCCTGAGATGCCATGAAACAAAATGGTGCAGGATTATCTAGATGAGAATGTGCCACTAGCAGAAGGAGATGCGCCTCTACTATACTGGTACCAAAAAAAGACCATTTGGCCCTCTTTGACACAGGTAGCTGTTAAACACTTCAGTTGCCCAACTGCAAGTACACACTAAGAATAGAGAATAGTGTATGATCAATTGCACACAATAAGGATGTTGTTCACTTGAGAGGTTTCCGTGGTAACAGGAGACCTCAATAACGCAGCTCGAGAGGTCTTGTTACCATGGAAACCTCAAGAGTAAAAAACAGCCTTCTAGTGTGTAAGTGATCATACAGTCTTTTATAGTGTATGGTCAATCATAAAGTTAAGAGTTTTCCCTTACTTTAGCCCTTTCTCTCACCATCGCTCTGTTCTAGGTCTGCTTTCATTACCACAGCTGTTTGCCAGAGCTCAGAGGTTCGCTCACTGTGCATGCGCACAGACGTTCCAAGGTGTGCTGCAATAGCTACGTAGCTAGTGCAGCGCAACAGCTATGATGACGTAGCTACTGCAGCACAACAACATTGTTGGAGGGATGGATTTCCACCCACAACAACGTTCCACCATACACTATAAGAATTTTCAGAGCTACAGACAATATTGTCACAAACAGAACATGCCTTTCTATTCAAAATGTAGAGATGCTCACTTTTTTTTTTAAATTAACCTGCCCCCTTTTCCAAAGTCCTTTTTGCCATGGTTTATGGTTGATGAATCTGCTACACTTCCAGCTGGGCTAAAGACAGAGGACGATAAGAGAATGGGTAGGGCATCTGTGTCCATTAGTTTTTTTGGAACCAACAACCTACACACACACACACATATACACACTGTGAGATCCTGTACTGTTGTCTTCACTCAGTCTTCTTCAGATGAATCTTTTGTGAGTTTTTGCCAAGTCTGCACAGGCTGAATAAATAATTTTGGGGGAGCAATACGGCCCATTAAACTAATGTGTACAACATTTATCCATGGCATAATGGGAAGCATTGTCCATGTGTGGTACTGTCCCAATGATTGCAATTTTCAGAGCCAGTAGCCCACACTATGGGATGCTGCATTGTTGTTTTCATTCAGTCTTCTTTAGATTAATGTTTTGTGTATTTTTGCCAGGTCTGTATAAGCCAAATTAATAATTTGGGGGGCAAGGTGTCCCATGGAATCAGTGTGTACAACACTTATCCATAGTATGATGGGAAGCCTTGTCCATGTGTGGCACTGTCCCAATGGACACACAAGTTTTGTAACCAGTAGCCCAGACTGTAGGATGCTGCACTGTTGTCTTCACTCAGTCCTCTTCAGAGTAATGTTTTGTGAATTTCTGCCAGGTCTGCGCAGGCCGAATACATAATTTTGTGGGCAACGTTGCCCATAAACCCAGTGTGTACAACACTTATCCATGGCATAATGGGAAGCCTTGGCCATGTGTGGCACTGTGCCAATGGGCACACAATTTTTGGAACCAGTAGCCCAGACTGTGGGATGCTGCACTGTTGTCTTCCCTCTGTCATCTTTAGATTAATGTTTAGTGAATTTTTGGCAGGCCTACACAGACCGCATAAGCAATTTGGGGGGCAACGTTGCCCATGAACGAAGTGTGTACAACACTTATCCATTACATAATGGGAAGCCTTGTCCATATGGGGCACTGTCCCAATGAGCACACAATTTTTGGAACCAGTAGCCCACACTGTGGGGTGCTGCACAGTTGTCTTCACTCAGTCTTCCTCAGATTGATCATTTGTGAATTTCTGGCAGCTGATGATGATGAAGATGATGATGATGATGGGCAGGGGGAGGAGAACATCAAGGGACCAGGAAGCAAGGAAGAGGAAGAAAGTCATTCATGGGATAGCTCCAACATTTTCCCTTCATCAGCTCCTTAGCCCACTGACTCCCTAAACTGTGGGACGCTGCTCTGTTGTGTTTACTCAGTGTTCTTCAGATTAATGTTTTGTGAATTTTTGCCAGGTCTGTGCAGGCCAAATAAATAATTTTGGGGGCAATGTTACCCATGAAACCAGTGGGTTTTTTTTCCCCAACTATTTTTTCTGGCCCTCTGTCTCAGAACTCTCTCGGGCCACTGCACTCGCCCATGGCCAGATTAATGGAAGTGGGGGCCCTACTCAAAGTCATATTTTGTAGCCTGGGGGCCCCTAAATGCCAACATCCCACTCTTCTATGGTGCCGGGCTGGCAAGGCAGCAATGACGAGGGTACTCAAGCAGGATGTGGTTTATAATGCTGTGTTATGTCACATGACTTGACAGGCACATGCCCTTGATTATTAACAACACAATTCAGAATGACCAGTTACTGCATAAAGAAATATTTTATCGGTACAATATTAACATTTTGTAAATTTTCACTTTTTAGTTACCTATAACTTGTCTTGTTTTTCCCTTGTCACTACTGTACCTTGTAACTATTTTTGTTATTAATAATTATGGATTAATTATTAATTATGGATCTTCTTTTCTTTCTCTTTTCGTCCCTCCTCCAAGACACACCTGGACATTAGAATTCGATTAGTGTGCCTTGCCTTCCCAGATATCAAATTCAAATTCCACATAAATAATTTAATAAAAATGGGGATTGTAGTTGCCACAATCTCCCTGCTTGTGCCTCCTTAAATACCTTTTCTCTCTCTGCCAGAACCAAAAAGGTGTGTATTGGAAGCAGTTAATGGGGCTCACAGCTCCCTCATCATTCCCTGCTCAAAACTCCTTCGAGCTCCAAACCTGAGACATGCTCAAGCTCCTTGCCTCTGCAATGCATCTGCTACAATCACCCTCTATGCAGCTACCTTTGTCCTCAGTTCTGTCTGTTCTCCCACTGTCTCCTCTCCTCCATCTCCACTGTCATTTATAGTTTTGTTGTCAACCTAAAAGTTGCTTTGCTGCCTATGCTGAGTTGCCACATCCTTGCCTCCACTCCAAGTTACTGATGCCAAAGCAGCTAAAAAGAGTTGTACCAAGAAGACTGAGCCTTAAGAACCCTGCAGGACCTGCAGGTGTTGACTGCAGTCACTTCAGAGATTAAGTTTCCTAGAACAACCTACTGCAACTTCCCAGTAATGTATGTGACTCCAATCAAACCAAGACAAATCTGTGCCAGCAAGAGCAAGTCCCATAAGTTAGTTCCCCTCAGGTGACTTATCAGCACCCCATGATCCACTCAGTGCCAAACTCAAATCTTATTAAAGACTCATCAGTACACTATTCAGGTTACTGAACACTCACAGACAAACCATGACCAGAGGCAACCACAACTTAGTTTGTTTCTCCAATGCAATAAAACAAGTTATTTCTGCAGCACAAATGCCTTGGAGACTGCAGAACACAGACGACTAGTCAACACAACATACCTGGTGTGGCCTGACTGATGTGAATGTAATGAGTCCAGTCTGTCCTCTTGATTGTTTCCTCAAGATCACATAGGCGGCGGTGACACAACTCGGCCCTGCAGTGCAGCCCGGGAAGGGAAGACTCCTCACAGTCACAGCAGGAACAAAGGCCCAACTAGCAGCAGCACTAACTGATCCTGGCTAGTGGCTACATGGAAAACACCAGCAGCATGCGACGCTGCACTGAAGCCGAATACAACTCCAGGTGACCCCCCTTCGGCATGCTCAGACTCTCTCTCTCTCTACTTCTTTGTCTTTAGGCAGAGACTCTTCTTTTTGATAGGTGAGACCAGCCACCAACACCAACAACTGACCACCACAGCTCTCTCTCATTCTCCTCCTCATCACTGCCCAGCCACACACTCTGATGCCACGCACACAAATGCACTGATTCCAGCTCCCCAGTAGCCACACCTCCAAAGGACCTCTGCTGGACATGATTGGTTGTGTGTTGTGGGATCAGGGTGGATCAGAGGTGAAGTCGGAGCTGCCTGTCGGAGAGACTGAGAGACTCGCTTGCTCAGAGCTGCTGAGGGGGGAGAGGGTCACTACTCACCAGGCTGACTCAGTGGGGTGGGGGGGCTGACTGACTCCAAGAAGGGGGGAGTGCTCTTTGGGCAATTCAGCCCATCAGCAGTCACCCAGTATAGCCAGGATTAAAGAAGGTAACTGTAAATAGGTTAACAGTGGGGGCCCTCCTGAACCTCGGGGCCCTACGCCATGGCGTAATTTGCATACAGGTTAATCCTGCCATGCACTCGCCTACTCACTCTACCGCCCGCTGTGTTCCCCTTACATCTTCAATTTCATCGCGGCTCCCCGGGACAGGAGGCAGCAACCTGGGGAGACCGCAGAGGCAGTGATGGGGAACCAGAATTGGGCACGTGGCTGTGGCACTGACAGGGCTGTCACCTATCCGAGGCGGAGGGTATTTTCTTGGATTTTCTCCCTCGACGTTGGACATGCAGTGCCGCCCGGCCTGCGGTGTGAGTGCTCCCACCTACATCCAGAAGGCAGCTGCCAACATCTACCCCACACTCGTGAGCCCATGAGCATCATAGTGCCGCCGGTCTCCACCGGGAGTCGCTGCTGCACCGGGCTTCCCCTTGATCCTCCCCGAGAGAGGAAAGCAGTCCTACGGATGCTCAATCCTCTCTCTCCCCTGCCAACCCATGGCGGTCCAGGCTTGCTCCTGAACCTGGGTCACCGACGTGACACAAGGTGTGGTGTCCAGTGCCTCAACCCTCAGCACCACCGGGCCAGCTTCATGAAATCAGTGTTGAAGCTGAAGCTGAAGTTTATTGCAGGAATAACTCCATTGAGCAAGCTCATTCACAAGGAGGTCCTGAGGACATGAAGCAGTTAAATATACAGACAAGGCAAATTATATACAACCAGTCGAATTTCAAGGATAAAGTATAAGATACATATAAAAAAGGCACACAAAAAAATGTAGCAAATATACAGCTTGATAATAGAACATACCGACTGCATTGTAGTAAGAAGGGGTAGCAACATTCAAGGACATGGAAATAAGTACATATGAAATGAGATAAAAGAGAAAAGAGTGTGAGAAGAAGCAAGATGGACAGTCAGTGGAGGTCCAGGAAAAGGGAGAACACAGTGTTCAGATAGCAAGGCGTGAGTGGGCCAGCATGGCGAAGATGAAGAGGGGGAAAGAAATGTTAGGTATGCAGGAGGAATAGTGAGGGGAAGGGGGCTACTGATTGTGAAGCAGTGGTCAAAGAAGACTAGTGGCAGCAACATGTTTCTTTCAATTTGGTTGCAGCTAAGATTTTAAAGGAGGTGATAGAGACTAGGCAATACATCCAAATATCCATGGCAAAATAGGAAGCCTTGTCCATGTATGGCACTATACCAGTGGACACACAATTTTTGGAACCAGTAGCCTATGCTGTCAGATTCTGCACTGATATTTTGTGGGCACACATAGGCATTACAAACCATTTTATTTTGAGCACCATTAACCATGTACTCTTGTTTACTAGCATCGTCCATGTTTGGCACTGACTGAATGGCCAGAATCTTTTAAGCCAGTACCCCTCAAATGTGGCTCACTGCATCATCCTGCTATTTTGGGTGCTTCATCAGCCCAGTGCATTATGTTATTTCATTTTTATCCCATTTCCAAATGCTTTTTAATGGTCAAACCAGTGCAAACTAATTCGCCAATAAGAGAACTTTGCCAAACTTTCCCTTGCTTTTTTTTTTTAATTCTTTTTATCTCTTTGGCTTCAGCGTGGAGGATGTACCCCCTCTTCAGCACCCCCTCACACCTGGCATCCCCCACAGGCTGCCTAACTAGGAGACCCACAGCTTGCCCCTGCAGCAGGGCTCCCCGAGGGGAGGGACCGAGATTCACCTGAGGCCCCATCCAAGACTTATGACTGGGGCATCATTTGGGTAGAGGTCCGGGGACTTCCAGGTGCAGTTGGCCCAGAGTTTTTCCTTCCTGAGTTTTCACCAGATGTGTGGACATGCAATGATGTCAGAGCGGGTCGGGCACACTTCCATACCCAAACTACAGATATCTGCCATCACCTCCCCACTACAGAGTGGCCCCAGCTGTAGCACACCAAGCCTCCACTGGGTGTTGCTGATATGATGGGGAACCACAACCTTCCCCCCCAGAGAAAAACAGCTGTCCATGGGATGCTCATCCTACCTCCCCATTGGCTGACCCTCTGACGCACCACGCTCATTCCTGAATGCAGGTCGACAGTATTGCAGACAGTATCTCTACTGCTGTGCCAGAAGGCTGGCCAAACTTTACCTTGTTCAATGGTCAGAGTTCATGTAGTCAAACTTTGGGAGGTTCAAACAGCTCTATCTACAATGTCACTTGTGAACACATTGAAGACGACCAGTGTCAGTACTGAGCCCTGAGGCATTCCGCTGGTCACTCTCCCCTCATTAGAGTGAGTACTGGTAACCATCACCCTCCAACGCCTATCCATTAACCAGTTCCTTACTTAAGTTTCCACTCCGGATTTCACCCCTAGGCTGGTCAATTTCTGTATCAGTCTCCTGTGTGTCACAATGTCGAAGGCCTTGGTAAAGTCAGATAGGCCACGGCCGCTGCCCCCTCCTGATCTATTTTACCCCTCCTCCTTCTTTTTATCCGTGGGGCATTATTTAAATCCTTTAAACACACTCTAATGTGGTTTTTATCTGACATATTACTTAATTTGTATTCTGTTGATCACCTAAATTGTAGTTTTGTAGTATTTTTGCTTCGTTTGTATAACTATAAATGATCCCATTTTCTACAGGTCATACCTGGAGACAAGCTCTGGCTCAGTGTACTTTGCCTGGTCATTCTTTCTAAATAAATGCATTACACATCATTTGTACGTGTTCAGCTGTTTCACTCTGAGTTTGCTTCATCTGAGTGCAGCAGCTCTGGATTGTGATGTCATCAAGTATTGTTAAACCTTGCCATTGGTTAGTGACAACGCAGATCTGCATATGACCAGAGTGTGCAGTCATTAAGGATTATAATTAATGGAGAAGGTTGTTAGGATTTTAAGGTTTTTAACCAAAGTTTTTCAGATGGTATAATGCCAATAAAGAGCTGCAAATGTTACCCCAACTTTTTAAAAGGGAAATAAATCAGATGTAGCTAGCCATAGGTCAATAAGACTAAAATCCATTGTAGTCAAAATTAGGACAGTTATAATTAAAAATAGAATAACAGGTGAACTGGGAAATAAGTGATGATAATAAACACTCCGGATTTGTAAAAGGTAGATAGAGCATTACTGATTTACTGAGTTTTCATGGGAAAGTTAGCAAGGCCCTGGATGAGCCCAGAGACCATTGTTTCTCAAATTAGGTTACTGTGGCTGCATGTGGCCTTCAGTGTGACCTTAGAGCTCTCCAGAGCCCTAATTCCAGTGTAATGGAATGGAAAAGTCTTACCTTTAAAAACACACAGGGGATACATTCCAAGTGAAATGTATCAAGGACTTAATTTAATTTATAAAATGGTGTCTGGTCAGTTCTGACTCCTCATTGGTCAGGCCTCCATTACATGGTACTGTGTTAGCCTAGCATATACTCCTGCTCAGAGGATATGCTAGCAGTGAATTAATTTAGATTACAACCAGTAGGGGGTCAAAAAGGTCAATATACTAATTACATACTTTCAGGGTCAAAGAGGTCACAATACAAATCAAACAACACAGCAACATCAAAAAGAAATCATGCAGTTTAAAAAAAGTACTTGCGCCCAACAACTATACTAAAGAATCACAAACTGTAAAGGAAATCCATCCAACATTTAAAAAAAATACTGTACTTCCTACTCCCAAATCCAAACCACAAAAAAGCCTCAGTGCCACTCATACATACACACACACACACACACACACACACACACACACACATACACAAATTAAATGCCTAATAAAACCACAAAATATATTTCAGAACTATATTTCTACACAACAGAAATGGACAAGACATACATCACTAAGCCATCAGCAAAACATCTGCAAACATTGTTCTAAAAGCTAATTATACTGTATATCCACTTAAATATCTGGCATTCAGGAGAAATCCAAAGGACAGCTCAGACTTATTGCTTGAATCTCAGCTGCCTAGCAGTGCACCTGATTGATGTCACATAACATCTTATCAACAGCCTAGGCTACCAGGTCTGACTCATATCACATGGAAAGAACAGGAAGCACAATCCAGGCATCCAGTTTAGCCTCACAGATCACATGGGAAGTACAGGAAGTTAAAAGTCAGGAACACCTGTTTAACTCCAACAAAAAACACTCCTTGCAGTGCAACTGCATCCAACTACTGCAGCTTACCAGGTGCAATTTAACCCCTGCCACATATGTAATTGTGCTAATGCCCTAAAGGTAACCATTTAAAGATACAGCACCAAATTACAACACTACTACATGGCTAAAAAACTAACGTTACTAAACATTTTGCAAGTGGAATAAGGCAGACAGAGGTGGTATTATGGTATGTCAATGTACCTCGTGGTGGTTTAAGTTCCTTGGCATAATCCCCCCTCTGTCATGCTTTACTCCTTCTGTATGCTATGTGAAAAACATGTATTATATCACAGAATTATAACAGGGGGTCTGGGATGAAAACAAATTAGGAGTGAGACCACCAGTAAGCTCTGGAGGCTGCTCTTTGATACCCTTGGAGGTCACCATGATTTGGGTCTTGAGGACCACTGATATAGGCATTATATATTTGGATTTCTCAAATGTCTTTGACCTGGTATGACATGAAACAATTATTGCAACACTGGAAAACTTGGAAACCCTTAACAAAATAACAAAAGGGGTTAAAGGATGGTTGGCAGACAGATTTCAGAGTCTGTATTAATAGTCACTCATTAACAGAGGGTCGGGTACAAAGTGGCATGCCATAGCTTTTGGGACTGGGACCAGTACTGTACTAAGTTTACATCCAAGACCTACACTCCAGAGTAGAAAGATGGTTGTATAAATATGCAGATGACACAGACTTAGGTGGGATAGTGAACAATCTGGTACCGGGTAATGCACTACATAAATACTTAAACAGAGTCTCATTATGGGCAAGTAATTGGGGTATGAGATTTAACACTGACATATGGGACTGGGACCTGACAGTTCCTTGTTGCACAGTGTTTAGGAGGGATAGAGAAAAGACAAAGGGGGGCATAACCCTATATGTCAGAGAAGGCATTGAGGCTGTGTAAGGTGGATTCATCAGAGCAAGTAATGGGGAGACAGAGTCACTGTGGGTGCAGCTCATGGCAGCCACAGGCAAGAAATTACAGTTGCGGTGATCTACAGACCATCAGGCAAGGAGAAGAGAGGGATAGGAAGTTTGGTGAAGAACTTGGATGGGGAGTGGCAAAGGGTGAGGCAGTGGTGGTGGGTGATCTGAACCTCCCTGATATTAATTGTGATGTTCCAGATGCTAGGAGCACCAGAAGTAAGGCCCTGCGGAATACATTCCAGGACTGTCTGTGGGTGCAGCTACTTAAGAAACCCACCAGGCAGGCTGCCATTCTCAATGTGGTGCTCACCAACTTGGAGGTGATAGAAGGTGTGCAGGCAGGGGAGCAACTAGGGTCTGGTGACCATAACTCTATGGGATCGGAAAGCCCCAGTCCAGGACTGAGGTCCTTAATTTCAGAAGGGTGGGCTTCAACAGGATGAGGGAATTGGTCTGGGAAACGTTTGTTGGTGTGGACCGCATTTGAGGGTTGGAGGAGAGACAGGAGACAATTAAGGGGGCCATTCTTGAGGCATCAAAGGTATACATAAGAACGGTAAGCAAAAGAAACATGAGCAAGAGAGAATATGTTTCTCAGAAAGAGTCAGGGAAGAAGTGAGGGCCAAAATCAAATGCCTTCACCAGGAAGAATGGAGTGAATACAAACTGAGGCATAAGAAAGCAAAGAGGGTGGTTAGGAAGGCAAAAGCTGACACTGAACTGCCTATTGTGGAGGGAGTCAAGAATAGGGAAAAGCAGTTCTTCAGGTATATTCGGGAAAAAAGAAACAAAGGAAGAGGAAATTGTTAGGCTATATGAGGGAGGTAGGGTAATGGAGGAGAACATGAAGGATGTGCAAAAGGAAGATATCCTTAATGATTACTTTTGCTCTGTCTTCACAAGGGAAGACAGCAGGCCCCTGCAGAGAGTGGCATCAAGGTGGCCACAAAGACATTCCTGGAGATGAGGCAGCCCGTATTTACCTGCCAAGTGTCTGGAAAGGGCTAGCAGCCCTAGAGATGGGATGCATCCAATGGTACTCAAGGAACTGGCAGCAGAACTTGCTGAACACCTGATAGTGCCATTCAATAGCTCCTTACAGATGAGATTAGTTCCAAAAGACTGGAGGGTAGTGAATGTAGTTCTGCTTCATGGGGGTGACAAGGAACAAGTGAGGAACTACAAATCTGTCAGTCTTACCTCTATTGCAGGTAAACTGATGGAATCACTGGTCAAAGAGGACATTGTGGACTATCTGAAAAGCCATGGACTCCAGATTAGTAAACAGCATGGGTTCATGGCAGGGAGGTCTTGTCAGACCAGCCTGATAGTTTCTTGGGCTGGGTGGTGAGGGTACTGGACAGGGGATACACTGTGGGTTTACTCTACTTCAGAAAGGCTTTCAACTTGGTGCCTCACAGAAGCCTGTTGAAGAAGATAGAGTATCTGGATGCGGCAATGGGCATACTAAGATGGGTAGGACATTGGTTAAAGGCCAGGCAGCAGGGGGTTGTGATTAATGGTGTCAAATCAGAAGAGAGGGAGGTCAGGAGTGGGGTGCTACAGGGATCCATTCTGGGTCCTGTCCTTTTCAATATGTTTATCAGTGACATTGGAGAAGGAATCTGTGGAAGCTGGGTCACTTCGCAGGTGACACTATGTTCTGTGGTCTAAGGTTTGGCAACTCGAAGTCAATGCCAAAAAGTGCAAGGTGATGCACCTAGAAAACAAGAACCCCCCATGGCAGAGTACTGGATGGGAGGGGTAAAGCTGAGAACTATGGCTGAGGAAAGGGACCTATTAGTCATCATTAGTGACTACCTTAAACAATCAAGCCAATGCAACAAGGCCTATAATAAGGCAAATAGGATGCTGGGATGTAAGGAAAGAGGTACTCACAGTAGAAGAAAAGAGGTATTACTGTACTACCTCTTTATAGATCAATGGTGAGGCTGCACTTGGAATACTGTGCCCAGTTCTGGAGTCTTCACCTTAGGAAAGATAGAGTAGACTCAGATGGAGGGAGGTAGATTCAGGAGAGACGTTAGGAAGTACTTCTTCACTGAAAGAGTGGTGAATTCCTGGAACAATTTTCCAGAGGAGGTGGTGGGGGGCCAGGGGAGGTTTTCAAGAACGCATGGGATAGCCACAAGAGAATCATAGCAAAAAGGAAGGGGGGAAGGAAAAAGAGTGGTAGGTCAAGTATGGTCTGTGGTAACAATGTAGGTAGGGGAAAAATTTGCAGATTTCGTGGACCAAGAGGTCTTTATCTGCCGTCATATTCTATGTTAGATAAGGACAGGCTAGAGAGAGTGCAATGAAGGGTGGCTAGGATGATTCAGGGCCAGCAGGGCAGATCTTATGGGGACTGGCTAAAGGCACTGAACATGTACTCACTGGAAACCTAACAAAGGGGTTATATTATAGAGACCTTCAAGATCCTGAAAGGAATAAATAAGGTGAACTGTGAGGCACTACTGTATTTAGCATGACTAACAGTTCAAGGACATGGGGGCATTGAGGGCACAAGTGGAAACTGATGGGTGACAGGTTCAAAAGGGATGCGAGAACGTTTTATTTTAAAGAAAGGGTTGGGAACTATAGTGCCCCAGGGAAATTGGGGGCACCACAGAAAATAGGGGATCTTCAGAGATATGAGGGGTCAGACAGCTATGGGGACCCTGGCAGCTTAATGGGAAACCCTTCAAAAACTTTGGTGACCCTCTGAAACACAGAACAGGCCCCACTCCAGCAGATAGTCCTAGCAGTCTAAATTCAGGGTTTTAAAAGAAAACCATTTTTTTTCTCTTCTCCTTTCCTTGGTTCTCCCTTCCACCTGCTCAAGACTGACACCTAGCCAGCCAAAGCCAAACCAGTTGGGCCACATTCCTGTCCCACAGTGGAGAAGGAAGCCAGGCTGAGCCCTCTCAGCCAATCCTTGTGGCCAGGGTAGATTCAAATTTGGAGACTTTTTTCTTTTAAGCCACTGACCCAGCCTCCGGAGGCTGACCTCTGGATGAAGGAGCCAATCCCCTGGCAGGTAGCCAGGACTGCCCCAGCCTAGAGGAGGCTCTGCACAGGCTGGAGATAAGAGAAAGAGTTTGACCAGGGAGGGTGAAGGACAGTAAGGCAATGGATGTTGGCTTCCCTGTTAGGAGGTTGAAGCGAATCCCCTGGGTCCCTTCAGTGTAACTCCCTCCAGAAGATCCCCAGTAGCAGCCTCGGTCAGTTTTTTGCAGAACTCTGCCGTATAGTTGGGTCCCCCAGTGCTTCGAGTCAGTTCATTTGGCCGGGAAACAGAACCAGTGAACCTTTGTGCAGCAGTCTCCAGGAGAAAAGGCCTTATCACTCCTTTGTGGTTGTGCATTTGCCAGAGTATAGAAATTCTTGTTGAACACCAGGGGTGAGTAGGCTTGTTGGCCAGCATTTCCTTTAATAATTAGTCCTAGCTAGACCTGCTCCAGCCAGGGGAAGGATTGTTTGTTTAGCAATTGTATTGTTGCACTGTGTAATTATTGTTTAGAATTGTTAAATTGCTCCCATTGTACCCCCCGGGTGGAGGAAAGCTGCTACCTTGTCCAATTGTATAGAGAGAGAGAGAGAGAGAGAGAGAGAAATGAGAACCAAAAAGGCAGAAGCTAGCAGAGTTCAAACCAAATAATTGTTGGACCAAGATTAAAGGTGTTTGTGAACTCCTCTCTTGAAGGAATCTCTGCTAGTTTACTTTATTGATAGGAAGTCTGTGTTCCAAATAGAGAGACTGGGGCACTCGGTCTCAGCCAAGAGACCAAAGAAATGCTAGGTAAAGCCAGCTCAAAGTATTACTGGTAAAAAGGTAAATGTTCAGGCTAAATTTCCAATTGCTTAGCTGTAAAAAGCTAATTACGAAAGGCCTGGCAGAGCCTTAGTGCATTATTCTCTCAGAGTTCTAGGGTAATCTAAGCCCTAGTAATGGGAAAAACGTAGTCCTTTTTCCATGTTGTAGAAGGGCGGGGCAGCCCATAGCTGGGACAAAGAGACTAGGTACCCTGGCCTCCACAGAGCTGATCCATATTAACAAAGGGGGTGGGTCATCAAACTATTTCAATGCCCATGAAGCAAACTATATTTTCTTTATCTGCCCACAATCTCCTGTTGCTTGCCTGCCTCACAGCTGTTCCTGATTTTCAGGGATGTCCCTGATTTTGCCTCAGAAATTTCTTCTGTCCCTCCTAAGTCTGGCATGTCTGGCACTAAAGAGTAGGGATTGGGATCACAGAATAATGCCAGTCATTGATGTTACAGTCTAGTTCTCATTAAGAAAATGCTATCCACACTAAGAAACATGTTGTATACAGCTTCTGGGACTAATATTACTGTTTTATCTGTTGTGTTCCTGATTTTGGTCATTTGTCCCTGCCTTGTGATGACGGAGGTTAAGAGGTATGGTTGCCTGGACCCACTGCTTGCTGTGTCTGAACTGCTGTATTCAATTGAAGAGTTTAAGTGACTGAACTGCCTTATTCCTGGGGTATCATGACTGCACTGCCTTATTTTCTCAATTGTCCTGTGCAACTGCACTGCCCTGAGGGCATTGATTTCTGCACTTGCCTACTGCTACTTCCTCTGAAGACATTTGGGGCCACCCCATCCTAAATGGTAGGGCTCTCAGTCATACAAGAAGGGGGGACTTGCCTTTCAGGTTTTTAATTTTTGTTCTGTTCCAGGCTCCTGCACACACCTCATCTAGAATTCCTCCGGTGCCTCTTCTTCGACCCAGGGAAGGTCCCCGGGAAGCTCAGTATCACCTACACCCACTTCCAATGACCTCCACCAACTCCAAATGTTCACCACAATGCCCCAGGTTCGAGTTGCCAGTCGTAAGTGGTAGCCAGCTGGTAGCTAGGGCCCACCAAAATGAGTCAGGTTAGGGGCTGCCCCTGCTCTAGCTTGAGGGACTTAAGTCATTCACCAAACTTGGAGTCACATTGCCCATTCTCCTGCATAGACATTGTCCCAAGGTGGCAATAGTACTGGTGGCCTATACCAAGGCCTTGCCGAGGATTGCCAGGCTCTGTGCCCCATTCCCTGAGGTGGCATAAGTACCAGTAGCCCACGCAAGAGGCCACACCAAGGGTCGCCACACTCTTGATTGTACTGCCCATAGTTGGCTCGTGTTCCAGCGATGCATCAAGAGGTCACACCGAAAATTGTCGGATTCTGAAGCTACAGGGGTGAGGTGGTAAGGGTTCCAGGGACCTGCCCAGAGGTTGTCCAGTGGATCATTGCACCCAGCATCCTTTCTTCAACTGGAGATCACCTGCCCAAGGTCACCACAGCCGACAACCCCAGATAAGGGTTCTCTTCCCCTACAACCCGGCATCAACACCCATCCTCGACCAGGCGCTTCTCTTTCGATGTTGCCTCAGTGACGCCAGGAGCCACCTTCTTCTCAGGGCCAGGAGGCCTACAGTGTTTTACTTGGTTTCTAGTTCACTGGGGGACGCCCCATTTTATGGCCTGTATCGGAAGCACTTCCTTAGGTTCACCCTCAGCAGTTGGCCAACCAAAATACTAGTAACCCAAGCTTGGTGCATTGGATTGCTACATCCTGAGGACTTGAATAACCTGGAAGTTTTTAGGACATTAGTGGGGCCAGGTTGTGGTCCTGGTAATCTTATTCACTCTCTCTCATGTGTGATAGCGCTAGTGAATGCTAAGCCTTTTCTGTGTGCTCCAACTGTTGCTAATAAACCTTGTATCTTGGCTCTAGAGTACAACTCCAGCCTCTCCTTCCAGATTTATCTGGCATCACCCTAAACTATAGGGGTACGAACCACCACAGCTCGTCCACCACAGAACTGTGGAACAGTCTGCCAGCTAAGGTGGTGGGCACCAAAACCATAAATGGTTTCAAGCACAGCTGGGACAGAGTGAAGGGTATAGTGATTATTCAGGGTAGTGGCAGTAGAGAGGGCAGCGGAGGGGTGGATAGTGAGGGCTAGTACCCTGTATGGACAAGTGCCGGCATTTGATAGGGTACTATGGACAGACTGGAGGAACCAATGTTTGTTTTCTTTCTGCTGTCATAGTCTATGTTTCTATGCTTCTATTGCAAAGTGATGCACTTGGGGCACAAAGCGTTAGGTGTAAGTTATATATTACAAGTTAGTGCACTGAAGGTAACAAATGAAGAAAAAGATCTGGGAATTGTTATCAACAGTAAACTTGTCCCGAAAAGAAAGTGTGAGGAAAACAGTGAATAAGACTAGTAAAATACAATACAATATATCCAAAACTGCATTGTTCCTCTCGTGTAGGTCATACAAAAGACCATTGCTAGACTATTGCAGTCAGCTGTGGGCTATATTTACCCAACAGGAATCTGCAAGATTTGAAAAGACGGGCAACTAGAATGATGTGAAAATTAAAGATCTACCATACCCTGCAAGACTGGATAGCCTAAAATTAATGACCATGAAGATTAGAAGAGCTAGGGGTGACATGCTCCTCCTATATGATTTACTAAGTGATATTAATCTAATGGTGGATATATGACTAAAATTTCAAACAGAAAGCAAACTGACAAGGAGAAATAATAGGCAACTGAACAGAAGAATCTTTGGAACTGACAAGAAGTATTTTTACACCAAGAGGGTGGTAAGGCTACATCATAGGTTATCTAAAGAAAATGTGAACTGTAGTACAGCACGAAAGGCTGCTGACAAATATAGATGATAATATACCTGAATGTAGTAATGTGGACTTCTAGCAGTAATAACTGTGGAGCAGTTTTAATGGGCCCCATGGATGTCTTCTGTTCTGTAGACCTAAATATGTACCTTAGTAAGTACTGTGGTTACTAAAGTTCTCATACAACTCAGCTACCTTAGTAGGTACTGTGGTTACTAAAGTTCTTATACAACTCAGTTGCACATCTTCTGCTGGTGTCATCATGCTGCTACACTGTTTCGCCATGTCACAGTCTTGGCACAGGCTACCTCTAGCGTCATAGTGCTCCAGTTTGGAACTCATTGTCTGTTGGAGAGAAAACAGAACATTTAGAGAGAGAGAGAAAACAAAAACATTTACAACTATAGTATTCTCGTCCCTACATTATACATAACAACAGACGATGTGGAGTTAAACATTAAGGTGTGGCATGGGATTGGCTTAAGTCTGTAAATCTAACCCTAATGTTATTATGTGGTAAGAGGAAAAACTGAGTACTTTATGCCCCTACGGTTAGATTAACAAAGGTAACTCAATCTCTGGCAGCCTTAATGCTATTATAAAAGTAAAACATTGCTATATTTTTAAAATTAATGTTTTTTAGCTAAAATTCTAAAACTTTGTTATATTTTTAAAATTAATGTTTTTATTGTTAAAATTCTTAAGATTCTATTGTACATGAGGGTTCTCCACCGTAAATTGAAATTTGAAGCGATATAGCATAGTGGTTTAAGGCTCTGAGCTGCAAATCTGGAGACCTGGGTTTGAATCCCACAGCCCCCACTTGCATATACTGTGTGACCCTGAGCAAGTCACTTATCTTCCCTGTGCTCCCAGGTTGCACCTATAAACAAGCTTTCAGCTCAGTGTGCCATTCCTGGTAAAACAATAAAAAAAAATAATTAACCATTTTAGAATGCTATCATCCAACACTATTACTCCATTTCCAGCCACTGTTTTATAAAACAGAATGGTTCCGTCTGCAGGTTCTCATGAAACAGTTGCCAAGGTAACCGCCTTGAGCTTAGCTCTTGAGAGTTACTGTGGCAACCATTTGCAATGAACTTGGGTGGGTGCCTCCCTTCGACAAGGCACTCGCTGCACACAGCACTACTGGGTGCTCGGTACTGGTCTGGCAAACTCCTGAGCTACCTCTCAGAACTTTTTACCCTGGCAACAAACTTCATCTAATCACTCCCGAGGACAGCTGCCAATTCCAAACCCCATGCTGCAGGCGCAATCTAAAGGAAGTTTCCTTTACATTACCTACAGGCTCCCCTCCGTATTGAACAGTCTCCCTGCCAGTATTATCACGTATCCTATGTGCTTCTCTTGTAAGTGATTAATCAAGGCTCATTGCTCCTCTTCGATGTCTTGCCCCAGCTGCCCCAGTCATGTTTACTCCACTTGTAACTGACATAGATCTGCTACTGTGTTTCAGAACTGCATGCACTATGCTGTTTGCATGTGTCCCATCAGTCAACCGAGGGACTTGATGTAATTTTACTACCTATTTCTATGAAGCTCTCTATGCTACTGTATCTCAAGGCTACTTGCATTGTATGGTGCTGCTTGCACATTAAACTGTATTCAAACAGTGCGTTCTTATTGTAACTTCACTATTTTGCACAATGCACATTGTATCACTTTTGACTTTGTATTGTATCTGTATTTAAGAAGTACATATGTAATTTTCTGCCCTGTGACATCCTTCACTGCCCCGCTTCCCCATGTCACAACTGGAAATGAGCCTCCTGGGCTGTGCTTGGCTAATTGATAAAACAAGTTTAAATACAATAAATAAATAAATTACTCTTGAACCAGCAACAGCACCATTCTGTACTCCCCACCATCTGTTATCTGTATAATACATGATCAGCCTGTTTCTGCTGTATTTTTGAAACCCAACAGTCCAAACCGCTTAGAATGTTCAGAGAAATAATTCACAGTTTAGAACATGAATTATTTGTCTGAACAGCTGTCCTAATCAGACTCACTCTTTTCAGCCAACTAGATGTATGGCCTGGAGCACAAGCTGTTTAGGAAAACTGAAATCCTAGAATCCTTCATGAGCACTCTTTTCAAAATGTCATAGTGAGTAACTCATTATATTAATATGTTTAAAACACTACATTCAGAAATAATCCGATCAGATGTTATAAATAATTTTTATAAAATCCATGAAGAACTCGCTGGTAACCTCACACTTTGTGAAGGTGATGACATCATAAGGGCACAGGAGCTTCACGCTCATACCCATGATGCCTCCACCCTCACAAAGTGTGAGGTTACCACTTGTTCTTCAAAGTTGAGGTAGTTTTCTACATAATATGCCATTTGGAATCCCATTAGCAATCACGTCGGTCAAATCAGTGCACATTCCAGGATCTATTGTATAATGTATATCATGCCTTGCACTCTTGTATACTCAAGGGACCCCATGAAAGGGAGATATCTTATATCATGGAGTCATCCTGGCACCTGTATAATGCAAATTTCCAATAAATACGTAAAAGCTACACTGACTGAGTGTACTCTGAGATATGTAATGCAAATGGGCCAAAAGGAAGGGTAGGAAATGAAAATAAGGAAAATTCATTGCAGGATTGTGAAATCCCCCCTCCCTCAATTTCCAAGCATGGTTTCAAAGTGCAGTTGTTTGGACATTTTCATTAAAAACGAAAAGAGATACGGTGACAGTATAGATGAGAAAGGATGCCTGTATTATCACAACCAATATGTAAGAGTTAAAGAAAATAAATTAGATTACCACAAATATGCAGTAACCACAACAAGTTAAACAAAGTTTGCAGAAAACAAGAGTGTATCATTTTCACTACTGTATCTACAGTAACTATGAGACACTTTACATTTTCCTGATTCAGCAGTATACTAGCAGCACCTAGTGTCTAAAGTCTGGAAGTGCACCCTAAATTGCTGTTCTTGGAAACACTGGATGCTACTCAATGTTTCCCAGAGACAACTCACAACTAGTATTATTATAAAGTTGGACCAGCATAATATTCTGTGGTGATTTGCATATGCAGCCCATGATGCTTTGCATTGTGGGGGCATGTGTGATTTTGTATTTTCTTGAAACTTGGCTTCCCAGCCAAATGCCCTTTGGGGTAACCCTTGCCTCAGTGTTTACACACAGAGGTTCTTTGTCTTTTAAATAGTTTTTTATTTTAATGGGTTCACCACAATATATCCCAGGCACACTGCCTTAGGGGTAGCTGGTCCATTGCACTGGGGTGTCAAACAGATGAGGCATACTGATGAGTCCTGGTAGGACCCTTTGCAAACTGTGTGAGAGGCCTTTCGGCACCATGCAATGCTGCTTAAAGTTGGACCAGCATAACATTCTGTGGTGATTTGCATATGCAGCCCATGATGCTTTGCATTGTGGGGGCATGTGTGATTTTGTATTTTCTTGAAACTTGGCTTCCCAGCCAAATGCCCTTTGGGGTAACCCTTGCCTCAGTGTTTACACACAGAGGTTCTTTGTCTTTTAAATAGTTTTTTATTTTAATGGGTTCACCACAATATATCCCAGGCACACTGCCTTAGAGGTAGCTGGTCCATTCCACTGGGGTGTCAAACAGATGAGGCATACTGATGAGTCCTGGTAGGACCCTTTGCAAACTGTGTGAGAGGCCTTTCGGCACCATGCAATGCTGCTTAAAGTTGGACCAGCATAACATTCTGTGGTGATTTGCATATGCAGCCCATGATGCTTTGCATTGTGGGGGCATGTGTGATTTTGTATTTTCTTGAAACTTGGCTTCCCAGCCAAATGCCCTTTGGGGTAACCCTTGCCTCAGTGTTTATGCACAGAGGTTCTTTGTCTTTATTATTACTACTACTACTATTATTATTAGAAATAGTTGTTTGGTTATTGAATGATCCAAGCAATATAGAAATGTAAAGTCAAATAATAAAATGGGTTTCCAAAATCATTTTCATTTGTGGTGTGTCTTTGCAGACTGTGACAAATCCCCCCCTATCTTTTTCCTGCTTAACAAGGGAAATCTCTACTGTTTAACCTGCAACAGATAAAACAGAACACCTGGCTCCATCTGAGACCTTCTGTTGTCTAAGTGTGGAGGTGAACATTCTACCAGTAGAATTGAGTAGAGATTTAAATTATTGAATTCCACCCATAATAAACATTCCATCTATTAAATATACAATAATAACAGGGGAGCATTTTTTCCCATAGGGAAACCTGGTTATAGTGTATGTTAGAACGTTGTATTCATTGAAAATCTAGCTTTCCCTAGCGTTGTTGTACCATTGATGTGACGTCACGATGTTGTTGTACCATCGTGAGTATGTCATATCGATGGTGCAACAGCACTGACCACTTTTGGGCATGTGCAAGTCACAGTTCATGGAGACGACAAAATGGGCACCGCAGTTCGTCGGAGACACAGAAGAACATGTAAAAATCTCAGTAAGTGACGTTTTTTTAAAAGAGTGGCCGACGCACAGCAGGACAGCTGTCTTTGTTTTTACATATTTATGATCGCACAGGAAGGAGTGCAGTGTATTTACGGACATGGGCAGGGAGGGGCGAGGGGGTCACCGACATCACGGCGCGACTGTGGAGGCAGTCAACAGCTAATTTGTTTACTGTTGTCCATACACTATAAAAGACAGTGGATGGGCAACAGTAAACAACAACACTGAGTCTCACTTCTTGAGGTTTTCATGCGAACCGAAAACCTCTCGAGCTTCACTCTCGAGGTTTTCTTGGTTGTCATGACAACCTCTCGAAGTGAACAACAGTGTTGTTGTTCACTGTTGCCCATTCACTATCCTCTATATAATTCACTGTTACAACCAGCTGGTTATAACAGTGAACAAGCATCGGGTTTCCCTAGTTCCACACATGCACCAGTCACAGTCTTCCCTTTGTTGTGTCGGACACTTCACCACCTCTAGAACTCAGGCCCTGCTGTAAGTCAAATGTTACAAAAATTTACTTTTATATTTGACTAAAGCTCTTTTCAGTACACCTTTTTAACTTCTGGGAGGAACCACTTTAAAAAAAGCAAACGTTTAAACAGCCACTTGAACCCGACCATGGCCCACACTTGAACCTGACCATGGCTGCACAGTGATGTGTTTCTATTTACATAATTGCTGTGCCAAAAAAAATGCTCCCCTGCAATTATAGAAAATAAAATATGGGGTGGTGTGTAAAACCCACATTTTACACACACCTTTAGATGCTAGCATCCAACACCTCGGGTGTGTGCAAAATTCTCATTAAACACACCACCCTGTGTATTAGTCTGTATATAATCAACCCCCTTCATTGAAAACAAGTGGATTCTCAATGCCAAATTAGTTCAATGACATCAGGGTATGACAGCAAAGCTCATGTGCCTTCCTGATGTCACTGAACTAATGAGACGTTGAAAATCTGGCAAGTTCTCAACAAAGGGGGTACGTTAATTTTTTTATAATACAATTTGAACCTGTTTTTCAATTGGGAAATAAGGTTTACTGAGGTTCAAACTGTTGATATTGAACTAGCATGCAATGCTGTCTGTTGTCTGTGACATCTAATCTCAGCTTGTGCGTTCATAATGGAACTTGCTATCGCTGCTGTAATTGGTTTAGAGAGCAACCTTGTTCTTCACATTCCAAAATGTTATGAACAACAGATTCTAAACTCTGCAACATGAAGAACAAGGTTTTGAAAACACTAGAAAACCAGGCTCAAAGTGTATTATCTGTATTTATTTATTTAAAAATTGGTAACTGGGAAAGGCACACTGAGCCAGAGTTTGTTTCCAGGTGTGACCCAGGGAAAAGGGAAAGGGGATACAATAGATAAAAAACAGCAGTAGAGAAGCATTCCAAAGATAAAGTGCAAACAGTGAACAATCCAACAAGATGCACGTGCAAATAACAATAAACCATGAACAGACGGTGGTTGTATGAGCAGCATCAATACCCAATTAAAATGACAACAGTAGGTTGATAAAAATAAATACAGCAGTCACAGTGACATGAACTGACCCGGGGGAGGGGACCATGGAGGGAGAGAAAAGAGCACCAGAGGCAAGTCAGGTAGAGGGCTGACAGGAGCAGAAGGGGGAGGAGCTTTAGCTGGTGCCTGAGGGGAAATGGGGAAGATGACAGATGCAGATAGAAGGGGAGCTGGTTTCAGAGGAAGGGGAGGCAATAGAATGGTGAAATGTAGGAAAGAGAAAAGAAACACGGTGAGGAAGGGAGAAAATAACATAAAGAAGGAGGAAAGGTGAGGAAACAAGTAAATGGGGGTGAGTTGGGGAAATAGTGGGTTTAAGAGTTCATTTAAAAATATGCTTTGCTGTACATAATATCTGAAATGGAAATGGCATGTCAATGCTAGGATGTGCTGGGACTATTTTTGTGAGGTGGATGAACTTTAAAAAAGAACATTAAAATGTTCAACATTATTTTATTTTTCTGCATTCCCCGCAAAAAAAAGAAATCTGGGACTCATGTTATAACTACAATAAGGCACTCCAGGAGTGTGCTTTGTGGTGGGATAACAGCACTTCTTGGGTGATTGAAAGCACTCAATGCCTCGTACATCAAAATGTCTTTCTGTGTAAGTAGTGAACATGGAACCTGACTGGTGAAAAACTTTACTTTGTATTCTAATATCTTCACTCAGCAACAGCATTATATTTTTCAGAGCTACAAGCAAGGTTAATTCATGGACACCCACTATCCACCCCATTTATCTCTGGCTTTGATTGGCTGAACAAAACTATAATTCATAACTTCATAAGTTTATGAAGTCAAATCAGAGAATTCTTCCTATCCCATCAAAGTCACTTACTGTAACCCACCCCCACTGACCCCCCTTGTCTAACCAGCAGGGCTGCTCCTCTCACCACCTGGCACCACAGAGAGGGATGGGGGTTGTCACTACAGTTCAGTTTACCAGTACTGGGTCCCTGGGAGAAAACGTTTGCTCACAATTATGCTGGGTTTGTACTTCTGGTCAGGGGCACCCAAGTAAATCCAGACACAGTGGGAGCAATAACAGTACTGTCCAAACCAGGTTGGGATTCTAGAGTGTGGCTTTTATTCACAGACATAGAGAATAATCACAAAGCGAAGATGGACCCCCCACAGGGCTGCTCCTATTGTAATGCAGATTACTGAGGTACAGAGAACACACACACTGAACCCTCAGGTTCTGACTTGAACAGCAAACACTCTGGTTCTAAATTACACTTCCTCTTGACTAGGCACACACAGCCAGTACTAGGAGACTTTCCCATATTTCAAGAGGAACTGATGGTGGCACCCTTGAACACCAAAGAGCACATATACAGGCTCATAATCTATCCAACCCACGTCTGGGTAACCTATTTTCTTCAGGCACTGGCCAAATGCACTGAGAGAAAACACAGGTGCCCAAACTGAACCTGGAGAGGTAAATATGGTTACTCCAGATGGGGGGTCTTCCACCTTTTGCTTCCAAATTTATACTCTGCCATTGATCTGGTTAATAACACCCTCACAAAGAACTTGTAGATGCTGTCTTGAAATGGCTTTCACACTTAACATACTACATTACACACCTCTGAGGTGTCAGAAAGTTAAAAGTTCTGTGATAGGCAATGTCTCTTCACTAGACCCCAATTTTAGCAGACACTTTTAAACAGAAAACGGTCGACGTGACAGGATCCCTTTGCCAGAGAAAATTCACCACAAGGAATGCAGGTGCCCCAGAGCTTTTCCAAACAAAAGTTGCAGGTACTCACAGAGCAGTTGAATCTCAGACAACTTCAACACAGTCCAGACTGGACCTGGGGATTGCCCCTGAGTCCTGGAATCCACCCCATCCCTCCTGGGATGGGGCACCGTGAAAACCACTTGGCTTGGTTTCCACCACTTCACCACTAGGCTGTACTGGCTCACACTAGGGTGAGAAACAAAAACACTACTGGTAGCTCTCTGACACAGCTAAAGAGAGAGGCTGCACTACCTGTAACCCCCTCCACTGACTCCAACTGCAGACTGACTCACTGTATCTGAACATTCTATAGCTATCCCCCTCAGCTAGCATTCCAGTGTAGCTTATGCTGCTGCAACAGTTCCAAAGTGACATCACCACTCCAGCTCAGCTGAAACTGAAAAGCAGAGTGTGACACTGTGAAATCAATTTAACTGGCATTTCACTAGCTACCTGTCCCTGCCTGCCACTGATTCTAATAGGATCCTAGTAACCCCTTGGAATAAGGGGGTTACATTACTGTATGTCTTGTTGCAACAGGGAACAGTGCAGGAAATATGTAAACAATAAGGCCCGATGGGGTTTACAGTGTGATAACCGCAATCCTAGGGGCGTAGTTAGGCATGAGGCCGAAGGCCAAGTGCCAGTCATCCTTAGGAGTGTGGTTATCACACCGTAATTCACACCCCCAGAGTGTCTTATTGTGCTTATAAAATGGCTCTTTATTTTTAGAAGCAGTTTTTTTACTTTAAAACTCTTTTTTTTTAATTCTTTTTCCCTCTGGTCATGGTCTGGGGCTTCTCTAAGGCATTCTGCCTGATCCTCCCCTGCCTGACATCCTCCATCTGTGCCTCCTCTCTCCTCCTCCTCTACCTACTGTCGGTACCCCCGGCTTAACCCGTCCAGGATGGGGCTGCCCCTCCTCTTTTGGGTGCTCCTAAAGACAGACCCCGACGTGGGAGAGGATCCAGATGAAGGAACCTGGAAGGCCAGGTAGGACAGACTCAGCATTGGGGATGTGGGGCAGGTGCCGTCGCCTACCCCCGAAGACCAGGTTGTTCCGTTTTCTGACAGTCCCCAACCCCCCCTTGCATGGAGCACATCGACGGACTGGTGCACGGCAACCCTGCCGGTGTCGGCCACGCTAGCTACGTGCTTGCTTGGCATGCTACAGTGTCCCCGGTCTACACCAGGAGCCGCTGGTATGCTGGAGCAACCCACCCTTCCTTCCCGGGGAGGAGAGCACCATGAGGGCACTCATCCTCAACCCTTCCCCTGCCAACCCCCGGGGCCCAAGCTCACTTCCGAACCCAGGTCACCGGCATAGCATGAGATGTGGCATCCAGCGTCTCAATCCTCAGCACCACCATGCCGGCTAAAACACATTTTTAAATAAGTAAAAATGTGAGTGAATCTGTGCTTTTAACAAAACATAGTCCTTCCACCTATTGGTGCTAGATTAAAGTAGTGTTATACAGTATGTCACCAACGCTCTGTCACTGGCACTCCTGCCCACCGCCTGCTCCTCAACCACGACTGATTACCTTCACGAACTATGCTGCCCTTGATACACAAGCCTTCTTATCTGACATATCTGACATAGACTGGACTGATGTTTTCTCCACCTCCAATGTTGACACTGCCCTTAACATATTTCTCACCAAGTTTGGCGAAGTACAAAAGAAACACCTCCCAAAGGTAAAGAAGAGTCAGAGGTCAGCAGTCAAAATGGCTAAATAAAGAACTCCTACATAAGTTAAAAGTCGAGATAAGCAATGGAAACAATACAAAAATCTGGGCTCCCCTGGATCTTATCCTGTACAAGCAGTATAGAAATGATTGCAAAAGGCGCATCAGGCAGGCTAAAGCATATACTGTCAAAACCTGCTGACTAACTCCTCCAACGACCCTCGAAAATTTTGGAGCCACATTAAAACTTTTTTAGGATCTACGCAAGCTGTCACCCCCTCAGAAATGGTCCTGCAAGGTGTCCACTGTAATGACTCCTTCACTATTGCAAACGTGTTTAACCAGCAGTTTTCCGACCTATCTGCCTACACAGCTTCCCTTCAATCTCCTGCTACACAACTGAACTCAACATTCCCTGGCGATTCACCTACCTCATCTAAACCATTCTACTTCAAAGCGGTCACCAGGCATCAAGTCTTCAAGCTGCTCAAGGCTATCTCTGACAATACCAGCCCCGGCTCTGATGGAATGGAACCCCGTCTATTAAAGATGGCTGCTCACCTCATATCTGGACCTATAGCTAGAATCTTCACCCTATCCCTCTCCTCTGTCCCTGAAATCTGGAAGGCCGCCAGAATTACTCCCATGTTTAAAAAAGACAGCAAAAATGACACGACCAACTACAGACCAATTGCTATACTATCAGTCCTTAGCAAGATCCTTGAGAAATTAGTCTCTATTCAAGTTACCGAATTCGTTGAAAACTCCAACTTACTCAATACAGCACAGCACGGCTTTAGAAAACACCACAGCACCATGACTGCACTAGCAAAATTCTCCTCTGACATTCTTACCAACATGGACAAGGGAAGCTAACAGGGCTGTTTTCATCGACCTCACTAAAGCGTTCGACCTTTGTTGACCATCCTTTACTACTTGCCTCCCTCAGAAATCTGGGCTTCTCTACCCTGTCACTACCTGGTTCAGCAGCTACCTTGCCAACAGGACTCAAGCAGTGAAATTCAACTCAGCAATCTCTGACAGTGCTGTTATCAATATTAGCGTCCCTCAGGGCTCCATTCTCGGTCCTCTCCTCTTCTCACTATTTGTAAACAATCTCTGATGTAGTAACCTCTGGCCACTCACTACTTTATGCTGATGACCTGGTCATCTATGCCCCTCTGACAATATCACCAACCTGAATGCTGCCCATACCACAGACTTCCACTTGGTGCAGCGCTGGCTACACACCCAACGCCTTGTCCTTAACTCCAATAAAACTAAAGCCATGCTATTTGGATCCCCACACAAATTAAGAACCTGCTCTTCTTCTCTCTCTGTGCCTGACATTAATGGTAACCCTCTGGAGTCTGTTAGTGCTTTTCGCTACTTGGGCATTCACCTTGACCAAAATCTTGACCTAAAGCTGCACATCCAGGAAACTTGTAAATCTGTCAATTGTAAGCTAGGGGCTGCTTACAGGACTAACTACCTGCTTACCCCTGCCGCTAAACTGGCAATTGCTAGAGGAATCCTGTTACCAACCCTCACCTACGGTGCTCCCATCCTAACCATGGCCAGCAAAACTGCTCTGCACCAATGGGACACCACCTTCAACAATGTTTGCAGGTATGCGGCTAAAGCACAGCGCCTGAAGCACCATTGTCAGCTATACAAAGACCTGGGCTGGCTATCTCCCTCCTCCACCAGGCAATATTACCTCTGCAACCTTTCGGACACCATCATCAGAGCATCAAAGCCAGCTGAGCTCTCAAAACTACTCCAACCGGTTATACCTTCACGGGACCTTAGATCCTCTGACAAGTCCTTATTGAATATTCCTCTGTCAAGACAAAAGGGCTCGGAGCCTTCAGTTATGCTGCCCTCACTTTTGGAACTTGCTGCCCCAGGGACTAAGAAATGCTCCTTCTCACAATGCATTTAAGCACAATCTCAGAGCTTTCCTTACCTCGATGGACAAATGTGTTTGTTTTGATCCCTCTTGAATCCCATGCTCCTAACCTGTTCTCCTCCCTCCCCTTCCCTATTATGTATTATAGGCACTTGCGCTTTTTTTATTCTTGGTTGTTTTTTGCTTTTATGTTTCATGTTTGTTGATACTGTATAACATTGTTGTTCTGATGCCAATTGTAAAGCTCTCTAATTACTGCCTAGTCACTTAGCTTGCCCTCGCTCCTGAGCTGTTTTCCCCACCTTCATTCCTTATCCTGCACCCTCTGTTCCTGTAACACTTACTTTCCCAGCCCGCTCTCTTCCCTTCCCACTTAGCCATTTCTCCAGTACCCCTGTCATTACCCCTCCCTTTTCCTGCCCCTCCCTCTCCTGCTCTTTGCCGCCCACTCACCCTCTAACCGCCTCCACTCCCTCTCTGCCGCCTTCGGTTCCACCGCCTGTAACAGGTTGCTACCTTGTACCGCTAATGCCGTAACTTGCCGCCACCCTTCCTACCTTTCACCTTCTGCCCTCTCCCTGCCAGCTTTCCCTCCTTCTTTTATTCTTCCCTCTTCTCCCTATGCTCAGTCCTCACCCCTCCCTCTCCTATTTTATCCCACCTCCCACCAGTTTGCGTGACTCCCCTCTCTCTCCTGCCGTCTCGTAGTTCCACCGGCTCGGCCGCAGGTTACTACTCTACCCCGCCAATGCCGTTTTCACCGCCTCACCTCTTGTCCTCCTCCCTTCTTCTGCTCCGCTGCGCTCTTACTAGGTGCACTCTATCTCCCTACCCCCACTCATTTCCCTATCTGTTCCGTGCCCTTCATCCCTTTTCCCCCTATACCCTGCCCTTCCCACCCTACCCTTCCCTCCCCATTCCTTTAGTTCAAATCCCTCCTCACCCTTGCACCTAGTCCCCCCACCGCCCTCCCCTGCACATCACCCTCTCTCCCTCTCTATTTTTTGCACCCATAGCTTCACTGTCCTGTTCCCCGACCTCTCCGTCTCTCTTGCTGACTCCCGGTTCCACCGTCCCGGCCACAGGTGGTAACCTTCTCCCGCTAATGCCGCACTTGGCGCCTTAACCTCCCTCCTGTCCTCCCCTTTTTTGCTATTCGCCCTACCACCCCCTGTCTCCGTCTCTCCCGCCCTACCCTTACACCTGTCCCCTACCACCTCTCCCCCTAGTTCTCAACAACTGAATACATGTAATTTTATCCTTATTGCTATGCTTGACTACACTGTGTGACTTTGTCCTTTGCAAATGTATCCTGCTCTGTGTAATTTCTTATGTATCCTGCAAATGTATCCTGCTTTGTGTAATCTCTTATGTATCACTGTGTTCTGTAACTGTACCTCCTGGGTCGTGCCTGAAAATAGTCACTTGTTGGCTAGCGCACTTACCCGGTCAACAAAAACTAAATAAATAAATAAATAAATGTGCCTCCCTGTCCACTTAAACTTCATATTCCCCTGCCAGCCACAACAATTCACAAATGCTGTTTTCCTCATTCTAAGTATGACACATAGCCCCCTTACTTTATTTTATTCTCTTCACTCTATAGACAAAACTAAAAGGAAGCCATAACAGAGGCTTCTCAGTTCCCCGATGCTGCAAGCATGAGTGTAGTTGAAAACTGCCACACTCACTGACAGCATCATGAACTGCTTGCTCCGTCCTAAAAGCTAAACAGCAGGGTGAGTCATGTATCACCTTTTCTCTTTGTTTATATAGTATTATTACTTACTTTCTTCATTCTGTTTTTTTTTTCTCTGTGTTTACCCACATTCAAGAAATGGAACGTTTATCATGGAATGTTTACCATGGAATACAGGGGTTCAAAATTCTGCTCAGTTCTACTAGCAGAATGTTCCTCTACTAACATACTGTACACACACAACAAAGGCCCATTTTAGAGCCAGAGACTCAATTTTCTAACTGTCAGGGCAAGCAGAAGAGATTTCCCTGATGAACAGGTAAAGATAGAAGGGGAATTGTTCACTGTTAGCAAAGAAACAGTTGTAATGAAAATTATAAACAATACATAATGTTTCAAATTTGTTTATGTGTGTAAGAAGAGTGTGATGATCTGATAAACAACATTTAAATAATTTGTTTTATTTTATATTTAAGGTAGTTTTATTTTTAGGGCCCAGTTGAAGGTTTCTACTGTATAAAAGTAGCAGCCATGTTTGTGGCGGAAGATCAGTTCTGGTTGTAGGAGGACTGATTTGCTCATTGTGTGATATGGTTTAGAACCAGGATGACTGTGCATATATAGAGATTTAATGTACGGTCAGCTGATCTCTCTTGGCCAATGAGATTTCTATATTCTTTCTTGCCATTTTATAATTTGTCATGTAGAATATATGTAGAAACATAGGCTTTGATGGCAGATAAAGACTGCTTGGCCCACCCAGTCTGCCCATTTCCCTACCTATTGGATAAGCTGAAGATCCTAGTTAACCAGACTTGAAAGTTCTTTCTACAGTAAAATCCTATTGATTGAATCAAGCATTTCTCTGGACTTCATTGGAAAATGCTTATGAGGTTCAGTGAGTGCAATATTACTGTCAAATGTACTTCCTCCTATCCCCCACTAGAATTGATTTATGTCTGTCCCATGCATTCTTTAATTCCCCCACTGTTTTTGACCCCACTACCTCCTCAGGAAGGCTGTTCCATGTGTTCACCACCCTCTTGGTGAAAAAAGACTTCCTCAGGTTGCTCCTGAGTCATTCCCCCCCCCCATCTTCAAGTTGTGCCCCCTTGCTTCTTGCACATCTCTTTTTCTGAACGAGACTACCCTCTTGGACTTTGTTGATTCTCTTGAGGTACTTGAAAGTTTCTATCATGCCCCCCCTCTCCCTCCTTTCCTTGAGGGTTACATATTAAGCTCCTTTAGTCTCTCTTTGTATGGCTTCTGGTGCAGACTCTGCACCATTTTAGTTGCGTTGCCTTCCTTTGGACTGCCTCCATTCTATGTTCTTGTGGAGATGGGGTCTCCAGAACTGCACGCAGTACTCCAGATGGGATCTCACCAACTGTCCGTACAGAGGGATAATTGGAAGGTTTGACGTTTAGTTCAATGGACAAGCAGCCAGCCACTCCCACTTTCCTGAGCTATATAAGCAGTTCCTCTCAGCTTCCTTCTGAAGCACTTTTTTCTTTGCTGGTCGGAGGCTTTGTCTGTCTGTTCTCTGCAGCTGGCTGAGGCCTGTGCCCCCTCCCACTTCTGTTTGTCTCTGCTGGACTTCTGCGTTTGTTTTCCTGCTTCTGGTTTGTATTTTGCCTCCGGCTGTGTGCTCCTTTCTGTCATTACTCCTTGTTTTCTGTGTTTGTGTGTCTTTGTTTTGGGCCTTGTTCCCTGTTGTCAGTATTTGTGTGTGTTTGGTTTTGTCTTTTGGGGCTTTGTTTCTAAGCTCCTAGCATATTGCTACTCCAGGATTCATATTACTTGCTCTCAGTTACTCACAACTCTCAAATTACTTGCAATGCAACTGCAACAATTATATGTGTGTTTCAGCTCAACCATAGCTGCTCTCCATGCTGCACTTAATTGTTTTCACCTGATTCAGGCTCACTCTGAACCCTAGCTATGCAGCTCAATCATGGTCTCTCAACTCATTCTACTTACCTCATTGCTGCAGTTTCATTGCACTGCCAGGTGATAGCTGATTCAGAGCATGGTGTCTCCTTTCTTTCTATGTGTAACCCCCGGACCCCTGCCTTTTTGTAAAATGACAGGTGGCATGCTGTTGAAGCTGACAGCAGTACCTGGTGGGGACTGGGTTTGGGGAGGATAAAGTTACTCAGCACAGGGGGCCTAGGTTTGGCTACTCTGCACAGGGGCACCCAAGAAAATCCAAACACAGGAAGCAATAGCTGTAATGTCCAGAACCAGGAATGGGATTCTACAGTGTGACTTTTATTCACATCCAAGCTGAACAAACAAAGCACAGACAGACCCCCACAGGGCTACATTCCTGGTAATGCAGATTAGAGACAACAGAACACTTCGTTACTATTTCCAGCCCTCAGGCTCTGAACCCACCAGGCACACAGCCCGGACTTGCACGCAGCTTTGGGTACACAGCCCGACTTGTACACTACTTGGGTTTTCCCCACAGGCCCGGCTCCCCTGCCGGCCACTTGATCCGTGGTCCATTTTGGGAAATGAACCAGTTTTCCTGTTGTGGCTCCCCAAACCACCTTAGAGCCTTCAACTCCTAGAAGGAATTTTCCTTCCAATCCCACGTCTGGGTACTTCCCTCATCACTGGCCAAGTGCATGAGGCAAAGTAGAAATCCACAAAGCAAATCCATAGAGGTGGACCTGGTCACTAAAGATGGGGGGGTCTCCCACCTCCAGCTCCCACAGTCCATACCCAGCCATTTCTCTGGAAACTAAACAACTCTTTTCTGAAAGTTTGGCAATGTAGATTACTGGGTAGACATATGTCACATCTCCTCTACATGTCTTGACTTCCACTAAGTGCTGGACTTGAATATACTTTTACTTTTGGCTAAGCCTATTACTCTAGGCCTCCCACTACTTCAGTAGTCCAATCCCCACTATCACACAAGCCCCAGGGTGAAAAACATAGGCCCTTTAGAAAGAGCAGAAACTCACCCTCCAGTTGCAGGTGCCCCACAGGCAATTCACAAATCTTCTTGTTTCCCAAAAACTCTTGAACAAATAAGGCAGCTTCTCCACTAGAAGAAAAACCAGGGGGTTGCCCCAGGAATATGCAGGAAACCTTTTCCTGTCCCATACCCTGAGGGATGGGGCACTGAGACCCGATTCAGCGGTCTCCACCACTTTAAAAACTATCTTCTGTGTCTCTCTTTTGGTGGAAACACACACCTTTTTCCCAGAGTGTAGCCCTATGTCAGGGCTGAGGCTCCAAAAGCCTAACCAGAGCTGCTGTGCTCCTCTCTCAGCAAGCTCCAAACTCCAACTGACCCACAGACTACTGTTCAAACCTCCCAACATTCTATTCCAACTCCCTGCTGCAGATTCCATTGTGGCTCATGCAGCTGCAACAGTTCTATGGTAATGTCATCCCTCAGTCTCAGCTGAGACTGAGAACAGAGTGAGACAGTGTGAAATCCATTTAACTGGAGTTTCACAAGCTGCCTTCCCTGCCTGCCACTAGGTCTAACTGGGATTCTAGTAACCCCGGGTAACAAGGGGGTTACACTCGCCCTTGACCAGGAAAATGACTGTCCGCAGTCATTGTTTACCCGGCTTTAGGCCATCCCACCCTATGTGCTACCTGCGGAGGGGGGTGATCAGGCCCCCTCCTACCATGTGCAAGCACAGGCAGGCAACACTAAGGGCCTAGAGGCCTTTAGCTGACATATCAGCCTCTACACTACCCACTTACTATGGATGCCTAGTGGCTCTGGTAGAACTGCCCAGAGCATAGCCCTAATAGCTCAGCACTGCAACCCCTACTGCAGGTCAGGGCCACAGCCTGTCTATCCCCCCTAGCCCTCTAGGGAAAACCTATCTGCCTCTAAATTAATACCCAAAAACAAAAACAACCTGGGGACCTCCCCGACCTTGGGCAACCTGCAACCACATACCAAGAAAATAATACCACATTCTTATATCACTTTACTGCCTCCTCCCTACCCCCACAACCACACCTGTGGAAGGAAAGGGTTAATACAGTAACAACAACAACAACAACCACAGTACTTTAAATTCTGCACACTAAAGTACTAGTGAGGAACTCCGATGAGCCCCTCCTCCTCTTCTTGTCTTCTTTTCTATCTTCTCCAGGAACACCTGCAAGAAAAAGAAAGACAACATACACTTCTAATCTGCATACACAGTCTACCTAAAACCCCTACCATCAAAACACTGAAGAATCCCAAAAATATTTTTTTTAGAAAAGGGTAGAAAAACAGTATATACATTAGAAAACAGTGACATTATTTACAATACACATTTGGGGGGATGGAATGCCCTAAAAGTCCCAACTAGTGACCACTATGCCTGAAGGCTAGTCCAATAAAGAGTCTCTCCTGGGCCAGAGCCCGGTGAAGCACAGTTCTAACAGGCCAAAGTCCCGAAGGGGAGAGTCTTTGAGGACAGTTCACACATTTTGGAGTCTGCTAGTGTATGGTGTGTACTGCAATGTCATAAAGATAGAAAAGTTTGGACTTACCAGCCCCTTGTAGTACGAAAAATTCTGAACCAACCTGCACCTCTGACGAAGACTCTCCCTGGCAGCATTTCTTCCGATACAGCTGGGCGGACATCTTCCGGGAACTACAGGAGGGCACATCTGGGAACTGCTGGGCTGATGTCATCTCTGGAGATGGAACCTTAGAACAGGAACAAAAAGGAAAACAGCTGGTCAGACGTCATCCGATTACCAGGCGATGAAGCAGGATACAGCTGGGCTGGTGTCCTCTCTGGATCTGAAGTCATCTGGTGGGCCAGTCGATGGATTCTGGAAAGGCCAGTATACTGTAGAACTGATGAATGTGGGGCACCTGAGTCCTGGATGTTCATACTGGCAGATCAATAAAGGCACTTCACAGTCTGGTGTGGCAGTATTGACTACCACTGTTCGGTTTTCCATTTAGTAGGCACGGGCACATTTGCTGGGAGGTCCTTGCACTGAGACCAATAGTACCGGGGGTCAGGAGCTTGAATTATTGCCCTGTCTGGGTGCACATAATTCACACAGTGGGAGATTTCATGTCCCTCTCCGTCCACTATTCACACCCTGTCCATAAACAGTGTCCTGCCTCTCTTCCACTGGGTATATTTCTCATGAAACAACCTGCCCATTACATGCTTGTTGGCCCCAGGATGCACACCTTTCATTGCTTCGGCCCAGATCCAGGATTTCCTGCTGTTCTCAATCTCCTTCCAGACTTTCCGAGGAAAGGTAGGAAAGGTCATATCATAGATCTCATTTGCCTTTGTACGAACCAGTCTCTCCTCTTTACTAGCTTTGGTCAACCTGAGACCACTGGCCTGGCTTGGGGTGGCCAGTCCTGGTTCTGCCAGCTTTGCTTCCTTAACGAGATTAAAAACGGATCCCTGACTTCTTCTTGCATAGCCAGGGCAGTGACATCACCACTCTCTTCCATGCATTCCTCCGAGGCAAGATCTTGAGGCTGTGTACCCGTTCCTTTTTCACAAGGCCACTTAGGTTCCCCCTCATCTTCCTCTTCACTAAGGATCTGAGCCCAGGAGTGAGCAATCGTCCTCACTCCTGAGACTATCCACTCACCATTAGGCTTGGAGGTTGACACCTCCCATTTAAAGGCCTCCCGCATTTCATCTTCTCTTAAGAGCCTTGGGCTAGGCCCACCCCCTTCCAGGGGTCTACTGATGCTTTATCTGAACTTTCCTTCTGAGATCCAGCATCCAAAACTTCAACATCTGGTTTTGTCTCTAACTGTGCATCCTCTAGCTTTGTGCCACACTCCCCTGAGGGGCTTTCCTCCACAGGCTTCACCTGGTGCTGTGTGCTGCCAACTGCAGATTCCTGAACCTTTCTCCATGTTGTAGCCAAATGAATTTGAGGCGCTTTATACAAGCCATATTTTTCTAGGCATCCAGCGCAGTGAGGTATCATGAAGACATCCCTTCCAGCTCTCAAGCATATTTGACACACGTGCACTGGAAAACCAGGAATCGCCACATGAGGAGGCAGTTGTCCTCCATAGCACCACTTTTCAATATCCTTCAGTCTATTTACTGCTGCTGTGACTGCAACCCGGGCATAATCCGGGTTGCGAGCTGGTCCTGAGGCCATAACTGCAGAAAAACAAACAAAGGCTCACTGTAACTGAAAGTCCCACTTTACTGAACACTCTTTAGTTTTAAAATGGCTCCTCTGCTGCTGTGTTTACTTTACTACCCCACCCTGTAATGGCGGCGGCAGCACTCCTGTACATCAACATTCAGAAACTGGGTCAAGCCACTGCGCACCCAATTTACACACACTACTGATTTGCTCAAATTGCACAAACTTGCTCTGTTCTTGTTTTAAACACATTTACATGATTTTCCACAGACTTTTTACATGCTGGAAACATTTCTTTGACTCACAGTCCCTTAAAGCTTCAGGTTTTTAAGCACAGGATTGCCTGTAAAACTAGTGCTGCACATTTGGCTACAACTCACAGTCTCTCTCTGGCTTTAAACTTTAAACTGAGGCTGAACTCATTACTATGCACACAGTCAATGGCTTAACAGACTTGCACTTGCTGGCAAGACTTGACACAGTCGTTACTTGCAAAGCGACTACACTGCTGCACGCATATTTTGCTGGCATTGGGCAGAAAATCACTGTTTGAGCAATTTCACTTTTAGTACTTACTGTTATCAGTAGCAGTTTGCTGCGATGGAGAAAAACAGCCTGCACCAAGTTCTTGGAGGCCTCAGAACAGAACCGGGCAGGCAGTCCTGCCGATCGTCTCCTCGACCACCACACTTGCAATTCAGACGATCGATTAGCGGGTTGAGCCCGATTTTAAACAAACAAGTCTATTTTTGGATGGTTTACAGCATTTTTAACACTCTGCGATGATCCTCCACAAGCCAGTACACGCACTCCACTCACACTCCTTCTCGAATGCTGGGGCAGTCTCTGTAAAGCTGGCTGAGGGGCGGGGACTGATTGCAGCCTCACCAATCACACAACGCCATGCAAATGAGCCTCTTCTTCCTCACGGCGATCATTGAGCAGGCAAATTTAAACTGCAGAATGCATTTTTTTTTTCAACTGACTCCATGGCAGGAGCCCATTTCAGCCATTTAACATAGCCATTTACACCTACAAGTCTCTCAGTTCATTCAGAAAGCATTTCCAACGTCCGGGGCACAATTTTCCTGTTGCTACCCCTAGACTTCCATACTTTTCTTTACCACAGTTCATTTTAAAAGCATTTCCAACATCCAGGGCACAATTTTCCTGTTGCTACCCCAGTCTTCCACACTTTTCTTTACCACAGTTCATTTTAAAAGCATTTCCAACGTCCAGGGCACAATTTTCCTGTTGCTACCCCTAGTCTTCCACACTTTTCTTTACCACAGTTCTTTTTAAAAGCATTTCCAATGTCCAGGACACAATTTTCCTGTTGCTACCCCTAGTCTTCCACACTTTTCTTTACCACGGTTCTTTTTTAACAAAGCTGGCAAAATGCTGTAAACAATTGATGCAGGACAAGGGCACACTCTTTGGCTTTACTGCTCCTTGGTAAACAGTTGGCATTTTAAACAGCAGCATAAGATCCACAGCACACAGCAAAACACTTGGTTAACTTGCTTCAGCTTTTTGGGCTACCCACTGCCAGATAGCCAAAACACTAGCCCCTTGCCCGAGCACCTTCCTTCCCAGAATAAAATCCAAAGCGGTGCCTCCATTTTTGTAACCCCCAGACCCCTGCCTTTTTGTAAAATGACAGGTGGCATGCTGTTGAAGCTGACAGCAGTACCTGGTGGGGACTGGGTTCGGGGAGGAAAGTTACTCGGCACAGGGGCCTAGGTCTGGCTACTCTACACAGGAGCACCCAAGTAAATCCAAACACTGGAAGCAATAACTGTAATGTCCAGAACCAGGAATGGGATTCTACAGTGTGGCTTTTATTCACATCCAAGCTGAACAAACAAAGCACAGATGGACCCCCACGGGGCTACATTCCTGGTAATGCAGATTAGAGACAACAGAACACTTCTTTACTATTTCCAGCCCTCAGGCTCTGAACCCACCAGGCACACAGCCCGGACTTGCACGCAGCTTTGGGTACACAGCCTGACTTGTACACTACTTGGGTTTTCCTCACTGGCCCGGCTTCCCCGCTGGCCACTTGATCAGCGGTCCATTTTGGGAAATGAACCAGTTTTCCTGTTGTGGCTCCCCAAACCACCTTAGAGCCTTCAACTCCTAGAAGGAATTTTCCTTCCAATCCCATGTCTGAGTACTTCCCTCATCACTGGCCAAGTGCATGAGGCAAAGTAGAAATCCACAGAGCAAATCCGTAGAGGTGGACCTGGTCACTAAAGATGGGGGGTCTCCCACCTCCAGCTCCCACAGTCCATACCCATCCATTTCTCTGGAAACTAAATAACTCTTTTCTGAAAGCTTGGCAATGTAGATTACTGGGTAGACGTATGTCACATCTCCCCTACATTTCTTGACTTCCACTAAGTGCGGGACTTGAACATACTTTTATTTTTGGCTAAGCCTATTACTCTAGGCCTCCCACTACTTCAGTAGTCCAATCCCCACTATCACATAAGTCCCAGGGTGAAAAACATAGGCCCTTTAGAAAGAGCAGAAACTCACCCTCCGGTTGCAGGTGCCCCACAGGCGATTCACAAATCTTGTTTCCCAAAAACTCTTGAACAAATAAGGCAGCTTCTCCACTAGAAGAAAAACCAGGGGGTTGCCCCAGGAATATGTGGAAAACCTTTTCCTACCCCATCCCCTGAGGGATGGAGCACTGAAACCCAATTCAGCGGTCTCCACCACTTCAAAAACTATCTTCTGTGTCTCTCTTTTGGTGGAAACGCACACCTTTTTCCCCCAGAGTGTAGCCCTATGTCAGGGCTGTGGCTCCAAGAGCCTAACCAGAGCTGCTGTGCTCCTCTCTCAGCAAGCTCCAAACTCCAACTGACCCACAGACTACTGTTCAAACCTCCCAACATTCTACTCCAACTCCCTGCTGCAGATTTCATTGTGGCTCATGCAGCTGCGACAGTTCTATGGTGATGTCATCCCTCAGTCTCAGCTGAGACTGAGAACAGAGTGAGACAGTGTGAAATCCATTTAACTGGAGTTTCACAAGCTGCCTTCCCTGCCAACCACTAGGTCTTACTGGGATTCTAGTAACCCCGGGTAATGGGGGTTACATATGTTTATTGAAGTTTACAACTCAGTGTACTCAGTACAGATGCTGCTTCTATGTTTGTACATTCTGCTATACTCTGAGGTCAGCTAAGCTACTGCTGATGCTGTCTACTAGTTTCAATACCTGCATGTGGGTCTCAGCCCTTCCATCACTTTGATGTTTTTCCTACGGCGGGGACTTGGAGGTGTTTGGAGAGCCATGGCCCTGTGTGGCTAATTACTTATGTTCTAAATCCTGTCTCCACCGCTGACAAATCCTCAGAGTATGTGACACCTTTATTGGCTTTTTGAATGCCTGGCTGGCTTGCCCCACTATTCACAGTGCTGCTTCATTGCTACTATGTTTTGCAGACCTATTTGCAGGTCTGACTATTACTACACTGTTACCAACCTATGTCCAGGTTCACTCTTGCTTGCACAGTCTTTGCTTCATGCCTACTACCATCGCCTCAGCTTCAGCCTCTGGGATGTCTGCTCCACTCACTACTGCATCTGACCTTTGCAAGGTCTCAGCACTTAACGCTCATTCAGCTCCTTATCAGTTCTGGGGCATGCCAGCCATACTATTCTGGTGCAAGGTTTCCCTGCAGCCGATGGTCTCGCTCTGCATTTTATGTCTGCATCTTGAGCGTGCCCAACTTGGGGTGGGGTCCTTCTCACCTGGCCCAAAGCTGGGAATGTCCTCGCTCCAGGCTTGGCTTTAGCTGTTCGCTGGTGCGACAGCAGCTCCTGGTGTAGAATTTAAGACAAGCTGTGAAGGGTGGTTACTGTGATCTACTTTGGCTCTAGTGGTTCCACTACAATGGTTATCCATTGGCTTTAGTGGTTTCCCTAGCAAGGCACCTTCACCGCATACTCCCTATGACTGCCTCTAGTTCACCTGGTTTGTGTTTAGGGTGAGTACACCAGGTGAGTGCCTCAGCAGTTGTTGCTCTCCTCTTCCTGCTTTGGTTGTCCCCGATGTTGCAAAGCACTCTCGCAACCTTCCACAGCGTTCCTCCTAGAGGGATTGAGCGAGAGCTTTCCACCAAATTGTAATATTTTTCACCTCCCTTTAACTGGGTTTACAAATCACAGCTGCAGAGCCATCACTAAATAAAATATCCCAGCCTGGAGGGAAGGTGACCTAGGCCTTGGATCCCCAGAGATTTCCTCCTCAAAGGAGTTTTTTTTTTCCTCTCCTCCGTGCCTCAGATCATAAAAGTTAGTTAGCTGTAGTTAGTGTTTCCTAGTTCTGTTAGGTAGGTTCCGCTGTTGGATGGAGGTGGATGGTGTCCCTACTTGATGTTCCCTCTCTCCTTAGGAGGTCCCCTCATTCTCTAGCACTACCCACCAAACTCATGCTATTGCTAACCTGTGCATCTCTTTACGTATCAAGGCATCTCATGACATTATCAAGCTTCCTGATGCTTTATCTACTACTAAGTCACAGCTTGTTATATGCTTCATACTACTTCATTATTTTTGGGGGTACTTCCTAAGGTACCTTTAGCCACGGGAATCATCCCACGGCACCTCTAGGGGTGGAACCCTCTTCAACGGTTCTTTGCCTTTGGTACCCCTACAGGGTGGTAATTCCTCTGGAATAGAGAGTGCAAATGGCCAAAACGAAACTAACACAGAACAAGCATAACATTATACTGGCTGTGTAGGCCATTGAATTGGAAGGCTTGGCCTATAGTTCAATGGACAAGCAGTCAGTCACTCCCACTTTCCTGACCTATATAAGCAGTTCCTGTCAGCCTCCTTCTGAAGCATTTTTTTGCGCCACCATCCTCCATCCTTCTCCGCCAGCAGCACTTCTCTCCTTGGGATCCTTCCTAAGGTACCTTTAGCCACTGAAATTGTCCCGTGGCACCTCTAGGGGTGGAACCCTCTTCGAGGGTTCCTTGCCTTTGGTACCCCTACAGGGTGGCAATTGCTCTGGAATAGAGAGTGTGAATGGCCAAAACCAAACCAAATATACATATATACATACATACATAACAATAACTGAGGGACAAATAATTAAAAAAAAAACTTACACAGGATAAACAGGAAGGTAGACAAACATGTGGGGGAGTAGTACAATATACTGGCTGTGGGGCAGCAGTCTTCTGGGAGACTTTCTGGAGGCTGAGATGCTACCCTATTTGCAGGCAACTCTCTGCCATGAGAGAGGAGGTCGCCTGTCTTCAGGCCACACTGGACAGTAGTAAGGGAACCTCCCCCACCCAGGGAGCACCAGGGCCACCACCACTACCTCAAAGACTGCCAAGAAAGCACAGCAGTTGGACCACAGTGGGCTCAGAGAGGGTGAGGGTGGTGGAACAGAGGCACACCCAGTCAGTTGTACCACTCCACAATCCATACACCATTCTGATGAAGCATAGTTCCCCTATGGATGCACCCACAGAGGAGACTAAGGAGGTTGCGGACAACTGTCACAAGGGAGCCCCACACGAAGGAGACAGAGGACACCACAGGAAAAGGAAGCCACTCCTGGTGGTGGACTCAATTATTAGGGGGATAGAACTGGGGGGATCAGGGAAAACTGATGTAAGGTGCCTGCCTGGTACCATGGCTTGGAGGAACAGGAAGCGCATCCTCAGGATCAGGAGAACAGCTGCACGGGAGACTGAGCTGAATGTCATTGTCCACCTAGGGATGAATGACTTGGCTCAACATGAGATCAGAGCAGTGCAGGAGGAGTTTGTGGAATTGGGGAAGGGCCTAAGGCAAGTAGCACACACAGTATCCTTCTCAGAGGTGCTGTCTATCTATGGCAAGGGTGAGGCGAGGGTACTTCACACCATGCAATTCAATGAATGGTTGAAAAAATAGTGCAGAGCACAGGGGTTTGGCTTCAATGGGTTCTGGGGTTCCACCTGGAGGGATACCAGCCTATACTGGCAGGATGGTCTGCATTGGTCCAGGAAGGGAACAAGTCTACTGGGCAATTGGTTTAAATGCTTCATTGGCAAGCTTTTAAACTAGTCAAGGGGGTAGGCACTGATAAGCAGCAGGGGATGCCCAGCCTCCCCCTACAAAACTGGGTACTAAATGAGGTAAAGACTAAGGTAAAAAGGTCATGAGGGAGCAAGACAGGGATAAATGGAGAAAGCAAAGTCAGTGAGGACAGGGATGGTGCTACAAGAGGTAAAGCCATCAAAAAATGGAGAGCAATGAGTACCAATGCCTGTAGTCTGGGTAAGAAACTTCCTGAATTAGTGGCCTTGATGGAGGAGGAACATCTGGATATTGTGGCAGTCACAGAAAAATGATACACACAGAACCATGACTGGGATGTAAACATACCAGGATACACCATCTACAGGAGGGGCAGGGAGGGTAAAAGAGGAGGTGGAGTAGCTCTCTACATAAGGGACAACATCAAAGCAACAGAACAAAAGGGTAAACAGGGAGGAGAGGAAGCACTGTGGGTCAATTTGGAGACAGGCAATGGCACCACAATCCGCACAGGGGTTGTATACAGACCCCCATCTCAGGGGGAGGAAATGGACAGGGAAATGTTAGAAAGTATCCTTAGAATGGCAGAAAAAGGAGATATATTGCTAATGGGGGATCTGAATATGCCAGATGTTAACTGGAGTGCATTTGCAGCAGCCACATCTAAGAGTGGGGTCATTTTAGACACCTTACAGGGGGCATGTCTTAGACAACTAGTATCAGAACCCACTCGAGAGGGAGCAATCTTAGACCTTGTACTTTCAAATGGAGATGGCGAAAGGATCACAGATTTAGAAGTGGGTAGCCATCTTAGAACTAGTGACCATCGAACAGTATGGTTCACGATAAACACAGCAGTAGAGTCAAGTCATACAAAAGCAAAGCTACTGGACTTCAGGAGGGCTGACTTTGCCAAAATGGGTGAGTGCGTAAGGAATGCACTAGCAAATGGGCAGGAAGGAGGGGAGGAGGAGGAACAATGAGGAATAATCAAAACTGCCATCACAGAGGCAACAAGCCTTTGTGTGAAGCAAATAAACAAAGCAAATCGATGTAAGAAACCACTATGGTTCTCAAAGGAGGTGGCAGGAAAGTTTAGGGAGAAAAAGAGAGCATTCAGGAAGCACAAGGAATCACAGAAGGAGCAGGGTAGAGAATTGGATCAGTTAAAGCAAAAGGAAGCAGGAAAGGCAGTCAGAACTGCAAAGGCCCAAACCGAGGAAAAGATTGCCAACTCAGTTAAGAACGGGGATTAAACCTTTTATAGGTACATCAGGGAGCGAAGGAAGACCAAGGGAGGGATAGTGAGGTTTAATAAAGGGGGGGGGGCAGAAGGTGATTGTGGAAAGGCAGAGATACTAAACAAAAACTTTTGCTTGGTATTCACAAATGAAGAGGAGGAGGTACCTATTACAAACAATAGAAACACGCTGGATACGGGGGTTAATACCAGCCCTTTCACAGAAGAAAGGGTTCTGAAGGAACTCTTAAAACTGAAGGTGGACAAAGCAATGGGACCTGATGGGATTCATCCTAGAATTCTAAAAGAACTAAGGGTAGAACTAGTGACACCACTAAATACCCTCTTTAATAAATCATGGGAGGATGGGGTGGTACCTGAAGACTGGAGGAGGGCAGATGTTGTTCCACTTCACAAAAGTGGGAGCAGGGCAGAAGCAGGAAACTACAAACCTGTTAGTTTAACCTCAGTGATAGGGAAAATGATGGAATCACTTCTGAAGGAAAGACTTCTTGAGTACCCAGAGGCCAGAGGAGCGCAGGACCCAAGACAGCATGGATTCACAGTGGGAAGGTCATGTCAGATGAATCTAATAGACTTCTTTGACTGGGTGACCAAAGAAGTAGATCAGGGAGGGGCTGTAGACATGGCCTATCTAGACAAGGTAGCAAGGCATTTGACACAGTCCCACACAAAACATTAATATACAAGTTGGCCAGCCTGGAAGTGGATCCCAAGATGGTAGCCTGGGTAAACAATTGGCTGGAGAACAGGACACAGAGGGTAATAGTAAACAGAGTCCACTCTGAAGAAAGGGAAGTTTCTAGTGGGGTACCGCAGGGTACAGTACTAGGACCGGTCCTCTTTAATGTCTTTATAAGCGACATTGCAGAGGGACTGGAAGGAAAAGTATGCATCTTTGCAGACAACACAAAGATCTGCAACAGAGTTGATACACAAGGTGGGGTGTAAAAGATGAGAAGGGACTTGGCAAGGTTGGAGGAATGGTCAGATGTATGGCAGGTTAGATTCATTGCTAAGAAGTGCAAAGTAATGCACCTGGGAAACAAAAACCCAGGGAAAGAGTACACAATGGGGGTGAGATACTGACAACAAAATTGAAAGGGACCTGGGGTAGTCATGATCAGATGACCTAAAAGTGAGCAAGCAATGTGAGGGGGCAGGTAGGGCGTGGATACTGGGATGCATAGGGAGAGGCCACCAGTAGAAAACAAGGAAGTTGTTATCCTCTGTACAGAACAGCTGGTGAGACCCATCTGGAGTACTGTGTGCAGTTCTGGAGACCCAGTCTCGGCAAGGACATAGACAAGATGGAAGCTGTCCAGAGGAGGGCAACTAAAATGGTGCAGGGTCTGCACCAGAAGACATATCAAGAGAGACTTAAGGATCTTAATATGTATAGCCTCGAGGAGAGGAGGGAGAGGGGGGACATGATAGAAACTTTCAAATACCTCAAGGGAATCAACAAAGTCCAAGAGTGTAGCATCTTTCAGAAAAAGAGGTGTGCAAGAACAAGGGGGCACAATTTGAAGCTAGAGGGGGGATGGCTCAGAGGTAATGTGAGGAAGTATTTTTACACTGAAAGGGTTGTGGATGCGTGGAGAACAGCCTTCCTGAGGAGGTTGTGGAGTCAAAAGCAGTGGTGGAATTCAAGAATGCATGGGACAGACATAAGGCAATTCTAGGGGGTGGATGTCAGAAGAAGTAGGCTGTTGGTTAGCTAGGATCTGCAGCTTATCCATTAGGTACAGAAATGGGCAGACTGGGTGGGCCAAGCAGTCCTTATCTGCCATCAAATTCTATGTTTCTATGCAGTTGCACAAGCATAACACTGTATTTGCTATGCAGGCCATTGAACAATTGTTTTCTACTGGTGATGCCTCTCCCTGTGCAGTATCCCCCAGCCCTCCTTACTGCCTTCTCACATTGCTTGCCTACCTTTAGGTCATCTGATATGAGTACCCACAGGTCCCTTTCCATTTTTGTTGTTGTTGTTGTTAGTAACCTGCCCCCCCCATTATGTACTCTTCCCCAGGGTTTTGTTTCCCAGGTGCATTACTTTGCACTTCTTTGCATTGACTCTATGCTATCATACATTTGACCATTCCTCCAACCTTGCAAAGTCCCTTCTCATCCTTTTCACCCCCCCGACCCGTGTATCAACCCTGTTGCAGATTTTGTGTTGTCTGCAAAGAGGCATACTTTTCCTTCCAGCCCCACCGCAATGTCACCTATAAAGACATTAAAGAGGACCGGTCCCAGTACTGAACCCTGCGGCGCCCCAATAGTAACCCCCCTTTCTTCAGAGTGGACTCCATTTACTATTACCCTCTGCGTCCTGTTGTCCAGCCGATCATTTACCCAGGCTACCACCCTGGGACCCACTCCCAGGCTGGCTAACTTGTTTATTAATTTTTGTGTGGGACTATGTCAAATGCCTTGCTAAAGTCTAGGTAGGCCATATCGATAGCCCCTCCCTGGTCTAATACTTCGGTCACCCAGTCAAAGAAATGTATTATATTTGTCTTATATGACCTTCCCACTGTGAATCCATGCTGTCTTGGGTCCTGTGCCCTGCTGGCCTTCAGGTACTCAACAATTATTTCTTTCAAAAATGATTCCATCATTTTCCGTGCCACTGAAGTCAAACTAACAGGTCTGTAATTTCCTGCCTCTGCCTTGCTCCCACTTTTGTGGAGGAATCACATCCACCCTCCTCCAGTCCTCAGGTACCACACCATCCTCCCATGATTTGTTAAAAAGGGTAGTTAGTGGTGTCACTAGTTCTCCCCTTAGTTCTTTTAGACTTCTGGGGTGAATCCCATCAGGCCCCATTGCTTTGTCCGCCTTGAGTTTTAGGAGTTCTTTCAAGACCCCTTCTTCTAAGAATGGACTGATATCGACCCCCTATCCAGAGTACTTCTATTGTTTGGTTTAGGTATCTCCCCCTCCTCTTCTTTTGTGAATACTGAGCAAACGTATTCATTCAATATCTCTGCCCTTTAACTGTCACCCTCTGACCACCATCTCCCCTTTATTAAGCCTCACTATCCCTCCCTTGGTCTTTCTTTACTCCCTAATGTACCAATAATATGTTTTATACCCCTTCTTAACTGAGTTGGCTATTTTTTCCTCAGTTTGGGCCTTTGCTATTCTGACTGCCTTCCTGCTTCCTTCTGCTTTAACTGATACAGCTCTCTGTCCTGCTTCTTCTGCAATTCCTTTTACTTCCTGAATGCTATCTTTTTCTCCCTAACCTTCCCCACCACCTCTTTTGAGATCCATAGTGTTTTTTTTCCTTCCCTTTGTTTTGTTTGCTTCACACAAAGGTTTGTTGCCTCTGTGATGGCAGTTTTGATTTTTCCCCGTTGTTCCTCCACCCCTCCTTCCTGCCCGTTTACTAGTGCATTCCTTAGGCACTCTCACATTTTGCCAAAGTCAGCCCTCCTAAAGTCAACTACCCTCACTTTTATATGGCTTGCCTCTACAGCTGTATTTATCATGAACAACACTGTTTGGTGGTCGCTTGTTCCCAAATGGCTACCCACTTCTAAATCCAAGATCCTCTCTCCATCCCTGTTTGACAGTACCAGGTCTGAGATTGCTCCTTCTTGAGTGTGTTTCAACACCAGCTGTCTGAGGCATGTGTAACCCCTAGGTGGCGCTATCTCAAGGACAACTACCCCTGCCTGTATGGCTAGTGACAGGTTAAGGGGCCTAGGTCCAGTGATGGGTGCCTCCACCCAGAGGTCAGGGTTGGTAGTGGCTAAACTGGCTTGGACACAGCCTTCTGGGATACTGTGACCCCCCTTGGTTCCCACTAGTGGCCCACATGGTACACGAGAGTTACCTCCCCAATACCTCACATATGCACACTCCTTACAAATACAGTACCCACTTACCCTCAAGACTGATTCTGCAGCACGTCTCTGAGGACCCCCTGTAAAACAAGGTTAGGTAATGCACACAATCAGAATGCAATGCAGGTTCTATATGTATTGACACAACAGACAGAATATAATTCAACAACAACAAATCTGATTTATTCAGGGGCAGTAACAAGGAAGGGGGCAAATCAGGTTGATTGGCAGTAAACACACAAATCACAGTACTGTGCATGCAATTTAGGGTCCAAATGTCACACTCTCTGGGTACCCAGGATGGGGGGGGCTAGCCACGTCCATTGCCCGGGGTTGGCTGGCTGGTGCCAATGGATGGGGCCCTGAAAGGAGAAAGTACATGCACAACACATAATTGTAATCTGGAGCCAGATGGCTCAGTTCATGGACAGAAAATACAAAGCAATCAGCTGACACACTTTGATTAAATGAAAGGTGCAGGGAGCTACTCTGATTTGTACTCACAATACCCAAGCAGAGAACCAGATGGATGCTGCTTGCTCTGGATTGCCAGAAGAGCAGGCCATGGAGACAAGGCCCTCGTGACAGGGCCCAACTGCTTTTGATTGCAGGCGGATTCAGTCCGATTAAACTGGGTTCTGCTTCCAGCTTCAGCACACAATTCACAGTAAAGGGAAATATAATTGTGATCCCCCACAAGCACTAAGCACATTCATATGTATAGGAAATTACTATACCAAGCAGGCTGCTCCTCGATCCCGATTGCAAAACACTGCAAAACCCGGAAGCATTCACAGCAGCTTCAGTTCCTGACAGGCCGATCGCACTTCAGCAAAATTTTCGGTCTTCTACAGGGCAAGTCTGGTCCCACAACAGCAGCTTTCCTTTTCAAAACACTGGGTTCAGCCTGAATATGCTTTCCAATGGCCGCAGACTGACTTTGGGGCCTACGCATGTGCTTCCCGCGCAACTATACGCCGCTTGAACAACAGGGCTCCTTCTCTCTTCACTGTCACCTCAGATCTGGCTTTCCACCAAACAGCCCTGGGGCTTTCTCTTAGATCCAAATAGTTCCAGTTGGCTGATTCTCCTTGTCAGGCACAACAGGCTCCCTCTATTGGTATAAAAAGGTGCCAACACTCTAAAAACTACAATTCCCAGAGGCTCCTTACATACAGTCCCTTTATAGCAGGCTCCACTTCAGAGTCCCAGTCCTAACTGGCCCACAGACTGCTCCATTTTAGTGTCCTCACAATCCAATTGGCCCATTTCAGCAGTCCGGGACCAAAATGAAAGGAGCAACACTGCACAGTCCTTGCTGTAAGAAAAGCAGGTTAACAAACCACATTTTGTCTGTCACTCTAAATGATTTCTTGCAAACAGTTACATCTTTTAAAATAGCTCCCTTTGCGCATATAGCGACGGCAGCAACGGAGCGATTTATCAGCAGCCCGAGCGGGACTTGAGCAGGAAAACACCCAGTCCCCCCATACAAACTAATTATGCCTGGAGCAGGCAGCTCTTAAAGAGACAGTACACGGAGGCTCTGAAAGCACTCACGGTGCCCACATTTAAACGGCATTTCGCTGAACGCCACCCAGACTTAGAGCACTTAGGCAAGCTACTGGAAGACTCTTGGGAACTCCCATTTGCAGGGGGGTTACACCCTTCCTGGCCTGGAAAAACCTGGTGTCTGTGTCAAGTAAGTACCCCCGTAAACTTTAATACAACATCATATACATTTACATCACTAACCTATTAGACTTATCCGTGTAATCACCAGTCAGCATATCACCTTTGCTATAAACACATTTCTGATACTTTTCAGTACATTACTTTTTTACACAGCATTATACACACATTGTACCTTAACTCAGGTTATCACCTCCTGCACATGAAACCTGGAGAGAGGGGGTCCTTCCCTATCAGCTACCTTGGGGCTAGATGGGGCAGGGGCACCATACCTGGAGGGAAAAACAATTAACCTAGAGTTAGCACTGATACTCAGTTTGGGTAATGAACTCTAGGATACATACACCCCTTGTGGACCACATTGAGAGGCAAGTCTACAGGCCTCCCAGGAGAATCATAGCTGAGGTGCACCACAGCTCGACCAGTCTTTCTAGGGGGAACTGTTACAATCTTTGCACTTGTGGCCTCACTTTCAGCACTGTCTTTACTTGCCAGGGGAGTTTCTATCGGGGTGGAAAGGTTTGAACTTGGAGCACTTTCAGTTCCAGGATTGGCAATTTCTGAGTCCACAACACTTGGCTTACATGGAGAGCATTCTGGCACTGCCAGGGAACTGTCATCACACTCAAAATACTCTTCCTGTTCCGGCATGTCACCAGTCTGTCTCAGAGCATTTGTCTTTGTCTCGGGTAATTCAAACAGTTCCACCATACACAGTGATTCCACGTCATCAGACTTGATACTCTGCACTTCACTCTCAGGGAGCATTGGCTCCAAGGATGAAGCTGGGGGGCTTAGGCAGTCCAGAAGGCCCAGCTTCATCTCCAAAATTGACTAGAAGATTACCTTGAAACAATTGACTTAGTTCATAAGAAGGGTAGTACCCAAAGTTGCACTCACGTTCCTCTGAAGTAGACTGATAGCCATTTTCAATTGAAGTTTGCTGTGTAGAAAACCTTAACTCAGCAACTGTAGGTGCAGACTTTCACTGCCTTTGCTTAGCAGCAGCTTTGGTCACCGGTCCAGGAGGAGCACTTACTGGGGGCTCAGAATCAATCAGTATTTGGCCAATGGGCATCAAATGATTTCGATGCATTGTCTTAACATCTTTTGAATTGTTTAGGCCTTACTTTGTACACGGGCAGATCATCCAGTTTGCCCACTACAATGTGAGGGAGATGATGCCACCTGTCAGCAATTTTGTGTTTGTCATGCAGTCCCAGATTTCTTAACAACACACGATCCCCCTCCTGGAGTTCCTGTGCCTTCACCTTTTTATCATACCTTTCTTTGTTGGCTAGATTTCTTTTGGCAGCCATGGTTTGAGCCAGTTGGTATGCATGATTCAGCTGGGCCTTTAACTTTTGCACATAATGTAGATAACTATCAGCTCGAACCCCATCAGGAGAAACTTCAAAACAAACATCTACTGGTAGTCGGGCCTCTCTTCCAAACATAAGGGGGTAGGGGGAGAACCCAGTGGCATCACTTTTGCTGCAGTTCTAGGCATGTACCAAGGTGCTAATTTGTTGGCTCCATCTGGGCTTGTCTTTTGGGTGGAGGGTGACCAGCATGTCCAGGAGAGTGCGGTTAAAACGTTCAGGCTGTGGGTCCCCCTTGGGGTGGTAAGGGGTAGTTCTGGACTTTCGCACTCCCCACAGGGAAAGCATCTCTTTGATCAAACAACTCTCAAAGTCTCTCCCCAGATCAGAATGGATTCTTTGCCAAGCCCCATAGTGAACAAAAAAGTTTTCTACTAGTACTTTTGCCACAGTGGATGCCTTCTGGTCCTTGGTAGGGAAAGCTTGGGCATACCTCATAAAATGGTCAGTTGCCACCAGCACATTGTTAATATTTCTCTGATCTGGCTCCAAACTCGGAAAGTCAATACAAACCAGTTCCATGGGAGTGCTGGTGGTGATGTTAACAAGGATGGAAGCCCTCTGGGGCAAGGCTTTCCTCTGTAAGCAGCGACTACAAGTTTGAATGTGTTGCTCAACATCAGCCCCATCTTAGGCCAATAGAATCTGGACCGCACCAAGTCAAGTGTTCTGTCTATACCAAGGTGCCACATGTGGTTGTGTAGGGACCTCAATACTAAGTCTCTGAAAGTGGTGGGTAAAACCAACTGTTGCTTGTCTACTTGTCCCCCTCTGTCTACTGTTTCTCTGTACAGCAATCAGTCAATCAGTTTCAGTTTAGGGCCTTCTTTATACAACAATGCAGTTCTCAGATCAGAGGAGCACAATTTGGACACATCTTTCCCTGCGAAGAGGACTTCAAGTGCTGATTTGATCATAGGATTTCGGGATTGAGCCCGCTGAAGACTGTCATTATCTAACTGAGGCAGTGCACCAATGTCTAATGCAGAAAAGTGGCAGTAAGCAGCAGGTAAACAATTTTCGGAGGGCCCCAAGCAGTCTACTATACAGTCCACTGCGTCCGTGGACACTTGTTCCTCCTGGTCAAGCTTCTGGCATAATGCTCGAATATCAGGTTCTGACAGTCTGACCCAATCTTTTCTGGAAACAGGCCTAAGAGAGAGAGAGAGCATCAGCATCTGCAAAATTTAGGCCTGCTCTGTACTCAACAGCGTAATCATGTGTAGATAATGCAGAAAGCCACCTATGGCCGGTGGCATCCAATTTGGCTGAAGTCTGTACATAGGTCAAAGGATTATTATCTGTCTTTACCAGTATTTTTGCTCCATACACATACTCATGGAATTTATCCACAATAGCCCATTTCAATGCCAGAAACTCTAATTTATGCACAGGATAGTTATTTTCAGATGGGGTCAGACTTCTGCTTGCAAAAGCCACTGGTCTCAGGCCATTCTCATGCTCTTGATATAACACAGCCCCCAGGTCTTGTAAGCTAGCATCAGTGTGTAACACATGTGGTTTTGCAGGATCAGCATAGGCAAGAACAGAAGCATGAGTGAGTTGGTATATGATCTTGTGAAAAGCAGCTTCATAATCAGGTGTCCAGCGTGACCCAAAAAATTCATTTGGATGAAAATATACTCTCTCAGTTTCACTGGAGGCCACTTTCTTGTACTTCTTATTTGTAGTAGGGTAACCTTGGGTAAGATTCAGAAGTGGGCGAATCATCCTCGAATAGCCTTTAATGAACCACCGGTAATAACCACAGAAGTCTAGGAATCTTTGTAGTTCTTTTAAATTTTGAGGCTAGGGCCAGGTGGTCAAGGCCTCAACTTTACTTGGGTCGGTCTCTATCCCTTCAGTGGATACGATATGCCCCACATATTTTACTGATGTTTGAAAGAACTGGCATTTGTCTATGGATAGCTTGAGACCAAAATCTTCCAGATGGTCCAGTACTTTGAAAAGTCTGCTTTCATGTTCCTCCAATGAATTGCCAAACACAATAACATCATCCAGATATACTAGGCACTCTAAAAAATTCACGTCCCCCACTGCACGCTCCATCAGCCATTGAAAAGTAGCAGGGGCACCCGAGATCCCATGGGGCATTCTCATAAACTCATAAAACCCAAGGGGACAAATGAAGGCTGTCTTCTCACGGTCTTCGGGGGCCATGGGAATCTGATAGTACCCACTGCGCAGGTCCAATACCGAAAACCACTTGCTACCGTTCAGACAGTCTAGTGCATCTTGAATGCGGGGCATGGTGTATTGGTCAGGGACAGTCCTCCTGTTGAGAGTCCGATAATCCACACACATTCTTACTGTGCCATTTTTCTTTCTCACTACCACGATAGGTGAAGCATATGGGCTTCTGGATTCTTGTATTACACCAGCCGCAAGCATCTCCTGTAGGTGGCATCTTACATCATCTATGTCAGCCGGTGCCAGGCATCGGGATCTCTCATGGAATGGCCACTCATCATGCAGCCGGATATGATGTTCAGCTCCTTGCACACATCCCACATCCCATTCCTTTAGTGAAAACACCTGATCCCTCTGGGCAAGCTTCCTACTGATTCTCATCTTCCATTCAGCTGGCAATGGGGAGTCACCAAAATCAAACAAGTCGGGTGTCACTCTGTCATTCTCCCCCGAATACTTGTTACTGGATAGCACTGCCGTGTCTGCACAGTGCACATTGGCCAGGGTGCAACCTCTATTCACTCGAATTTCTCTGTCCGACACATTATGAACTTGAACCATCACCCATCGAGCATAAATACTGGGCTTAACAAGCAACCCTTCTGGCAAGTTTCCATCGCCTGGAGCATCCAGCATGAGTATTTTATTCTTAACATCCCTTCTTAGGTGGACTTCTCCTTGCAAAGTACACTGAGCATTAGGCGCCAGAATCATGGCTTAGAAACATAGAAACACAGAATTTGACAGCAGATAAGGACCACTTGGCCCACCCAGTCTGCCCATTTCCCTACCTAATGGATAAGCTGCAGATCCTAGTTAACCAGCAGCCTACTTCTTCCTACCCCCACCCCCTAGAATTGCCTTATGACTGTCCCATGCATGCTTGAATTCCACCACTGTTTTTGACTTCTACAACCTTCTCCCCGGAAGGCCGCCCATGCATCCACAACCTCTCAGAAAAAATACTTCCTTAAATTACCTATGAGCCATCCCCTCTATCTTCAAATTGTGCCTTTTGTTCTTGCATACCTCTTTTTGAAAGATGCTACACTCTTGGACTTTGTTGATTCCTTGAGATACTTGAAAGTTTCTATCATGTCCCCCCCTCCCTCCTTTCCTTGAGGCTATACATATTAAGCTCCTTAAGTCTCTTTTCATATGTCTTCCGGTGCAGACTCTACACCATTTTAGTTGCCCTCCTCTGGACAGCTTCCATCCTGTCTATGTCTTTGAGGAGACTGGGTCTCCAGAACTGCAAGCAGTACTCCAGATGGGGTCTCACCAGCTGTCTGTACAGAGGGATAATAACTTCCTGCTTTCTACTGGTGATGCCTCTCCCTGTGCATCCCAGTATCCCCCCAGCCCTCCATGCTGCCCTCTCACATTGCTTGCCCACTTTTAGGTCATCTAATATGACTACCCCCAGGTCCCTTTCCATTTTTGTTGTTGTTAGTATCTCACCCCCCATTGTGTACTCTTCCCCTGGGTTTTTGTTTCCCAAGTGCATTACCTTGCACTTCTTAGCATTGAATCTAAGCTGCCACACATTTGACCATTCCTCTAACCTTGCCAAGTCCCTTCTCATCCTTTCCACCCCACCTTGTGCATCAACTCTGTTGCAGATCTTTGTGTCATCTGCAAAGAGACATACTTTTCCTTCCAGTCCCTCTGCAATGTCACTTATAAAGACATTGAAGAGGACCGTCCTATTACCGAACCCTGTGGTACCCACTAGTAACCCCTTTCTTCAGAGTGGACTCCATTTACTATTACCTCTGTGTCCTATTCTCCAGCCAATTCTTTACCCAGGCTGTCATCTTGGGACCCACTCCCAGGCTGGCTAACTTGTATATTAATCTTTTGTGTGGGACTGTGTCAAATGCCTTGCTAAAGTCTAGGTAGGCCATGTCCACAGCCCCTCCCTGATCTACTACTTTGGTCACCCAGTCAAAGAAATCTATCAGATTTGTCTGGCATGACCTTCCGCTGTGAATCCATGCTGCCTGGGTCCTGTGCCCTCTGGCCTCTAGATACCTCGACAATTCTTTCCTTCAGAAGTGATTCCATCATTTTCCCTACCACTGAGGTTAAACTAACAGGTCTGTAGTTTCCTGCTTCTGCCTTGCTCCCACTTTTGTGAAGGGGAATCACATCTGCCCTCCTCCAGTCCTCGGGTACCACCCCATCCTCCCATGATTTGTTAAAGAGGGTAGTCAGTGTGTCACTAGTTCTACCCTTAGTTCTTTTAGAATTCTGGGATGAATCCCATCAGGCCCCATTGCTTTGTCCACCTTCAGTTTTAAGAGTTCTTTCAGAACCCTTTCTTCTGTAAATGGGCTGGTATCAACTTCTGTATCCAGAGTGTTTCTACTGTTTGTTTTAGGTACCTCCCCCTTTTCCTTTGTAAATACTGAGCAAAATATTTGTTTAGTATCTCTGCCTTTTCACAGTCACCCTCTGCCCACCCTCCCTCCCCTTTATTAAGCCTCACTATCCCTCCCTTGGTCTTCCTTTGCTCCCTGATGTACCTATAAAAGGTTTTAGCCCCCTTCTTAACTGAGTTGGCTATCTTTTCCTCGGTTTGGGCCTTTGCTGTTCTGACTGCCTTCCCAGCTTCCTTTTGCTTTAACTGATACAGTTCTCTGTCCTGCTCCTTCTGTGATTCCTTGTACTTCCTGAATGCTTTCTTTTTCTCTTGAACCTTCACTGCCACTTCCTTTGAGAACCATAGTGGTTTCTTACATTGTTTCATTTTGTTTATTTGCTTCACACAAAGGCTTGTTACCTCTGTGATGGCAGTTTTTATTATTCCCCATTGTTCTTCCACCTCCTTTCTGCCCATTTGCTAGTGCATTCCTTAGCACTCACCCATTTTGGCAAAGTCAGCCTCTTAAAGTCCAGTACTTTTGCCTTTGTATGGCTCGACTCTTATTGCTGTGTTTATTGTGAACCATACTGTTCGATGGTCACTAGTTCCCAGATGGCTACCCACTTCTACATCTATGATCCTCTTCATTTCCATTTGAGAGAACCAGGTCTAAGATTGCTCCCTCTCGAGTGGGTCTGCGACACTAGTTGTTCAAGGCATGCCCCTGTAGGGCATCTAGAATAACCCCACTCTTCAAAGTGGCTGCTGCAACTGCACCCAGTTAACATCTGGCATATTCAGATCACTCATCAGCAATATTTCCTTTTTCTGCCATTCTAAGTATACTTTATCATTTCTTGTCCATCCCCCCGAGAAGGGGTCTGTATCAACCCCTGTGCGGATTGTGGTGCCATTGCTGGTCTCCAAATTTACCCACAGTGCTTCTTCTCCTCCCTGTTTACCCTTTTGTTCTGTTGCTTTGATTCCTTCCCTTATGTAAAGCTACTCCTCCTCCTCTTTTACCCTCCTGTCCTCCTGTAGTAGTGTATCCTGGTATGTTTTACGTCCCAGTCATGGTTTTGTGTGTACCATGTTTCTGTGACTGCCACGATATCCAGATGTTCTTCCTCCATCAAGGCCACTAATTCAGGAAGCTTGTTACTCAGACTACGGGCATTGGTACTCATTGCTCTCCATTTTTTGATGGCTTTACCTTCTGTTGCAGCATCCCTCACTGACCTTTCTACCACAGTCTTTTTCTCATTTAGTACCCTGTTTTGTAGGGAGAGGCTGGGATTTTCCTGCTGCTTATCAGTGCCTCCCCCCTTGACTACTTTAAAAGCTTGCCAATGAAGCATTTAAACCGATTGCTCAAAGACTTGTTCCTTCCTGGACACATGCAGACCATCCTGCCAGTATAGGCTGGTGTCCCTCCAGGTGGAACCCCAGTCCCAATGAAGCCAAACCCCTGCGCTCCACACCATTTTTCAACCATTCATTAAACTGCATGGTGCAAAGTACCCTTGCCTCACTTATGCCATTGACAGGCAGCACCTCTGAGAAGAATACTGTGTGTGCTACTTGTCTTAGGCCCCTCCCCAATTCTACAAAGTCCTTCTGCACTGCTCTAATCTCATTATGAGCCAAGTCATTTGCCCCTAGGTGGACAATGACATCCAGCTCAGACTCCCGTGCAGCTGTTCTCGTGAACCTGAGGATGCGCTTCCTGTGCTTCCAAGCCATGGCACCAGGCAGGCACCTTACTTCAGTTTTCCCTGCTCCCCCCAGTTCTATCCCCCTAATAATTGAGTCCTCCACCAGGAGCTGCTTCCTTTCCTTGTGGTGTCCTCTGCCTCCTTCCTGTGGGCCTCCCTTGTGACAGTAGTCCTCGGCCTCCTTAGTCTCCTCTGTGGGTGCATCCATAGGGGAGCTATGCTCCCCCAGAATAGTGTATGGATTGTGGAGTGGCACAACTGACTGGGTGTGCCTCTGTTCCACCATTCTCAGCCTCCCTGAGCCCACTGTGGTCCAACTGCTGTGCTTTCTTCGCAACCTCTGAGGTAGTGGTGGTGGCTCTGGTGCTCCTTGGATGGGGGAGGTTCCCTTCTTACCGTCCAGTGTGGCCTAGAGGAAGGTTCCCTAACTACTGTCCAGTGTGGCCTGAAGATGGGCAACTTCCTCCCTCAGGGCAGAGAGTTGTCTGCAAATAGGGCAGCATCTCAGCCTCCAGAAAGACTCCCGGAAGACTGCTGCCCCACAGCCATTACATTGCACTACTCCCCCACACATTTATCTACTTTTGTGTGTGTGTGTGTGTGTGTGTGTGTGTGTGTGTGTGATTGGTTTGTTATATAGAAATATATATATTATACAATGTGTATGCTTATATTGTCAGTGCAGTGTGCTAGAGAGGATATGACAGTGATGTGCACCTTACACTTTGAGGAAATGATGTCAGAACCCAGGTATAAAGAAACTATTTCAGGGGTGGTGGGGTCAGGTGGAAGGGTTAGGCCCAAATTGTGCCCTCACAAAACAATCAGCTAAAAGCTCTGACCCACCACTGCGATGAGTGCCTTCCTGTCAGCAAGATGCCCTACACAACAATGTGACAGAGAAAATACCCTGCTAATCAAACAGAGAAATATTCAGACATCCAAGTCAGACACAGGTAAACCTTCCCAGCCCCAAAACAGCCTGGTGGTTTGTGCTCTGAAAGCAGTCAGCCCCAAAATAAGTCAGCTGTGCTTTAAACTCTTCCTGCACTGAAAATCTTCAGAATTGTAACAAAAGTAAAGCCAGATCCACCTCCTTCTGTTGCTTGAAAGGCTGTCTTTTCCTGATAATTCTAAGTTCCTTATTTCACCTTTCAGTTAGAAGTAGCCTCCACCTGCAGAATATCTGCTACAAACCAAAGACAATTGTAAGGTTCACCTCCCTCTGTTGTAAGCACAACTCGCTTTCTTGCAAATCCTATGTTCAGCATTGCAGCTTCCAGCCAGAGGTAGTTTCACTTGAAGAATATTAGCTGTTCCACACAAGTCCAACCGGTTCATCGGCATACATCTGTTTGGAATTCTTCTGAGACTCATAAGCCTTCTGGATCAAGGCAGAAATCCTTAAAGCTCTACCAGTCCGATGCCCCTGTTTTTCATAGCAGAGTTGTGCCAACCATCCAAACATATGGGCGTTCATCCCAATTAGTAGAGGAACACCATCGTACAGTCCAGTAGGGGGACACACTAAAGCCAAAGTCTCCACTTGCTCCGCCACCCCAACCACCAAGGTGGGGAAAGACAACCAAATGCGAACGTTGCCAGAGTAGGAGTATGCCTTTTCACTTAACCCCCAGACATGCAGTCCTTCCAAAGGCTGTAATGGCACATCAGACAGGTGCTTACTGTACCAATCTTGAAATAGAATAGTCACTTGGGACCCGCTATCAAGCATGGCTCTCGTAGGCACTCCATTCACCTTTACTGTAGCTTCCATAGAAGGGCCCACTATTCTGGACCAGTCTGGAGAGGTGGTAGCAAGGGCCTGGGTAGATGATCTAGCCACAAAGGGACATGAGTTAGTATTCCTGGAATCCTCACTGCGGTCACTTCGTGCACCTCGTAACCACTGATTTGTTCTCTGAAGCTCTCTTTGTAGCCGGCTCACCACTCTCTCTAAGTCTTTCTGTGACCGGCATTCCCTCTTCATGTGACCATCCTTTCCACAGTTGTGACACATGATAGGCTCTTGGGTCATCCTGGGAAAGAACATTGCCTGAGGAACTGAAGCATTAGCCAGGGGCTGGGGTCCAAGATCTGCTGGCAGTGATGAGTGGGGTGCAACGTGTCCCAATAGCTCTTTTAGGGCAGCAGCCAATTCTTTGATTTCAGCCTGGGAGCCATTCTCATTATAGGATGCTTGTGGGTGCACCCCCACCCCCATGGCAGTCATGGCTGGAGTAGAATTAGACTCTGGTCCAACAGGGGAACTCCTTGCAGGGGCGCCTTCCTTCAACTCTCAGACCTCCTTCAGTAGCTCGTCTTTCAAAAACTGGGCCCAGAGAGGGAAGTCCTTTTCCTTTTCAGAGCACTCACTAGCTGCCAGTCTTTGCCCCAGACCTCGCTTGGCGGATTACCCTCTGTCACTCGTGTCGTAACAGCAGCTATTGGTGCACTTTCCCCACAGGGCCACCTTTTCTTAATCCCACAAATTTCTCTCATCAACTCATCATAGGAGGGTGGTGATTCCAGTCAGCTGGCCAGGTGCAACTGAAGCAACAACAATTCTGAAAAGGGGGCAGATTTAAGGATTCGGTCCAGCCTGGTTCGGTCTAAGGCAGCAGCGGGCCAACTACCCTTTCTGAGGCACTCTTGCAGCAACTTCTCAAGTCGGGGCACATACACAGACAACAACTCCCCAGGGTACTGCTGGGCATTTCTCACCCTCCACCACAAATCCTCATCTGAATCCGGACTCCCATACACATTCTCCAATGCCTTGAGATAGTCCTGTGCAGTCAGTTTAGGGTTATTGGCCCGTTTGGCACAGATGGTAGCCAGGGCAGGACCTCAGAGGCTCTCACTTAACCCTGTTTCACTTCTCTGCTTCCAAACATTGCCATTCCAGTACTAGGGGGGCAACATAGTCTATCCAGGTCTCCCAGTCATCCTCCCCCTTGGGGTGGAGAGGGTGCCGAGAAGATTCTCAACCTGCAGTAAGAGTCATGACTAATGGCAAGTACAGACATAGGGGCCAGCATTGGCATGGGCACAGAAGGAGGGGCAATAACGGGCGCTGGAGCAGGAGGGGGTGTTGGAAGGGAAACACCCCCAGGTGGCAGAAATAGTTTCTTTAAGTCCTCCACAGTCTTTCCGTCCTCCAGCAACAATTTAGCAAACTTCTTCTCAAAACTCTTGAATAGTGAGGAGGCTTATTCCCCCCAGGGTCTTTACTATCTTTAGTTATCACTCGCCAGGCAGTGAGGGCTCTTTCGTGGGTAATAGTCTGTGGCACTTGGGAACTGTCTACTGGGCCCTGATATTCTACTAAGGCCATGAAAGTTTGGGCAGGCAGATTAGCCTGTCGACCCACCACCACAGGGTTTTGTAAATATTCAACCTTGGAAAGTACTCCCTCTACAATGTCCTTATTGGTAGCCAGGGGATGTCCAAGATAAGCATAGCATTTTGGGGGTCGATCTCCTGCCCAGTACACCACCCCACCAACTGGTGTACAGCTACTTCTGTTGGGGTATCCATTTACTTTTAACAGTAATTTGTAAATGTGGCCACTAGCAGACACTAATCCCAGTGGTGCCTCCAAGATGTAACCCCTAGGTGGTGCTATCCCAAGGGCTATTACCCCTGCCTGTATGGCTAGTGACAGGTTAAGGGGCCTAGGTCCAGTGACGGGTGCCTCCACCCAGAGGTCAGGGTTGGTAGTGGTTAAACTAGCTTGGACACAGCCCTCTGGGACACTGTGACCTCCCCCTTGGTTCCCACTAGTGGCCCACACGGTACACGAGAGTTACCTCCCCAATATCCCACATATGCACACTCCTTACAAATACAGTACCCACTTACCCTCAAGACTGATTCTGCAGCACGTCTCTGAGGACCCCCTGTAAAACAAGGTTAGGTAATGCACACAACCACAATGCAATGCAGGTTCTATATGTATTGACACAACAGACAGAATATAATTCAACAACAACAAATCTGATTTATTCAGGGGCAGTAACAAGGAAGGGGGACAAATCAGGTTTATTGGCAGTAAACACACAAATCTCAGTACTATGCATGCAATTTGGGGTCCAAATGTCACACTCTCTGAGTACCCAGGATGGGAAGGGCTAGCCAGGTCCGTTGCCTGGGGTTGGCCGGCTGGTGCAGATGGATGGGGCCCTGCAAGGAGAAAGTACATGCACAACTCACAATTGTAATCCGGAGCCAGATGGCTCAGTTCGTGGACAGAAAAGACAAAGCAATCAGTTGACACACTTTGATTAAATGAAAGGTGCAGGGAGCTACTCTGATTTGTACTCACAATACCCCAAGCAGAGAACCAGATGGATGTTGGTTGTTCTGGATTGTCAGAAGAGCAGGGCATGGAGACAAGGCCCTCGTGACAGGGCCCAACTGCTTTTGATAGCAGGCTGATTCAGTCCAATTAAACTGGATTCTGCTTCCAGCTTCAGCACACAATTCACAGTAAAGGAGAAATATAATCGTGATCCCCCACAAGCACTAAGCACTTTCGTATGTAAAGGAAGTTACTATACCAGGCAGGCTGCTCCTCGATCCCGATCGCAAAACACTGCAAAACCCAGGAGCACTCACAGCAGCTTCAGTTCCTGACAGGTCAATCGCACTTCAGCAAAATCTTCGGTCTTCTAAAGGGCAAGCCTGGTCCCACAACAGCAACTTTCCTTTTCAAAACACCGGGTTCAGCCCGACTACACTTTCCAATGGCCGCAGACCGACTTTGGGGCCTACACACGCGCTTCCCACACAACTACACGCCGCTTGAACAACAGGGCTCCTTCTCTCTTCACTGTCACCTCAGATCTGGCTTTCCACCAAACAGCCCTGGGACTTTCTCTTAGATCCAAACAGTTCTGGTTGGCTGATTCTCCTTGTCAGTCACAACAGGCTCCCTCTATTGGTGTAAAAAGGCGTAAACACTCTAAACACTACAATTCCCAGAGGCTCCTCACATACAGCCCCTTTATAGCAGGCTCCACTTCAGAGTCCCAGTCATAATTGGCCCACAGCCTGCTCCATTTTAGTGTCCTCATGATCCAATTGGCCCATTTCAGCAGTCTGGGACCAAAATGAAAGGAGCTACACTGCACAGTCCTTGCTGCAAGAAAAGCAGGCTAAACAAACCACATTTTCTCTGTCACTCTAAATGATTTCTGGCAAACAGTTACATCTTTTAAAATAGCTCCCTCTGCGCATATAGCAATGGCAGCAATGGAGCGATTTATCAGCAGCCTGAGCAGGACTCGAGAAGGGAAACACCCAGTCTCCACATATAAACTAATTATGCCTGGAGCAGGCAGCTCTTAAAGAGGCAGTACACAGAGGCTCTGAAAGCACTCACGGTGCCCACATTTAAGCAGCATTTCACCGAACGCCGCCCAGACTTAGAGCACTTAGACAAGCTCCTGGAAGACTCTTGGGAACCCCCATTTGCAGGGGGGTTACACATGCCCCCTGTAGAGCATAGAGAATGACCCTGCTCTTGGATGTGGCTGCAGCAAATGTGGTCCAGTTAACATCTGGCATATTCAGGTCCCCCATCAACAATATCTCCCCTTTTTTTGCCATTCTAAGGATGCCTATTACTATTTCTGTGTCCATTTCCTCCCCCTGAGATGGGGGTCTGTATACAACCCCCATGCAGACTGTGGTGCCATCTACTTTCTCCAAGGGGACCCACAGTGCTGCCTCTCCTCCCCTCCCTGTTTACCCTTTAGTTCCATTGCTTTGACCCCTTCCCTTACACAGAGAGCTACTCCTCCTCCTCTTTTTCCCTTCCTGTCCCTCCTGTAGATTGTGTACTCTAGTATGTTGACATCCCAGTCAGTGTCCTCTGTGTACCATGTTCCTGTGACTGCCATGATATCCAGGCATCCCTCTTCCATCAAGGCCACTAGTTCAGAAAGTTTGTTATCCAGACTATAGGCACTGGTACTCATTGCCCTCCACGTTTTGATGGCCTTACCCCTTTTAGCTCCATTCCTTTTCTTACTGCCTTTACCTTTTTCTCCATTAACCCCTGTCCCGCTCCCTATCAACCTCTCTACTTTGGTGTATACCTCGCTAACTACCCGGTTTTTTGGGGGCGACTGGAAATTCCATTCCCCTTTTCAGTGCCTCCCCCTTCGCTAGTTTAAAAGCTTGCCAATGAAGCATTTAAGCCTATCACCTAGGATCCTGGTTCCCCTCCCGGACAGATGCAGACCATCATGCCAGTATAGGCCTGTATCCCTCTAGGTGTACCCTCAGTCCCCAATGAAGCCAAAACCCCATGCTCAGCACCAGATTTTCAACCATTCATTGACTCCCATGGTGTGGAGTACCCTAGCCTCACCCATGCCATAGACATGCAGCACCTCCAATAAGGTTGCCATGCATGCTACTTATCTAAAGCCCCTCCTCAACTCCACAAACTCCCCCTGCACTGCTCTGATTCCATTCCCAGCTAGATCATTTATTTATTTATTGAGATTTTGGTAACTGGGTAAGTCCACTGAGACAATTACAGTCCCTTTTTCAGGGTCGACCCTGGAGTGCAGCAGCAAACAATACAGTACAGTGCAAAAGCAACAAGGGAATTCTGTTACAGCAATAACAAAATTAACATACAGCAGGTAGGGGATAAAGAATCATAAAACATACAGAAATATAAAAGTAACAGTTTATAACAGCTAACAGATATATACACTTTGGTAATAACATATTGCAGGTCAGTTTCAGAATGAACACGAGCAGCAAAAACTGAATATAACAGCTAACAAAATAGATATTTACACTTTGGTAATTACATATTGCAAATCAGTTTCAGGATAACCAGAAGCAGTGAAATCTGAAGGCAGATAAGTAGCATTGGTACAGGAGGGGGCGAAGAGATGGCAAGAATATCATGAGATAAGGATGGGAGGTAAGGAGAGGGTCCTGGACAAGGGGTCAGGTCGGATGAGGAGAAGGATATAGAGCAGTATAAGAGAAGATCAGTCATCAATGAAGGCAGCAGCATACTGAAGAGGCAGAGAGGGAGGAAAGCAGATTGGTTCAGAACTTAGGAAAAGTGGAGCATGATAAGATGGAGGGGGGAAGGGAGCCCCAGTCAGACACTGCTGCAAATGAGAAGGACTTACAGGCAGCAGCTAGTCACACATTAGGTCTAATGAGAACAGGGAGGGAGGCAGACCTTAGTGCATGAGGAGCTTGTCTTAGGCTAATGATCTCAGTTAGGCAAGGGGGGTAAATTTATGCACCAGCTTATGAATGAAACACATTCCCTAGGTGTACCATGATGTCCATCTCCCTCTCCTGTGCAGCTGCTCCCACAATCCTGAGGATTCGCTACCCATCCATCCAAGCCAGGCAGGCACCTTACCTCCCTCTCCCCTCCCTCCCCAGTTCTACCCCCTTAACAACTGAGTCCCCCCACCAGGAGCCATTTCCTTCCCACGTGGTTTCCCATCCCACCCTCCTGTGGGTCTCCTTTGTGGAGGTTCCCAGCATCCTCCTTGGTCTACACTGTTGGTGCCTCCATAGAGGAACCACGCTAGGCCAGAATGGTGTATGAACTGTGGAGAGGTATGGCTGGAGGAATGTGCTTCTGTTCCACCACCCTCACCCTTCCTGAGCCCACTGTGGTCTAACCACTCTTCTTTCTTGGCAACCTCTGAGGCAGCAGTAGTGGCACTGGTGGTCCCTGGGTGGGGGATGAGGTTTCCCTACTCCTTGCCAGTGACGGGCCACCACCTCCCTCAGAGCAGAGAGCTGCCTGTGAATAGAGCAGCATTACAGCCTCCAGAATGCCTCCCAGAAGACTGCCACCCCACAGCCAGTGTATTTACCACTCCCTACATGTCTGTCTCCCTTCCTGTTTAAGAATTTTTTCTTTTTTCTCTTTTTTGCTAGTGTGTGCAAGTGTATGCATGTGTTTACCTCTCTCTCTCTCTCTCTCTCTCTCTATATATATATATATATATATATATATATATATATATATATACATACATACATACATACATACATACACTGTATATATTCATTGCAAAAACTCCATTAAGGCATCAGTTAGGATTTATATAACAGCGAAAAAAGTTTGGAAATTTGGTGTTAGGATAACCAACTCTAACACCCCACCCCACCACCCTCCACACAACAACAGGCATCAGGGTGTGCCTTGGGTTCATTGGATCTAACTCCCACCCCATTCCATGTGTAAGGAAGCTGAGATGGTAGAGTATAGGAGAATGGGGTGAATGAACCCAAGGCACACCCCGACGCCTGTTGGTGTGTGGAGGGTGGGTGGGTAGTAGAGGTAGTAACCCTAACACCAAATTTCCAAACTTTTGCCACTGTAATATAAACCCTAACTGATGCCTTAACAGAGTTTTTGCAATGAACTTCCCTTTTTTTTGAGAAAGTGTAATCTTACCCGTATGTGGTTGAGGAAGTGCAGGGCCCTCCATCAGTCTGTAGTGCATTGTGGGAGCAAAGGCATATTGTAATTGTCTCAGATTTTGATGTGGGAGTGCAGGGCCCTTTGGGCCCTGCACTCCTATACAACCATAACTGTACAGACATTGTAATGAACTCTCATCTCCCTGTGGGAGCACAGGGCCCTCCAGGCCCTGCACTCCCACTACTGCATAATGGAAGGCCCTGTGCTCGCATTACTGCATAATGGTATCCATATGTGGGCCCTGCACTCCCATCTACCCATAAGTGTAGAGTCACAGCACAGGCCTAGAGACATTCCAAGTAAGCCTTGTGATGCAAATGGCACAATATCTCAGCAACCATAGGAACAGTGGAAAAAATTCCATCGCAGTTGTAATCATGGCCTAGCAACCTGCACACATGCTTAGTACTAAGCTGTGTTTAGCAAAAAATCGATATCTCGAACCGTTTTTGAGATATAGCTGCTGGAAGGTACCACGACCGCCACAGTGTTATCCTATGGGAAACTTCTAAATTTCTGAATGTTATAACTATGGAACTGATGCAAATGTTATCACCAAATCATCAAAAGGCACATCTGTGGGGCAAGCCCTTCCTAACCTGCAAATTTCAGCCCAAAAGTCCTAACCATTTATTTGTTATAAAGTGTCAAAGAAATATATATATATATATATATATATATATATATATATGTTTTGGGGAGTACTTTCACAAATTTGTGAACGTTTCATGGAAGCGTTCGCAAATTTGCAAAAGTAATGGCAAAACTGAAAAAAAAACATATTTCCAATCATTATTTTTATAAACTAATGTCAGGATTGTGTTCCTCGCACCCGATTGGGTAAACACAACTGTTGGTGTTTACCAAGAGGAAGTATTTTTTGAATTACAGTGTTTTTTAGCCATCGCTAACTGAAAACCAGATGGCAGCTGTGTGAAAGTGCAAAACCCATTTGCGGCAGTAAAATGAACTTTCGTGAAAGCAAAAAGTGCTTTCACACAGAACATCTAATTTTTCCCATAGGTTATAATGGGAAACTTTAAACTTTAATAACTTTTGAATGGATTAATATTTTTTCACAAAACCTTCAAAAGGCACATCAGTGCCCCAGACCCCATACACCCTAACAATTTCAGATCAGACATCCAAAGCATTTTGAATGTAGAGACGAGAAAAGAATTTGAACCTAAATGGCAAATGTCACATATTTTGGCACTCCGCAGCTCCGCAATCGCACATCCGACCTAAACGAAACTTGCCAAAAAACCCATGGGAAGAGTACACAATCGGGGGGGAGGTATTAACATATTAACAACAACAAAAATGGAAAGGGACTTGGGGGTAGTCATATCAGATGACCTAAAGGTAATCTAGCAATGTGAGAAGGCACTAAAGATGGCTGGGGGGATACTGGGATGTACAGGGAGAGGCATCACAGTAGAAACAGGAAGTTGTTATCCCTCTCTACAGACAGTTAATGAGACCCCATCTGGAGTACAGTGTGCAGTTCTGGAGACTCCATCTCCGCAAGGACATAGACAGGATGGAGGCAGTCCAGAGAAGGGCAACTAAAATGGTGCAGGGTCTGCAACACAAGCCATATGAAGAAAGTCTAAAGGAGCTTAATATGTATACCCTTGAGGAAAGGAGGGTGGGGGACATGATAGAAACTTTCAAGTACCTCAAGGGAATCAACAAAGTCCAAGAGGGTAGCATCTTTCAGAGAAAGAGATGTGCAAGAACAAGGGGACACAATCTGAAGATAGAGGGGGGACGGCTCAGGGGCAATGTGAGGAAGTATTTTTTCACAGAGAGGGTGGTGGACTCATGGAATGGCCTTCCTGAGGAGGTAGTGGGGTCAAAAACAGTGGGGGAATTCAAGAATGCATGGGACAGACATAAGGCAATTCTGGTGGGGGGTAGGAAGAAGTAGGCTGTTGGTTAACTGTGATCTGCAGCTTATCCAGTGGGAAGGGAAATGAGCAGACTAGGTGGGTTAAGCAGTCTTTATCTGCCGTCAAAGTCTATGATTCTATGTTTCTATGTTTGTCAGATCCATGGTACCAAACGGTGCTTGCAAAATTTCAGGCAAATCAGTCAAATGGCTGCAAAGTTTTTAAAGTGCAAAATTTGGGGTTTAACATAGAAGTGGCCGTGCAACTCTAACTATTGGGCACTACCGTGCCCTATAATATATAATCATTGCAAAAAACTCTGTTACTGCATCAGTTGAGGTTGTCTTTACAGCGACAAAAGTTTGGAAATTCGATGTTAGGGTTATCAACCCTACCACTAACCCCCCTCCCTCCACACACCAACAGGTATCAGAGTGTGCCTTGAAGTCATCGGCCCTAACTCTCACCCCATTCCATTTGTAAGGAAGCTGAGATGGTATAGGAGAATGGGGTGAGAGTTAGGACTGACAACCCCAAGGTACACCCCTGTTGGTGTGTGGAGGGTGGGGGGTGGTGGTGGTGGTGGTGGTGGTAGGGTTGATAACCCTAACATCAAGTTTCCAAACTTTTGTAACTGTAATGACAACCCTAACTGATGCATTAATGAAGTTTTTTTGCAATGAATTTCTCTTCTTTTTGAGAAAGTGTAATGGTTGTGGGAGCACAGGGACCTCTGGGTGCTGCGCTCCTATCATGCATACATTTTGAATTGTCTCTGATTTTCATATCAGAGCACAGGGCCCATCTATACATAAGTGTAGAGATATTTTAATGATCTCACCTCTTCATATAGGATCGCATGGCTTATTATTTTTCAAAAGGCTAGCAAAAGGCAAATCTGTGGGCTAGTACCTTTCTGCCCTGAAAATTTCAGACCAAGATTCCCAACCATCTGAGCTGTAGGTAAGTTCAAAGAAAAATCCTAGCAAAGTCAATGAGCGACAAAATGCTTTTTTCACCTATCCGGACCTCAGAAACTGCACAATCTGACCAGAACATAACTTGGCACATCCTGAGATCTACCATGGCTGACAGGATACACTTAAACTATGTGAAGGGTAAGGAAATTCATTGCAAAAAAATCATTGTTACTGCATCAGTTAGGGTTGTTAATAAAGTGACAAAAGTAGGGAAATATGGCATTAGGGTTTCCAGCTAACGCTCACTCCGTTCTCCTATAGCGTACCCATCTCAGCTTATTTACTTATGGGATGCGGTGATTGTTAGGGTTCATGATCCAAAGGCATCCCCCTGATGGCTGTCGGTGTCTGCAGGGTGGGGTGGGTGTTAGGGTTGGAAACTCTAGTGCTATATATATATCTATATCTATATATATATATATATATATATATATCTATATACACGTGTCTATGTCATCTGTTAGCACCCTTTGCAAACTGTGTGAGAGGCCTTTCGGCACCATGCAATTCTGCTTAAAGTTGAACCAGCATAACATTCTGTGGTGATTTGCATATGCAGCCCATGATGCTTTGCATTGTGTGGACATGTGTGATTTTGTATTTTATATATATATATATATCACGTGTGTACTGATAAATAGCAAGATAAAGGTATATCTTGACCCAACATACAAAGATATATGAAGTTGCTCACTGAGCTGCTCAGGAATATATCTTTCTTCACATGTGAGATCCCTGATATCTTTTGGTTGCCATTGACCATAAGCTTTGTATTAATCATTTCCTCTACAGTTTACATTTTGTACTTTTTTCCTTTTTTAATTTTTTACCATTTCTATCTGAAAACCACCCAAACATGTACTGTATAAACAGAACATGACATGGCCTGACTGAAGATATCCTATTTATCTTCAGTCAGGCCATGTCACAGCCCTTAGATATATGTATCAACAATGCAGTGTACTTCAAAATCGTGGATTTGTAAATTTGTAGACAACACTAAATTGGGTGCAATAGTAGAAAACAGTACATCATTTGAACAGTTTCAGAGAGATATTATTAAATAAGAACAGAGGGCCAAGCTACACAAGCTCTCATTCAACACAGATAAGTGTAAGGTAAAGCCCTTTGGCATAAGGAATCAAAAAGCAAAATATATTTTAAATGGTAAGGAGTTATAGGAGTGCAATGAGGAAAGAGATCTGGGCATTAGAATAACAAAATAAACTGTCATTTAATGAACAATGTAGAGAAGTGGTTAAAAATGGGAACAGAATAATGGGATGTATAGTAAGGACCATTAGAAGTAAAGACAGATTATTGTCTCATTGTATGGAGCTCTGTTTAGGCCCCACTTGGAGTACTGTTTTGGGCACCTCACACTAGAGGAAGTATTGACCTTTTGGAGGGTGTGCAGAGAAGAGCCACCAAAAGGGTAAAAAATCTAGCAGTGCTGTCTTACAACCAGAGATTGGTGGAATTAAAAATATACTTTCCATAGTACAGAATAATGAGGGGTGACCGATGTAGGGGTGCAGGGCTTTCAGGGAAGATGATCTATGTGAGTGCATGGGGCTGGTTAAGAAAACAATAGATTGAGGAAAGAACAGTTACGTAAGCACTTACCATAACAGTAGCTCTTTGAGGGGATCTCATTCATCAGGTAACACCATAGGAACCTTCACAATTGGTGAAGGCAAATCCACACAGAAGATTTCCAGCAGCACAACTGGGGCCACCCACACCGTCGACGTCAGCTGATGCCACCAATCCTATATAGGCATGAGCAACCCCACTCCCTGCTCAGTTCTTTCCCCCTGTAGACTAACGGAGTTAGGCATTCGCCCCAGGGGACTGAGGAGAAAAATAGGTACCCAGACCTTAATAAAAGCTGGATACACAAGATAGCCAGTTTCTAGACAGGAGCCCCAAGAAGGGGGATGGTGGGAGGGGAAATATACCTGATGACTGAGATCCCCTCAAAGATCTACTGTTAAGTAAGTTCTTACGTAACTGTTCTGTCTTCTTCGAGGGCATCTCAGTCATCAGGTAACACTGCAAGAACAAGTATCATGCAGTCACAAGTAGAAACATATAGTCTGGGAGGTGGGCTCTCCATGAACTTAAGACAGGAGTCCCTGTAACACAGCCCTGCCAAATCCTGCATGAACCCTTGTGGCAATGTCCAGACTGTAGTGCTTAGTAAAAGTGTAACCCCCTTGTTACCCGGGGTTATTAGAATCCCAGTAAGATCTAGTGGTAGGCAGGAAAGGCACCTTGTGAAACTCCAGTTAAATGGGTTTCACACTGTCTCACTCTGTTCTCAGTCTCAGCTGAGACTGAGGGATGACATCACCAATAGAACTATCACAGCTGCATGAGCCACATTGGAATCTGTAGCAAGGGAGTTGGTTAGAATGTTGGGAAGTTTTCAGTTCAGTCTTCAGTTCAGAGTGAGTCAGTGCAGTGTGAAGTTGGGAGTTTGCTGAGAAAGCAGCTCAGTGAAGGCTCTAGGAGCCTCAGCCCTGACAGAGGGCTACTTTTAAGTAAAAAGGGTGTGTGTCTCCACCTTAAAGAGAGACACAGAAGATAACTGAAGTGGCGGAGACTGCTGTTTTCGGGTATCAGTGCCCCCTCCCTTTGGGAGGGCAGTAAAGGTTTCCCTGCAGATTCCTGGGGCAACCCCCTAGTTCTGCTTGTAAAGGAAAAGCTGCCTATGTGTCCCAGAGTTTATTTGGGAGAACAAGAAGATTTGTGAGTCACCTGTGGGGCACCTGCAACGTCAGGGTGAGTGTCTGCTCTTGCTAAAAGGGCCTATGTTTTTCACCCTGGGATTTGTGTGACAATGTGGGGATTGAACTACTAAATATTGGGAAGCCTAGAGTAATGGGCTAAGCAAATTAAAAGTAGGTTCAAGTCCAGAGTTTGTTGGGATGCAAATGATATGTAGAAGAGATGTGACAACGTCTACCCAGATTCTACATTTGAAAGTTTTCAGTAAAGGAATTGTTCAGTTTCCAGAGAAATGGCCGGGTACGGGCTGTGGGAGCTGGAGGTGGGTGGCCCCCCATCTTTAGTGACCAGGTCCACCTCTACGGATTTCTTCTGTGGATTTCTACTTTGCCTCAGGGACTTGGCCAGTGATGAGGGAAGTACCCAGACGTGGGACTGGAAGTAAAATTCTCTCTAGGAGCCAAAGACTCTAGTGTGGTTTGGGGAGCCACAACAGGATAATTGGTTCATTCCTCAAATGGACCGCGGATCAAGTGGCCGGCAGGGGAGCCAGGCCAGTGGGGAAAACCCCAAGTAGTGTACAAGTCGGGCTGTGTACCCAAAGCTGCGTGCAAGTCCGGGCTGTATGCCTGGTGGGTTTAGAGCCTGAGGGCTGGAAATAGTGATAAAGTGTTCTGTAGTCTCTAATCTGCATTACCAGGAAATGTAGCCCCATGGGGGTCCGTCTATGCTTTGTTTGTTCAGCTTGGATGTGAATAAAAGCCACACTGAAGAATCCCATTCCTGGTTCTGGACATTACAGTTATTGCTTCCTGTGTTCGGATTTACTTGGGTGCCCCTGTGCAAAGTAGCCAAACCTAGGTCCCCCTGTGCCGAGTAACCTCATCCTCCCCGAACCCAGTCCCCACCAGGTACTGTTGTCAGCTTCAACAGCATGCCACCTATCATTTTGGCAAAAAGGCAGGGGTGAGGGGTTATAAAAGTATGGACTGTACTCCAGGCAGCAGCCACATAAATGTCAGTGGATGAGACTCCTTTGAAACAAGCCACTGAGGTAGCCATTTCTCTGGTGGAATGAGCTTTGACAGCACCTGACAACTCTTTGCCATAATTGTTGCAGCAAAACACAATGCAATTAACCAACCATCTGGATAAACATTGCTTAGAAACTGAAATGCCCACTCTACCCGGGGCGAAGGAAACAAACAACTGCTTTGACTTTCTGGACTCCTTAGCCCTAAGCAGGTAGTACTTCAAGGTTCTCCACACATCCAACATATGGAGCAGTGCTTCCCCTGGATTAGCACACTCAGGAAAATAAACATGAAGGTGGATCAGCTGATTGAGTGTAAACTCTGAAACCACCTAAGGCAGAAACTTAGGATTTGTGCACAAAGACATTCTATCTTTGTGAAAAATCAAGCAAGGCTCCTCGCACCAGAGGGCCTGAAGCTGAAATTCTTCAACCAGAAGTAATTGCAACTAAAAATAACACTTTCCACAACAGAAAGCACAAATTGCAAGTCGCAATTGGCTCAAAAGGAGACAGGGTCAACTTTTCCAAAATAGAATTCAAGTCCCAAGCCAGGACAGGGGAATGGATTGGAGGTTTCAGGTGCAGGACACCCCTAAGGAAGGTACGAGAGACATCCAACTGAGCAATTGTTCGGTCACCCATGGGCTCATGGAATGTAGAAATAGCTGAAAGGTGGACCTTGAGGGAGGAGTACTTGAGGCCCGACCTAGTCTGACAGTGAAATCAGGTAGTCCAGGAAGTGATTCACTGAACAGGTGAAATGGTCTAAACTATGCTTGGCAGCCCAGATGGTGAACCACTTCCACTTCATGGCATATGTGGCTCAAGTGAAAGGCTTCAGAGAGGCCACCAGGAAGTCTACCACTCTGTTAGAGACCCCAAATCTGGTAAAAGCTATCTTCTCAGGAGCCAAGCATGCAGGTAGAGGGGCTTGAGGTTGGGATGGACCAGAGTCCCCTGATCCAGTGCTAGCAGGTTCCTGCAGAGGGGGAGAGGGATCGGAGGTTCCTCTGCCAGCTGCTGAAGTAGAAAGAACCATATCTGGTGAGGCCAGAATGGAGCCACCAGAATCATGCTGGCTCTCTCCATCTGCAACTTGATCAGCACCCTCTGGATCAGAGGAAATGGAGGGAATACATACAGAAACCTCCCGCTCCAAGAGAGGGACAACATGTCTCACCAGAAAACTCCAGGCTCTGGATCTAACGAGAGGAAACTGGGCAGTTTTGCTTTGAGTAGGGATACAAAAAGGTCCAGCTCTGGATGACCCCATCTGTTGAACAAGTCTTCTGCGATGGATGATAGAAGCTCCCATTCATGCATGCTGGACTGAGTCCTGCTGAGACTGTCCACCAAGGTATTTAGGATGCCTGGCACGTGAACTGCGGAGAGTCAGACTGTGATCCAGCACCCAATACCACACTCTTATGGCCTCCCAGCAAAGGGGGTACGAATGAGTTCTGCCCTGCTTGTTGATGTAGTATACAACACTCAGATTGTCTGACTGCACCAGCAGCTGTCCCAGAGCAAGGTGCTCCTGAAAGGCCTGCATGGCCTACAGCACCACCCTCATCTCCAGGGCATTGATATACATGGAAGGTTTCCTATTGGGACCAGGATCCCTGGGTTTAAAAGGGACCCAGGTGTGTGCCCCAGCCCAGACCTGATGCATCTGTGGTTAGGATCTGATGTGGGGAAGAGATTTGGAATGGAACGGCCTGAAGCAGATTCAAGGAGTCAATTCACCACTGCAGTACCTTGTGTACTGGGAAGAGACCAAGACTGGATGGCCCAACTCATCCATGCGCTGGTCCCACTGTACCCTGAGGGTCCACTGGAGGGTACGCATATAAAGCCTGGCCAGTGGAACAGTGGGTATAACCACCACCATTAGGCCCAACAATCTGAGGTACACCCTGGCCCAAATATACCAACTCTGAGCAACTTCAAGAGCTTGGGCTATGACTGAGGCACTCTGTCCTGTTTTGGGGCAGGGAGGCCTTTCCTAGCACTGAGTACAGAACTGCCACTATATACTACAGCCTTGGGACAGTACTAGAACTGACTTGGGCAGGTTGACAGTGATGCCCAGGGAGTAGAAGAGCTAAAGAGTGCACTCCAGGGTCAGCAACAGCTGTTCCCTGGACAGGGCCTTTAAGAGCCAATCATCCAGGTAAGGGAAGACATACAGTTCCTCTCTTCTGAGAACTGCTGCAGCCGCTGCCAAGCACTTGTTAATAATTCACGGTGCAGAGGATAAGCCAAAGGACAGCACCTTGAACTGGTAATGCTCACCCTGAAAGGTAAAACTGAGAAACTTCCTGTACAAAGGAAAGACCAAGATGTGCAGGTAGGCATCCTGCATGTCCAGTGAACAAAGCCAGTCTCCACTTTGAGGAGGGGCATTAGACCTGATAAACAGATTGAGGTCCTTTAGATCTAAGATGAACCTCAGCTCTCCGGTCTTTTTGGTGACCAGGAAAAACCTGGAATAAAACCCTTAGTTTCTCTGGTGCCTGGGTACTGGCTTGATGACTTGTTTGTGCAAAAGAGACTGTACCTCCTCCCGGAGAATGACTAGGTGAGCCATGGGGCAACTGGAGGGTGGCATTGGGGTGTCTAAAGGCTGCTCGATGAGCTCCTAGGTGTGACCCTTTTCTATGATCTGCAGAATCCATGCATCCAAAGTTATGGTTCTCCATTGATTCAGATGGACAGAGAGCCGACCTCCAACCACCACCTCCTGGCCTGAGACCAGAGGAGGGGGGGACTGGCAAGGAGTCATGCTGAGAAGGAGCCAGACACGGGGTCTGGTCCCTCACTTCTTGGGCCCTTGGCTGCCACTTCAGCACTGGAGTGAGCAGGCAAGGGAGCCTGTGCTCTATGCTTCTCTTGGTTGTGGGGAGTTGTTCCAGGCCTACTGTTCTGTTTCTGAAAGGGAAGTCATCCTCTGCCCTTTGGTTGGGTGTGGCAGAAAGAATGGACTGATTTGATGACCGTGCCTGAGGCCTGCAGATCATTAATGAGGTCCTAGACTTCAGGACCGAACAGCTTAGTGCCATTAAAAGGGGCATTAAGCACTTTGTACTGCACATCAGCTGCAAATCCCAAACCACTGAGTCAGAAGTGCCTACGGAGGTATAGGCCAGTGGCAGCTGCTCTGGCAATGGCATCAGACATGTCATACAGTGCTCTGAGAAGATGTTTGCTGACATCCTCAGCTGCCTGGAAACACTGAAGCAATTCCTGCTTTTGTGAGACCTCAGGAAGGACCTGAGCCACAGCTTTGCCCATCTTCTAGTTGCCATTTTGGTATTTGACCATGTGTGAAAGACAGTTTGCAATCCTTAAGCCCAAGGTAGAGAAAGCATAAACCTTCTTTCCCTAGAGGGCAATCCTATGGGATTCCTTGTCTGAGGGAAGGGAACTAAGGTGTTTGGGCATCCATCTCATACCTATCATGAGCTGCCTTAATGACTACTGACTCAGTTTCCACCTGGGCAGCAAAATAGGGGAGATACTGAGGGACAGATAAAGTTTATCCACCCTGTGTGGCATGGCTGGCACCATATCTGGTCTGAGCCAAGCTGCCGTGGCTGCATTCTTCAAAGATGGAAGCAGAGGAGGGATGATTTTAAGGGAAGATTCTGGAATATCCAGGAAGTCCACCAAGTCCTTTCTGGTGACATCCTCCTCCTCAGTGTAAATGTTCATGGTGCAGGACAACTGCTTCATTACATTGAAAAATGTGGGGTCCTCAGGAGGGGACCTGGGAGTATGCTTCACAGAGTCCTCATTGACAGAAGAGGATGTGGTTTGTCAGAAAGTAGGATCTTCTCCTCATCTTCCTCCACATCATCAGAAAGAATGAGGTCAGGGTTATAATCCTCCTCAACGTTTACTTCTTCAACCTCTGGAGCCGGTGTTGAGTTCACCGCTGGCAGCCCACGGGGGGTCTCCAGGGGTCAATAGACAGGCATCAACTCCAAAGCTACCATTGATGGCATTGGTGAAGGGGGGCCATATTCAAGGCACCCAGCTGCTAAACAAGTACATTGATGAACTTAATCAGTAAGTCGTTCAGGTCTATGGTGGATGTCGATGGAGGGAGGTTCCAAGGCACCACCATCAAAGAACCTCCAGCTGTGTACTGCATACCCAATGAGCCTACAGCCCTGGTGGGAGAAGGGGCAGGCCTCAATGGGAGAGTCATCAACAACGAACCTGTTGTCGACGATGGAGGGGCTGTTGACCCCTGAGATTGACGGCTGAGTGCCCTGCAAATCGGGCAGAGATGCTGTCTGTTTGGGTCTGGTAGGAACAGAGACTTGGACAGAAGTTCTCTTCATCGGTGCAATGGCAGCTGACAAAGATCCCCCAGAGGAAGGAGAGGACAACAGGGAAGGAGATCAGCACTGGGAGGAGCGGTCACAATCTGGGTCTTTTCTGTGACTTTTCCCCCCAAGGCCTTGTCTCCAGCCTTGGAGGCTTGGGAGCTCGAAGATGCAGTCCAAAACTGGGAGGCTGGGGCCCCAGAGGACCCATGCCAGGAGCTGGCTACCTGTTGATCAATCAGAAGTTTCTTAAGAGCCTTCATGCATCTCTGAAAGCTTGTTTGGTTAAACTTCTGGCAGAGCTCACAGTCAGAGATGTCGTGGTCAGGCCCAAGACAGCAGACACAAACCAAATGTTCATCTGTAGAGGCAATCTTCTTTCCACAGTGACAGAAAAGTGATGTGGAAGGATTAACTCTCGACATAAACAAGAGAAGAAATCTCTTAAAAAAAGAGATTAAAATAGTTTGAGAGAAAAATGCTGCAGGCTGAAAAAAGTGCAAATACTGTGACGGAGCTTTCACAGAGACCCATGCAAATGAGTCGATGATGGGAAAGAACTGAGGATGGAGCAGGGCCGCTCATGCCTACATATGGTTGGTGACATTGGCCGATGTCGACAGTGTGGTAGACCCAGTTGTACTGCTGAAAATCTTCCGTGTGGATTCCCCTTCACCAATGGCAAAGGTTCCTACGGTGTTACCTGATGACTGAGATACCCCCGAAGAAGATCTAGACGTCACAAATGACAGTTAAAGGAAGAAATATAGAGGCCAAACAATAGAGGGGCTCAGATATAAATGAAAGGGTGGTGACACTCTGGAATAGTCTCCCTGAAGCTGCGGTCAGCTGCACAACTATAGTCCACAATATATAGTCTACAGCTGAACTATTTGTTGTTTTACCTCAGCTGCACAACTACAGACTCCGTTAAGAGGGCTTTGGGTGAGTACCTAGTGAACAGAAACCTAAGATATTTCCATTGAGAAATGGTGAATCAGGTAAGGCTAACACTAATAGACTTGTACCAATCCTATGAATACAGATACTGTAGGGGCTGGCATAATTGTGAGGGACTGGGTACTCACTATCATATCTTCCGAAGCTGTCCAGTATCACGGCCTTTCTGGCAGGCAGTTTGTACTAAGGGGGATCATATCCTGAATAAAACCATGGGCCACATCTTCTCTAACTGATTACTGGGCTTTCCCCAACCAGTGAGCTTGCTGAAGTATTCTAGGGCATTGACCCTTATGCTGCTGGCTATCCCTCTGAAGCACATTACAACAATACAGCTTCAGGCTATCATTCTAATTGGGGAGGGGTGGGAGTCCAGAGTTAAGAATGTATATAAAATAGAGTGAATGACTGCTTTGCTAAGCCTTACTATTGACACATTCCATAAAATCTGGCAGCTATGGGACAATTTACATAGGTCTATGTTGACAAATGAGGAGACCTCGGACTGAGAACCTCCAGAAATTAAATATATCTTTGGTTAATGATTAAAGCAGCTGTGCATGAGAGCAGTGAACATTTTGACCTATACTTTTAAATTTTATTTTAGATTGCCACTTATCTTCTGATTTGTATGATGGCCACTGGGCTGGGCATGCTGTCAGTGTGTTAGCGTGCCGTATGGAGCTCTATATTTGCTCCAAATTTTCCTTCTGTTTTTACTTTTGTTATTGACTGGAGAATCCAGAAAGCTTTCTAGCTTTTTTTTTTAAATAAATCACACATTTGTGCTTACTTTCAGCCACCACTTTAACATTGTTTAATTCTTTCATGGCAATAGTTAGTGTATAGTTTAGGGACCCAAAGGGAGTGAGGGCATTAGCGTGAGGTAGGTCAGGAGTTTGTTTTATTGTTTTACACTTAATCATTCACATGTACTGTTGATAACCATGGTAGTGCAGTTGCCCTCAGACCAGCATTAGGAGTTTGTTATCTACAGTATCTGCCAGTTTAAGAAGTTCATGGCTGTTCCCATTTTTCATCCTTCCTAACATTACTGGGTTAGCCACCCTGTAGTGTTGCCCTGGAGGACCTATTTGGTGGGGCCATGGAGACAGCAGTGGAGAGTGGCCATGCCAAGTTATGGAGTGAAACCAAGCCAAACCATGGAGAGAGGCAAAGCCTAAGTAGGGGAGCGTTGGTAGTACTCGGACTGACTGCTGGGAAGACAGGTAAGATCCATTTGGTTTGTGGGCTGGAAGTGGATTAAGAGTCTCTACAGTGAAATCAACTGAGCACCTTCTGTGGAAGGCTTGTAGCAGGTGTCATGTATGGGACTTGGCCCCTCTGTGCCAGGGATCCAAATTGGAAATAAGATTGAGACAGGTGTAGCGGACTGTGGACTCGAGCCATAGGTAGTGAGAGGACCTGTAGGTCCGAATCTTTATTTGTGACTCTATCTGCTGTATAGCTCCTTGACAGTGCTAAGAGAGCTGCCAGGGTTCTAACTTTCTTTCAGTATATACATTGGACTTGCTCTGGTGAGAGCACAGCATGTTTTGCAATTCTGTGGACAGTATTAAAATACTGGACTCTTGTTGGATTTGCTGCTAGTTGGAATTTGCACCTTAATGGTTACTGTGTATTCTCCTTTATAGTTTTAATTTTGTCTGTATTTTATTTATCTGTTTATTCTGTGGTAGATGACTTTGCAAAGTGAAGTAGGGGAAGATAAAACTGGTTAGTATTTAGTATAAGTTAGTGTATGTCTGCTGGTTTGGTTGAGTAGGTATTTATTATTGTATTAAGCTTGGAGTGATTACTGGTGTGTATGGCTATGGGCTTAGGGTTAGGGAAGTTAGAATTCTGTGGGTGGTGTGGACTGTCTTTTAAGGGTGTTTTAAAGTGTGGTTGTTGGGTTTCTAGGTTTTTTTGGTTGACCAGTGGGATTATATGTGGGTCTGGGGCCCCTAAGGCTTAGTTACTCCCCATTCCAGCTGCTAGACCTCCACCCTTTTGATGATCCTCCTTGTCAGTGGTGGTCTATAGGTGCAGTAGGGAGGTTTGCATCATGAGGAAGTGAGATGGTAGGCAGCAGGGGGTTGGAGGCTTTATAAGTGTGGTGAGGACCAAGAGATGCCCCAGGGCAAAACAAAACTGAGGGAGAAGCCAGATGTGGTTGATTCCTATACCCAGGGTTCCCACCAGAATGAATGGGCAGTTAGCAGGAAGGCCAGCAGTCTCCACTCATCCCTTATGGGCAGTGTTGTGCAATGTGAGATCGATGAGAAACAAGTCCACGATTATATCGGACTTGATTTCCACAGTCAGTCTGGCTTGCATCACAGAGACTCTGGCTGGGTGACGATGTGGGGCCAATTTTGGAGGCGTCGATTCCAGCTGGTTTTCCTGTGGTTGACAGCCTGCAGCGGGATTGCAGATTTGTTGGGGTGGCCACCTGTTTTAGGTCCAAGTTGAACTTCACGGTGTACCCAGTAGGAGATACTGCATCGTTTGAATGCATAGCTGTATGTTGGGGTCCAGATGCAGGCTGTAGGATCTTTCTTGTGTACTAGCCTCCAGGGCACAAGAGGGATTTCCTGCAGGAAATTGCAGACTTCATCACCAAGAGGGATTTGGAGTCACTGAGATGGTTGATTCCGGGCAACTTTAATGCTTGGGTCAACAACAAAATCTTGTGGTTTGGTCAAGATTTCCTTCAGTTAATGTTCTGGATCCTGAACAAGTGGTCACTGCTGTGACCAACCAACACAGTCATGCCTTGGCCCTAGTATTCTCACTTGGGCTTGACATAATTAATCTCAAGACTGAGCCGGTCAGTTGGTTGGATCACTGTACTGTGAGGTTCTCATTCGGGCCCCCGCAGCTGTCCTCCTGTGGAGATGGTCTGCTGTCACCCTTTAAAGGGGTTGTCCCCAGCAGGACTTCAGGTGGCCTTGGATCTCTTAGGTGTGATGGCTGCTGGCTGCATGTGGGACAGGATTGGAGGAAGTGGTGATAGCCTATAATAGGTTTGTTGCATCAGGCCCTAGATTCTGTCACACCAGTTTGTGTATGATGCAAGTCTTCTAGCTTACGATCCCCATGGATTGATGGGGAGTTTAGGGAGATGAAGGCTTTGGGTCACAGATAAGAGCAATGTTGGCAGAAATCTTGGGCAGATGGGGACTGGCTGGCTCTGAGAACTCACTACAGTGAATAACAGAGGGCAATCTCCCACAAGAAGGTAGCACTTCTGTCCAGATAGATTGCTGCAGGGAGGAACAGACCAGCTCAGCTCTTCCAGACGATAGACAGGCTGTTATTACATCCTGCCTGTCTCCAACCAGTGTAGGCATTTTCATCCACTCAGTGCAACGAGTTCACTCAGGTCTCTGACAGAGAGTCTTCTGTCAGATCCATGATAACCCACACTGGGCTGTTGCAGCACAGCAGTGTCAAGTGAGTTGTCTTCAGGAGCACTCCTGTTTGGTGAGAGTTTAGGCTGGTTTCGGTGGAGGAGGTGTGTGGGGTGATTTCTGAGTTGCAGACCCCTTTATTGTGAACTGGACCAAGTCTGACACACCTCCTACTGAGCTGTGTTGGATTCCTGGGTCCAGTGTTTGCTGAGATAGTCCAGTGTTCCCCTTTGGAGGTGGGTTTCTGAGCGCACTGAAAGATGCACTAATGAGACCCCTCCTAAATAAAACATCTTTGGACTCCAACTGCTTGGCAAATTTTGGACCAGCCTCTAACCTTCCATTTTTATAACATGTTATTGAGAAGTCAGTGGCTTTACAGACTGAGGCCCACCTCCTGGCCTTTAATATCTATGAGCCATTCCAGTCTGGATCTAGAGCCAGGCATAGTACTGAGACTGCATTGGTCAGGGTGCATAATGACCTCCTCAGGGTTAGATATATCAATTCCAGCTGGCCCAGTGGTGTGGAGGGCTGAGACATCCTTGCCTTACCTCCTGCCATGTTGGTGACCTGTGTTCGCAGTGTAAGCAGGTTGCTGGGTTCCAGCTGGAGAGGAGGAGAATTGAGCATCCCCAGGACAGTTCTTCTCCTCCAGGGAGGGGGAAAAATAGCAGTCGGTGTTAGCCTGGCCCCTAGTGAAGGCTAGGGACTGGCACACAGACACTGCCACAGGGAGGGGTAGAGACGGGGCAGATACCTGGCGTGAAGTGTACGGGAGTGTGCACAGCATCGTTATTGGGACCCCAGCATGCCCCCACATGGAGAAAATGAAGGAAAGATCTGCCAGCAGTTGGATGACAGCAGGCACCCCGCAGACCCCACCCCCAGACAGTCAGACCATCAGAACAGGATGTGTGGTGTGGTGAGTGTGGTGGGGGTGAGCGCTCCCTCCCCCCAAACCCATCAGGGAAGGCAAGCCCTAGGGGCAGAAGCTGGTGCCAATGGATGTCGATGGACAGGGCTGGAGTGCTTGCCTGATTCTGGGCTGCTGGGGGGGGGGGAACTAAGTAAGTTAAAAAAAAAAAGGAAAAAAGATATATAAATTCTACTTGATCTCTCAACAGCATTTGACATGGTGGATCATAGGTTGTTGCTGTATCATCTTAGGGAATACTGTGCACTCACTGGCAAGGCCATCAGCTGATTTGAATCCTTCCTCAGTGGCAGGATGCAGAGGGTGGTGATGGGAAATTCTTCCTCACTCCCGAAACCCCTGCTGTGTGGTGTACCCCAGGTTTTGATTCTCTCACCTGTGTTGTTTGTAGTATACATGCTGCTGCTGCCCCTGGGTGAGATCATTAGAGGACAAGGCTTAGGTTTTCACTGCTATGCGATGGTACCCAGTGGTACCTGTCATTTGCACCCAGGAAGGCTGGCGCAGTCAATGTATTACATTTATGCCTGGTCAAGATCCAGGACTGGATGTCCTCTAGCTAACTGTGGCTCAACCAGATAAGATGGAGATACTAGTGACTAAGTCTGATCGACGTCAGGGTGTGGGGGCAACAGCGGACAGGATTGGTTTGGTTCTTGGTTCCTCTAGTCTTGTGATTTCTACCAAGTTGAAGAATCTGGATGTCATTCTGGATAAAAGACTGAAAATGGAGGCTCAGGTGTTGTCCATTGTCAGGAATGCCTTTTACCATCTTCATAACATCTCCCAGGTTAAAGCTTTGATGCCACCGGAAGACCTGCTGTCACTTTGTGCACACCTTTGAGACCTCCAAGCTTGACTACTGTAACACTCTGTATCTGAAGGGGCAAATGGAAGGATCCAAAATGCTGCAGCTAGTGCAGAATGCAACAGCCAGGTTACTGTTGGGCCTTCTGAGGTCATGCCATGTGGCCCCAGTCCTGCGTGATCTGCCCTGGTTGTCAGCGAAGAGGCAAATCTCTTTCAAGGTCAGTTTTCTGACCCATAGAGCCCTACATGGACAGGCCCCAGGCTATTTGAGCTAGCTCTGGTCTCTTTACTGCCTAGCCTGCCCTCTCCACTCCTCCAAGGGGAGCCTCCTACAGTTTCCAGGGCCAGATATAAGACATCAGGTGATCGCACATTTCAGGTAGCTGGATGGAACTTGATTCCCAGGTCTCTGAGGCACACTCTTTCAGTGGCAGTCTCTTTTTTTCCTTTTTTAATAATCTTGTTTCAAGATACATAGAAGTAGCCATGCTATTCAGTATTGCATAATAGCACATAATTTCTCACAGTACACAATTTTTCTACTTGTATTAAACCATTACTTCAGTATATTATGCTTCTAATGCATTTCTAATAAACTTCACATATTTATCGCATCATGCATCTTGATACCTAGAATATATGGGTGATATTGGGATAATACATAGAGTCTTAGCCTTATGTATGAATTTTATGATATTAGTGTTCCAATCATAATTTTAATCAAATGTAGGAGTTCTATTATCTGTGGCTTATTAATAACCTGTCCAAACTCAGACCAAATTTTATCAAATTTCTTATAATTTTTGGTTAAAACATATTGAAGTTTTTCTATCTTATGTATCGATAGCATAAAACTCATCCAAGTACAAAACTCTGGAGGCTGGGTATCTTTCCATTTCATAAGAATACATTTGAAAGCATTGATGATACCTAATAATAACAAAGTACGATTGTTTGGGGTACAGATATGATAAACAGGACCTATTCCTAAAATTATACATATTGTCTTGTCTAAGTAAATACCTGTAGTCAGGCTTAATGTCCTTATTATTTTTTTCCAAAAGGTATCTAAACTTGTACGTAGTAACAGCATGTGTTCCAGTGTACCCTGACCCATTTTGCATCTAGGGCAGAAACTCTTTACTTCTGGGTTCATAAGATTCAGACGATGAGGGGTGTAATAAGTTATATGAATTATGTTAAAATATATTTGCTGTCATTTTGTAGAGGAAACTCCCTTTTAGTATATTCTAAAATCTTTCACCAGTCCTGATTCCTGATGTTTATATTTGCTTTGTTCTGCCATTTAGCTTTCAATTCAGTAAAATTATGTGATGAACTAATAGCTATTAACTCATGGACTCTGAATAGTATCTTAACAGGCATCGAACATGTTAAAATCTGTTCTAATGAATTCTGTTTTGAAGCTTTCAAACTACCAGTGCTGTGCATAAAATAATTTCTAACTTGAAGGTATCTAAAAAATCTATTTATGAGAGTAAGTACATTTTTTCAAGGTTTGAAAGCCCCTTAGGCCGATGTTATCAAATAAGTTGTTTTAATTCAAACAGCCCCTTATTATGCCATGCCTTAAAGTGTTTGTCCACAGTAGATGGACCAAAATACCCATTTAAATAGATTGGTGAAAATGTTGACATGTTTTGTGGAACTTTGACTATTTGTGAAATATTTTCCCATGCATAACAGGCCATTGGATTGCTTTGACAAAGGTATGAAACATGCCTTCTATAGTGTCCCAAAAACAGTATGGGCAGGATTCACGAAGCAGATGCACTGGGCACAAACGAGATGCACCGGCACAACCTGAAAATGTGCCATGGAGCAATTCACAGACAGCACGGTTGCCCCAGCGCAACCCAGATGCGCTGCCCCAAACAGGATGTGCCGTGGATGTATATAAATGATATGCGGCCCCAATCGAGGGGGCGTACACATGCATACACAGCACAAAGCAATTCACAGTACAAAATGAAGGCACAACTATAGAGCATTCATGGTGCATGTACCAAATGCGCCATGGAAAGATAAGTATAAGAGGAGTAGACTTAAGTGCAAGCCTCCAGCAGGTCAGCTGCAGGATCACAGGAGACAGTAGGATGTGAGAGGCAGCTGAAAGGCTAAAATAGACGGAGCACCATTCCTGATGGCGGGCATGATAATGGAAATGAGGAGATGGGTGGAACAGCTATGTGGTGGTGGAAGGCACCATAGGCGGCCAGCCGCATGGCAGTATTGTGCCAGACTGACATTCGAACAGCTCACCGATTTGGAAACAGTAGGCCAATACCGCCTGAACAGGGCCATTCTGAGGCAGCTCTGTGAGCTGTGCCATGATGAAATGCAGGCACCCAATGGACGAGGTCATGCCATAGCTGTGGAGACCAAGGTGACAACAGTGATGTGCTTGTTTGCCATGGGAACCTTCTAGAGGCCAGCCAGGGACACCACAGGCATCTCCCAGGCATCCACCTCCCATCTCCTTACACAATTCCTCACCACACTGCTACCACATGCTTCGGAGTACATCCACTTCCCAAGCACACAGGCAGAGTAAACAGAAGCCATGCAGCAGTTCCACAGGGTGGCACATATGCCAGGTGTCATAGGGGCCATTGACTGCACCCATGAGGCAATCTGCGCACCACCTGGCGATGATGCAGTAATGTACATCAACCGCAAGGGGTTCTATTCGGTAAACTGCCAGATGGTATGCAATGCCACAGGGCACATAAGCAGTGTCTGCACCACACACCCTGTGAGCACACATGATGCCTTCATTTGGCACCAGTCTGCCCTCTGCCACATATTCGAGGCAGGGGACATAACAAGCAGACACTTAGTAGGTGTGTGGGACAAGCTGACCTGCTGAACAACAGGACACCCTGGCACAAGATAAGAGGGGTGGGGCAGGTATGCAGGTAGCACAATTCACAATGCACAGAGGGTGCAGTGGAAGTGGGACAGCAGAGGGGGGAACAGCGCCACAGGTGTGCACATACCAGTACAGTGTGGCACAGGTACAATGCATGAAAGGAGGGGTGCAGTGCCATGGGGGGCAGGTGTGGCACAGCCTAGCACACCACAAGCAGGCATGCAGGTGCAGCTGCTGGTCACACTGGGCAGGACAACGGGGACTAGGGCACGTGTGGAATGCAATGGCATGGGCAGCCAGAGGCACACAGCTGCAGCAGGGCCAGATACCATCAGGAGGGAGGGGGAGGTAGGAAGGCAGAGGAGGGGTACTGCAGTTCAGACCATGAATGGGTGCTCATTGGGGTGGAGGCCCCGTGAGCCATGTCAGGTCCGGGGATGCTGGGTATGGTGAGTTGTGGTGACAGCATTAGCAGCAATGGGTCCACCTGACGCTGCTACCTGGGAGTGTGAGAGGCACTCCTGGGTGTACAGCTGGAGGCCCGGTGGTCATGGCATGCACTGGACACACACGCTGCCTCAGCAGCAACTGCAATCCACTCCAGAGTTGCAGTCATGCCCACCCACAGTAGGAGTGCCTCTGCCAACATCTGGGCATGCCATGTGACTTCCAACTTGTGCTCAAGGGCCAGCAGTGTCCGGAGGCCCCTGAATTCCACTCATAGGGATGCCTGCACCTCCACAGTGTCCCACAGGAGGCTAGCATAGCCCTCAATGGTGTCTGCAGGTGAGGGTTCCCAGTGACAGTGCCAATGGATAGGTGGTGAGCCAGCCTGCTGCGGAGCATCCATGGATGGTGGTTGCAGCACAGCAGGCTGTGGCATGGGCAGAGCATGGGCATCATGTCCAGGGATGGTGGAATCATGGTCCAACGCTGCCTGCGTGTGACCCACAGCACCCAGACTGGACGTGCTGGCTGACCCCGCTGCCACAGCAGGACCAGGTGCAGAGAGCACAGCACCCACCACCATGGGGTGCTGTGTGGACTCTGCAGGTGTGCCACGTGCAGCAGGGCCACCAACGGCATCAGGTGCCACCTGTGCAGGCACCTGTGTGTTGCATGCACCACTGTTGACCGTGTCCTCTGGTATCTGATTTTTCACCAGCTTACTGACCCTAGACTTCCTGCAAAGTTATGGGATGTTACTTGGTTGTCATGTCATGGGAGATTGGGGGTGCGTGGTAATCACCTGCACAAGTCTTTGGAGGAGCGTATGTGTTTTCGGGATATTTGTCTGGGCGTACTGGAAACCATGAGTCATTTTTACGTTCGCTTGCGCGCATGTGTAAGGAACGTTTTGGGAGAGTAGCACACTTTGGAGGTGTGCCTCTCCCATCCAATGCACTGCTCCCTTGAGCAGGCGTGGCAGTCCTGCACCAATGGGTGCAGGAGCTCTGTATGACAGCGGTGTTCCTCTGCTTCAAGGGAAGCACCACTGCCATACTGGCACCGCATCCACCATCCCCTCACGTCATGCTCCCCCGGCGTGTCACGCTGCCCCCAAGCTTTGGTGCCACGCTGGAGCCCACCCCAGTGTGGCAAGCGTTGTTTGCCAATAGGGGTGCCCAATCCCCGTCGGCTCCATGGCCCCCAAGCATCCTGCTGCCGCGCTGGAGGCCCACCCCAGCGTGGCAAGCGTTCCTTTGTTTTGCCTGCCGACAGGGGTGCCCAATCCCCGTCGGCTCCATAGCCCCGCGTAGTTTGCCGGCGGGGTGCCCAATTCCGTCAGCTCCTCCCCCAGCCATCTTCTGCCATGCTGGGAGCCCACTAGTGTGGCAAACGTCCCACATCGTCGTTTTTGTTTTTAAAACCTGTAAAATAAAACGGGTCCCACTAGCAAGCGTCTCCCAGCCCCCTCCCGCAGCCCGCACCACCCACTGCGCACCCAGTCTCCCACACCCCTCACCCCATACTTACCTCCGGACTCCAGCATCAGCGATCTTGCGTGGACCAGGAACACGTCTGCATCTTCAAAGGTGACCGCGAACTGAGGAAATGCCGTAAGCTGTATAATGGACTAGATAGGGGTTTCAACTTTATTAGATATCTCAGTCATTTTTTGATTTTTGCACATTTTGACATGGGGTTTTGGGACCCCTTCTCGCGAATGATGTCACTGTCATGGCTTATTCAGGCCCGGCGGTGATTTCACGGGCACTGCGCGGTCACTGCATCAAATCACCCTTTTGGGCTTGAATAACACCATGTCAGTGACATCATTCATGAGAAGCGTCCCAAAACCCCATGTTGAAAAATTTGGTGCAAAAATCTCCAAATGACTGTTTTATGAAGCATGCATTGCGCAGTTTCTACTTGGCCTGTAAGTTCGTGGAATTTTCAATATTTTCACTCCAGATTTTCAACATCATTGCCATTTTATTACACCTTCTTATGAGCTTGTACAGCTGTCATTTTCACATCTCACTCCAAACGTGTTTCAACATGTAGTTAGCGACAATGGCGCAGTCAGTGTGCGTAAATCAATGTATGATGCGTTAAGCAAAATCTCAGTGTGGACACTGTTCATGAGCAGAGGTCTTAAAATGGCTATGTTGAAAATTTGGTGAAAAATTCTGAAAAATGACTGTTTTACGTAGCGCATTGTGTAGTTCCTACGCACACTGTACGTTTTGTAATTTTCAATATTTGCACCCAGATTTTCAACATTTCCATTTTACCACACCTCCTCATGAGCAGTACAGCTGTCGTTTTTACATCCTGCCCAAAATGTGTTTCTGCCTATGTGGCGCACAATGGCGCGGTCGGTGCGTAACTCAATGTATGGAACACATTAAGAAAATCACAGTGACACTGTTCATGGCGAAGATACCAAAATGGCTGTGCTGAAAATTTGGTGAAAAAAAATTCCTAAAATGACTGTTTCACGGTCTCGTTGCTTGATTCCTACGCATGCTCATAAGTTTGCACTTTTCAATATTTTCACTCCACATTTTCAACATTGCCATTTTACCATACCTCCTTATGAGTACTACAGCTGTCATTTTTCACATCTTGCCCAAAAATGCTTTCCACCCATGTAGCGCATATGGCACAGTCGCTGTGTGAACTTCAGTGTATGGGACACATTAAGAAATCACAGTGTCACTGTTCATGAGCAGAGATCTTAAATGGCTATGTTGAAAATTTGGTGAACAAATTCCTAAAATAACTGTTTTTTACGAGCGTGCAGTGTTGTGCAGTTCCCTTCGCATGCGCTAGTAAGTTTGTGAATTTTCAATATTTTCTCCAGATTTTCAACATTGCCATTTTACCACACCTCATATGAGCAGTACAGCTGTCATTTTCATCCTGCCCAAAAGCGATGTTTTCGCCCATGCGTAGTTTACTATGGCGCTGATCGGTTGTGCGAATCAATGTATGGCACACAGTAAGACAATCACAGTGACACTGTTCATTAGCAGAGGTTTTCAAATGTCAATGTTGACAATTTGGGTGAAAATTTCATTAATGACTGTTTTACTAGCGTGCATTGCACAGTTCCCACGCACGCTCCTAGGTTTTAATTTTCAATATTTCCACTCCAGATTTTCAACATTGCCATTTTGCCACACTTCCTTATGAGTGTACAGCTGTCATTTTTCATCCTGCCCAAAGCGTGTTTCCGCTTATGGCGCATAATGGGGCAACAAAATGTCATGCTGACAATTTATTGTGCAAATACCAGCAATCGCACAGGGCATTAGGGTAAAGCACCATACATGCCAAACACCACTGCAAATACCTGCAACCGAACGTTCGGCATTGACAAATGCTTGTTTTTTTTTTGGATTGTCCTTTTAGTAAGGATTTTTGGACTCTTTGGCTCCATAAATAGGAGGAAAAGCATCTTACGTCAATTTCATATGACATTCTTGTGTATGGGCTGTTTCCTGCCTCCCTTTCTCCTTACTATCCTAGTACCCTCCGCCTTGTCTTTGCCCTCTGTAGGTTTTTTCTATGGCAGGCCTCGTGCTCAGTTGTTGCAACAGAAATCTTATACAAGCACATATTATGGATCAGATTTTTGCAGAGCTCCGCTCTATTCAAGATAGGAAGCGTGCTTCTCTGCCCTGTGATACATACCGGCTTTACTGGGCTTCATGTGAGTGGCTTTCTGCTGCCTGATCTTGTCTGCGTTTTGTTTTGGTTTGGGGGTGGTAGTCAGTTTTGTTTTGGGCTCATACTTTTTAGTCTATGTTGTAGATTTTCTGCTCTTGTGTCCTTTATTGTGCTTTGTTTAGACTTGAGTCTCCTTTGGAGTTGTTGCTTTGTTGCTTTCTTTTTTTCCTGATTTATTTTCTTATCAGATTTTTTCCCCCTCTGCTTAATCTGTTCTTTTTTTTGGTGTCTTACCGCTGTTTGTTATTCTTTGTTTGGTTGTTGATTTGTCGCATTGTCTCCCTGACTTTTCAGTTTAGGGGATGGGGAGGACTTTTTGTTCTTCCTTTCATTTGTTTGCTGTTTTTACTGAAAGTTTGACCTTATCTGCTCTGTTCTGGGTTTTTTTTCTATTTGGTTTTGCAATTTGCTTTTCATTTCTTTGCTTTTTCAGGTTTCCCTTATTATCTCCCCTGCTGTTTTAGGGGAGGAGGGGGGAAGGGATTTCCTTTTGTATTCTGTACAATTTTTTTGTTCTTGATTTCTTTTTTTGGTTGTTAGGACCTATATTCATGTCCTACTTCTTTGCTTTCCTTTTGATTTATGTACTTTTTGTGTGACTTAATACCATTTTGTATTTTTGGGGATTTCTCTTGTTCTCTGTTTTGCATATTGTTTTGTGTGGTTTCACAATGTTTGTATTTTTTTTTGTTTGTTTTTGCTGTTATTCTGTTATGATTCCTCCTACTCGGTCAGTAGGAAAGAGAAGAGGGCTGGGTTCTGTTGTTTTCTTTCATGTTGGGGCTACTGTGTGACCTAATACTTTTTTTGTTCTTGATTTTTCTTTTCTTTTTTTTTTCTGGATTTGCATGACATAATGCTGCTTTATGTTTGTTTTGATATGATTTCACCAAACATTTCTCCTAAAATTTCTATATGTCGGGATGGGGGGTGCTTGTTTCTTCTTGGGGGGGTTGCAACTCTTTACCAACTGTTTTATTGGGTATATGATGTTTATCATTCATTTATGTTGTTCTTTTCTTTAATTCCAGTAGAAATACTCTGTAATGTTTACTTTTTATTTACATGTATGATGTAATACATATTTTCATTTCTTTCCTGTTTTTTATGGTTTCATGTGCCATATTACTGTTTGGTTGTATCATGCTTTTGTATTTTGTCAATAAAAACTTCCCATCTCTTTTAGTGGGGGGAGTTATTTTCTATCTTGGGATTAGATTTGAGTTCTGCTTCTGTATTAGACAGCCTGTTTGGATATGTATGACTGTAATACTTATTTGCTTTTATTATGATTTGTACTTTTATTTTGTGTGAGGCAGCACTGTTTTGTATTGTTTTGATGTTGTTATTCTAATAAAAAATTCCCCTACTCTTTTTGAGAAGTGCCATGGGATCTTTAACATCTAACTGAACTACCACCAGAACAGGTAGATGGGACCTTGATTTAACGTCTCTTCTGAAAGATGGCACCTCAGGAGTGCAGCACCCCCTCATGCTGCACTGCAGTGTCAGTATTGGGAAATTAACCCAAGTGCCTGGTGTGGGGATAGAACCCACAGCCTTCTGATCTCCTGGCCTCAGAGGCAAGTGTGCTACCTGCTGAGCCACTAACACTGAAATAAATAAATAGGCACATGGTAGCTTCTTTAAATGATGGGGGAGGGTCTGATTATTATGCATATAGTCATAAGCTTTTTTATGGTGTGGGATGAGAATCTGGGAAAACCTTTTGTAAAAATCTATTGGCAGACCATCAGGTCCACATGATTTGCCATTAGCTGAAGATTTTATAGCCAATTAAATCTCTTCTTTTGAAATATTCTGATCAATGGAGAGTTTTTGGTCATGCTTCAGTGCGGATACAGAGATGTTAGTAAAAAAGGCTTCCAAATCAGCTGGATTTTCATTCCATTCTTTTTTTTTTTTTTTTTTGCATATTCTTTTTACCCCTCCTTATTGCATCCAGCCACCCACTCCTTTGGGTGGCCAGCCTTCATCCACCACCACCACCACCTCTCCCATTCTGCTGTCCTGCTGCTCCCTCACCCAGCTGGCCCAGATGTATCCCTTCACTGGGGGATGAGGGCCATTGGGAGGGGAGACCGGAGTGCACCTCACACTCCCTTGATTCTTTGCCGGGCAAGGGTATGCAGCTTCAGGGCTTCCAACCGCGGCATGGGAGGGGACCACCAACATCCGACTGGCATGAGTGCAATTTTCGCATTTTTCTGCTCCGTCTACAGCGCCGCTGTTGTAGTGCTCCCAGTCTCCACCAGGGGCTGCTACACTGCAAGGCAACCCCTACAACCCACCCCAGAAGAGGAGAGCAGTCCTCCCGGTGCTTAATCCTGTCCTTCCCCTGCCAACCCACACCATCCTTTCCCGAAACTGGGTCACCGGTGTGGCACAAGGTGTGGTGTCCAGCACCTCAACACTCAGCACCACCAGGCCGTCTTTTCATCCCATTCTGAGGTATATCATTTATTATAATATTGGGCAAATTCTTGGTTTATTTCAATGGGTTTATTAGTTATGGTATTATTAGACTTTCTTCTAGTACTGACATTTTTTCTTCTTGTTCTTACTTTAGTTGCCAGGTGAGAATTTTGTCTGGTTTGTCACTTTTAACATAATATTTGCTTGGTGTAATTAGTATCTGTTTTCAGCCTCTAACGTAGCAAGATTATTGTAAGAGTTGCACAGTGTTAAAAGTTCTTGTAAGATTTCTGGGTCTGCAGTACTTTTAAGGTGTTATTCTTTTAAGGAAATGTCCCTTTCTAATTCGTTGATTTTTGTGTTATTCTAGCATTACTACGACTGGCTGTGTAAACTATAGTAATTCCCCAAATACAGTCCCTAAAGGCTTCTCACATTGTGATGGATCTAATATCTGAAGAGTTGGTATTTTGTAAAAACTAGGGCCTTTGGGAGTTAATTTTATTCACATATTGCTCATCCCTTGGCAGAGTCAGGTCAAATCTAAATGTTTTTTTGTTTTGGACTATTCTGTATTTCTAATGTAATAATAACCGGTGAATGATCAGATATTATTATGTTTTTGTATGTACTCTCTATAACTGCATGCATCACAGATTCCGATAACAAGAAGAAATCTATCCTTGGGTAGTTTTGATAGATAGATGGATGAGAAATATGATAATTGTTTTTGTACTGGATATGTCCTCCTCCAAGGATCAGTTAATTTAAGATCTTCCATAAATTCAGCAACTCTAGATGCAGCTGTAGTGACTTGACCTGGATTAATATTGGTGCGGTCCAAACTATTGCTTAATGTCAAATTGAAATCTTCCCCAATTATTCATGGGGAGTTATATGTGGCTAGCTCTAAAAACAAAATTATTGAAAGAATCAGGGGAATTTTCATTAGGTCCATATATGTTTGCCAATCTATACACATGGCCCTGGATCAATATTGTACAAAAAATATATCTACCCTCTTTGTTGATAGTGGAGCATACCGTTGAGACACCAGAGTCAGTGCTAAAGAATATCGCCACCCCTCAAGCATTGTTTGAAAGGGGCACTGACCCCTGGGCCCCATCTTTTACTTAGGTATATAAATTCTTCCTGATTTAAATGCGTTTCTTGTACCATTTAACAGTTAATTCCCTGTCTATCCACATAGCTGAACTTTTTTTTTTGGTTTTCTTCCTTTTCTTCATCCCTGTGATATTCCAGGTCTAATTTTCAAGTGATTATCCATTCATCAGCATTATTGAATGGGTATGTACTATATTGTTTTTTAATGTACATATCATCTGACTCTGTACAGTGATGGAAATATTATTGCAATTATTTTTATTTGCTACTTCATAAAATCTCCATCTATGGAGAGGAGCACCCCCACCCCCAAATCCCTTGCCTCCCAACCCCCCCCAGCCAAACCTAATTCCTACACAACCAGTCAGCCTGAACATAACGTTACATGCACCGACCAGTATATGTTTCATTTAAGAGAGAAGTCTGAAATTCTTTTGTCCAAACACATATTTTTTTAGTGTTAATAAGCTTGAATCTTTTCCCGTGTTCCTAATGTGATAGGTCATCAAGGTGATGCATATAATTAGATGACATATTTTAGAACACCCCCCATTTCTGTATGCACCTATACAGAGGACCAACATGAAGGTGTCTGAAGGCTTGTGCTGCGATGCATGTGGGCCACCATTAGTTAGGGCCAAGTGCATATTTTACAAAGCTATAATACCCCAGAAAGGCCCAGTCATCCTAATCTTACAGCATAATGCAGAGCACTCCCCCCAAAAAGAAAAAAAAATACAGCCACTAGGGGAACTTTGCTGTGCCTCCAGGTACCTTAAATCTGCAAGCATGATTAAAGGGAAGGAGAAGGAAAAGAAAGGAAAAAAAACATATCAACTTTGGGAACAAAAGCATGAAGAACTGTAAACAGTGGAGGTCTTTAAGAGGGACCTAAAGACCCAGCTGTTTAGGCAAGTGTCTGATTTGATTTAATACGACTAGTCTTGATATTTAATTTATCCTGCCTGCTCAGTTTTGCACTGTCATATCTATCGTGTTTTGTATTTATTATAATCTGTTATGTTATTTATTTTGTTGTTATGTTGTACAGCACCCAGAGTCTCTGGAATTGGGCACTAAATAAATAAAATTACGATTACTGCTTACCATTATACCCTTTTCTTCTACATTTTGAGTCTGCTTTACCACTTTTTTTTACACTTGAAATATCATGAAATAATAAAAGGAATATGCCTTTTCATATGACTCAGACCAGGTTTTCATCAGTATTCTGTTGTTTTTTTTTTGGGGGGGGTTGATGTTATGGGACATCAAGTGTACAAAAACAGCTGAGAATACTGATTAATACCTGGTTCAAGCCATATGAAATGAATTCCTTTTATTATTACAAATGTGATAAAAAGTAGTCAAAATGTTATGTTTCTTGTTAATTATTAAGTTATCTCTGTCTTGTAATATGTTTCAAATTGTACTACCTACTGTCTGTACCTTTACTGTACTTTATTCCTGTTTGAAAGATTCTTGTAATTAATTCCATGTTGCACCTGAAAAAGGGACTCTCTGAGGCCCAGTGGGTTTATCTGGTCAACAAAATTCAGTAACTAACTAACTAAATAAATAAATAAAGCTGACTCAAAATGTGAAAAGAATTGTATTATACAAGTTACGAGATATGGGGTAATCTAAAATAGAATAGAAAAGTACAGGTAAAAAATTTCACCCTCATCATGCACTGCTGCTTTAAATTAATATACTCTTAAAATATTTTTGTGAACCTGCACTTTTTTCTTTTACTGCAAAAGGTGCAGGCACTGTTTTTAGTGCTGTACTCTATCAAGTTGTTTGGTTAATACAGGTATATGTTGGATATCCATAGCTTATGGCATGTCTGATTATAATCAGGGCCCCTAGTGCTCTGCAGCAACATTTTCTGGCTTCTGCGGCAGCATTTTCTGATATCTGCAGCATGATTTATTTATTTCTTAGGCAGAACGCAGCCCTGCCATTGGCTAAATATGATGTGATGTCATCAATGACATCAAATGCTGAGCACAGAGGAGGGGCTTCAGGATAAACGAGATGGGAGAGAAAGCCTGACACTATGGAAAAACAGTATATTTGAATGAAAATTCACCAAAAACAATGAATTCTGCAGCACTATATATATTCTACGGCATGATACAAATTCTGTGGAAAATTCTGCAACCGCAGAATTGCAGAATTCCAGTGGCCTTGATCATAATATATAGAGGATATACAATGGGCTTACTCAAAATATGCAGTTTATCTTCAAGTCTGAGGGGGCAAGACCATAACTCATGAGCGGCAGAGCGACAAGTGAGTTACAAAAGTCCTGCCCACTTACAAGTGATGATAAGTTACCTATTTTGAGTCAAGCTATTGTATATTTGATATATACAACAGTAATTTACAAGTTATAGCTTTTAAATCTGCAGTTTATTTAAAGGTGTTGCTCTTCTTTGATTTTAACTGCTTGCTTCAGTGCTGCACTATGCATTGTCAATCAATCAAATCTTTATTTATCCAGGCGATCACCATTGAGCAAGCTCATTTACAAGGTAGACCTGCTGTTGGCAGGGAAAATTGTACAGTTACATACAAATATACATAATACAAAAGGAACAACATGTTTACAATACTGATAGGAGCAGAGTATTTACATTCCAAGTCACGTGGTACAAGAAAGATATACATAACACAACCAAACGTAATTATATATATATATATATATATATATACATATATATATATATATATATACAGTTCCCACAGGAGCAGGATGTGTATGGATGTCACATACAAACCATAGGAGAAAAAAAGAAAGATTATTTATATTCCTGTCCAGCAGAAACACGTTACAGGCCTGGATGGAAATTCCTAAGCTATGGAGGTGCGCATAACAGTGTGTAAGCCTTAGGTAAATGCAGTAGAAGGGGGGTGGTGAATAAGAGGGATGCAGAGGGTGCTAAGGGCAAGTGGGGCAGAGGAGGGGAGAGTAGTAGTGGCAAAGGCTGATTTGGATAAGCAGCTGGGACTAGTGTTGAAGAAGAGAGGAACAATAGTCAAGCTGCTAGGAGTGATAGAAGCAATTACAGATTTCAGCAAACGTTTTGTCATAGAGGGTCTTAAAGAAGGCAGGACTGACAGGTGAGCTAAGTCTCAATGATTTTTGTATCCTATTCCAGAGATTAGGCATTGTGATGTCATCTGCATTGTAGAAGCTGTTCTCCAATTGGTTCAGTAATTCACTTAGCTTAAAAAATATCCATTGTGACAACAATAATGATATTTTTTGATACCTTGCTGTTACTGATGTCACTAAGATGTCTTTTCTATCTTTCCATTTTCACCCCAGTCATGTTGTATGTACTGTATTATGAAGAACCAATGATCGTGTTGTATTATACTGGTATTGTTTGGCTGTATCTATGGATCCTTAATAAATTTAAAGAGCAACTGACACCACTCTGGCCAAAAGTGCTACATTGCAGTATTAGAATAAGCATACCCCCAGTAACTCTCATACCAAAAACTAGATTGCTCTGTTACTTCATGTTTAAAGTTATGAGCTATTTTAAAACCCTGATTTCACTACCTGTTCAAAAAAGCCTGTTTCAGTGAAGAGCTGCTGCTGATGTCATCTCAGGAACTCACAGTCAGCAAGCTTATATGACATGTTTCTCCAAAGTTGTAAAGATCATGTGCAATGGTTTTCACAAGTAAAACAGGCAGCACCGGTCAATAAAAATTGCTTTAAAAACTATGTGTATCTCAGGTTTTGTAACAAAGCTGACAATTTTTTTGTGGGGTGCCTTTTTGTTGTGGACCTTTTTTCCAGGGTTGCTGGATGCTGGGTCGTAGCACACTGCTGTGAGGTTTGCAGACTAAAGACATTTCTGATGTGGTGAAAGGCTGAGATCATTCATACCTATCATTCAATTGAGGCTATTTCTAAGGATGGCACTTTAAAACAATTATTCAATCCCCTTGTCAGTGGTTACTAGGAATTCCTAATTTAGCCAGCCCAATGTGTTCTCCATGTCAGGCTGTTTTGACCTACATTCAGTGGCTCTAGGGTTGCTGGATGCCACATCAACATGCTACCAGGCTGCTGATGTCATTTGGAGTGCTACTGTACTGTGCCTGTTAGAAAGTTGTATTGCTGCTAGTATTGTAATGTTGGTAACTTCACTGCTGTTTGTCAGTGTCTGCTTTACAATACATTTTAATAGTGACCTTATATGTGTTAATTCCTACTAGAGGAGGAAATGTTAGCTCTGGTAAAATAATCTTTTGAATTTAGAATAGAACATAGAGGAGCCTGACTGTAGGTCAAAAACAGCCTGACAGGGAGAAACATTGGGCTGGCTAAATTAAGAATTCCTAGTAATTTTTCAAAACTGCATTACCTGTCCCACCCCCACTGACAAGGAGATGGAATGATTGTTTTAAAGTGCCATCCTTAGAAATCACCTCAATTGAATGACAGGTGTGAATGATCTCAGCCTTTCAGCATGTCAGAAACGTATTCAGTCTGCAAACCTCATAACAGTGTGCTATGACCCAGCATCCAGAAACCCTAGAAAAGAGGTCCACAACATAAAGGCACCCCACAAAAAAAAATTGTCAGCTTTGTTACAAAACCTGAAACACACATAGTTTTTAAAGCAATGTTTATTGAATGGTACTGTCTATTTTACTTGTGAAAACCACTGCACATGATCTTTAGAACTTTGGAGACACAGGTCCTACAAGCTTGCTGACAGGGAGTACTAGACTGTGAGTTCATGAGATGACATCATCAGCAGTGCTTCACTGACACAGGCTTTTTTGAACAGGTAGTGAAATCAGGGTTACAAAATAGCTCATACCTTTAAAATGAAGTAATGTAGAAATCTAGTTTTTGGTGTGAGATTTACTGGAGGCATGCATATTTTAATTCTGCAATGTAGTGGAAGTGGTGTCAGTTGCTCTTTAAGTTAAAAAACTGAGTTGAAAAGAATTCACAGGCAGAGATTTAAGTGTCTGCAGTCCATTCAGGGTTACTACTGTGATGAGCAGATTCCTGTCTGGTAGGGAGTGGACCCAGAACCATTGTGCTTGAAAGTTTGACTTGATCATATCTTAAAGGCTGTTTGGATAAGAGCTCTGCTTCTGAGGCCTCTTGTAGTTTTGGTAGCTTTATCAAATAATAGACATAGCAGGGTTGGCTGTAGGTAAACTCTCAATAAAGAATATTATTTAGGGGTATGGGTATTACATGGAAACCAGTCTGGGCCAGTGCCATGGTCAAATGACCACAGGGAAGCTGACTCTTGGGATCGAGAGGTAATGCAAAAGGTGGGTGGACCTCTTGTGAGAATTAACTTTGACACACAGCTCAGGTCCCAGCAGACTCAATTGGGTGGCAGAACACAGCAGGAATCTACCACAAAAAAAGGGAACATGCTACCCACTCATCTCATGCTTTAGTTGCAACTTGGTTCCTAAGAGAGAAAGCTACCCAAAGTTGGAGATAAGATCTTTTTGATTGTAGTCTAGAGACCACATAGATTCTCCTTTCTTTTTAATCATTTTGCATTCACTAGTGTGTTTTATTGCTTTTTTATTTTACTGCTACATGCTGATCAAGAGGAAAAGGAGGTGTGATGCAGAGATGTGGCCTAGCATGGGCCTACAACCACCATCTGCCTGCTGTATTGACATTGTCCATCCTGAAGCATCAGCAACTGCTTTCCTTGGAACAGACATGTGAGTACTGAAAACTGCTCCTGTTGCTTGAAATTCCCTGTTGGATTATAAACACAGAAACAGAGAATTTGGCAGCAGAAAAGAACAGCTTGACCTCCAGTCTGCCTAGATGGTCCCTGCCTAGTCTGTCTCCACAGATCGTAACTGATCTCTGGCAACCCTCAGCTCTTCCTTGCCTATTTACTAATATTCCTTTATGTCTATCCCATGCATGCCTGAAGCCCCTTATTGTTTTTGCCTCCTCCACTTTAGCTGGCAGTCTGTTACAGGTGTTCACTGCTCTTTCAGTGAATGAAGAAAATAATCCATTTTGCAACCTCTGTTGGATTACAGTTTGTTAGTTCATACAAAAATGCTAGCCAAAAAGTCAGTTGGGTTGGGTTAATGTAAGCTTGTGTATCTGTAAGTGCACCAACACGAGATCCTGCACACCGCAACATCAGGCCTGCAACAGTAAGTAATTTATTTTAGTACCCAGTGTGGCGATTTGGCCACTGCAGTCTAATTGTTGTCATATTTCTCTGTAAATTTATGTATTGTTTAACTTCCAAAAAGGCCAGGACATTGATTTGACAGGACAGATGCCCACTTTTCTGCAAGGGTACATGGGAAGAGCTAATATGTATTCCAGTGTCCGACATCTCCCTTTTGCCTGGGACAAAGTCTTGTTAGAGGCAAACAGGAGCTAGAGTTCAATAGGAGATCAGAATTTCCCGGTAGCTGATCAAAGGAGAAGATTCCATAAATGGCAGGAGATGGAAAGGCTATTGCCTCTGGTTATAACACTTTAAATTTTAAAGAGAAAACAGCTGAGAGCAGGGTCCTGCAGACACCCAGTCTAGGAGGCTATTGTTAAATCATCTACCAACTGCCACAGTCCATTTCCATTTTAATGGTGTCAGAAAGGCAGTGTGAATCCAAGCCAGCCAGGGAGGTGATATTGTAAAAAAGCAAAATGCTGTTAATTTTGGTTCACTTATAATTTTGGGGAAAGAGTAAGAGAGACCTTTGCTGGAAGAACAGTTAGACCTGGAAATATTAAGGCCATAAGCCAATCACAAGCCAGTTTTGCAGACTGCAGAAATAGGCTATATAAGGTCGATTAAAACAGAGATTCTGGGCAGAAAACAAATTTCCTGACACCGGAACACTGCCAGACACACTGAAAACCACTGCAAGAAAAACTGGGACTCTCAGACATATCAGAGATAAGAGAGAGACTTTGCAAAACTCATTTATTTCCTGGACTCTTATTCTCTACAGAAAAGGTAGAAATGATCCAGTTAAATCACTAGTTCATTTTGTATGTTTTTTTCCAACTTTTTTGTAGTTATCCTGTAACCAAATATCTAAATCGTTTGTCTATATGTTTGTAGGGTAATTGTTACAGTAGTCAGTAAAAGCTCTTGCTTTTATTTTTAAAGTACTACTACCTGGGAGTGATTTGTTGTGTGTATGAAGGCTTTGGGAAGGTTTATTCAATCTGTGACATGCCTGTTTAGTGCTAAAGTGCCACACACTACCACAACTAGGATCATGGAAGGGAATCTGGGGCTCTAAAGTAGGGTAAAAGTACACAGGATCTCCAGAGGGGGTCTGTGGGGTTTGAATCAGGTTCCTACACACCTGTGGGAGAAACTACAATCAGGGTTATGAGGACAGCCCCCAAAGATCTTGTAACACATGGGTTCTCCCCCCAGTGCAGCAACCAAAGAGGGTTCTTACCTGGCAACAGACTCAAGACTGTATTTTACCCTTACCCAGAGAGAGGAAGCCCTGGGCCCTCATGGAGAGTGCTCAGTCGCAAAATCAGCGAGCATTCTAAATGGACACAAGGAGGATATTTCCTGACCACCTGTCTTGGATTGCACTTAGGGGAGGATGCTGTGAGCCCCATGGGCCCAGCCCCCAGGAGTGGGTTTGTGACACCCAATAAATAGGACTAAACTGCAGTTAAACAAAGTGATTGCTTTGAAAGTTATTTTAAAACTGTGAAAATCTACTGCTGAGGGTAGACACCCTACAGTACAATAGGCCTGGCTGCCATTATGTGTGGGTGCTGGGAGGCCTAGTGCATGAGCTCTGTGGAGAGGCCTGGACATCCGAGAGTGCATAGCTCGAGGTGACGCACTTGAAATTTAACAGAAACAATTGTGCTGTTACTGCCAAAATCATTGTTTAACTGTTTGGCATGACCCTTATTTCCTTCACAGAACCAGAGCTGCTGAATAATAAAATCATGTGGTTAGTCTCTGAAATTTGGTGCTCAAGCATATTATTAGCAATATACCCTAAACAGTATAAAGGTATCAGATATTGCAACTGAAGTGTGGGTATTGGTATTTAGTGTGTTTCAGGGTGTCTTCATGAGGGTGTTCTACAGTACTTAACAAGTGTACCCGTATAATTGATGTTTATACAACATTTGTGTCACAGAACCCAAAGCTATAATGACTTATCTTTAGCTGATGACTAGATAATGTTATCTAGATGTCAATTTCATCACAGGCATGTTATATTGAAAATTCCAGTTTTAATTAGCTGTCTCAACCAATAGAAGACATTGGAATGCAGATATGCAGTATTTTAACCGGGAATTTTCTTCAGAACTATGAAAGCATAAAAAAAAAATATTAATTGATCACCAAAACAGCTAATTTGAAAGCATGTGCTGTATACATTGGACAACGACCTGAGTCAGAATATCTATTTATTTATGCATTTATATACCACACCAGTGGTGAATAAATTGAGTAAATAAGTCATGTTATTTTGGGATAAATATTTATTTTCACTTAGAACACCAATTATATAACTTAGAATACCATTTATATAACTTAGAACACCATTTATATAACTTAGAACATGCTATTTCTACTTAGAATCTGAAAATGGAACACTGAGAACGATGGGCCAGATAGGAAACTTACAATGGAAAGAAAGGCAGTTTTAAGATAAAACAAGGTAAAACACCAGTAAAAATACTACAAATGGTGTGGTATATATCAAACACATAAGGGACTGCAGTAGAACAACACATTTATCTCCACACAAGTAGTAAGACCTTTATAACTAATGTGTAGCTTCGCCACTCATGAGTTATGGGTCTTACCACTCACTAGTGGAAATAAATGTGTTAGACTACAGCCCATTATTTATTCCATATATTTACTGAAATCTGTTAACTGTGAAAAGGCACACCGAACCAAGGCTCATTACAGTTCTGACCATGGGGCACAGGAAAACAAATACAATCAGAGGTAAAATATTGGTAAAATAGACAATAACACCGAGCTGATCATGTAAATTACTAGATGACATTATATACAGCAGGAAGTTATAAGCAGAATGTTCCAAGAAAGTCTAAATAGACAATATGTACAATCCAAAGGTAAATTATGCAGTGGGAAATCATCAGACAGAGTATGTGGTGGAGTTGTACTGGCGATTAATACAGTAACATATATAAGAGCAGTGGTACAATCAAGAAAGGGTGAGGGAAGAAAATCTAGAAATTACCTGACCCAGGGCAGGCATGCAAGCCATGAGTATAAATAAAGCTCTGAAGCATGGGGGCACCAAATATGACAAAACAAGGGTGAAAGCACAGAATAGAATAGCCAGGGCCAGGGCAACAGCAAGAGGCAGAGAAAAGGAATTTGAGCTGGAGCTTCAGTGAATGATAGGAAGATAAGAAATGGTGGGAGGATTCCAGATGAAAGGAAGGTGGCAGAAGAAAGCAGGTTGCCTAGCAGCAGATTTAGAGTAGGCAATGGAGAAGGTGCTTGAATCCTTATAGCCAAGGCCATGATTTTCCTGTGATTCTGGGGCCATGGAGACTGCTGCAGAATTTAATGTAAACTGCAGAAAAAACACAGAATATTATTCCACGGTTTACATGAACTGTGGAATATTATTCCACAGTTTACATGAAATGCGGAATAATATTGTATGGTTTATATGAAGTGAAGAATGTTATTCCACAGTTTACATAAACTGCAGAATATTCTGCGTTTTACATGAAATGCAGAATATTATTCTGCAGTTTATATTGCAGAGTCAGTACAAAGTGTGAGTAAAGCAAATCTGCAGTTTACATTCACTCTGACAAAGGAAAATCATTCCATGGATCATTCAGACTGTGGTTATTCCATGAATCATACTGTATAAACCCCAGAAAACTATTCTGTGGTTTATATTAAATTATGCAGAATGCTTTTTTGAATTCCGTGGCATTTAAAAACCAAAATCTGAAGAGCATCTTGGAACAGCCCATACTCATTAATTTGTCTGCTAGGGCATAACCTTAAAAATCAAAACAGGTAAATCCCCCCTATCCAGCTCAGCCCCACTACTCACTTTACTCCATCCTGAGAATCTCCTTGAGTCCCTTTATTTGAAGGAGAAGTATTTTTATCAGGTCCCATACTGTGCAGCAATCCTCAGCATTCTAATTTCACCGCCGGTCCTGAATTCCAGTTTCTTGTCCCAGAAGTGCTTTGAGCACAGCCGCTCAAAGCACTACTGGAATGAGAAACTGGCATTCTGGCCAAGTTGTAAAACTAGAAGGATGAGGATCGCTGTGCAGTGTGGTAGCTGCTTAAAAATATTACTCATTCAAATTTGGTGGCCCTGGGGACTCTCAGGCTGGGGTGGAAAGAGTGATGGGCTGAGATGGATTTTTTACTTTCTAATACTGTAATGCCTGGGTTACGCCCCTATTGTCCCACATGCACCTCTCATACACCTCACACTGTATTCCTGGTCTGTTGTACTGTGATACTGCTGTTTTGCACTAACATGTAGATTTTAGGCACCCATCATATAAGTATGAGTGCCAGGAATGTTCTTTGCTGCTAATACATGCTAATGTTTATCATGCCTGATTCATTATACCCCACTATAATACATTTATCTAGATTATGTTTGTCTTTCATATATATTCCATATATACAGTGTTCCTACTGGAGGCACATTACAGGGGGTACAATGTACCCTCCTCCAAATATTTCAGGGGTACAAACTGTGTTTTGAGGGTACTTCACACCCCTTGTAGAAAATCATGGAGATACGAATTGTTTTAAAGGGGTATACAAGTAGTCATAGTTATTTGTTGTTATTGATTATTCAAATAGCTCAGCTGCACAAGCAAGATCTACTCATCATGTGATATTAATTTATATATAATAAGCAGGCAGAGAGAGAAAATCCATTCATCAACTTCAAATCAAGGCACTAGGCAGCAAAATTTCCATCCCTTCCTGTTACATTTCATTTAGTTAGGCAAGCATTAGCATGATTAATAAAGATATCTATAGATAAACATCACTGACAAACTGACATTGGTTTACAGATTCAGAATGCATTTAAACTGAAGAAACTCAAGGCAGGTTTTACATGATCAACAACTTTTACTTTGGTTCAGTGAACTGTGCCCCCCCACACACACACTCTCAGAAAACTGAGTGACTGAGCAACTTATTAGGCAATGGGCTGGACAGGGCACCGACCATCTTATGCAGTAGCTATGAGAGTGGACTCATGGAGTATGGACACAGTCAGTGACAATATTACATCCATGTCTACTCACGAACTTTGAAGCTGCTCCTGAATGAGTGCTGCTGAGGACCCCCCACCACCACCAGGCACCAGCAACCCCACCACTGCCACCAGTGACTACTCCCTCCCAAGCTCCCAGTCCCATGTCCACTCTGGACCCATCCCAAGAAGACCAATCCCTTATCCCATCCTCACAGAGTCCCTGACATTCCTAGGAGCGGACTGGAGTAAGCGAACTAAGGGAAGAATAGGAAGGAGGGAAGGAACAGACCTACGGGACGAGTCTGACTTTTTTCCTTTACTTCTTTCAATCGATGACTAAAGTTTTCCTTCCCCCGAGTAATTCTTATTTCTTACCCAGGTGCGCCAGTTGCATGAGATGGGACCCAGACTCGGAGGCAGGGTGAGTGGCCATGACCACATCAGAAATGGTGCGAGACTGTGACTCTTCGCATCCAACTGGGCAGAGAGGTTAAAGCATGTGGCTACAGCCTGGGAAGCAGAAGGGATGATGCAGGACTGTCTTGACTCGAGTCATCACTCGAGGTGCTCAGGCAGCCGCAGACAGGAGGACAACTCCAGAGTGGGGAATCGCCTGGCAAGATATTGGGAGAGGGCCAGGGCCCAGGGACAAGCATTGCTGAAGGATATGCAGCAGCAGGGCAGGCTGCATGAATTCTCTACACTGGTGCCACAGCGGCTGGGAATTAAAGGGAGTTCGGGCGGGCACAGATTGGTCAGTGGACACTGGACTTGCGTTGGAAATAGAACGGATTGCAGCACTTACTGGTGGGATGGGGAAGGAATAGTGAAGCCAAGGAGTGGAGCCTGCAAATGGGAAGGGAAAGGGAACAATGAATGGTTCAATGGGAAGTTGTCGGAAGGGGAACCCCAGAGAAAAATTACACCACCAATCTGATTTTTGGGCATGCCGCTATTAGGGTTGGTTTCCTTTCCTCTTCAGCACTTTCAAGGTGAGTCTCTCAGTCGCCATCCTGATTTGAATGAACATTGGTCAGTTGAGTGGCCAGGCCAGGGTATCTCTTGTCTGGTGTTTACTTGCGTGGCCTAGTCTGGAGTCAGACATTCCTCTCTTCTCTCCACAATCTCTCACACACACGTGCAGCCCACTGGTTCCCTCGCACCTAGAACAAATAGGTGCACGCCCACACTACAACTAAAAATGGAGATAGGTTGCAATGGGTGCATGTCTGAACTGTGCACCAATCACAGTCGGCCACTGCTTTGCAAGGGGAAAAAAAAACATTTGCAAAGCCATTGGACCAATCGTCAGCTTGCTGCTGCAAAAAACAGAAACACCTTTCAAACAGCACAGTCAACTCTAGTCTGCACATAAAGTTACTCGCATGCCTGCATTCAGAAAAGTTGTCCAGGCTTCTTTACGTGCAGTGTACCCCCTACTCACATAGATGAACGTGAATCTTGTTTTTGTTATGTGATTCACGTACATCTATGCGTGAATGGGAACACTGCATATATAGTTAGTTAGTTAGTTAGTTAGTTTTTGTTGACCGGGTAAGTGCACTAGACAAATTCTGCCTATTTTCAGGCATGACGCGGGGAAGGGGGATACAGAATAACGCCAACTGACTTTGAACCAGATTGAGCTCTTGGTGGCATTTTATGTTAATATAATCTATCTAATCACTGATAAGATGACTCTGAGGGATCATCAGTGATTATTGTATACTTATAATCTCATATAATTATATGTAGTGTGTGTTTTACACCAAGGTAGATATGCCACGTGTAATAGAAACCTGTCAGCACTTCTCTTTGTTTCTAAGCAAGCTAACAGAGAGAAATCCTTTGTTATGTCTTATATTATACATAAGCAAGAAATGCCACATGTAGTTTGAACCAGTCAGCATTTCTTTTGTCCAAGCTATAATGCAAATGGAAGCATATTCTGTCTCATATGATACTCATTAGTAATTCTGTCTCCTAAGTCATCATCCAATGGAGAATATTGTTTCTCATATCTGTAACTATGAGGTAATCTCTGTTGCTATGCTGTTATCTGTAGTATTTAGCTGTCTGCAACCCACTGTAGCTCCACTAGAAGTGCAGAGAGCTGGTGCGTGGGGAGATCTTAGAAAACCTAAGATCTACAGTCCTGGAGATTATGTATATTCTTCAGAGAGATGTGAGAAATCCATCTCCCTTGTGATTTTCTCTGTCACATGCTTGGCATAAGTAGTATAATAAACTTTATTAGTACTCCTTGCTTGTTTACGAATGTTTCTTGGCAGACTCCGAAATGCAAGAATCTGTATTATTATTATTTACCCTACACACCAAGAGTGTTTAGGTAACAATACTAAACTCAGGAGTTAATTAACAACTTGCTCTGGTTTGTAGGTCCCAGCCCAAAAACTAACATTTTCCCCCTACCTGGGTGTTTGGGGGAGAGGGTTCCTGACTGTTATCAAAGCCCCTAACTGCTGCCACAGAATTTCTGCAGAAATAGGAAACTAATGCCTCAGAAGTTCTGTGGCAACAGGGGGACTTGCTGCAGATTTTAGATCCAAATTGCGGCAGAAAAATCTGGGCCTTGCTCATAGTGAAGTATAACAGGAAGTGGAGTGGACAGAAGACAGGAGAGATGAGGAGGGAGAGATGAGAAACAGTATTTAGAATGGAAAGCTGCACAGTGAATGAGGCAGTGGGAAGCAAGGGGCAGGATCAAAAAATTAGTGCAAAGGAAGCAGTGGTGGGTACAATAGGGGGCATTAGAGGCAAATCGGCAGAAGGCATTGTAAAGAGAGTGGGTAGTGTCAGTGGCTCAGCAGGTTGCACACTCGACTCAGAGACCAGAAGATCAAGAGGCTGTGGGTTCTATCCCCACACCAGGCACTTGTATTAAAATCTCAGTATTGACACTGTAGTGCAGCATGAGGGGGGTGCTACACTCCTGAGGTGCCGTCTTTTGGATGAGACGTTAAACCGAGGTCCCGTCTGCCTGTTCTGGTGGTTGTTCGGATGGAAGCTAAAGGTTCCATGACACTTCTCAAAAAGAGTAGGGGATGTTTCCCCGGTGTCCTGGCCAAATTTCCCCCATTCACTAAAAATACCACCAACAGCTTAATCTGGTTCAATGTCAGTTGGCATCCATCTGTATCCCCCCTTCCCTGGGACAAGGCTGAAAATAGGCGGAACTGTCTATTCTTCCTTTCCCAGTCAACAAAAACAAAATAAATAAATAAATAAATAAATAAGAGTTTTCAGGATACAGTGTGAATAATAGTGGGAAACACCAAAGACCACATTCGCATAATCAAATACCAGGAGCACCATCTAGGTGACAATTTCCCAGCAAACTGGGAGTGGTAGAGGTCACCAAATTAGGGGCAAAGCTTTCTGTGAATGGCATTGATACTGGTGGAGAAGCTGAGTTTTCCACCCAGCCACACACTGAGGTACTTGAAGTGGGGGATGACTTCTAGGAGGTTGCCATCCAGGGTAGAAAAGACAAGAGGGGAAGGGAGCCAAGGGTAATGGACACCGTCTTTTTGACATTGGATCCAGCATTGGACATTACCATAGTCACACTGAAGTGATGTTTCTAGGGCAGAGACCGAGGCACTCAAGGCATAAAGTAAAATGTAATCGGCATGCACGTGAATATGCATGCTGACAAAAGTGAGGGGAAATCATTAAAGAAGATAGGTAATAAAACAGGACCAGTATTGAGCTTTGGAGAACCCCAGACTGGACTGGGGATGGGATAAGGCATCACTTGCCTGGACCGACTGTAGGTGGCCTAAAAGGTAGGATCTGAACCTGCTGACATCCAGAATACAGAGACCCAAACCTTTCAGCTTTTCCAGCAGGAGGGAGTGAGCTACCATGTCCTCTTTAGTTATTTTGCCCTAATTTGCACCCCCAGAATGCACCACTGCTCACCATACTCCTCCCTATCCTTTCCCTCCCTTGATGCCAGGTACCTCAGTCAGTGTGTCACTTTCATCTCCAAATTCTGGCTTGGGTCCTTTCTCCCTTATCTTTCCTCCCTACTAACCCCCCATCTGCTGCCTCTTACTTCCTTCATAGCTCTGGCCCAAGCACTCTAGCGCTCCCCCTCATACAATTCTCTGCTGGCCAAGCTGCTTCTCCTTCCACTTCCCCAAACTCTGGGGCTCTTTTTCCCCTGCATTCAGATTGCTTCTTTATTCTCCTCACCTCTCCTCCATGATTTTGCTACTCATGCCTACATTTGTCTCTGATCCAGTGCTGTATTTAGCTGTCCTCCAACCCCTACTGCCCTCCCTGCTGGTGCCTGAATATAATTCCTATATCTCTCTCTTCCATCAATTCACTACTCTCTGATCCAGTGCTGTATTTAGTCCCGCTGCAACCTCTACCAGCCACCACTGCCCCAGCCTGAATACAGCTCTCCCCTACTCCCTCCTTGTTCTGCCACTCTTCCCTGCTGAACCCAACAGTGCTTTGGTCACCCTTAAATTTTGCTGTCATTTGCACTTTAATACTGCTTCCAGCAGTGCCTTCTTCATACTCCAGTTATGTTGCAATTTGTACTCACTTAGCTAGCTGCTCTTCAGATGCTCTGTCTAGCCCAGCTCGTTCATTTTTGTTGCTACTTAATTGACTTATATTTTTGATTTGTGTAATCAACTGTTATAACTTATTTCTGTATTCTCGCATTTCTCCCTCCTCCCAGGATGCATCTGGAAACAAGCTATTTCAGCTCAATACGTCTTTCCAGGTACTGTAAATCATTTTAAACAAATAAAGGCATCTGAGAGGTCAATGAACATGACAGTGGTGATGTGCCCCATGTCCACCACCTTTAGGACTGTCAGTGACAGGTAGGAGTGAGGAAATGGTAGCATGATTAGGGAGTTGGGGAGGGGTCTTAGCCACGTAGCTCACTCAGTGACTTTCGCTGAGGTGCTGTCTACAACAGGGGTGAGGAGAGTGATCTCCACACCAGGAGCTTCAACTCATTGCTGAAGGTATGGTACAGACAGGAGGGGTTTGGTTACACTGGGGAGTGGGGACCCACCTTGGAGGATAAAGGCCTATACAGGGGTTATGGCCTGCATCTATCTGAGGGGAAGCTGCAGTCTTCAATAGATGGTTTAATTTTTACTTCACTGAACATTTAAACTCGTCAAGGGGGGTTGGGGAAAAAATCAGGGAGGCAGAAACTGACCCCCACCACAGACTGAAGTACAGAGTAAGGAGAATCCGATGGGAGTGGAATCGCCCAGGGTACAAATTAATAAAGAAAGCAGGGTGATACAGGTAGAGGTGGACGGGAATGGGAGCATTACAAAGTGAGGGGGGAAGAGGGAGGGCCAAAAGTGAAACAACAACTAGAGTGGATACAAAATCTGGAAGGCCATGTGTGTAAATGCCAGGAGTCTAGGAAATAAGTTTCTGGACCTAGAGGCCATCATGGCAGAGGCTGACCTGGATATTGTGGCCATTACCGTGTTATGGTGCACTGAAAACCATGACTGGGACATGGCCATACCAGGCTATACTCTGTTCAGAATGGACCAGGTGGGAAGTAAAAACAAGTTACTCACCTGTAACAGTAGTTCTAGAAGTGATATATGATGTTCATCTACACTTGTTGGCAGTTGCCTTTCCCCTTTAAGACTGGCTAGAACGTCTTCAAGCTGGATCCTCCCACCCACCCAGGTGGTAACTCCCTCGACTCCAGCCCATGACACCAGATCTTACCCACTGGAGGCAGAGTCGTGTGCCACAGCAAGGGGAGATTGGGTGGGTCCGTGTAGATGAACATCATATACCACCCCTGGAACTACTGTTACAGGTGAGTAACCTGTTTTTCTAGGGATGTGGATATGATGTTCTATCCACACTTGTTGGCAGACTCCTAGCAGTTCTCTGGGAGAAGGGGGCAAGGTACACACACACACACACACCCTATTTAGGGAATAAAGATTGGAAAACTGAGGCCCCACACCAGCATCCCAGTGTGACTCTAACTCAATGTGGTAACGAGAAATGAAGGTGTGTGCTTAACTCCAGGTAACAGCCCTGCAGATTTCCTGGATAGGGACATCCCTGGAAGCAGCCACCAAGGCAGCGTTATGATGGGTGGAATGAGCCCTAGGCCCTATAGGAGACTCCCTACCCACCAACCTATAGCAGAGATCAATGCAGAAGACTGTCCACCTACCAATTGTCTGCTTAGCTGCTGGTCTGCCAGGTGCAGCTTCAGCATAGGTGACAAGTAGCTGGCAAACCTCTCCCCGAACTCCAGCTCCTTGTAATAGGTGAGCGCTCGCCGCAGGTCCAAGGTATGGAGCCTGTGCTCGGCCTCCGAGGTGTGATTGTTGAAGTACACTGCGAGATTCATCACCTGGTTAAGGTGAAACTCTGACACAATCTTCAGAAGGAACTTCAGGTTGAGGCAAAGGACAACCTTGTCCCTGTGAAAGATCAGGTAAGGAGACTCCACTTTGAGTGCTTGGAGCTCACAGATCCTTCTGACTGACATGATAGCAACCAAGAAGGCAGTCTTCCACAACAGGTGAAATGTATCACACCTGTTCAATTGGCTTGCCCATGAGCTTTGCCAACACTAGCACCACGTTAGTGGTGGTTCAGCACCGGAGGGGAAATGTGATCGAGACCTTTGGAAAAGCATCAGACCACCTTCTCCTGTGCCACTGACTGCTGACCAGCTTGTGCCCGGTAAGCAGAGATGGCTGCCAGGTGCACCTTAAGGGTTGTTGACCAAAGGCCTGACTGAGAGAAGGACCATAAGTAGTCAAGGATGCTAGCCACAGGAAAGGACATATGGTCCAGCCCCTTGCCCTGACATCAAATGGAGAACCTCTTCTATTTGAAGATGTAGTATTTCCTGGTCAATTCCTTCCAGGATGCCTCAACCATGTTTTTTTTTTTTTTCAATTCCATTTATCCTCCTCAGTAGGCCTCCTGCTCGTCCGCCAACCCACCAGACTCGGGGTCTTATGGCACCATGCGCACCCTGGCGGCACCTCAGAGCCAGCCAGAGGCTTCATCTTAGGTGACCCCTGATATTTCCTCCATTTTCTCCATGTCCTACCCAATGCTCTGGAAGTGGCGACGCATGCATGTGGAGGCACACATGCGCACCACAGCTCCAGTACCAGCCATATCTGTCCTCTCTTGGCCTAATGCCAGCATTCCTCAGAGTAACGCAGCCACTACAGCCTCCACCAGGGGGTGGCCAAACTCCAAGGAGACATGTTCCTCCCTCCCGAGGCGGAGGGCTGCCAGCTGGCAGCCGCTCACATCCTCACCCTCCCTCCCCTGCTGACCTCCGACAACCCAGGCTCATTCCCAAACCCAGGTCAACAGCATGGCACGAGGTGTGGTGTACAGTGCCTCAGCCTTATGTGTCACCTGGCCAGCTGCTTCAACCATGGTGAGAACATCTTCAGAGAGACCCAGAGTCTGGAACTCTAGCTGCTCAGAAACCAGGCTGTCAAGCACAGGGATTGAAGGTCTGGGTAGAAAATCTTCCTCTGATTGATGGAAAGCATGTCTGGGTGTAGGGGAAGACATCTCAGGGGCCTGCTGCTGATGCTGAGTAGATCGGAGTACCAGAATTGGCATGTCCAGTCTGGAGCCACCAAGATCACCTGTGCCTTGTCCCTAATGACTTTGAGCAGCACGAAAAAATTACTTACCATAGTAATCTTCTTTCTTCCCAGTGATGCTCAGATATTCATAACTTTGTGCAGTGAGCCTGGAGGGATGGACTGCCTGGAGAGATGGAACACATGCAAATGATGGAATTCTTTGCGCGTAAGCATCTTTCAAATACTGCCTCTACCAACTGTAGTGTTCTAACCCTTTTAGATTTGTAAGAAGCCTAGAAGTCAGGCATTAGGAAAAAATCCAACAGCTAAAACCTTTTTTTTTTTTTTTTTAGGGTTACCCTAATAAATAAAATTTACCCAAAAACCTCTTAAGGAGGAACTATATCAAATAAACAATGGTGTTCACCAAACAGCATGAGAAAACTATTAAGAGAGACAGAAAAACTCTGTTTAAATCTATTCGGTATAGAGAAGTGTACCCAGAAGGGTATGGCTATGTGGCACTAGCATGCAGAGTGCAGAGGCTGATGTTCTGGAAGGGGAGGATGGGAGGGACTTATAAATATCTGAGCATCACTGGGAAAAAAGAAGATTACTATGGTAAGTAATTTTTTCTTCCAGCCCCAGTAATGCTCAGGATATTCATAACTTTGTGCAGGCTACCAAGCAGTACCCCTGGAGGTGGGCACAGATCTTATTTTTGAAACAGACTTTGCAGGACTGCTGTGCCAAACCTGGCATCACTTCTGGACAAAACAACCAAGTTGTAATGCTTTGTAAAGGTGTGTACTGATTTCCAGGTAGCTGCTTTACAAATATCCAATAATAGAACCTCCCTAGCAGCTGCAAGACTGGCAGCTGTTCCTCTTGTCGAGTGTGCCCTCAGCCCAGCTGGGGACTCCCTACCTGCTTTAGTGTAGCAGAATTGAATACACTGGACAATCCATCGAGAAATGGATCTTTTTGAGGCTGGTTTGCCCATTCTGACATCCCCATATGTAAGAAAAAGTTGTTTTTTGTTTTGCCTATGGCCCTTAGTAGCTGTCATGTAATAGCTGAGAGCTCTTTTCACATCCAGACTGTGGAGTCTTCTTTCACCAGAGCTCGTATGGTCTGTGAAAAAGACAGGCAGAGTGATTGATTGGTTCAGATGAAAGTCTGAAACGACCTTGGGAAGGAATTGTCTGTTTGTTCTGAGGACTACCTTAGCTCTGTGAAAGGAGATGTAGTCCTGGTCAACACAGAGAGCCTGAAGCTCACTGGATTCTTCTTGGAGGTAATTGCTACAAGAAAACTGTTTTCCAGGTAAACATACTTTAGATGGCTGTAGCCATGGGCCTCGAAAGGACCCTCATTAATCTGACTATACATATATTAAGATCCCAAGCGGGCACTGGTACCCTGTGAGGAGGATGCAAATGTATCAGGCCTTTAAAAAACATTTGAAAATGGGATCTGATGCTACTGACACCTTTGTCCTAGCAGAAAGATATGCAGACGCTGCTGCAAGATGAACCCTTAGAGAACTGGGTTGTAGACCTTGTGAATGTAAATGAGTCAGATAATCCAACAACACTGAGACTCCTGCATCATTTGGGGTTAAATCCCTAACAGAGCACCAAAAGGAAAATCTCTTCCACTTAGAAGAATACATTTTCTTAGTGGAGGGCTTCCTATAACCTTTCAAGATAGTTAATACAGCTTCAGAAAGGTTTAAGTCTGCATACTCTAATTCCTCAAGAGCCACGCCTTGAGGTGGAGGGACTTGAGTTTTGGGTACAACAATGTTCCTTGATTGGAAGTCAGGAGATTGTGCCTGAGAGGCAAACCTATTGGTTTGCTCACTGACATGGAGAGCAGAAGAGAGTACCATGGCTGTCTGGGCCAATCTGGAGCTATCAAGATCGGAGAAGCTGAGAGGGATTTGAGCTTCAGTAGTACTCTGAAGACCAGAGAAAAAGGGGGAAAGGCATAAAGGAACTTGCCTGACCAATCTAGCACCAGGGCATCCAGAGGGATTGTGCCCTGGGCCGGTGGTCTGCAGCAATACTGAGGCAACTGGTGATTCTGGTGGGATGCAAACAAGTCTATCTCTGGAACGCCCCACCTTCTGAAAATTACCTGTACCACCTGCTTGTTCAGTGTCCATTCGTGATGGGACTGATTGATTCGACTCAGTGTGTCTGCCAAGGTATTGTCCTTTCCTGGCAGATGGATTGCTTGCAAGGACACCTTTAGGAAATACGCCAGAGTCCAAATTTTCATGGCTTCTGTGCATAGGGGGCCTGATCTGGTGCCTCCTTGCTTGTTTATGTAGTACATAGTTGTGGTATTGTCTGTTCTGACCTGTACCACCTTGCCCATCACCAGTGTAGAGAAAACTTTTAGTGACAGCCACACTGCTCTGAGTTCCAGTAAGTTTATATGCTGAAGGGACTCTGCTTCTGTCCAGGTACCCTGAGTTATGTGCTCCCCCAGATGGGCACCCCAGCCCAGAAGGGATGCATCTGTAGTGAGGACTAGTGAAGGATCCTCCTTCTGAAAAGGGACTCCTTGCCTTAGGTTGGATTCCTTTTTCCACCACCAAAGGGCTTGTAACAATGCCCTTGTCACTGGAATGAGTTTTGAAAAGGGGTCTTTTTTCTGACTCCGATGTTTCCTGAGATGAAACTGGATGTCTCTCATGTGAAACCTGGAAACCTGCACTGTGCCTGTGGATGCAGCCATATGACCCAAGAGCTGCAGGAATTGCCTGGCTGTTTTTTGCCTGTGCAACTTGAAGGAATTTGCTATGGCCTGAAGGTTTTGCACCATGTCCAGTGGCAAAAAGGCCCTGGCCTGTAGAGTACTAATCTCTGCTCCTATGAACTGTAAAGTCCATGTAGGGGTTAAGACAGATTTTTTCTGGTTTATTATGAAACCCAAGGACTCCAGAAGATCCTGTGTGAGCTTTAGAGAAGTTCTGACTTGTTCTGGTGATTTGCCCACCACCGGCCAGTCATCCAGATATGGGAAAACAGGCACTCCCTGTCTTCAAAGAAATGCCACCACAGCTGCTAGGCATTTTGTAAATACCCTTGGTGCCGAGGAAAGGCCGAAGGGTAGGGTTGCAAACTGATAATAACCTGATGGGAGTCTGAATCTGAGGTATTTCCTGAAAGATTCTTTTATGGGGATGTGAAAATAGGCATCTTGTAAGTCCAGAGATGCCAGCCAGTCCCCTTTTTGGATTGTTGGCAGAGTCCGAGCCAAAGTTACCATTTTGAACTTTGTTTTTTTCAGGTGCCTGTTTAAAGCTCTGAGATCCAAAATTGGCCGCCACTCCCCATTTTTCTTTGTTGTTAGGAAATATCTGGAGTAAAAACCTCTTCCTCTCAGGGTTGTAGGAAATGGTTCCACTGCTCTGAGCTGTAGCAGCTTTTGAACCTCTGCCTCTAGCAGTGAAGTTCGTGCTAGGTTAGAAGAGATGAAAACCCTGGAATTTTTTAGAGGAAGAAATTTGAAGTCCAGAGACAAAACTTAGCCCACTACCTCCAACACCCACTTGTCTGTGGTGATGGTTGACCACAGGTGGAGGAAATGGGACAGTCTGCCTCCAACAGGTAGGGAGGAGGCGGCCTGCATCTCAGGGGTTCTATTTAGGCTGGGGCTGAGGTTGTGCCTGAGACCCTCGCCTAGAGCCCCTTCTACCCCTACCCCTAGAGTAGCCCTGTTGGGGGTACTTATGGTATTGGGGCATGGCTACTGGCTGGAAAAAAGGTCTTGTCATGCAAGACTGACCACAGCCCCCCCTTCCATAGGGTCATGTGGATGAAGAAGCTCTGTCTCTGGCAGAGTTGCTTCTATAAGTAGCCTTATATTCAGCAACCTTCTTCATATAGGCCACCGTGGACTCCCCAAAAAGATAATTTCCCTCTAATGGAAAATCCAGGGCCTTCGATTGGGTATCCTGAGTGAGGTTTGTAGCCCTAAGCCAAGCAAACCTCCTCTGAGCCACTGTGTTAACCATCCATCAGGCTGCAGTGTCATTCAAATTAGCAGCCATCTGGAACTGGTACTTAGCTGCCTCTAGCCCAAACCTGGCAGTTTCAGCCAGGTCATCTGATAAGGGTGAGGTGGCTTTCATGGACATTGCCAGTACCGACTGCCACAGGAATTTCTGATATTGGGCAGCATAAGCCTGGAAAGTAGCCTGTCTCATAGCCAGTGAGGCTGACAAATAGCCTTTCTGGGCCATACTGTCCAATTTTCTGGAGTCCTTGTCCGGTGGGTGTGAGGACAGAGGGACCTTAGCTTTATCACAGGCTGCCTGTTGTATTACCCCTTGGTGGTCTGGATGGGAGAAGAGGAAGTCAGCTCCCTCCCTATCCAACTGGTACTTTTTGTCTATTCTCCTGTTGATGGGAGGAATAGAATTAGGGGTCTGCAGGAGCTTCAGAGCATCCTTCTTAAAAAATGCATATACTGGGAGGAGGGAGGGCCTTTGTGGGTGTTAAACCCATCATACTCAGGTACTCAATTTCTTCCTCAGCCTCCACTTGCTCTGATGTGGTGATGTCTAGGGCATCTGCCATTTTCCTTACAAAGGAAAAGTGGGAGGAAAAAATCCTCAGACACCCTGGGAGGTGAGCCAAAATCCTGCTCAGGGGACACCTCTGGAGGGATAGGTTCGTCCTCCTCATAAGGCTCATCATCCTCTTCAAAAAATGGTTTCTCCGGTGCAGAGGGCAACACAGTACTAACAACCTGGGGACCCCGTGAGGGGGTAGCAGGCTGAGGAATGATGCTCTGCAGAGCCTGAATAATTTTAAATGCCTGAGCTATCTCTTGAGCTGAAGGCATTGCAGACACCTGGGCAGAAGTCCTTGGGTTAACAGGAGAGGGTTCTGCATGTTTAAGTTTCTTTGCCTTCTTTGAGGAAACCAGAGAGTCAGCCAGTTCTTTTCCTCTTTTTGCCCCTTTTTCGCCCGTATCAGGGGCAGGGGAAGTAGCACTTGTGGATTCAGCCACAACAGACTGGGGTGTCAGCTGGTCAGAGACTGAGGAACCCTCTAGGAAACTTTTTATTAAGATGTTCAAGGCACTTTTCCACAGTTTTATCTGGAAAAGTTTTACATATTTCACATTCCTGGTCCAGATGTTCAAAACCCAGACAAGCTATACATAAGGTGTGCTTGTCTGCCTTAGCAAACACATCTCCACACTTTAAACAGTTTTTAAACCCAGGATCCCCGGTTCTCTTCTTAGGTTTCTCTGCCATGGTGAAAAGCAAAGGGGAAAACACCAACCGCTAAATAATAGAGACTGTTGCAGTTATTTAAACAGCTTTTTATTTTTTTTTTTTTTTTTGCGGTCTGTTCTGGAATCGATAAGGAACTTAGCAGGGAGATGAAACATGAACCGGTTCAGCAGTTCTGTAAGCGATAAAAACGGTTACTAATAAAGTTTGTAAGGACCAAAATTTAGTGAAAATAATACAGGTTCTTTAGTCAGAGAACCCAAAATAACCTAAACTAATTCGGATCCCTCACGGTTATGCCGAACCACAAGGAACCGAGAAAAACAACTGCTTTTAATAATAAACTAGATCTAAACTGGCAATCAGTAGAGGCAGTAAAAGAAATTAAATATACTTATGGTTTTTTGATGATTTTTTATCTTTCTTCATGTGAAAGAGGGCGACAGAGACTCTGAGCAACCAGACTTTCAGGCGGAGAGAAAAATCTAAAGGGGTTAGAACACTACAGTTGGTAGAGGCAGTATTTGAAAGATGCTCATGTGCAAAGAATTCCATCATTTGCATGTGTACCATCTCTCCGGGCAGTCCATCCCTCCAGGCTCACTGCACAAAGATATGAATATCCTGAACATTACTGGGGTTAGAATTTGTGGATCAACTGAACTGGTGGGAAGGCAAAGAAGAGGCCTGGGGTCCAGGGCCTTGAGAAGGAATCCCCCTGCAGCGAGACCTACTGAAGGGAGGTGGGCACAATAAAGCCTCGGCTTTGTGTTCTTACTGGAGGTGAACAGGTCCACCTGAGGGCTGTACCACTGAGAAATAGGATGTGCACTACCTCCGGCTGGAGTGACCACTCGTGAGACACCTCACCCACATGGATGACCAAGAGCTCCACCTCCAAGCTGCACACAGGGGTCCAAACATGGAGAGCTTCCCTAAACAGAGGCAGAGAGTACATTCTGACCTGCTTGTTGAGGTAGTACATGGTCATAGTATTGTCCATCTGGACCTGGACCACTTGACCCCGAACATGAGGAGTTAAGGTAATTAGCATGAGCTGGACTGCTTGGAGCTCCAGCAGGTTGATGTGACATTGGGACTCCTTGGGGGTTCAGAGCCCATGAACCCTGTGTTCCCCAAGGTGGGCATCCCAGCACACTAGAGAGGTGTCAGTCATTAGGATGGCCATTGGCTCTGGGCGGACAAATGGGATCCTTTCCTGCAAAAGTTCCAGGACTAACCACCATTGGAGGGCATCCCACATCTGCTGGGTCACAGTGACCGACTGGTCGAAGTGACCCCTGCACTGAGACCACTGGTTGGCCAGCTCCCACTACATGGAGTGCATTCTCCAGCAGGTCCAATGGACCATGCTACTGCAGGCTGCCATGTAATCCAGCAGCCACAGAAGTCCCGGGCAGGGCGCAGTTGCCCAACTTGAAATGATCGGGCAAAGGAAGAGAGAGTCTCTGTTGAGCGAGCCCTGGCTCTGCAAGAGTTGAGCTTTGCCCCAATGAAGTTGATCACCTCCAAAAGCACAGGTTCTGACTTAGCCTCATTGACCAGGAGGCCAAGGGAAACACAGGTGTGGAGGGCCAAGGTCCCTGGACCCTCTCCACCTCCTGCCGGGAGGGACCTGCGATCAGCCAGTCATACAGGCAGTGGTAGACAAAGACTTCTCGGCACCTCAGGTAGGCTGCCACCACTGCAATGCACTTGGTGAAGACTCTGGGGGTCTGAGGACAGGCCAAATGGCATTACCTGGAACTCATAGATGGTCTCCTCTGTTCAGGAATGGAGGAACCGTCTGTGAGATGGACAGATCGGGACATGAAAGAATGCATCCTGAAGCTCCACAGAGCAGAACCACATGTTTTGCTCTAAGGATGGAATGATCTGAGACAGAGTGACCATCCTGAAGGTGTGCAACTTTAGAAACTTGTTCAGGTCATGCAGATCGAAAATGGGGCACTAGCCTCCCATCCCTTTTGGCACCAGGATGTACCTGGAGACAAACCCTGGGTGTTCTGGAGGATCTGCAACTGGAACAACCACCTCCTTGCAGAGAAGCTGGGCAATGTCATCCAATAGGGCTGACAGAATGTCTGTGGACACCATGTCCTCCTGTGGGGCAAGGGTTCAGCATGGTGGGTACTAATCAGATTCCAGAGGCAGATGCTTACCTACCACCTCAAGAACCCACCTGTCCATGGTGACTACAAACCAGGTGGAAAGGAAGTGGCAGAGCCAGCCGCTCACGGGGGGACCCAAGGGTGGCATGATGTGCTTGAGCAAGGCACCCCTCATCCCATCACTGGGCAGCTTTGGGGGAGAAGGAGGGCCTGGCCAAGGAACCACTGGGACCTCTCACTCCAGGCTTGCAGACAACCGAGGCCACTGACTTCAGCTGAGGTCACCAGGCCTGATCCTGCTGACAAGGTTAGGGCTGGGCAGTTTTGGCCACAGGAGTGGAGGGGACTGAAAGGGATTCTTCTTCTGTTGTTTGGAGCCCCTGGGGTCCTTCTAAGTGGATGTCACAGGGTCCAAAGTTGCACTGGACTTCTCAATGCAGGTGAGGTGACCCTCAACCCCTGGCCCAAACAGGTTGGTGCCCAGGACGGGAACATCCACCAGTTTGTGATGAGTATCTGTCATGAAAGTCAAGATCTGCAGCATATGGCCACTGCTGCCACCATGGAGCGGGCACTGGAGTCCCCAGAGTCCACGGCTGTCTGGAGCTGTTGCTTGACCATAGCCCTACCCTGATCTTGGATCTGTCTGACTGTGATCTGGAGATCTGCAGCAATATGAGGCAGCACCTCATCCAGGGAGCCCAACAATGCATTGGAGGTGGGCCATCAGGAGGGACAAGCTCGCCTGGCGAAGGCAAAGCCAAGAGGCAGCACAGACCTTTTTCGCCAAATGGTACAATTTCTTGAACTCCTTATCAGGCAGTTTGGCGACCTTCCCTCGTTGTCCAAGCACCTAAACACAGAGTAGGCCACCAGGCCCTCAGCCGAAGGATGCTCTGTGAAACCTGAAAGGGAGCTGGTAGGGATCGCGTACTTGCGGGCCATCCAGGCAGACAGTGCTGAGCAGGAGGCAGGTCATTGCCAAAGCTCCAAAGCAGGGCCAAGAATGGCCTCTGTGATTGGGAAGACTTCCTCAGGGGAGTCGCCCCGGCCCAAGACCTCAGTAAGAGGGTACCGTGCCATCTTCTGAACGGGCTCCATCTTGAGGTCCATGGACTCCGAAATCAGGTGGAGAAGGCCCAGCCTTCATCCATCAAGAGCGCTCCAGCCAACTCCATGTTCACAGGATGTCAGTGTAAGGAGGAACCTTTAGACTCTGAGGAGTCACCGAAGAGGTGTCGACCACCTGAGTCCCACCTGATCCTCCACAGACAGTCAGGGGTGACAGTGACCAATACCCAATGAGGAAGACCCGAGCTGGCTGAGACTCCTTGGTTGTTGCTCTGGTTTTTGATAGCTTAGTTGGCGACTCCACCGTAATCGAGTGGAGATGCCAGAGTTGGTCAAGTCAGGAATGGATTGGTCAGCTCCTGAATTGAAGACAGCATCAGCCTCTGCAGTGAGAGCCAAGTGATGGCAGGGATAGGGGCCAAAACCAGCTTCATACCTCCCATAAGCAGCTGTTGCCACATGAGATCCTTGTAGCAATGACGCAACTTCCACTGAAGCCTCTCCTCACCAGAGGAGGACGAGAATGAAGAGTAGCGGTGGTGCCACTTTCCCGGTTATTGAGAATGGTAGCACCGATGTCGATGTGAGTCGCTCGACCGGAGTAAGACCAAGATCTCGACCACAACTGCACAAATGTGGGGTCCTTAGAATGTGCTGGCGCAGCAGCACCTCCGGTCTTGGTCGATGACCAGATGTGGCAGGTCAGCAGACTGATCCATCCTCCCAGTTGTGTCAGGACCAGAGTCCTGGACAGAGTAGTGTCAGCCTCCTCAATCAACTGGCCGACCAGCTATAGAAAAATCTCGGCCAGAACATGACCAGCACATCTTGGCCAACTGGCCCGATGGGGTTACCAATACAGCCGAAGTGCCCGCCGAGTTTGAACCACATTGGATCAGGAGAAACACAGGAATCAGAAGCCCTGGACCAAGAACATTCCTAATCCCATGATCAATGGCAAGACCAGTTTTTGGATTCTTTTTTGATTTTGACTTGTGTGCCAATGAGGGACTCTGACAGTGAGTTGGGAGAGGCTGGCACAAGTCTTTGTACAGCCCCATGAAGGAGGCACCCAAAGGGAGCAGCAAAAAGGCTGAAGCTGAGGAGGACTGAGATGCGGGGCCTGGACCACCACCTCCATAGCCGCTAATTGTTCAGTGCACCCTGCAGCTGTGGAGACCACCCGGCAGGCATCCTTTGATTTGGCCATTAGGTTCTGTTCGCTAGCATGGCCTAACATGAGTCAGGCATGACAGTCCTCTAGAACAGCTAGGTGAAAACAACAAATGTCGCAGGCCTGGGGATTGTGCTTGTGGCCCAGGCAGCATATGCACACAGCATGCAAATCCATTAAGGACTTTTTTGCCTGCAGAGGCATCGATGGAACCCTGGAGAGCACTTGTCATCATCCATCGTCATCCAAAAGTAAAAGAATGAAGATGACATTTTTCATTTTGGAAGTAAATCTAAGGATTTACTAGCAAAGGGCCTACTCAGCACGAGAGCAATAAGGAGGGCACCTGCTTCTTCCAGAGGAAAGGAAGATCTGTTGTCAAGTTAGTTATCACCCGGGTGGGTGGGGGGAGCCAGCTTGAAGATGTTCCGATCAGTCTTAAAGAGGAGAGGTAACTGCCAACAAGTATGGACAGAACATCATATCCACATCCCTACAAAGGAGGGTGTGTGGTGCTTTATGTGAGAAAAGCATAAAAGCAACAGAGATGCAGGGAATACAGGGGGAGGCAGAGGTACTGTGGGTCACCCTGTAAATGGGGAATGGAGTTACTATTCACACTGAAGTGATCTACAGACCTCCAGCACAGTGGGAGGAATTAGATAAGGCACTGGAGGAAGCCACTGGCAAGATGGCAGAAAAGAGGGAGTTGCTGCTGGTGGGGTACTTCAATCTGCCAGATGTAGATTGAAGCCTCCTAGCAGCAGCTTCAGCTAGAAGCAGGATATCCTGGACTCTCTGCAGGGGATGTTCCTCAGGCAATTAGCCAGTGAACCCACTTGTGAGGAGGCAGTACTGGACCTGGTACTCACTAACAGGGACAGTATTGTGGACATCAAGGTTGGAGGCCACCTGGGGACCAGTGATCACCATACAGTGTGGTTCAATATAAGGATGGCTGTGAAACTGAGCCACACCAGGGTGAGGGTCCTGGACTTCAGGAGGGCAGATTTTATAATGATGGGTGAATGCCTCATGGATGACCTAGCAAGGGGGCATGGCCTGGGAGATATAGAGAAACAGTGGGAAAAGATAAAAGGGAGCATAGTAAAAGCAACAAACCTCTGCATCAAACAAGTGAACAAAAGCAAGAGGAAAAACAGACCACTATGGTTCTCAAAAGAGGTGGCTGAAATGGTAAAGGCAAAAAGGGTAGCATTCAGAAAGTATGAGATGCAGAGGGAAGAGGATAGGGAGGTGTATCAGGGAAAACAGAAGGAAGCAGGGAAAGCAGTAAGGATTGCAAAGGCTCAAACTGTAGAGAGAGAATAGCCCAGGAGGTAACAAAAGGGGAAAATATGTTTTTTACATATATAAGTGAAAAAAGGAAGTCCAGGGGTGGGGCTATAAGGTTAAAAAGGGAAGACGGGGACTGTGCAGAGGGGGACCAGGAAAAGTTAGACATCTTGAACAAATACTTTTGTGCAGTGTTCACAGAGGAAGAAGAAGGGGAAGGGCCACAAAATGTAACAGAAGCTTTGGGGGGAGAGTGGTGGACACTAGTCCTTTTTTTGAAGGACAGAGTCCTGAAGAGACTCGCTAATCTAAAGGTGGACAAAGTAATGGGACCAGATGGGTGCATCCAAGGGTATTTGAGGGTGTTCAGGGAAATACTATCTCCACTTCTGACAGTCCTGTTTAACAGCTCACTGACAACAGGAGTGGCTCCAGAGGACTGGAGGAGGGTGAATGTAGTCCCACTACACAAAAGTGGTAGCAGGAAGGATGCTAGCAATTATAGGCCAGTCAGCTTGACATCAGTTTTGGGAAAATTAATGGAATCACTGCTGAAAGAAAGAATTGTGTAATATCTTGAATCCACTGGGTTAAAAGACCCAAGGCAGTATGGTTTCACGGGGGCATGTAAAATAAATCTGATAGATTTCTTTGACTGGGTGACAAAGTAGCTAGATCATGGTGGAGCGGTAGTCGTGGCCTACTTAGATTTCAGTAAGGCTTTCGACACTGTTCCCCAAAGGAGTGTGTCCAAAGATGGTAAATTGAGTGAAGGTACAGTGACCAGCGAATGCCTCAGGATCAGTGCTGGGACCAGTTCTCTTTAATGCCTTTATAAATGACATTGCAGAGGAGCTGCAAGGGAAGGTCTGCCTCTTTGAAGATGACACCAAAATCTGCAAAAGGGTGGACACTTCAGTGGGAGTGGAAAGGATGAGCAGAGATCTGAGGAAACTAGAGGAGTGATCAAGGGTATGGCAGCTGGGTTTCAATGTAAAAAAGTGTAAAATAATGCACTTAGGGCACAGAAACCCAGAGGCAGAGTACAAAATGAACGAAGTGGTGCTGACAATCACCAAGCAGGAAGGAGTCCTGGGGGTAATCATATCGAATGACCTAAAGGTGGCCAGGCAGTGCAACAAGGCAGTTGGGAGAGCTAGTGTGATGCTGGGGTGCACAGGGAGGGGTATCACCAGCAATTAGAGGGAGGTGGTGTTAGCTCTGTATAGATCTCTGGTAAGACCCCACCTAGAGTACTGAGTGTAATTCTGGAGACCACATCTCTGGAAGGACATAGACTCAGTGGAGGCTATCCAGAGGAGGGCAACTAAAATGGTGCAGGGTCTGCATCAAAATCCCTTTGAGAAAAGACTAAAGGACCACAATATGTATATCCTAGAAGAAAGGAGGGAGAGGGGGATATGACAGAGACCTTTAAATACCTTACAGGGGTAATTAAGGTACAGGAGGGAAGTATTTTTCAGAAGAAAAGGTGGTCAAGAACAAGGGGTCATGCTCTGAAGCTGGAGAGGGGTAGATTAAGGAGAGATGTTAGGGAGTACTTATTCACAGAGAGTGGTGGATTCCTGGAACAATCTTCCAGCAGAGGTGGTGGGGGCGAAGACAGTGGTGGGGTTCAAGAAAGCATGGGAGAGGCACAGGGGAATCATAGTCAAAAGGAGGGGGGAGGGAGAAAGAGCAGTAGATCAAGTACGGTCTGTGGTAACAATGTAGGTAGGGGAAAAAAGGCAAACTGGGTGGGCCAAATGGGCTTTGTCTGCTGTCAGATTCTATGTTTCTATGTTACTGAAGCCAGGCTGGAAGAGTAAGAAGAAGTTAGTGGAGTGGAGGAAGACAGAAAGCTGATTGCATGCAAGCTTCTCTTGCAGCTTGGCAAGAGAAGGAGGGAGTGAGATAGGCTGCAATTTACATGGAGAGCTGGGGACACTGCCTTAGTGCAGAGGAGAACCCTTGGAAAACTTCCAGGACTGAGGAACAGAGAGGGTAACAAGGTGGGAGAGAGGGGTAGCAATAGCAGAGGCAGAAAGATGGAAGAGTTTAGAGTTTAACCCATCTGGACTGAGACCTTTGGAGAGGCTGAAGGAGCAAAGAGTACATAGGGTCTCCTGGGCAGTGATAGGTTAGAAGGAGAAGCAGAGGTCAGGAAATGGTCCAGAGGAGGGAGGCTGCAGCTGAGAAACAGAGGGCTGCAAAGGAGTTGGGAGGGGACACAGGTTGTTAACATAAGATGCCAGCTTGGAAGGGGCAGAAATAGGGGAACCATCCTCAAGCAGGACAAGGTAGAACTGTGAGGAAGTATCAAATAAGAAGTGGATCACCTTTCAGAATTACGCAGGGCACCTGACATTTTTCTGGAGGGTGGTTGCAAAATGGTTAACCTTGGCTAATGAGTTATTTAATAAGCCACTAACCATTACTTGTGAAGAGACAGGATTTTTATAATTCTCTAGCAACTTTGCAACTCAGTAGTCATGGTCCTGCCCCCTCACTTGTGTAGATCAATGGAATATTCTGAGTCAGACCACTGCATACCCCTTCATTTTGATGCATGCATGTATCCTTTTGAAATTATAGCCATGCCAATTTAAAGAGCTAGTGGAGCCAAAACAGGCAGACAGGAAAATAATACAAATTTTATGTAGTAGTCAGAGGTAACTTTTTATATCTGAAGTATTTTTCTTTTTCCTTTTACTCATCAGAAAGTCTTCTATGTGATTACATTATGCTGGATGTGTGGAACAGCTCTGAGCCTGGCAGCTTACATATCTAACTGTACTGTCCCACACTACATCATCAGTATTATGAACTCACTGACAGTGACATGACAGGTGAATGACCTGGCAGTCACTCACTTGCTGTTCCTAAGTAGCAGTGATGTCACAGACAGTGAGGTCACAATGCTGATGATATAGTGTGGGACAGTAGAACAAGATATGTCAGCTGCCAGGCTAAGAGCTGTTCCACACATCACACCTAATAACATCAGGTAAACAATCTTCTAATTAAACAAAGGGAAAATATAAACTACCTCAGATATGAAAGGTAATGATAGGCTGTTTTAAAATCTAATATTAGTTTTAAGAAGTACACTAGCTCTTTAAACTTTTCATGATACAGTATTTTGCAGAAATGGTAAAATGACCAGTTCCCTAATCAGCTGGAATCATATACTGTATGTGGAAGAGTCTAGTGATATTCTGACAAGGAAAACAATGCCCTTTTTCTAGTTTATCTATTTATTTTATTCATAACTTGCTGACCGAGATGGGCAGACTGAGCTGATGCCTGTTTCAAGGTGTGAACTCGAGAGCGAAAATATACATCAGGGTGAGGGGAGAATGCAGCAAACAAGAAGTACTATGCAAAATGATGACACTATAAAGTAATGATACATTGTAAATGGATATGCAATCTATACATCAAACAAATACAGCAGCACAGTGCAAAAGTAGGCCACAAAAGATACAGTAGTATGGGATATACGACAAATAACTATTTACGGTGTACAGTATGCAATATACAATATGAAGAATACTGCAAGCAGGCAGGGAGGTGCTAGTGAGATGTAGGAATAGCAGAGGTAAGAAGTTCCCTAGAGGGCAAAAATGGGGACCTAGCTATGGGCCAGTGTGTGTGTGGGGGGGGGGGAGCATGTTTTCAGACAAGGGAATGGGAAAGGGGGAAAGGAAGGAAAGGGTGGACATGGCATGGGGCTCAGAGGGGATGGATTATGGGTGAGTGAGGAGTAGCTAAAAGCATAGGGGGTAGAGTAAGGTAGGATTATTGCAGGTGTGGGCAGGGGGTCCCAGAGGAGGGCTCAGAAGGACAGGAAAGTGGAGGAGGAGTTCGGAGTAGGGGGGAGGTTATTCCAGAAAAAGGAAGGCTGTAGGAGAAGGCAACTCTCTTAACTGAGGTTTTTGAATGGGTAACATAGAAGGAACAAGAGTCAGAGGAGTTGAGGGAGTAGGATGAGGAGAGGTAGCAGGGATGGCAGTGGAACTGGAATCTGGAGGAAAATGGGCACGGTGGGGAGAAACACCAAGATTCAAGGAAGGAAGGAAAAGTTGGAGGAGAAGGGTCAGTGGTTTGCGTGGGAAGGGTCAGTTTAGGGTGAAATGCCACAAGTGGCAAAGGAAGACCAGTCTGACCAAGAATACTTAAAAGGCAGCAATGTAAACCACATCCATATAGTCAAATACCAGGAGGATCATTCTGAGGATGATCTCATGGTGGGTCATGCTGTAATTGGAAGGCAGGCCTTTTGGTACAGGGTAACAATCTTGGGGAGGATCTTATGTGAGATTACATCAATATGGGAGGCGAAACTGAGGCTATATAATCCAACCACACACCAAGGTATTCTGAGTAGGGAATTTCTTGAGGAGGATACCATCTTGAGTCATGAACACCAGGAAGAGCCTGGCTAGTCTGCTTACTACCAAAGGTCATGGTGATAGTGTTTTTTGTTTGTGTGTGTGGGTGTGTGTGTGTGTGTGTGTGAGTGTGTCTCAATTGTTGTAAAAAAATGTCTATCAGATTACATGCTCAGGTATTAATATGCTTATCTGCTACAGGGACTCTAAGCCTATTTCTATTGGTGCACCAAACCAATATGACATATGTGTACTGAGAGTAGGGATGTTTGTTGCACTACTAGGAAGTCTCAGGGAGCCAGGGTAGTTCATAAAGACCATTCATATCCTCTCTCATGTGCCAAATATTATATATCAGTTCCTGTAAAGGTTTGCTTATATCTTAAATAATTTTAAGCATCTTGACATGACTGTATTTTTAGTTTCTTGTCTTAATAGTAACCTGTTATCAACATGATATACTTTTGTTAATCCTTGATGGGTTTATAAATTAATTACTTTAGGTTTTTGGGTCTGGGTAAGCCTGCTGATAGGAAAGAAAGTGCTGATTTATTTTATTTTTCTTCAAGGATCTATAATATATCCTTTACCATAATTACTTCAATATGTATGTTATATTTGTTGCAACAAAACACTATGTTAATCTGCCAGTTAGGGGTTTAAGTACAAAGCATCAACAGTAGAGCAATGTGATGTTAGTGTAAAAAAAAACAGAGTCTTGTTGAATCTGTGGTGTGGTGTTCCCTTAGGATTTGAACGATCACACAGTGCATCATTGGTGTCACCCTAACTTCAGCACTGTTTTCCCAGGCACAGAAAGATCCTCAATCACCAGTGCTTACTGAGAGAGGTTCCAAATTAGGGCAACAGAACTGTAAAAGAAAGGATCATCCAGTACAGCCCATATTCCTCAAAAAATATAGATAAATATTCTGTGGGGGAGGCCTAATTCCAGTATATAGCTGACGCTAAACAATCAAAAAAAGGGAATACTGAATAAAAAAGGCCCGCTCACCCTTAAAAAAAGTACAAAAAATCATGAATTTGCTTCTGTATAATTTATTCATGTATCTTCCAGATCAATATCAACGTTTTGGGATATACCCTTCATCAGGAAACTGGACAAATTCTAAAGAATAATAACACATAAAAAATTATTAATAAATCTTTTTTACATAACTAAACTTCTCCATATAAATACAAGAACTTCTAAATATGTACTGATCAAATATCAGAAAATGTCTTTACATTTCAAAATATGAGTTCATATATCTCTGTCTTCTTATACAAACACACTAGGTTTTAGGTTTGACTCCCCCTTACAGCCACTGTTAGCAGAAATCAGACACAATGAATATTAAGCTGTAACTATCAGGCATAATCATTATAGCCATTACTTCACTGGAGGTGCACAAAATTCAAACATCTATTCAAGATTTAACCAAAAGGTGAAGAGGTTTTTACTCTTATAAATATTTATAATGAAGTACCCAAAAACATATATCAAAACCTAATACTTCTACATAGGTACACTTCTTCATAGAACATTATATCTTATTTGATCCGTATATAAATAGTTGTTCACTTTAAATGGTCTCAAAAAATACAACTCTATCACTTTTCCTATGTTCCACGATATCATGGGATTCTCATGTTTAGACTCTAAATCTATAATGAACTTCATGAAGTTTTAATTACTCAGTATACTCGATTCTCCTTTTTACTTGCAACAGTATCTCATTTTTAAAAACAAAGGGTTTAAATCGAAAGCAACAAGTGTTGGGTTAACCTGTTTTCTGAATTTAAACGTGTCCACTGTTTTCTTCTGCCAAAAAAATACTGTTTCTTATGCTTTCGGTTTGGTTCACTTGGTAAAGATATAGAAGGACCTTTTATCAACATGGTACTTCATACAAAGCACTCTTCATTTCAGGCAAACATTTTACAAAGTGAACTTACATCAATTAGTCCTCAGGTAACCAACATCCGGCGTCTGATGTCAGCGGGAGTAAAAACGCGGGAAAAAGATACCTGACTTTTAAAGGAAGGAGGACCACCCTGAATCCAGCACCCAACGAAAGACGTCAACGTAAGCACAAACGTGCTCACCTGTGTGCAGGACTCGCCTCTACACGGATATATGTTTTTGGGTACTTCATTAAAAATATTTATAAGAGTAAAAACCTCTTCACCTTTTGGTTAAATCTTGAATAGATGTTTGAATTTTGTGCACCTCCAGTGAAGTAATGGCTATAATGATTATGCCTGATAGTTACAGCTTAATATTCATTGTGTCTGATTTCTGTTTACAGTGGCTGTAAGGGGGAGTCAAACCTAAAGCCTAGTGTGTTTGTATAAAAAGACAGAGATATATGAACTTATATTTTGAAATGTAGGGACATTTTCAGATATTTGATCAGTACTTATTTAGAAGTTCTTGTATTTATATGGAGAAGTTAGTTATGTACAAAAGACTTATTAATAATTTTTTATGTGTTATTCTTTAGAATTTTACCAGTTTCCTGATGAAGGGTATATCCCGAAACGTTGATATTGATCTGGAAGATACATGAATAAATTATACAGAAGCAAATTCATGATTTTTTGTACTTTTTTTAGGGTGAGTGGGCTTTTTTTATCCAGTATTCTCTTTTTTTGATTGTTTAGCGTCAGCTATATACTGGAGTTAGGCCTCCCCCACAGAATATTTATCTATATTGTTTGAGGAATACGGGCTGTACTGGATGATCCTTTCTTTTGAAGTTTCTTTCGGCGCTTGCCTGAGGTGCTGAAGATCCAGGGGGCCTTGTCCGTGTTATCAATATTGAATGTGTCCTTCATTTATTTGGAAGAGGAACAGGAAGACATTTTAAAGGACATTACATAAGACCCATGGACTTTCTTTGGGACTTTGAATGTTCTATTTTATAAAGCTTTGGATAAAGTATTGGATGAATGGATGGAATCGGTGTGGTATGACATATTGTTCCCATATATTGTGTGCTTGTTATAATAATTGTTTATTGATTGAGACCTCTTTTAAGATCAGCTTACTATTACATTATAATTAAGAAAATGAGTAATTTTGAGGAAATAGGTTTGATAACTGATAAAAGGTCTTTATCTAGGATAATAACAGAATCTGAAGAAACTGCTATTCTTGAAAAATTTAAATCAAAAAGACAATTTATTGGTCCTACTTTGTCCAAAACTGTACAACATGATTACAAATTTTGTAGACAGAAACAGTTAAGGTGGGATTGGCATGCATTAACCTTAACGGAATATCTTAAGCAAAAAAGAATTCCTCGTGGGCTAAGAATATTGGTAGAACCCAATTTAGGTTTTTCTACTGAGGAACTAATGTAAAAATGGGTTGGGGCAAGAAACAGATGTTCCAAAGATTTTATATTAATTCTGTTTGAGGCTCTTACTAAGGAAATTGAGAAAATGGATAGAGAAATTGTATCTCTGGAGGAGGAGGTCAAGAAACAATTTTCAGCTGACGATTTAAACTTATTTTTGGATAAAGTAAACAAACAAATTGATGAATATGAGAATGAGATTAGATCAATAAAAATTACAAAGTTTAAAAGAGATCTGAACGATTATAAGGAAGGTATGCTTTATTCTTGGTTTAAAAATTAAGATTCCAAAACCAGAGTACAATTCCTCTATAATCCTGACTCTAATAGAAATATTTACACATCAAGTAGTGACACTGATTTAGACACAAATAGAGGAGGAAGAGGAGAACGTTTTTTAGGAAGGAGGGGTTACAGAGGTCGGGGCAGACGTCAGTGGAACAGACAGAATCAGGGTTACCAGTATACAAAGAAAGTTCAAAGAAGCCCTTCAGATCCGGACGAGGGAGGATCAGGGCTAGGAAGAAAGAAAGCGGTACAGAATTAGAAGGAAAACGAAAAGAAAAACAAAAAGAACAGTCACAAGTAGTCACGAGATCTCCGACAAAGTAGCAGTCTTTAATCTATCAGACAGAATCTTAACAACAGAAGAGTTGAAAGTGTTGAATAAGGGATTAACTTTTTGTCCCCATGAAAGAGTAGATGACTTTGAAATAAAATTGGACCTTAACAGATTTTTTAGAAAATTGAGGCTAAGATATTTTTTTGATAACCAATTAGTAGAATCTGTAAGCAAAGAGGAACAGCAAATTAGGATTGAATTGGGAGATAAACTACAATTAAAATCCCAGTTTCTCCCCCCTGGACCAATACCTCATATCATTGAAACATACATTTGTATGGTCAGTAAAGATGTAGAAAGTTTGATTAAAAAAGAAAAAAAGTGATAAAAGAACACGATTTAATCTAACATCGAAAGAATTTGCTGCGTTAAGAAACCTTGAAAATGATTCTAATATAGTAATAAAAAAAGCTGACAAGGGGGGAGAAATTGTGATTGAAAATTATGTGATGTATAAAACTAAGTGTTTACAACTTTTAAGTGTTAAGGACAATTACTTAAAGTTAATAGAAGATCCAACACAAACGATTGGTAGTTTGATAGAAGAAGTACTAAAAAGAGCAGTTGAAAATAATTGGATAGATGAATGGGAATATAAAGCTTTGAAAAAAGAATTTCCGACCATCCCTATTTTTTATACCCTCCTAAAGATACATAAAGATCCTCTTTTTCCATCTGGTAGACCAATAGTGGCAGGAATAGGTTCAATTTTAGAGCCCCTTTCAGTATTTGTAGACTTTCACATTAAGGATTTAATGGAACAAACATGATCATATTTAAAGGATTCAACACATTTGATACACTTATTGGAAGATTTTAATAACAGCTATAATTTGGTAGGAAAATCACTTTATCTTGTAAGCTTTGATGTTAAAGACCTTTATACTTCGATTCCACATTTGAAAGGTTGTGAAGTATTGAAAGATATATTAATAAGATTTAGAAAGGAAACAAAACCTCCTAATGAATTCTTATTACAGTTGGAGCATTTGGTTTTGACACAAAATTATTTTAGATTTGAGAAAACATTTTATGTTCAAGTCAAGGGTACTGCTATGGGATCAAGTATGGCTCCTTCTTATGCTAACTTGTTTATGAGCTGGTTTGAAACAGAATTTATTTTTGAAAATAATCTTTTTGTCAGTAATATATTGATTTGAAAATGTTTTATTGATGACATATTTGTTATTTGGACAGGATCTGAAAAATAACTTTTAGATTTTCATCTAAATATCAATAAATGCTTGGATTATTTGAAATTCACGATGGACTATAACAAGGAGGACATTCCTTTTCTAGATCTGGTAATTTTATAAAAAATGAAAAATTACATACTAAAATCTTTTGGAAACCTACAGATAGGAACACGATATTACATGCAGATAGTTTCCATCCCCAAAAACTAATAGATTCAAGTCCCTATAGTCAATTTATAAAAGTTAAAAGGAATTGTACAGATATGGAGGACATGGTAGTATCTACCAACAACATGGTACAGAGATTTGTAGAAAGGGGCTACAGTGGTGAAATGTTACAAAAAGCACAAATGAAGGTTCATCTAAAAGATAGAAAGGATTTATTGGCAAAAAAAGTTAAGACAGGTGATGATTCATTAGATAAAAAAATTATTTGTTCCCTGAAATATAGTGACATTTTCTATGGTATTAAAAAATCAGTATATAGAAATTGGGAAATCTTGGAGTCCACACCTATGGGCAATAAAGCTTTTAATAAAGGAGTACAGGTAGTAGCTAAAAAAGCAAAATCTTTATCTACTCGTATAGTACATACAGATCATAAAATACCTGAAACTAAGAAGTTCACATCTTTTACAAGTGAGGATCTGAGAGGAAACTTCAGTTGTGGAAGATGTGTTCATTGTCACAATACTTACAAAATAAAAACCATCAGAAATAGTAGTAGGGGTGAGGACTTCAAGATAAAAGATTTTATCAAAAGCACTCAAGAACTTGCAATGGAATGGGGCTGCTATATGGCTATTCCAAGACCAGACACCTGCCATTCGTGAAAAGCAGAAAGAATATTTGGACATCAAGAAAAAGTTATATCTTGTGGGTGTGAAGTTCAGAATGCAACACCCGGCTACCCTGGTGGTAAAACTTCAGTCTGGAGATCGGAGGTTCCTGACAGCGAAGGATGCTGCTGAGGGGCTGCGAGTTGAATTCCCGAATTTGTTTAGGTCTGCACCCTGACTGTGTGAGGAGAAAGAAGATATCGGATAAGGCTGAGAAATGTTTGCTTTATACATAAGCATCTATGGGGCACGACGGAGTGGTAGAAGTTCCCTGCAGCCCCCTCGAGAGGACTCTTGGGTCTTAGATTCATGGGGTTTGTAGGGAGGGTGCGGGGGGTTGGGTGTTTTTTTTTTTTTCTTTCTTCCTCCTTTTATGACTCAGGAATGTATGATCAAACTCAGATATACTGCTGAGGAGATAGAACTAATTTCTGACAATTATGCATGATATGCTATGCTCACTTGTTTTTGTAGATTACCTTATACAATCTATGTATTGATTGCAGCCTGGTCTCAATGGTAAGTAAACTGTATCTGGGGCCTCATAATAGTGGGAATTTGAGTATGGTAACATGCAATTTTAGTTGTTCCCAGGTTATATGGGGCCACTTTATTACTACTACTAATGCCATTTGTTTTCATATAATTAGAGTTTATAGGATTGGGGCTGAGTGAGAACGTTAATGGGATGCACTATTTTAAAAAGGGGAACTTAGCCCTAGCCCTATGGGGCACTTAGGGGGGACAAGAGGCCCTTTGTTCTTAGTAAGGGATTGGGTGGGCATGGGGCACTCTCAGGGGCTGGTTCATCTTGGTTTCGACTTGTGATAGGAGGGCGATTGGAGGATCGGGGATCATGGTTAAATGGGGAGGGTTTGGGGGGTGGGGAAGAGAGAGAATCCAAAAGGTAGATAATATCATTTTGGCAGACTCTGTTGGGGTGACAGGAAGGGGTATGGTAATTCATTATGATAAATATTAACATTATATCTTGGAATGTCAAAGGCCTCAGAGGGAGGAAAAAAAGGTTAGTGATTTTAAAACATATATATCAGCTGGGGGCTCAAATAGCAGTATTGCAGGAAACCCACTTATTAAAGGGAAGAGTTAAGTCTTTTGAAGAGACTCTGGGTGGGCCGAGTTTTAGGAGAAGGGAAGGTGAAAGCTTCAGGGGGCGTAGTGATCTTGATTGAGAAAAACTGTTCGTTTGTGCCTACGCAAATTAAAGCAAGAGAAGATGCGAGGGGGGTATTTGTTACTGGTACTATTATGGGTAGGTTATTAACAATTGCTTCTATATATGGACTAACTCCCTCTAACCCAGATTTTTTTGCCTCGCTGGAATTAGATTTAGCTACCCTTTCATCTCATCCATTAATTATAGCAGGTGATTGGAACCTGTGTCCTAATAACTTGCTTGATAGGAACCCCCCATCTAAAAAGCCACCCTGTAGGGTGCAGGTGGCTTTGGCTAGATTTTTAGAGGTTACAGCACTGGTGGACCCTTTTTGGGTGTTTAGCCAAGGGGACTGTAACATGACCTTCTATTCAGGGGCACATAAAACTCAGTCGCGTATTGATTTTTTTTTAGTTAATAAAGAGGCCCTGCAGGGAGTTAGGAAAATGTTCACCCATAGCAGAATTTTGTCTGACCACTCTCCAGTGCAGCTGTCGTGGGTGATGGAGTCTGTCCAGATGAAGCCCTTCAGGTGGAGGTTAGATGAATCACTATTTTTAGAAGATAATATGATACTCCGATTGGAGGAAGCCCTGTGGGATATTGTCCAGACCCAAATCCCAACACTTCATAATAAGAGTTTAGCATGGCCTACCTGCAAAGTACTATATGCTGGCATAGCTCAAAGATATACTGCCAGAAGAAATGGTATGAGAAAGGCAAGGGAGGAATTTATATGGGGTGCTATTAACTCACTTACCCCTTAGAGAGTTCCACAGAGGAGGTGGATAGTGAACTTAAGGAATTGAGGGACGAAATGTCAGATATTCTTTATGGTAAGTTGGAGGCCTGGCTTGAAAAGCTTCAAGCTAATTATCTTCTACAAGACGACATGCCTAGTAAGCTTCTTGCAAATAGAGTCAAAGAGTGGGAGGCAGCTCGAACGATCCCTTTAATAGAATACCAGGGGGAAGTGATAGCAGAGCCACAGAGAATGGCGGTTGCCTTCACGGATTACTTTGCAGAGATCTACCAAAGGGACTCCCTTAGTAATGAGGAGGAGCTGCGGGGGTTTTTGGAGACCATAAGTTTACCCAGACTGGACCAAGCACAAGCCCAGGCATTAGTGGCCCCCATATTAGAGTCCGAAATTAGGGAGGCAATTAATGCACTACCTAAGGGCAAAACTCCGGGACCGGATGGATTATCAGCTCAGTTTTATAAAGTCTACTCTCAAACTCTCTTACCCCTACTGATGGATTTATTTTCCAATATTATGTTGGAAGGGGTCCCCCACCCACCACTATATCAAGCTTACATTACACTCATCCCTAAGCCAGATAAAGCTAAAGAATTACCAGGGAGTTATAGACCTATTGCTTTGATGAACCAGGATCTTAAGCTGTTAACTAAAATACTGGCTAATAGAATTTTAAAGATTGCTCCTGTAATTATTAGCCAAGGCCAAGTTGGATTTATGCCAGGTAGGAGGGCACACGATGCTCTGCGGAAGCTTCATCATGTACTCAGCGAGGCCTCTAACTCTCGGTCAGCTATGGCGCTAATCTCATTAGATGCTGAGAAGGCCTTTGACAGGGTCTCCCATTCTTTTCTATTTGCTACTATGGAGAAGATGGGCTTCCCAGAGGGTCTCCTTAGGGGTATTAAGAATCTCTATGCTGCTCCCACAGCTAGGGTTCTCTGCAATGGTTATTTATTGAAAGAATTTCGACTTGATAATGGGACTAGACAGGGATGTCCCCTTTCACCAATTTTATTTAATATATATCTGGAACCCCTATTAAGAGCGATTCAGGCAGACCCGGCAATACAGGGGATTGTTGTTAAGGGGAAGGAAATGAAGTTTTCAGTTTTTGCAGATGACATTTTGTTACACCTACAGGAACCAGCAAAGAGCTTTAAAAAGACTCTTGAAATTATAAAGAGATTTTCTACGGTTTCGAATTATAGCTTAAATCTGAATAAGACACAGGTTCTCCCTCTTACCCCATTTACCTATAGGGCAGATTTTGAACCTCGGCAATTGAACTGGGCTCCAGATAGGATTAAATATCTTGGTATTTGGGTCACTACTAATCCAGAGGAAGGAGTGGAAGCAAATATAAATAAGGTGCTTTCAGCAGCTACAGCAGATATAATTAGGTGGAATAAAATTCCCCTGAACTTGATGGCCAGAATTGGTTTAATTAAAATGAACCTACTGCCTAGATTTTTGTACCTGATATATTTGTCCCCGTATATTATCCCAAAGGGTTGGTTTATTAAGATACAGAAATTATTTTCAGATTTTTTATGGAATTCCAAACCGCCTAGGTGGAAACATAGTATACTGCGCCTTCCCTATAGTATGGGGGGTCTTAAAATCCCACATCTTCATTTATATTATGTAGCTGGACAGTTAGCTATAATGGGTCGGTGGAATAGGACACAGGAGGAAGAGGGCTATATTCCAACCTGGTTACACATTGAGAGACAAACTTTGAGAGATATGGGTATTTCCCCAATTGCGTTGCTCTATATCAACCCAGAAAGTTTGCCAGAGGAAGGGAAATGTACTCCAATATATAAGTCAGTCTCGGCTTGGTGGGCTCTTTTATCTCTGACCCAGAAAAAACTTCAGAAGGGCTTCAGGGATCAGCCTATTCTGGGCAATCCTAACATGACTATTGGGGGTTGAATAATTAGGAAACACTGGGCCCCTCAATTATTTAACTTTAACTGGGCAGATTTTATTGTAGATGATAGGGTAGTTTTTCCAGCTCATTGTAAAGGTATTAATTTTTTCAAGAGCATACAGGTTACCAAAATGGTGCAGAAGGTGTTGAGAGAGAATAGAGGCCCCCAGGGGACTGTGTTTACCTGGGATAGCCTCAAGGAACTTAACTACTCGTATAAACCTCTTTCACTTGCATATAAGGTGCTGCTAGACTTTGTAAGTAGGGATATCTCTGCGAGGGTAGCATATTGGGAAAAACAAATACTCACCTGGGGCCGGATTGGAAAGAAATATGGAAAAGCCCTGGTTATATACCTATACCCAAATATAGGGCCATGCAGTTCTTTATATTTTCCAATATGTACTATACCCCTTCCAAATTATGTGCTAGAAGGCTTAGACAGACAGATCTATGTTTTAGATGTGGCTTGAATCCAGGGGATATACTGCATATATTCTGGGACTGTCCTAGGATCTACCCCCTTTGGGTTCAAGTTAAACAAAATGTGGACCCCATTTTAAACTACTCTGAATTTATCTTGCCCGAGATCTGTGTATTGGGGGATATGGTCCAAATCTCAGTGTTGCACATTAAATACCATATAGTGTTGATGTCTGTTCTAATTAAAGCTTTTGTTTTGAGGCACTGGAAAAGCGACCATATCTACTCATATGACCAATGGATAGGGGATTTATTGAAGACACTTGGCAGGATTAAGAGGCAAATGTTCTGGGACAGAAGGAAAGGAACATATGATAAGAGGTGGAGAACCTTGAAGACAATCTACTTACTCCAGGCCAAAGGTCCTCAGGCACAGATCTGTCTGTCTGAGTGTAGTTAATTTAAGGTTTATTAGTGAAGAATAAATTTCTAGTAGGGGCTTGTTTTCTTTTATTTTTTTATGCTAAGGAAATGGGTATACTGTGGTTGGGTTTTATTAGGATTTTATTGTATGAAGCTTATTGTCTGCCAAATGATTGTAGTTGGGGGATTCTCTCTCTTTCCTTGGGACACAGCGGCAGAAGCATACCCCAATCGATGTATGTATGTAGTGAGCTTAGATTACTGGATTGGGATTCTTCCCAAATGGTGGCTGTTCATTATAAGATCTTGATACTTAAATGTGTAAACCTGATTACTGAAGGGTTAGATCAATCTTTTAAGACAACTGTGAGGGGTATCCACTGCAGCTGTGTATGTACATAGGTATGAATGTATATAGTTGCCATACCCAGTTTGGGGGTGGGGACCCGGGAAGTCCTGGGTATCAATGTGTGTCTGTCTGTAAGACTAAGAAACTGTCAATAAAGATTGTTATAAAAAAAAAGATAAAATATTTTATTAATTGTCAGACAGAAGGTGTCATATATGGGATTAAATGTCCATGTGACTTGATGTACATAGGAAAAACTAAAAGGGCCCTAAAACAAAGAGTAGATGAACATAAAGGATATATACGGAATAAAGATCTTACGTCTCCAATAGCATGACATTTTTTAGAAAGAGGACATTCCATTGCTACTTTAAGATTTTTTGGTATTGAAAACGTACACAAAAATAATAGAGGGGGAAATTATAATACAAAATTATTATTAAGGGAAACTAGGTTTATTAATTACTTTCAAACTACCAATCCGAAATTTGGATTAAATGAAATGATAGACTGGCAACCTATTCTGTAAAGTTAAAATATTTGGATAGTTCAATAAATAGGTAATCCTTCAGTATGTCCAAATGGGAATTATTACAATACTGCTTACTTAATTTTGCTAAATTATTAAAGTGTAAGGGGGATTTAAACTAAAGAAATCTTAAGAACTTTAATAGTATGTATAGGACCCCTGTTAAACAGTGGCTGTAAGGGGGAGTCAAACCTGAACTTAGAAGTTGTTTAGACATTTATGATTTAATAGTATTAAGAATATTGATATAGTTATGGAGGTAACATTAAAATCTTAAGCTAAAATAATATGATAGCTCACAATAATTATCGTGAGCAGTATCAACAAAAAAAAGTGTTATATGAATTTGTAACGAGTATTAGTAGGACCCCTATTTAAACAGTGGAAGTAAGGGGTAATTGTGGAGGATTGGGTTATCAGAAACCCTTGGTTAACATAAAGTCATAAAATTGTGATCACTATTGCGAGCAGAGTTAAAAAGGTGTTTTTATTTCTTTAAAGTACTCAGTTGAACCTTTATAGGTACTAGTAGTTCTTTATTTGGTTAGGCAGGGCAATCAAAAACTAGCATGTGATAAAAATATTAATTTCCCTTGCTAATATTTATAATTCGTTAGTAAATAGGAGAGTTTTAGCAAGGAATCGTAATGGATCCATTTGTCAGGTCTAAAGCTGAGCCTTCATTCCCCAGATAGTTTGATGAATGAGATCACTAAAATTAGAAGTTTGTGTGTAAAAAAAGTTTTTGTAATAAGTATACTGACTTATTCTGTGCAATTCAGGAAGCCCCTGACACCGAGAAATATGGTACTCGGTGCTGTGTAGAGGCGGGTCCAGCACACAGGTGAGCACGTTTGTGCTTACGTTGACGTTTTTTGTTGGGTGCTGGATTCAGGGGCGGTCCTCCCTTCCCTTTAAAAGTCGGGTATCTTTTTCCCTGCGTTTTTACTCCTGCTGACATCAGACACCAGACGTTGGTTACCTGAGGACTAATTGATGTAAGTTCACTTTGTAAAATGTTTGCCTGAAATGAAGAGTGCTTTGTATGAAGTACCATGTTGATAAAAGGTCCTGTTATTTCTTTACCAAGTGAACCAAACCGAAAGCATAAGAAACAGTATTTTTTCAGCAGAAGGAAACAGTGGACACGTTTAAATTCAGAAAACAGGTTAGCCCAACACTTGTTGCTTTCGATTTAAACCCTTTGTTTTTAAAAATGAGATGCTGTTGCAAGTAAAAAGGAGAATCGAGTATACAGAGTAATTAAAACTTTGTGAAGTTCATTATAGATTTAGAGTCTAAATATGAGAGTCCCATGATATCGTGGAACATAGGAAAAGTGATAGAGTTGTATTTTTTGAGACCATTTAAAGTGAACAACTATTTATATACGGATCAAATAAGATATAATGTTCTATGAAGAAGTGTACCTATGTAGAAGTATTAGGTTTTGATATATGTTTTTGGGTACTTCATTATAAATATTTATAAGAGTAAAAACCTCTTCACCTTTTGGTTAAATCTTGAATAGATGTTTGAATTTTGTGCACCTCCAGTGAAGTAATGGCTATAATGATTATGCCTGATAGTTACAGCTTAATATTCATTGTGTCTGATTTCTGTTAACAGTGGCTGTAAGGGGGAGTCAGACCTAAAACCTAGTGTGTTTGTATAAGAAGACAGAGATATAGGAACTTATATTTTGAAATGTAAGGACATTTTCTGATATTTGATCAGTATTTTTTTAGAAGTTCTTGTATTTATATGGAGAAGTTAGTTATGTAAAAAAGATTTATTAATATTTTTTTATGTGTTATTATTCTTTAGAATTTGACCAGTTTCCTGATGAAGGGTATATCCCGAAATGTTGATATTGATCTGGAAGATACATGATTAAATTATACAGAAGCAAATTCATGATTTTTTGTACTTTTTTTAGGGTGAGCAGGCCTTTTTTATCCAGTATTCCCTTATTTTGGCAACAGAACTGTACAAACCCCAAGGAACACCCATGCCAGATTCACATAATGCTCAAGGAATTTCACCCAACATCGTATTTCCTACTTCGGATGCTTTTGCTTATACCCCCAACTGGTGCAATAACATAATTTATTGCAGTCAATTTCCTTGCTTTAAAATATATATTTATACCAATACATGCACACATCATATTGACAAACAGTCCTTGGACTGATGACGTCAACCTTTAGCCAGCATTGTCAATACTTTTAATGACAAACAGTACTTAATGTCAATACTTTTAATGAGAAACAGTACCAGGATTAATGTCAATACTTTTAATGACAAACAGTACCAGGATTAATGTCAATACTTTTAATGACAAACAGTACCAGGATTAATGTCAAAACTTATAATGGCACATAGCTCCTGGAGTAAAGTGACAACCCATGGCTGTCCCCACCTCTGTGCAATTCAATCTTGAATGTCTAGTGGCAACTCTTAACTCTTTCACCCAATTCCAGTCCTATCATGCCCTGGCATTATGTGCCATCCTTACGTCACTACATGTTGGAAATGATGTTGCACTTCACAACTCAATTTTATCAACATAAAGGTTTACAGCACCATCTTTGCATGCTGTTGCATATCTTTAAACAAATAATGTATTTTAATTTTTGACAATACAGAGTAAAACAGTCCTAGTGTTCACTTAAAGGAGAACTTGCAGCTCCCTATAACAAAAGCTGTGGGACCTATAGGTTCCAATTTACAAATCCACATAACAAGTATAATTTTTAATGTACGTACTTGTTCTATGTCGTTCCTTTTATTTGGTTGATCCTGCAACCCCCAGCCAGCTATATTTTACCCAGAGTCCCCCACATTAGCCCTCCTATGACACATGATGGGCTAAGCTGCGGGGGATACCTATATGCCTTTATACATATACAGTAGTAACTGTAAAATGGTTCTACCAACAAAAAAACGGTCGATATGCTTTACAGTGATGCGCATAATGTGTAAATGTCAACTGCAATCACGGTCCCATTGTGCAGTCAGGAGGAGAAGAAGCATGGGGCTGTGCCCTGTACCCCCAGACTTTAGTATAATCATCTCCATGGAGGTGTTTCAGGAGGGGCGATGACCCAGAGAAGCTGCGCCAGTGTCCCATCTCGCGGCAGCACGACCATTACAGTGATCCACAGCAACAAATCATTTTGTCGCTGTAAATAATAACAATACATTTTATTTCTCAAAAGTGCCTTTCAGTTATCAAGGCACTGTACAAAAAATAAGAAATCATAATAAAACACAGAATCACAATAAAATAATATAATCAGAGGATCCAAAATTAAACTGTGCCACCAAAAGCATGGCACCACAAATATGTTTTCATTACCTGCTTGAAACCCCCAACAGTCGTGACACCTCGGGTTGGAGGCGAGAGAATTTTGTAAGATTTTGACAGAGTTATCGCACTATACTGCAAATATGTTCAACATATCATACCTAAACATTACCTCCAAAAACCATATAAACACTACAAAACAGGTATCTACCTCTATCTCTGAAATCAAATAAAGAGGCAGAATACACTGCAGAGCAGGACACTGCAGGCACAGGAGCTAGCACAACAATACTCACCCAAATCAGGAACCAAAACTAAACTAGCACAAAGGAAATCAAAAACTTCTGATCATAGGAGACTCCATGATTCGGGAGTTGATACCATCTCCAGCCAGGGTGATGGTCAGATGTCTCCCAGGTACATCAGCATGGAGACACTGACCGCATTGCTAAAATTGTTCACAAAGCAGGAGAAACATTGATGTCCTAGTACATAAGGGACTAATGATCTAGCCAGCCGGTCAGTTGTGGAGACCAAGGAACACCTGACTAGGCTGGGTGACAAACTATCATCTATTTCGTCGCATCTCCTTCTCTGAGATCCTGCCAGTCTGGGAGAAGGGAGCAGATGGACGGGAAGGTCAGAGAAGGGGAGATAGGGAGCTAAACACGTGGCTCAAGGACTGGTGCCAGGAAAAAGGACACAGATTTGTAGGGAACTGGCAACAGTTCTGGGAGGCAAATTCTTTAAATTTGATGGACTGCATCTGACTAAAGAGGGAGTCAGTGCATTGGGGCAGAAGTTTGACGTCTTTGCAGAATATTTAAACTAGCAAATGGGGAGAGGGGTGCAGCACCCCATACGTTGAATGGGAAGAACACCCCTCCCCCCTCAGCTAGTGGTCAAACTGGAATTCAGTGTGTTTGCCATTCATTTGCATCACCAGGTAAGAAAAAAGGTTTGTCTCCCCATACGATGCACAGGGGTAATGCCAAACCTCACCCAACAACTAACACACCAAAATCTGGCCAATGGAAAATCATGTACACAAATGCTCACAGCCTGGGAAATAAGATCCCAGACCTGCAGGCAATAATGTCAGAGGCTAAACTGGACATAGTAGCAATTAGTGAGACGTGGTTTACCAGTAACCACACTTGGGAGACTTCAGTACCTGGCTATGTATTGTTCAGAAGAGACCGAGGTGCAAAAGGGGAGGTGGCCTGTATGTTAATGAAAATATCAAAGCTACAGAAATTCAGAATACACATAAGGAGCCAGAAGAACTGTGGGTCACCCTGGAAACAGGAAATGGGACAGCCATAAGAACTGGGGTTGTCTACAGGCCCCAGACCAGAGGAGGACATAGACACATTACTGTTAGAAGATATACAAAACATGACAGCTAAAGGGAGGTTCTGATAATGGGAGACTTCAACATGCCAGATACAGATTGGTCAATACCAGCAGGAACATCTGCCAGAACTAGACTCATAGTGGATTCCCTGCAGGGGAGGGCCTCAAACAACTGGTACAGCAACCCACAAGAGACAGGGCTATCCTAGATCTAGTACTGACTAACAAAGAAGGATCACAGATCTCCAGGTAGAAGGTCACCTGGGGCCAGTGACCATCACATGGTATGGTTCAATTTGGCTACTACATCTAAATCATCCCATTCAAGGCAAAAATATGGGACTTCAGAGGAGCTGACTTTGATAAGATGGCCAACAGAGTTAAGCTAGCCCTGGCAAAAAAACACAGGTGAGGAGGTACAGGCAAAGTGGGCAAGCATCAAGGATACAATACTTGAAGCAACATCCCATTGTGTTAGACAGAAAAGGAAGTGCAAAGAAGAAGAAACCACTTTGGTTCTCAAATACAGTAGCAGAAAAGGTCAGAGCCAAAAGGCTGGCCTTCAGAAAATATAAGGGAACACAGTGGGATGAAGATAGGGGGCATACCAAACTGCCCTAAGGGAAGCAGGTAAGGCAGTAAGGCAGGCAAAGTCCCAAACTGAGGAAACACTAGCACAAACAGTAAAGAAGGTGACAAGACTTTCTATAGATACATTAGTGAAAGGAGAAAGTCCAGAGGGGGTATTGCTAAGCTTAATGGAGAAAAGGGAGCATGTGAGGAGGAGGACCCTGTAAAGGCATCTATCCTAAATAGATATTTTGCTCAGTATTCACTGAAGAGAAGGTAGGGCAGGGCCCACAGCTCAGCATCATGGACACAGGGGAGAGGTGAGCACTACTCCCTTCACAAAAGAAAGGGTCCTACAAGAGCTTGCTAAGCTCAGGGTGGATAAGGCAATGGGACCTGATGGCATACATCCCAGGGTACTTAAGGAGCTAATGGAGGAACTAGCAGAGCCATTAGCAGAATTGTTTAGTGAGTCTCTGAGCACAGGAGAGGTCCCAGAAGACTGGAGAAGGGCTCATGTGATCCCACTCCACAAGAGTGGTAGCAGGGAGGAGGCGGGGAACTACAGACCGGTCAGTCTTACCTCAGTAGTGGGCAAGATTATGGAAGCACTCCTTGAGGAAAGGATAGTGCAACACCTGGAATCCATGGGCACAGGATCCAAGACAGCATGGGTTTACAAAGGAAGGTCCTGTCAAACTAATCTCATAGATTTCTTTGACTGGGTAACAGAGTGGTGGACCAAGGGGCAGTTGATGTCGCCTACCTTGACTTCAGCAAAGCTTTGACACTGTTCCACATAGAAGATTGATAAATAAGCTAGGTAGGCTCGGGTGGGTCAAGTTGGTCAACTGGGTGGCAAACTGGTTGGACTGGCAGAAAAAACAGAGAGTGGTGGTAAATGGTATACAGTCAGAAGAGATGCAAGTCACAAGTGGGGTACCTCAGGGATCAGTCCTGGGGCCAGTCCTATTCAACATCTTCATTAGTGACCTAGCAGATGGACTAGAGGGTAAGGCTTGTCTGTTTGCAGATGACACCAAGATCTGCAACAGAGTAGATGATCCAGATGGGGTGGGCAGAATGAAGAGATCTGGATAAACTAGCAGAATGGTCAGAAGAGTGGCAACTGGGATTTAATGCAAAGAAGTGCAAAATCATGCACATAGGGAAGAGAAACCTGAAGCCACTTATAGGCTGGGAGGAGTTGCTAGCAGTCACAAAGGAAGAAAGAGACTTGGGCATCATCATCACTGATGACCTGAAATCATCAAGCAGACCTCTAAAGCAGTAGGTAAGGCTGAGGGGGTGTTAGGGGTGTATTAGTAGGGTATCACAAGTCGTAAGAGGAGGTAATAATCCCTCTGTACAAGACATTAGTTAGGCCCCATCTGAGTACTACGTGCAGTATTGGAGGCCACACCTTCACAAGGACATTAACCAAATTGAGGCAGTCCAGAGAAGGGCAACCAAAATGGTGCAGGGACTGCATCAGAAGACATATGAGGACAGATTAACGGAGCTCAATATGTATACCCTTGAGCAAAGGAGGAGAGAGGTGATATGATCGAGACATTTAAACACCTTAAGGGCATAAACAAGGTGAAAGAGTCTAACATGTTTAAATATAAGAAAATAGCAGGACAAGAGGACACAGCATGAGATTAGAGGGAGGCCGATTAAGGGGGAATGTGAGGAAATTCTTTTTACAGAAAGGGTGGTAGATGCATGGAATGGCTTACCACAAGAAGTAGTGGCTATGAATACAGTGCAGGGCTTCAAACAGGCATGGGATAGGCATAAGGGAGCAATACAAATGACTATGAATAGATAGGTCACTGACATAGCAAAGGCCGATGGCACATTTATAAGATAGAAAAAGAAATGGGCAGACTGGATGGGCCTTGCGGTCCTTATCTGCCGTCAACTTCTATGTTTCTATAATTACACTTATGTTAATTGTACCAGTCAGTCGAGGAAAGTGCTTTTTAGTGGGGCACTAGAAATTATTTAATCAGGGCAACATTTAAAAGATGGAAAAAGGCACTATGGACAACTGCCAACACCTGATATTCCAGGATCATCCTGCAGTCCAAAATGATCCCCAGATTTTGGCCATCTTACAGCTCTTAGGGTGTCATTATTTAGAAATGGCAACCAGGTGTTGTTCCTTATCATAGCTGACCTATGGGAATGTGGCTCATTAACAATCAGCTCAGTTTTGCTTGAGCTGAGGCTTGGTCAGTTGAAAGCCATCCAGTCATTGATCTCTTTTAAACACTGATACAGCACAGGGCCAGCATCAACACTGCCAGGTGTACATGACAGATATAGTTGGGTATCATCTGTATAGCAGGGAAAACTCCAAACCATACTGTCTAATGATCTCACTCAGTGACAGCATGACAAACAACATAGGAACCTGCATCAAGACTGAGACACACCACAGTCAAGTGCAGCCATCTCAGACATGGAATAAGCTAAGACTACCTACTGCATTCTTCTGGATAGGTAGTACCCAAACCATCACAAAACAGTGCCCGAAATAATCCAGCCCATGTCCTCCCTGCAGCAATAAGCAGTCAGATAGGTACTAGGCCCAATAAACAGTAAGTGGGATGCAACCCCAAGACCACCCAAAACACCTCTTCATCCAAATTGGGTAAAACTCCATCCAAGATGGCTTATCGCCAAGGTTTATCATAGGAATTCTACTGCTGGCCCACGACAAGCTGCTTGAAGAGATCCCAGAGGATGGGAATAATGAATACTTAAATACTACTTATAAAATCAGAAGGGAAAATGCTGCATCCAGAGTCAAGAACCACCCTCAGGCTTGCATTTATAGTGCAACAACTCTGAGGGAGGCACTTTACATGCAATCAGGACTTGGTGCATGGCACATATCCACCAGAAATTTTTTTGGCAGCCATGTTAGTGCTATAAAATATCTGTGTTTACCCTAAGAAAGAAACACACAATCTAAACATTCACAGCATGAAAGCCCACATCTGATATGAAGTATTTAGAAGTCATTATTAAAAAAAAGAAATAAAAAACTGACCTGGTGTATCTTTCTGCACTCTTCGGTTTGTTGCAGGTCTATAATCCATGGCCTGAGTTGCTAGAACCACACATCACATTCATCCGTCAGCATCGAGCACGACCATGCCCCCCCATTTACAGAAGTTTCCCAGTTGTCCCTTACAGTTTACATGCCACTCAATGTTTTGTCATAAATGAAACAAAAATCAAAACCCAATTGGCTAGGGACATAGGCAGCACAACTGGCCTAGTACCAGCTAGTTTTTCTAAATTCACCACATCACTCTCTCAGTGTTTGCAAGGCAATAATGCAAAACCCACCCACTCTCCAGCATGAATCTTCTTTACTGCCTAGCTACCTGCTGTCAACCGTGAACCTTCCTGGCTACCTAGCTGCCTGTTCTCAACCGCACTTAATATAGCACATGGCAATTAAATAACAGTATCTCTCTGGGAATAGTATGCAACTTACAGTAAGAGATCACCCTCATGCTGACTAAAGAGCTACAGAGACACAGCCACAGTTAAGTCAGTTGCTCACAGATACATCTCTTTCCCGCTCCCATTAGGCACTCTGTTTATCAGTCCTCTGCCCCTGCCACTTCATGTCCTGAAAGAGTGGCAAAACAGCAAACAAAAAAAAGCATATCTCATGCATGCTTGAAGCTCCCAAGTCTTTGTCCCCATTACCTCCCCTGGCAGGCCGTTCCAGTCATCCACAACCGTTTCTGTGAAGAAGTATTTCCACACATCTGTGCTGTAGCAAACCAAGACTTTTGGGGAACCCTCAGAAAATAAAACTCCAGGCAAAGTTCAATGAAACAAATACAGAAACATAGACAATGATAGCAGAAAAAGACCAGTGATCCATCCAATCATGATTTATTTCAGCTCCAAATAAGTGCTAAAAGTAGCTTACTCGGAGTATTACAAAATTTTAGGTTGATTCTGTTTTTCAGTTCACAGCATTCTCTCGCTCTCCTCAACCCCTAAATTCTCTTTCTTACTTTTTTTGGTTTCCTCGTAATGTCTCCCAGGTGAGGATCATTTGTCCCCCTCCCTTGCAGGGATTTCCAAGCTTAAATGCTGCGAGCGCATATGGTCTTTAAAGGGCCAGGCCAGAAATCAGCAGAGCTGGGTCTCAATTCACCCTGTTCTGCTGCCATTATCTTAATGGAAAGGGGATCATGTGTAAAGGGTGTATAGACTCCTTCACATACCCCCGACCTGTGCCCATGCCACACTTAGCACTGGCTACCATCGAGCAGCCGCCCCGGAGAAAAAAGTCAGCACTATTATCTAGAGAACCAACCCTGTGAAGCATATGGAATGATAATGGCTGCAGAGCCAGGTACCGCCAGGTGACTCTGGAATTAATATCCCGCATGGCATGCAACCATCTGAGGGTGCATAGTCAGTAATCAAGGTGGGATGTCTTCCCACAAACAGCAGCGTAAAGCTACTTCTGCCCATTTCACTGACAGACACTCTTTCTCTAGTGTGGCATACCATTGTTCCCTGGGAAACAATTTTCTGGACAAATAGAGGATAGGATGAAATCCATCATCAAATTATTGTATTAAGACAACCCCCAACAAGTCTGAGGCATTCACGTACAAAATGAATGGACGGTTGAAATCAGTACTTCATATGTCAGGTTCCTTACACAACACTGGAAGGCTTCTCGTATACTAGGGTGCATAAAAAACACATCACTAGTCATGACAAGGAAGTTATTTTGCCACTTTACAGTACGGTGGTAAGACCACATTTTGACTATTGCGCCCTTTTTTTTGGGCCCTCTCAACAAAATCATATATTCACCAACTAGAATGAGTACAGCATAGAGCCACTAAAACAGTAAGGCCCACAACAGCATTAAAATATGAAGAAAGGTTGATCAAACTAAATCTCCATTCTTTGGAATATAGGTGCATGAGAGGCAATTTGTACCTTGTTTTCCGAGCTTTTGGCAACACGGACCTATGGGATACTTTAGGGTTATAGCTAAGTAAAAGCTTGTACGCCACTAGGTCACATGAGCTGCAACTCAACCATACTTGGTTCTCAGAGAGGGTGGTATTACGGAACAGACTCCCACTTGACATAATGGGTTGCAGTACAATCAATGAATTCAAAATAAAACTGTATAAGTTCTATGCAGAAAATAAAATCACAGGATAAGATACTTAAGTGCAATCAAGCACACAAGGAGAACTATGTCCACTTTGGTTCGTAATTAACCTATAAACCTATGAACACACTGTCACAAAAGCACTCAGCAGGTCAGGCTGTCTGCTCCCACAGTGCCAACCTCTGAGCGCAGTAATGTGAACAGGTAACAGACAGGGCAACCCTTCTGTCTGCTTGTGGGTCCGAATCACCTTTGGTCTCAAGTTCTGGGGGGATTCAAACTGTGAACCTTATGCTAGCATACCCAATTGTACAGGCTCAAATAAAATTCTCTCTGGGGGATGCAATATATCTTTTGCCTAAGGGCACCTAATCAGGTATCCAAAATGAACCCTTAAAACTCTATAAAAGACCTTAGGTATATTCTTACCTTTTCCCAGTTTAGTAACACCATCAAGCTTTGAACAGTTTTTGTCAGTCTTAACCCTCTATACGTCACATGCAAAAAAAAAAAAAAGAACTTGAAAACACCCAGGCAGTCTCTTTCAAATAAAGATTTACTAAAAATGATAAAAATATGAAAAATGTAAAGACAGAACAATATATCAAAGAGCATACAATCACTTAAAAGAAAAGAAAAGAACACTACAGACAAACTCCTACCAACAGTTAGACTTTTTCTAATGTATTACATCTAAGTGATTATCAGAGAGTTGTCTGTTTCTCTCTCCCAAGATGGAATATATCACACAGTTCAAAAACAGAATACAGTTTAAAACTCTGTGTTTCCACACCCTATCTATGATGTCATCAAGCTCCTCCTTTTAGAATATAAAAAATATACAAACAATGATCTTCCTGTCAGAAAATATTTTAAATACTGTGACTTCAGCAAAAACTAATTTCCCAAATTATGACCATCTTTAATCAAGCCTTTTCTTTGATCTTGTGTGGTTTCCTGTTTCCAAAACAGGTCAAAGATTTTACAACTTTTCACACCATAGTGGTATAACGTTTTTCCTCTAAGACGTCATAAAAGTTTACGAGCCCTACATCCTGGCAGCTGGGTCAGTTCTAATTAAGATAGTAAAACAGGAGACCCTTAATTATCTTTGGTCTTTTAAATTACCTCCTGGCTTCAGGTTAATATATCCTGTAGCTTCTCTCAAACCTGGGGGGGGCGCCCATACCACAGGCTGTCTTTTTATATTACAAATATCATAGAACAATCATAACCAGCTGGTCAAGCGTCACAGTCCTCCCCACCTAGACTGAATTTGGGGGCTCTATCCCCTGCATGGGATGAGCTTCCCAAATCAGTTCACTCCTCATACAGACACGGCAAGCCATCTGTGTTCTGATTGGTCGCCTCACCCCTAGGTAAGATTGTCATGTCATACCCTTCAAGGCAAGACTCCATCTTAATAGTCTACCATTAGTTTTTCCCATTTGGTTCAGCCAAACCAGGGGGCTGTGGTCCATTTGCACCTCAAAATGCTGCCTGTATAAGTATGGCTCTAACTTCTTTAGGGCCCACACTATGGCAAGACACTCTGTTTCCACAGTAGAGTGTGCTTGCTCCCTGGGAAGTAACTTTTTACTCAGGTGCACTACAGGGTGATCTTTCCCTTGGTTGGATGTCTGACTCAGTACTGCTCCAGTACCTACGTCTGAGGTGTCAGTCTGGACTATAAAGGGTCTGCTACAGTCAGAACTTGTCAATACAGGAGCACTGCACAGTGCCTCCTTCAGTCTGGTAACAGCTTTTTCACAGGCTGGCTCCCAGGTAATTTTCTTAGGCATTTCTTTCTTTACCAGGTTAGATAGGGGAGCAGCCAGGGCACTGTAATTGGGTACAAATTTCCTATCATACCCTGCTGTCCTGAGAAAACTCCTGACCTGCTTCTGTGTTTTTGGTCTGGGCCATGCCTTGATCACCTCTATTTTTACTTGGTTAGGATGGAGCTGTCCCCGACCTACAACATGCCTAAGGTATGCCACTTCAGCCATGGCCACCTGGCACTTCTCAGCTTTGACAGTGAGCCTGGCCCTCAGTATCCTGCTCAGCACTTCCCTAAGATGGGACAGGTATTCCTCCCAGCTGGCACTAAAGATGGCAATATCATCCAGGTATGCAACGGCGTACTCCTCAGCACCATTTAACACCTGGTTCACCAACCTTTGGAAAGTGGCCGGGGTGTTCTTCATTCTGAAAGGCATTACTTTAAATTCAGATAAGCCTATTGGAGTGATGTAGGCTGACCTCTCCCTAGCTCTGTCAGTTAACTCTACCTGCCAATACCCCTTTGTCAGGTCAATAGTTGTAAGGTATGTCGCCCCTCCCAACTTGTCCAGGAGTTCATCCGTCCGGGGCATCGGGTGGGTGTCTGACTTTGTGACTGCATTCAGTCCACGCAGAAACAAGTAGAGTCATCTGGCTTGGGCATAAGGAATACGGGTGAGGCCCAGGGGCTGTGGGATCTCTGGATTACCCCTAAATCCAGCATTTCCTCCATCTCCCTCCTAATGTCCTTTTGGACAGCCTCTGACACCTGATATGCTGTCCGCCGTATGGGCGTCTCTGTCCTTGTCTCTACATCGTGTGTTGCTAAGGGGGTTAGTCCAGGCTTGACACTAAACAGTGGGGCAAAGTCTGCTAGAACCTGCCTTACTTCCTGGATCTTGTCCGGGGCCAGCTGGGGAGACAATTTAATTGCCTCCACAGAGGACTCCTGCTTGCTTTCTTCCAGCAAGTCCAGAAAGGGGTCTCCTTCATCCATCTGTTCCCCAGGACTACATACTGCAAACACCATGTCAGCCCTATTAGTGTATGGCTTCATGTTGACATGGTACATCCTTTCTGTATCTCTTCTGTCAGGTAACTCTATGATATAGTTCACATCATTTACCTTTCTAACTACTTTGTATGGTCCTGCCCACTCAGCCTGCAGCTTGTCTTTCTGGACCAAAATAAGGACCATGACTTCCTGACCCACCATGTAGAAGTGAGTTCTGGCTCTGTGGTCGTACCACACTTTTTGTTTCTGTTGGGCAGCTGCCAGGTTGCTGTGGGCTGTCCCCATAAGCTCCTTCAGCCTTTCCCTAAACCTAAGTATGTAATCCATTATGGGAGTTGCCTGGGTGGTGTGCTTGCCTTACCAGTCCTCCCAGATCAAGTCTAGGGGCCCACATAGCCGGTGTCCATATAAGAGCTTGAAGGGGGAAAATCCTTTTGACTCCTGGGGCACTTCCCTGTATGCATACAACAGGTGGGGAAGGTATTTCTCCCAGTCCCGCCAATGCTGTTCAGCAAATGCTTGGAGCATTGACTTCAGGGTACCATTAAATCTTTCCACAAGCCCATTGGCTTGCAGGTGATAAGGTGTTGTGTGCCTCTGTACCACCCCACACTTCTTCCACAAACATTTCATCAGGTCTGACATGAAGAAACTCCATCAATCGGTGATAACCTCCTGTGGAAACCCAACATGGAGAAAATCCCAAGTAAGGCATCTGACACTTTTGTCTGTCCTCAGTGAGGATAGGGCAACTGCCTCTGGATACCGGGTGGCATAATCCACCACAGTCAGGATGAACCTCTTCCCAGAGGAGCTGGGGGTATTTAACTGAAAAAGGCATAAGGTTGACTACAGAGAAGGGTTTAGCATGGACTTTGAAAAAAGGGGACAAGACAGTCTATAGGTATATCAGTGATAGATGAAAAAATGGAAGGGGTTGTGAGGCTCAAAGGGGAGGAGGGAGAGTGTAAGGAGGGGGATCTAGACAAAGTAGAAATACTGAGCAAATACTTCTGTTCAGTATTCATTAAGGAGAAAGGGTCAAGGACCACAGTTGGAAAGAATGTTAGGCCTATTCTGCTGGCATTTTAGTATGTTAGTAAGAAGAGGCAATGGGGGGGAGGAAGAAGTGGACATCAGTCCATTCACAGTGGAGAGAGTTCTGGAGGAACTCACAAAGCTAAAGGTGGATAAAGCCATGGGGCCAGACCACATACACCCGAGGATATTAAGGGAGTTGAGAAGGAACTAGCAGTGCCACTGGCTGCCCTGTTCAGTCACTCAACACAGGCGTGGTTCCAGTGACTAGAGGAGGGTGTATGTAGTCACACTGCACAAAAGTGGCAGTAGGGAGGAAGCGGGGAACTACAGGCCAGTCAGCCTCACCTCAGTGGTGGGGAAGATCATGGAGGCATTGTTGAAAGGAAGGATAGTGGCACACCTGGAATCCAATGGTGCCCAGGATCTGAGGCAACACAGATTCACAGCAGGAAGCTCTTGTCAAACAAATCTGATAGATTTCTTTGATCGGGTGACTAGGGAAGTGAATCAGAGAGGGGCGGTAGACATCGCCTACCTAGATTTCAGCAAAGCCTTTGATACCGTCCCACACAAAAGGCTGGTTAACAAGATGAGTAGTCTAGGCATGGGGCATAAGGTGATACATTGGGTTAGAAACTAGCTGACAGACAGAAGACAGAGGGTGGTGGTAAATGGGATCCAATCTAGGGAGGGTGAGAGAAAGAGAGAGAGAGAGAGAGGTGACCAGCGGAGTACCACAGGGATCAGTATTGGGACCAGTCCTGTTCAATGTCTTCATTAGTGACATTGCAGAGGGGCTAGAAGGAAACGTCTGCCTATTTGCAGATGACACCAAGATCTGCAACAGAGTGGATACTCCAAAAGGGGTGCAGAAAATGAAGAGGGACCTGAAGAAGCTTGAAAGATGGTCAGAGGTGTGGCAATTTAGGTTCAATTCAAAAAAGTTCAAGATAATGCACCTGGGTAGGAGGAACCCTGGGGAGAGCTACAGAATGGGGGGGGGTGCTGACTGTCACCAAAGAGGAAAGGGACCCAGGGATTATCATATCTGATGACCTTAAGGTATCAAAGTAAAGGCTGCAGGGAGGGCCAGTGGCATGCTGGGGTGCATAGGCAGAGACAATACTAGCAGGAGACGGGAGGTGTTGATGCCATTGTATAAAATACTGGTAAGGCCTCACCTGGAGTAATGCATGCAGTACTGAAGATCACACATGTGTAAGGACATAGACAGGGTGGAGGCTATCCAGAGAAGGGTGACAAAGATGGTGCAAGGCTTGCATCACAAAACACAGGAGACTAAAAATCCTCAATATGTACTCACTGGAGGACAGGAGAGAAAGGGGGGACATGATAGAAACTTTCAAGTACCTCAAGGGCATAAACAATGTGCAGGTGGGGGATCTTTTCCAGTGCCGAAAATATATCAGAATGAGGGGACACAATATAAAATTGGAGGGGGTTAGATTAAGAGGTAACATGAGGAAGTTTTTCTACACAGAGAGGGTGGTGGATGCTTGGAACAGTCTGCCACAAGGAGTGGTGGGGGCAAGCTCAGTGGAGGGGTTTAGACATGCCTGGGACAGGCACAAAGGAACATTGGGTGGGGAGGGAGTGATGAAAAGCCATTGATCACTTAGGTCAGTGACTGCATACAAGTTTAGGGCTTATGGCAGACTAGATGGGCCTAGCAGTCCTTATCTGCAGACAATTTCTATGTATCTATGACTAAAAAGATATATAGAATTGAAGATGGCATGAGGAACTTGGGGTTGACCAGGGATGGCCAGAACCACAGAGCAGACCCAAAGATGAGAGAGAGAGAGCACCGCAGAGGGTAGTCTCTCCCACTTCCAGGCCAACTCCCTAGAAAAGTAACCAAAAAAACATAACTGGGGGTCAGCTGTCACCAGTTACACCATGCACAGTCAGAGATGGAGGCTCTGCTTGCTATGCATAGAAGAGAGGTGGTTGCTGGAAGCCTGTTCCCCAAGATAGAGTATGTAAGTCCTCTGGAAGTAGAGGCCTGTAAGAATTGGTTAAATAAAGCTAGTGAAATCCAGAGATGTGGAGAGGTCACCCTGAAGTCAGGGAGGTGAAGAGTTGGGATTGCTGAAGCAGACAGATAACTTCTTGCAGAAGTTGTTCCTCTTTCTTTTTTTGTCACTTTCACTGGATGGAGTCAAAACGAAAGGATCCTTCCTCTTGGAGAATGGAAATGTAAGTAGCAAAAAAAAAGGTCCATCAGTCTAACATGGAACATGGAAGTGTTCTGCAAAGCTTTAACTCATCAAAGGAGGATATAAGCAGGGAGGACTTCAGATTTCTTCACTTTTTTGTGGGGACTGCACTCCTATGAGGGAGGAGGGCCCAAAATGGTTCCACCTATGTAGGGCGCCGACCGCAGTGCGCCTGATCCTTAGGGCACCACGTCCCGATGTCACCATCCCCTCTTTTTGCAGGGGTCTGCACCCCATGCTCCCACCCCTCCCTTTCTAAATATTCTAACCGGGGGGTATCCTCTGGGGGTGGCACCATCACCGTGGCGCCTCTAATGATGGATGCACTGCCACCAGGCACAGATGGCTGGAAGGGGCCCAAAACCATGAGCAAGCCTAAAGTCATCCTGCAGCCGCTTCCCATGTACACAGAGGGTTGGAGCCAGAAAACAGGGTTTGCTTAAAGGAAGCCCCCCCCCCCCACAGTTACTTTTTTTTTTTCAACTGAATGAAAGGGGGGAAACAACTAGAAGGGAAGAGGCACTGCCCAGGGCCTGGCCATGAGGGGAAGGTGGGTAGGAAGTTGTGATGAATGGTGAAGATATTTGGGAAGGTCAAGAATTACAGTGAATGTGTAATTTTCATATCTTATCATAATCAGTCTTCACTGTTCATCACAAATGGGTCAGAGTACCAAGCCACCACCATTGGTGGCGATGCAAACCCTGAAGGAACAAGTTCCCTCAGCCTCTTGTGGGGGAGGCACAGGAAGTGGATGCCTCTTACGGGTCTTGTGAGGCCCGAAAATGGTCAGGGGTAAGGCAGAGGCTCCCAAGACCTGGGAGATGGAAGAAGCCACTGCAACTCACTCTACGGCCTGCAGGAGAAGAAATGGGCCCCCTGGTATGGTAAGGCTATCACCCTATGCAGGGCAAAGGGTGACAACCAAGAGAGGTGAAGCCGTGCCATCTGCTTGATGCAAACTGAAGTTCCTACAAGCCTGGAGGCTACCTCGTTAGTGTCGTAAGATGCCCGGGATAGATGTCTCACTAGCTCCAGACCACATGCAGGAAGGCTAATGGCTTGCTGGGTTTGCTCACTGTCAGGCATTGATGCTAAAAGTTGTCCTAGCATTGTCCATAGATGCCTGGCGTAAGCTACCTGGTGTGCTGTGTACAGTAAAAGACGCACCACCAAGAACTCCCTTCTACTCCAGTGATCAAACTTGGATGAGTTGGACTTTGGGGCGGTGGTCATGTCGTGGGCGAATGATGCCTAAAGGGGTCTCCAGGAGCTCCACTCCCAACATAGGGTGGGGCATGGCACCTGGGGTCCCCACGGGAGCACAGTACCTGCACAAGTAGTCCCTAGGGGCTGGGATGGGGCAGCAGGACATTGCCAAATGCTGTGCAAAGCCTTCATAAATGGCCAAGGCCAAGGAGGTATGACTGGGATGTCAATACAGTATTCTCCTAGGAATGACAGCGTCACACATGAAGGGTTGCATCCAGCAAAATGGGAGATGTGCAGCTCCTTCAACATCTCCGATAGGATGCGTTGATAAGCTGTGAGATCTTCATCTGATGAAAAGTGAACAGAGGAGTCCTCTTCCTCAGTGGAGGAAGCTGAAGATTCAGAGAAGCTGGATTCAGGTGTTTGAGGTCTGAAAATGACCTCCTTCAGTGCCCCAGCCACCAAAGCCCAGAATTGCTCCCAGGTTAGGGGCCCTGTAGGACTGCAGAGACCTGGGAGAAGGGCGGGAGGAGGCACAGGAGCAGAGGGAGAAGGGTCCTGGCAAACCGAAGGTCCTCTTTAAGGGCTGTGGGAATGTGAAGGATGCCTAACCCTCCCACCACAGAGGGGTGAACAGGGTGGTGCCATTGGGGGGGCAGCTCCAAGGTGAGGTGAATGGAGCTGTACAGAATCCGTTGGGCAGCCACTGTCCCTATTAAATGCAGACCCCTCTCTGTGGGGATGAGAAAACAGGCCAGAGTCCGACCTACAACTCCTCCCCAAGCCACGAGCTCTAGGGATTTGCCATGCTGCCGACTTTAACCTGCCAACCCTCACCCCCACAGAAAGGGATGTGCCCCTCAGAAGAGGTCTATAAGTCATATCGAGACTAGGGGGGGGAGGAGGAGGAGGCCTGTCCAGCAGCGGAGGCGGCCCTGGAGCCAGAGTCGGCGCTGGACCCCATCTAGGCACAGAGTCCAGCAGTATCATCTACACTATTGTCAACTCCTACACCAGAAGAATCCCCAGTGCCACAAATGGCACCGAGGGACTCAGACAAGGTGGCACCATGGCCTGCACCGAAAAGGGTGTCCACAGGCTCTGACAGAGCAGAAGGCCTCAGGCTGGCTAGGGAAGTTACGGGGCTCCTTGGAGCCAGTTGGGATTGTCCAAATCCTTGGCCTCCAAGCTGGAGGACAAGATCAGGGAAATTTCCAGGCTAGCAACTCCCTGAACTCTACCACAGTCGGCATCGGACAGGGACTTGGATGGTGCCACTGTGTTCTCTGACACCAGAGGAGGTGCCGGGAGCCGAAGCAGCACTAAACTACAATGCAGAGGGAACCACCAGTATGGGCTGAACATATAGCTATGACACTGTGCTTGGGGCTATTCTGACTGCAAGGGGTGCTTAGTCACCCGCCCCTCCAGGAGAAGGCTGACTGTCCCACAGACACCTCACGCAGACCCCATCTCAGAGAAACAATTACAAAGGGAGTCTGTTCTCCCTCAGTCCATATAGAACTGGGAAAAGGTTTAGGGGAAGAGCCCAAGGACCTGACTTGTGTGTCCTGGGTGCAATGTCACTCTCTAAAATTTAGCGGGGCCGCCCCGCCCCAACGGCCATGTGGATTTGGAGGGTGTGGCAGTCTATCAAGAAGCAAGCGTTGCTTGAATCCATATCATGGCAGGGACCCAACTAGGTGAAATAATGGTTGTGCTGGTCCATAACAATCATGGAATTGCCACAGAGGCACCAATTTATGGTGGCAATTCACGCTTTTTTACTAATCTTCTTAGGCCCTGAACTAGACATTGTCGCTGTACGGAAAATAAAAAAATGAAGAACTCAATGACGCACATTCTGAAACTATGAAAATGATACAAATAATACAGGTTGGTGCTGCAGAAACGGTGTCAAGAACTTACGGCATTGAAAAACTGTACAGTGTCCAGTGAGGAAAGATAGCGAACAGACCTTCACAGAAGAAATACTGTGCTGCTCCCATGATGATAGGTTACCTCGATGGCGGGAATACAGAACAGAGGAGGAGGGGGCCGGCATCGGTTACTGGCCAGTCCATGAGTGCCACATAGTACGTCTGCTGCATGGGTGGTACCATCCCTGACGTCGGCTCCCCCACTCCAAAATTCTTAAAGCAAAAGCTCCTGTGGTGGACCTGTGCCTCTGGCTGAGACCCAGTTGGTAAGATCTTGATGTTTCTTGTTTTGTTAGACAAGCTTTCCCTCGGGAATGTGCTCATTCGCCCTTTCTCTTATGTAACTGTAACATCTACTGTAATTCTGCTGTATCATTTGTTGTAAAACTTGTAACTGTAATGTGGAATCTTTGTAAAAGAGCACTTGGCTGAAAGGTACCATCTGAATCTTCTCATAAATAAACAACTAATGAACAGGGTGCAGGAATACACTATTTTTAAGCAAAAAAGATGTTCCAGGACTACAGGGCATGGGATGAAGTTGGAGGGAGGACGATTCAGAGGAAACATGAGGAAGAATTTCTTCACAGAACGGGTGGTGGACAAGTGGAACACCCTGCCAGAGGAAGTGGTGGGGGCTGAAACAATCATGGGATTTAAGAATGCATGGGATAGACATAAAGGAATTCTGGAGGTCAGGGGTAAGGGGCAACAGACTTCTAGGAAAACATAAACTGAACTTACAAGCTCAAATGGGCAGACTGGGGGGGCCATAGGCCCTTATCTGCTGACACTGTCTATGTATCTATGCAACTAGACAGATGGCTAAACAAATATCTGCTAGTTGTATCCAATATTTCCCTAATTTGCATTTCATATTGAAGCATGTTAGGGGGACTATGTGCCTGTTCTTTCCATATCTCTTTTACGAGATCCAGCATCCCTCAAGGTTGTCGCCTGTACAACAAAACGAGGAGAAACCCATGCACAACTGTGGCACCTCCTGAACTGCAAACATTAAACAGAGTAACGGCTCATTCCAGTTTTTGTCTTAGCTGAAACAGATTTAGACAGTATACCCTTTAAGGGCTTATTAAATCTTTTGACAAAGCCCTCCATCTGAGGGTGGTATACTGATGTCCAGATGGACTTAACCTTCCATAAAGCACACCTCCCTCATAAGCTTTGATATAAAGTTGGTGCCCTGATCAGTTAAGATCTCCTCTGGCAGCCCAGCACAGGCAAACAGGAATTCTTTGGCTACTGATCAGACTGTGGTGGAGTGTACTGGAATAGCCTTTGGGTATCAAATGGCACAATCCTTTATCACCATAACAGACTGATACTCTGCTGAACTTTTCACCCGGGGTCCCACCATATCAACCCAAGTTCTTTCAAACAGAATATCTATTATGGGCACAGGGGTCAACGGACTGCTTTATACTTCTGGAGGCAACCAACACTGAGCAGGAAGCATAAAAACCTGTCACTTCCTTCCATATACCTGACCAGAAAAAACAGGCAAGTATGCGCTTCTTGGTTTTCTTTTAGCCCAAGTGACCTGCAATAGGTTTGGTATGATCAAGTGTTAATACCTACATTTTTGCAGACCAGGGAACCAAAAGCTGATAGTGTATAACTCCAATTTGTTTTTTTCTGTTCCACCCTGTACAAAATGTAATTTTTCAGTTCAAACCTTGGAAATATTTGTGCTTTTTATCAGTCACACTGCCATTTACTACAACTAGTTTCTAATAAGCATTTTTAAGAACCTCATCATTTCTTAGTACAGGAATGATAATGACTGGATCTTAAAACACGTCTGGCCTGACCTCCGGAAGTGTAACTGTGACCTCCCATTGATGGGGATGCCAGTTCTCATCGAAGTCACTTCTGACCTTCCTTGAATCCAGGTCCTTGCAGTTCCCAGTGACTACAACCTTGGACAGAGGGGTTTCCTTGTTTTTCTCCGTTTCTGTCCCCAGGACTTCTTTGGCCACCCTTCTAGGCCAAATAGCCCAGCAGCAGTAAAGAGAAATATCTGTTCTAATCTCTCCAGGTTTTCCCCATCTCATGAGCATACACTTTCAGAATAATTCTATAGAAAGGCATGAAAACCTTTCCAATCTTGGCCCAGGACTACTGGCCAAGGTAGTCTTGCTGAAATTCCCACCTTTGGTATTTCTACCCACCTTCCCACTTTTAACTACACTGGAGCTGTAACATACTGCATGTGTGAGCATCTCTATGCACACAGGCAATTTTTATGGGTTCTTCCATGTGGCCTAAACTGAATCTTACCACAGATTCTTTAACCAATATCTGCACATAACCTGAATCCACCAGAGCCATAACTGTTTGGTCCGCCACTTGCACCGGAATGTATACTGATGCTTTGGGCATGGAGGGGTAACCATTATTTCACTACTTGAGCACTTACCCAAACAAGTATGCTTATTCCCATCCCCCTTTTCATTTCTCCCCATCCCTCTTCTATGGGGATCTTCCCCTCTGGTCACCACCCAAGGTTCACTGTGGGCTCCGTTCTGGTCTCTCTACTTCCAAATAATGCTCTGTGATCTTGACAACAGTGGCTAGGGTAATTTGCTTGTGACGACTCACCCAGTCATATACTCAAATCTGGCAAAATATTCAGGTACTGCTCCAACACAATGAAGTCCAAAATGTCCTCTTTGTAGCATACCTCTGTTTTAACTACCAGGTAGCCAAGTATTTGATTTTTGAGCCACCACTCTGGATCAGGTTCCATCTTTAAAACAAAATGTGCAAATGTTCCATGTATAGCCCTCTTCAGTTATACCAGTCCAGTAGAGAGTAGCCACCTTTACTTGGTCATAGTCTCTGACAGCATCATTTTCAAGGCTCTAATAAGCAGCCTGTGCCTCTTCAGTCAGATATGGTGCAATGTGAGTGGCCAATTTTTCTTACACCTAGGCAGTGGTACTAGTAACTCTCTCAAATGTCATAAGCTAGGCTTCGGGGTCATCTTCAGAACTCATTTTTGTTATCATGGGGTGAGGTCTTACAGCAAGTGGGTTCCCTGTAAACTGGAGCTGGGGTACAGTTTCTTTCGGTGTCTGCAGCACCTGCATCATAACCTCTTGCTGTTGCATGTCTCTGCCCCTGCAGTTGTGCTTGCTGGGCCATCAAGATCCTTTGAATCTGGACCTGCTGTGCCAGCTGATGGTCTCTCTGATTCTGCTGTTGCACCAGCTGAGCCTGCTACTGCACTTGCTGAGCCATCCAGTCCATTGCCGTTTTGAGTCTGTTATGCTTGCTGTTCTGCCAATCACTTCAGTGCTTTATCGGAGTCCATCTCACACCTATTTAGACAACAGGAAGTTTGATCCCACCACTTATGCCAACCACAGCAACAGAGTTGTAGCGAGCCAAGAATTTTGGTGAAATCCTCGGAAAAAAACTCCAAGAAATGTTCAGTGAAACAAAATGTTGCTTTACTTTAGCTCCTAACAAGGGTTCAAAGTAGCTTACGTTGGCTGAGTAAATGCAACACTTTTAGATTGATTCCATTGTCCAGTTCACAGCAGCCCTACTCTCTCTTTCTTGCTTTTCCTGGTTTCCTCATGTCTCCCAGTTGAAGCTGATTTGTGCCCCTCCCCTGCAAGGATTTCCATGCAGCCAGTGCACATGGCCTTTAAAAGGCCAGGCCAGAAATCAGGATGGCTGGGTCTCAATTCATCCTGTTCTCCTGCTAGTATAAAGGGGGTCCTGTCTATCTGCAAGATCTCCTTGTCCCTTACTAACCAGCCCCGGCACTCCGTTCTGAGGAGGGAGGCCTCCTTGGGGTTCCCAGGGTTAGGTTGCAGCATTTGGGAGACAGAGCGTTTACATTGGCCACAGCAACCCTGTGGAACTCCTTACATGATTATTTGAGGGGGTTCCCTCGGTGGAAGCCTTTAAAACGGGGTTAAAAACATACCTGTTCCAACTGGCTTTTGTTGATTGATGCTATGAATTATGACTAGATGGCTGACTGTATTAGTGATGATTTTTTATATGTGTGCATTTTTGCTTTATTTAAATAGCCGTGTTTTGTATTGCTGTTTTTAATTGTACAGCGCCCAGAGTCCCAGGAGTTTGGCGCTTCATAAATAATCTAACTATCTAGTATCTTAGTGGAAAGAGTGTCACAGGTCAAGGGTGTATAGACTCCTTCACAAAACAATACTTACTGCAAACCCTGTTTTGACTTTCTGCCTAAATCAATCTGGATTCAGAATGGTCCTCTGAATGTGTACATATATTCATTGCAAAAAAACTTTGCTAATGCACTAGTCATGGTTAAAGCAATAAAAGTAGGGCAATGTGGCATTACGGTCTAACACCCCACCTTGCAGGCAGCAACAGGAAAAACAATTATGGTTTCACCTCTCTTGCATCTTCGCAAATCAGGTATGGGGTGTGCCTTGCGGTTGTCAACCCTAATGCTCAGCCCATTACATCAATAAATAACCTGAGATGTGTACAATATATGAGAATGTAAACATACATAAATCACTACAGTACAGCATAAGCAGAAGGTAAAAGAGCTCGGAGGAGCAACTGGGGGGTTGGGGGACAAACTGGACCACCTGGGAATTATAATGACAGCTTGGAGGAGCGATTAGGGTGGGGGACCACACCAGAGAAATATAATGACAGCTTGGAGGAGAGACTGGTGATGAGGGGACACACTGTATCACCAGATTATGTGTAAGAGCTCGACTGGGAGAATGAGGGTGGCTAGCTGCAGTACAGCTGCCTGCCTAAGGGGGAAGGCAAACTTAGCATCCCATTTAGATGTGGTTTCTGGCAGCGGTAAACAGTGCCATTTGGGGGGGCTGTTTACCGCCGCTGCAAACCACTGAACATACCGCTGCACTGGTATGCATGAGGGATCCCCTCATTTGCACAGGCACAATGGTATTTTAGTGATTTGGCAGTGCCAGGTTTGAGGTGTGCTCCTGAGGCTTCTGAATATGGGTCGGTTGGGAGCACTCGTGCAAAGCCGGGTTACTGGGTCTCAATCCTTTAACACTACACAGTCACATAAACTTTTTTCATAACATATACACAACTTAATTATTCTAAGATAAGAAATAACATTGGCATTGAGAGGCACAGTTGTATTTTTTTAAGCTCCAGATTTAAAAAAAAATAATTGGCAATGCACAGGGATACAAACATATCTTCTCAAATCATTGAATGTTAAGGCAGCAACCAATGGAAAATACATAGGTATAATGGAAAGTCAAGTCTTCCAACAGCACATCATGGGTTGTCAAATAAACCTTAGCAATTAGTAAAATTGATTCACATGATAAAAAAAATATAAAATACTCCAAAGTGTATAACTTAAATGGTTCTAAAGCTGATTTACCTCAGCATTTAAAGTTGTTTCATATTTTCTAGTATGAAAACATTATTCCAGACATTAAAAATACTGAAGACTCATACACCCTTGCAGGACCACTGAACGCTGGCTAAGTCATCAACACCTAATATTTCATATAACAAGTAGACATTTATTGGCATTAGATGCGTAAATGAAACCCACATAATGACATCCTCCCAGAGTACAGCTGCTTACCCAACTTCAGGGCTGAAGAACCTCTGTGGATGTAGCAGTGGCCAGCATGGAGTTGGTGAGAGATACAAAAGGTCTGTCTCAGTGAGGGGTATATCCCACAGCAAGGCCACTCTCAAAAGCTTGTATGGCCCACACTAACAAGTGGGCTCCTTTGATGGGAAATAAAATCTTTACAATTTTAAGCATTTATTTTTAAAAAACTGGTTACACGTTACGTGTCAGTTTAACCACACTGTAGCACTGTAACTGCACTGCAATTGCAATGTGGTTGCATGCAACAAACATGTAACTATACTGTAATCACCCTGTTGCACATAGTTAATGAGTAGTTACATTGAAACAGACACTTGAAATAAATGTATTACATTACAGAAATAAAAGCTAGAAAATAATGTTTTCATTCTTAAACTGAACAGCTGGTACAGTATATTCTGACAATTTCCAAAAATAATTTATCATAGTTTAGAATGGCTGAAATTATTATTTTAGAAAGCTATAACTTTTGAACTGTTAGGCTTAAAACCTTCATTTTTTAATGAAAGCTTGGAGTTTGATCAATATAAATAGATTCTTACGATACAGATCTCACAAGCTGATAGATGTCTATACATCCAGATATAATGCATTGCTAGAACTAAGAGGAATTAAAATATTTTATGTTTTTATATAGTAATATGTGGAAGATTTAGCAACATCATACATCAATACATCATCTTGGCCAACTCCAAACTTTTTATTAAATCTTTTTTTAGTACTAATGGTTTGAAAATTATTTTACATTTTAAATACATTATCTTCCTGAAAGGTCTAACTTTGGAACCATTGTGGATAGAAACGTAAAAAGCAACTGACTCCACTCTGGCCAAAAGTGCTGCATTGCAGAATTAGAAAAGCATATCCCCAGTAAATCGCATACCAAAAATACAGGTTACTCACCTGTAACAGGAGTTCTAGGAATGGTATATGTTGTTCATCCACACTGTCTAGCAGGTATCCATGCCGCTTTAAATCTTGCCGGAAGGTCTTCAAGCTGGCTCCTCCCACCCACCCGGGTGGTAAAACTCTCGGCTCCGCCCCATGACGCCAGATCTGGCCCGCTGGAAGCTCAGGTTGTGCGTCAAAGCCGGGGAGGTCGGGTGGATGAACAACATATACCATTCCTAGAACTCCTGTTACAGGTGAGTAACCTGTATTTCTAGGGACATGGATATGTTGTTCATCCACACTGTCTGGCAGACTCCTAGCAGTTCTCCGGGAGGAGGGAGGCAAGGCGCACACCCCCGATACTTACTTGGGAAAGAGAGACTGGAGGACCGAGGCCCCAAAACCAGCACCCCGGCGTGACTCAAGGTCGATGTGGTAATGGGTAATGAAGGTGTGTGCTGACTTCCAGGTAGCAGCCCTGCAGATATCCTGGATAGGGACGTCCCTGGAAGCAGCCACCGATGCAGCAGTATGGCAGGTAGAATGAGCTCTTATCCCTCTGGGAGGCTCCATGCCCGCCAACTTATAGCAGAGATCTATGCAGGAGGTGACCCACCTGCTTATCATCTGCTTGCCTGCAGGTCTGCCAGGTGCGGCTTCAGCGTAGGTGACAAACAGCTGGCGAACCTCTCCCAGGATTTCAGCAGTGCGCTCCTTATAATAAGCGAGCGCCCTTCTAGGGTCCAAAGTATGGAGCCTGTATTCGGCCTCCGAGGTGTGACTGGGGTATAACACCGGCAGAGTCAACACCTGGTTAAGGTGAAACTCTGACACCACCTTCGAAGGAATTTCGTGGTGGGGCGTGGGACAACCTTGTCCCTGTGGAAGACCAGGTAAGGAGACTCGATGCAAAGCGCCTGGAGCTCTCCCATCCTTCTGGCTGACGTGATAGCCACCAAGAAAGCGGTCTTCCATGACAGGTGAGAGAGATCACACCTGTGCATTGGTTCGAATGGCTTGCCCATGAGCTTTGCCAGTACCAGCAGTAAATCCCATGGAGGTGGAGGTTCTCGCACCGGAAGGGAAATGTGATCAAGGCCTTTGAAAAAGCGCCCGACCACCTTTTCCACATCGACTGCTTCCCGGCCCGCGCCTGCAAGCAGAGATGGCTGCCAGGTGCACCTTTAGGTTGTCGACCCAAGCCCTGACTAGAAAGGGACCATAAATAGTCCAAAATGCTTGCCATAGAACAGGAGGAAGGGTCCAAGCCCTTGCCCTGACACCAAATGGAGAATCTCTTCCATTTGAAGGCGTAGCATTTTCTGGTCGACTCCTACCGGGACGCCTCAACAACATTGAGGACCTCGTCGGAAAGACCCAAGGCCTGGAACTCTAGCCGCTCAGGAACCAGGCCGTCAGGTGCAGGGATTGAAGGTCTGGATGGAACACCTTCCCCTGATTGACTGAAAGCAGGTCCAGGCGAGCTGGAAGCTGCCTCGGGAGCCTGGAGCTGAGGCTGAGGAGATCTGGGTACCAGAACTGGCGGGGCCAGTCTGGGGTTATCAGGATCACCTGCGCCTTGTCCCTCCTTGCTTTGAGAAGCACCTTGTGAATCAAGGGAAATGGGGGAAAGGTGTAGAAGAGGCCCGGGGTCCACAGCCTCAAGAAGGCATCCCCCTGCAGCGAGCCCTGCTGAGGGGGGCAGGCATGAAACAGCCTCAGCTTCGCGTTCTCCCTGGAGGCAAACAGATCCACCTGAGGTGTGCCCCAGTGGGAGAACAGATCTTGTACTACCTCCGGCAGGAGAGACCATTCATGAGATGCAGCCCCTATCCGGCTCAGGGCATCGGCCACGGTGTTGGAGGCTCCTGCCACATGAATGGCTAGGAGATCCGCCTCCAGGCTGTGCACGAGTGACCAAATGCGGAGAGCTTCCTTGCATAGAAGCATGGAGCGTGTCCCGCCCTGGCGGTTCAGGTAGTACATGGTCATGGTATTGTCCGTCTGGACTCGGACCACTTGACCCCGGAGAAACGGAGCAAAGGCGGTGAGAGCTAGGCGGACCGCTCGGAGCTCCAGCAGGTTGATGTGGCATCGGGACTCCCGCGGGGACCAGAGGCCGTGCACTCGGTGTTCCCCCAGATGGGCACCCCAACCCATCAGAGAGGCATCGGTCGATAGAGAGACCGTCGGCTCGGGGCGGACAAACGGGATGCCCTCCTGCAAATGGAATGGAACGGTCCACCACTGGAGAGCGTTCCACATCTCCTGGGTCACTATCACTAGCTGGTCCAAAGGATCGCAGCATTGTGACCACTGGCTGGCCAGTCCCCACTGAAGGGGGCACATGTGCCAGCGGGCCCAACGGACCACGCTGGTACAGGCCGCCATGAGACCCAGAAGGCGAAGGAAGTCCCGGGCAGGGCGCGAATGCCCAACCAGAAATGACTGGGCAAAGGAGGTAAGAACCTCGGCCCTGTCCACCGGGAGTTGTGCTCTGGCTCGAAGAGAGTCGAGCTCTGCCCCGATGAACAGGATCACCTGCTTTGGCTCGAGTTCCGACTTGGCCTCGATGAGAAGGCCAACTCGAGAGCAAACCTGGATGGCCAGATCTCAGGACCGCTCCACCTCCCATCTGGAGGAGGCTGCTATCAGCCAATCGTCCAGGTAAGGGTACACCCGGACCCCTCGGCGCCGCAGGAATGCTGTCACCACTGCCATGCATTTGGTGAAGACCCTGGGAGCTGGAGATAAGCCGAAGGGCATGGCTCAGAACTCGAAGAGGGATCCCTCCGCTCGAAAGCGGAGGAATCTCCGATGTGACGGACGGATAGGGACGTGAAAGAACGCGTCCTGTAGGTCCAGAGAGCAGAACCACACGCCGTGTTCCAGAGATGGTATTATCTGCGCCAGAGTGACCATTCTGAAGGTTTGACCCCAGGAACTTGTTCAGGTCGTGGTAGGTCGAGAATGGGCGCTCAGCCCCCGGTCTGCTTCGAACCAGGAAATACCTGGACACGAACCCCGGGTCTGAAGGGGGGTCCTCCACCTCCGTGATCACCTCCTTTTGGAGGAGGAGAGCGATGTCGGCTCAGCGAGCCACCAGTGAGGCTGCGGACCCCGAGGCCCCCCGAGGTGCGACGGCTCTGAAGGGCGGGGCCTGCTCGAATTCCAGAGGTAGGCCTTTTCCCACCACCTCCAGTACCCACCTGTCCGTGGTAACAGTGGACCAGGCGGAAAGGAAGTGTCTGAGCCGTCCCCCCACGGGAGGAACCAGGGGTGAGGTGACAGGGATTGGGGCGACACCCCTCAGCCCGTCACTGGGCAGGCTTGGAGGAGGGACCGGCCGAGGAACCTCCTTGGCCTTTACCTCCCTGCTTCCTGTTGGAGGAAGCCGACGGCTTGGGCTTGGGATACCAAGGTCGAGCCTGCTGGCCCTGACGTTGCTGGGCCGGGCGCGCCGCGGGCGCAGAAGGACGAAAGGGCTTAGGCTGTGGCTTGCGGCCTTTGTCCTTCTGAGCGGAAGAGACCGAGTCCAAGGTAGCATTGGATTTCTCGATCCTCTGCAGGTGACCTTCCACCCCAGGGCCGAAGAGGTCAGTCCCCAAAAAGGGAACATCCGCCAACTTGTGCTGGGTATCCGAAGTAAAGGTGGATATCCTCAGCCAAGCCCGACGACGCATGGCCACTGCGGCCGCCACAGACCTGGCACATGAGTCCCCGATGTCTAACGCAGTCTGGAGCTGCTGTTTAGCCACTGCCCTGCCCTGGTCCCGCACCTGCCTGACGGTAGTCTGCAGATCTGGCGGGAAGATGAGGGACAACCTCATCTAGGGAGCCCAACAGGGCATGAGAAAAATGTGCCATGAGGATGGCCGAACTGGCCTGACGAAGGCCAAGAGAGGACGCAGCATAGACTTTTCGCCCGGCATAATCCAATTTCTTGGATTCCTTGTCAGGAGGTTTGTCCACATCCCTGGCGTTCCCGGCACGCCGGAAAACGCTGTCGGTAACCAACCCCTCGGTCGAGGGGTGTTCCGAAAAACCGGACAGGGAACTGGTAGGGACCGCATACTTCCTGGCCAACCTGGCCGAAGGCGCAGGGCAGGAAGCAGGACGCTGCCAAAGTTCCAAGGCCGGACCCACTATGGCTTCAGCCACTGGAAAGGCCTCCGTAGGAGAATCCCCTTGGTCCAGAATCTCCGTGAGGGGATACCTGGCCCGTTTAGAAACGGGTTCGAGCTTCATCCCGGTGGACTCCGAGATGAGTCGAAGCAACTCTAAGAAGGACAAAGGGCTATCGTCCATTGACTGTCCTCCCGAGGACTCCAAGTCTATGTGCTTGGAGAAGAGGGAGGAACCATCATCGGACTCAGAAGAGTCCTCAAAGAGCTGCCTCGGCCCTGAGCCACCCTCCACCTGCCGAGGTTTATCGGGAGTGAGGGTGACCGACAGCCTATGGGGCAAACCCAAAGCTGACCGAGAATTTTTGGTCGGAGCCCCAACTAATGGCTGTGGGGGCGGAGGTTCCACCAGAATCGGTGGGGCAGCTGGAATTGGCCGAACAACCAGCCTGAGAACAGGCTCCTCGACTACAACGAGGGGTTGTTTCGGCTGCTCCGGTGACAGCCACTTAATGGCCGGGGAAGACGACTGGGTCGGCTTATTCCCGGTCAAAAGGAGCTGTTGCCACATAAGTTCCTCGTGCCTCCGACAACTACTTGAAGCCTCCTCCTCGTCCGAGGAAGAGCGGCGGCGCCGCTTGCCGAGGTGCCGAGACTGAGACCGCCTATGACGGTGGGATCGGTTGGACCGCGAGGATGTCCGAGACCGAGACAGAGAGTCTCGACTAGGCCGAGGAAGGTGAGGAGAAGTGTCGGAAATCGGCACTCCCCTCGGCTCGGACGATCCCACCGAAAGCTCCGGAACCAGAGGCACAGACGAGCCGATGGGATCCTCAACTCCCACCGGGGGAACCGGGGAGAGGGGATTCTCAGCTTCTCCAGCCGACAACCGTCCAACGGGTCGAGAAAAATCTCGACCGCGTCGACGGGAGTCTCTGCCAACTGGCCTGACGGGACACCGTAGCCAGTGGCCGGCTGAGGGTCGACTGAAAGTCGACTGTCGACAAGGGGAGGGGGATCTTTCCCGCTCCCAAGAGCGTCGACGGAGAGACTTACTTTTGCTCTTTTTGGACCTGGAAAAAGGTCCCGAAGAAGTTGGACCCTCACTTTTGGTCGAGAGGGTCAGACAAAGCTCCTTAAAAGAAGCCGAGTAAGAGGCACCGCGAGAGAGCGGGACAAATGCCGCAGCCGAGGTAGAAGCGGCCCACGCTGCCTCCTCTTCGAGGGCGATCATCTGCTCGAGCTGATCCGCCGAGTCCGCCGCCACGGACACCGCCAATCGGGCCTCTTTAGATTTCACCGGTGGAATTATTTTCTCAGGGCACCCCAGTTGTAATCGGGCAGCATGGTCTTCAAGGACGTAGGCCGAAAAGGAAGAGCACAAGTCGCAGGCCTGCGGGTCGTGCTCAAGGCCCAGGCGACAGGCCTTGCGTGGGGTGCGGATCCGTCCTAGACATCTTCTGCCCACAAGGGCACCTCCAAATCTGGAGTCGATTTGTCCATCGCAGTCATGAGGAGAAGAAGACCAAGTCTTTTGCAAAACTTTTCAATTTCGAACTTTTCAAGAATTAGGAACCAGTCTTAAGCTAACGTGTTAAGGAGGGAACCTGAGCTTCCAAGCGGTAAGGAAGATCTGGCGTCATGGGGCAGAGCCGAGAGTTTTACCACCCGGGTGGGTGGGAGGAGCCAGCTTGAAGACCTTCCGGCAAGATTTAAAGCGGCAAGGATACCTGCCAGACAGTGTGGATGAACAACATATCCATGTCCCTAGAAACTAGAATTTCTACTTTACTTCATTTTAAAGATAAGAGCTATTTTGTAACCCTGATTTCACTACCTGTTCAAAAAAACCTGTGTCAGTGAAGAGCTGCTGCTGCTGTCATCTCAGGAACTCACTGTCTAGTACTCCCTTTCAGCAAGCTTATATGACATATTTCTTCAAAGTCGTAAAGATCATGTGCAATGGTTTTCACAAATAAAACAGGGAGCACCATTCAATACACATTGCTTTAAAAACAGTGTGTGTTTCAGGTTTTGTAACAAAGCTGACAATTTTTTGTGGAGTGCCTTTTTGTTGTGGACCTTTTTTCCAGGGTTGCTGGACCACAGCACACTGTTTTGAGGTTTGCAGACTGAATAAGTTTCTGATGTGGTGAAAGGCTAAGATCATTCACACTCATCATTTAATTGAGGCGATTCCTAAGGATTGCCCTTTAAAACAACTATTCCATCTCCTTTTCAATGGGGGTGGGAGAGGCAATGCTGTTTTGAAACCTTACTAGGAGTTTCTAATTTAGCCAGCCCAATGTGTTCTCCCTGTCAGGCTGTTTTTTTTTTTCACTCCATTCAGTGGCTCCAGGGTTGCTGGATGCTGAGTCAGCTTGCCACCAGGCTGCTGATGCCATTTGGAGTACTACTCTACTGTGCCTGTTAGACAGTTGTATTGCTGCTAGTATTGCAACATCGGTAACTTCATTGCTGTTTGTCAGTGTCTGCTTTACAATAAACTGTTTGTCAGTGTCTGCTTTACAATAAGTTTTAACAGGGACCTTATATGTGTTAATTCCTACTAGGAGTGGAAATGTTAGCTCTGGTAAAATGATCATTTTAATTTAGAGTAGAACACAGATGAGCCTGAATGTAGGTCAAAACAGCCAGACAGGGAGAAAACAGTGGGCTGGCTCAATTAGAAACTCCTAGTAAGGTTTCAAAACAGCATTACCTCTCCCACCCCCATTGACAAGGATATGGAATCATTGTTTTAAAGTGAGAAAGGATGTGTGGACATCTGAAACGTGTCAGGCTTCACATGCCTCCTTTTATGCTTTAAAATAATGTAAGTTTGTAAGGGACGGTATCTTTGCATTTTTCAGGTTGGTGTGTGCTCTACTTTTCAGTCTGTTGTTTTGCAGACTATAAAACATCTGAGGATCTCATTCTCAGTTGCTTTTAAAATGCCATGCTGGAATTGGGTAGTAAGGCCCAGTGTAAGCCCTACCTTGACAGGCACCCATATCTACCATACCCTTGTCAGTAGGGCCTCAGTGGACCATTTTCCCAGTTGTGGCCTTATGGCCAGTTGCCTGGTGGTTTAGTGGACCTAATCCATTTCCTCAGACATCATCTAGTCCCTGGTATTTAGAGGAACCTTCCTTCCTAACCTCACTGTGCCATTTACCTGGTAGCCTCTTGAGTCTCTCACAGTCTTTCCACCCTCTTGCCAGCTGCACTTCGGTGTAGCACTGTGCTCCCTGTTACCACCTGGTTTTGAAAGGCAGCAATCATTAGGAGGAGCAGGAGGCTGCAACCGAGTTTGTGGGGGTCAGCCTTGCCATTGTGCACTGCAGTGTGGCCCCCAACCCCTTTGGCCAACTATTGCAAACACTTTTTCAATTGCTCAGGAAATGGTTGCAACCCTTGTTAGGCATAGTTTCATGGGAGTGCAAGGTCAACATTGGTGCCACAGATGCTTATTTGTCAGGCCAAGCTGTTCACAATCGATCTCAGCTACCCAGTAGTTCTGCTGAAGACTGAAGAATCTTCAGCTCTTCTAGTCTTACAGCTTCTACCAACTGCAGCTGTTCTTGAAGTTCAGTCTTCTCCTTCTTCAATTGGGAAACCTGCAGGGCGTAAAAAATTAGCCAACAAATATTTTCTTAATTAGAAGATATTCCAATGAATGTAAAACAACAGTTGTGTACACCAGAATGCTATTATAAGAGATTTTTATCTAAAACGATAGAGCAGAAAATGCCTGGAACAATTGCACTTAGTCAGCATTTCACCAGCTTTATATAAGAATGATTTATCTTGCATTATACATGGTTAAACAATTTCCCTTGTACTACTCAGTCTCATTCAGGCTTAATAGAATGTTCTTTTCATTTAAAATAAATTTCTAGAATGCACTCTTTTCATTTTCTTTCACACAAGATTTATCTTTACATGTTTTTATACCACTGTTCCACTGGCACCGAGACTTCCCTTGTATAACGTTTACATATCATGAGCTAGTAATTTAAAATGTTTTATCAGTTGGTCACAGCTATTTTTATGTCACAAAATTCAGCTATATTTTCAGCAGAGAATTCTGTGGGCATACAATCAAGTGATTTAATGCACATTAACTGTCTGTAGACACATTTTAATGGAAATTACGTCCCATTTTACAATATAAATATATTTTTATACATACCTCTTAACTGCTGTGAATTTTGCATAGCAATATGAAATTTATTTTAATTTTTATTATTTTGAAACAGAATACAATATATGTACATCTGATGAGCGGCAACATGAACTAACAATTTACATTCCATAACTTACTGGCCTGTATATTATTTTAGCACTGTTCATACTTTACCATGGTATGTATTTATGTCTCTACCCCCCTCTCCCAGGTTGCACCTGAAAGCGAGCCATGGCTTAGTGTGCCTTTCCCAGTTACCAATTTTAAATAAATACATACATCTAAATCAATACAGTGAAGGTAAGCCCCTCTGCTGGTGTGTCAACATGGGGAAAACTTAGTCATATAACCCAAGAAGTGTGTCATCATTATCTACAGTGGACAAACATGGGACAGTTACACAGGATAATATAAACCATCATACCTCAGTGTAACTACTTTACAACTAGGAAGTTGTCTTGTCCCACAAAATATATTCCTCTTAGCAGGAATATACTTACTTATTTCCCCCATGGCAAAATTAAACTTTTTAAAATTGTTTGCAGTACCCTCTCTACCACCATATTAGAGAGGGATTAGATAGTACTGCTGTCACTCTAAATCAGTAACTGTGAGAACACATTCAATAATGTTAAAATATAACAATGTCTACCACCAGACTTTAAATGTTAAACAGGATAATTTGCATTTTAAAACTCTTTAAAGCCCATTCCTTACTTAGAACATGTTGATACTTATGGGCATCTGTTCTGGTGGGAACTAATTACCTTCTGGAACAGACAGGCATGGCATTGTTAATAAAATGGATACACCATTTTTGTTCAGAAGGCGTGCTATACACCAGCTCCAACATGTGGTTTTATCACTTTAAATGTGTACCTTCACAAATGCAACATTTAACACTCCCTCCTGCCCAAGAACTTGAATCTGACCACCAGAAATGCCTCAAAGTCCAGATTAAAAAGAAACATTTCAATGTCTCAGGATAGCTATGAAACATATAGTCATTAACATTCAATTAACATTTTACCAGTCTGGTAAACGTAAAACAGTTCAAATGCAGTCTTGTGGGTCCCCCTCTTCCTTCCAACTGCTCCAAGCTCCATTTCCTAAATTCCTTTCTGAAATTCACAGTCAGTATTCCAATTTCTTTGGTGCTGGAATAATGAAAGTCCCCACCTCCATACTAAATCCTGAGGTGAGTGGGCATCAGGAAAGAATGGTCCCTAATAAACACAGTTTCATTTCACTCCATCAAATTGCTTCCTCCTGCTCTAAGTTGTAAAGCTCAGGTCTGGAAATAGGTGCAGCAGGCGTTCATCATGGGTCAGAAGGAAATGAGCCCTAGCTGTGGCTATAACCATGTCCTATATAGCCATGCTGTCCACCATTACCAATACTGCTCACATATTAAGTTGCCGAAGTAGATTTGGTTCTAGGGTTGACTATATGCCATTTTAATATAGTTTGTCTCTAGTTCTAAATTAATCAGCCTTTCTTTTTAAAACAATTTCATTTATTTTTTTTTTATTTAAAAGTTTAATTACTGGACAAGAGCAACTGGACCAACGGTCCTTTTTCAGGCTCAATCTGGGCCATAAAGAGGCACATTACAACAAGTTAATACAACGTACATATAATGAACAAATAATAAAACATTCCAATTACAATGATTTGTTTCTAACAAATGTTGTCTAAAGTGCAATTTAAAAACATCAGTAGTGCAGGCTTTACATAGTGAATATGACAACTTGTTCTAATAATTGGGAGCAGCAATGGAAATAGCTTCGGATACTATCTTAAATCTACAAAATTTGGTCTGCAGTACAATACTATTGGCAGAACATAAGGAAAAATTACTTACCATAGTAATCTTTTTTCCAAGGGAATCTTACTGTATTCTGGCTTCTGCAGTAAGTTCTCACCATAAGACTGCCATAGAGCCGAAATGGTTAATAGAACCTATGCTAGTCATGGAATGTTAGGCTCGAGCTTGGTTTTCAAACCACTGTCCCTGGTAAACATTCTACAACCATCAGATTCTTATGGAGCAAAGCTACCTAAGCTATACTAATAATTAATTTAACAACACCCAACACCAACTATTCCCTTTTTATCTAAAAAATGTGAGCCACACCAAGACTCAAGTCACTAAGCCCAAAAAAGAAATACCTATAGGATCTGAACAGCATAAACAGCTGTGTTGCAGCGCCTATATGTTCTAGCAGGGGTGGGAGCTCAGAATACAGTAAGATTCCCTTGGAAGAAACAAGATTACTATGGTAATTTTTTCTTCAAACTCCAGGAAATCTTACTGTATTCTGACTTTTGCAGACTACCCAAGCAGGACCTTTGGAGGAGGGTGGAGAACATATTAAGGAAACAGGCTCTACAGTACTGCTGTGCCAAACCTGGCATCACTTCTGGCCTGGGTATCCAGGCTGTAGTGTTTGGTAAAGGTGTGAACTGTTCTCCAAGTATCTGCTTTGCAGATTTCCAACAAAGGGCTATCTCTCGCAGCTGCTATAGAAGCAGCTGTACCCCTTGCAGAGTGGGCCCTGAGGCCTATAGGAGGCTTTTTACCCACCTTGCTGTAGCAAAATTGGATACAGGCAACAATCCAGCAGGCAATGGTCCTCTTTGAGGCGGGTTTGCCCTTCCCCACTTCTCCATAGGTCAGGAAGAGCTGGGTTCTATCTTGCTTGTGGTCCCTTTGTGTGAGCCAAGTAGTAGCTTATAGCTCTCTTTACATCAAGACTATGCAGTCTGCGTTCCCCTGAACTGGTATGATCAGTTAAGACTAGCAAAGTCATGGTCTGATTAAGGTGGAAGTCTGAAACCACCTTAGGGAGAAACTTTCTATTAGTCCTAAGGACCACTTTGTCCCTGTGGACTGCTATGTAGTCTGGCTCTGTGGACAAGGCCTAGAACTCACTGATCCTCCTGGTTGAGGTGATGGATACCAGGAACACTGTTTTCCATGTCACATACTTAAGCTCTGCTGAGCACATGGGTTCAGATGGTGGCTGCATTAGCTGGCCAATGCATATGCTAAGGTCTCATGCAGGAATGGGTTCTCTGTGAGGGGGATGCAAGTGCAGTAGACCCTTGAAAAACTTCCTGAATACCTGGTTGGCAGCCAGGGATGTCCCTTTTCCAGCAGAGGGGTAAGCAGAGACAGTTGCTAAATGCACCTGAAGAGTGGAGGGCTGAAGGCCCAGGGATGCAAGTGTGCCAGATAGTCCAAGACTACTGGTAAGCCAGCCTGGTAATGGTCTGTCTCTGTCCGCACCAAATAGAAAACTTCTTCCATTTAGACGAATAGGTCTTTCTGGTGGAATGTTTTCTAGATACCCTGAGGACCTCTAGTACCCCCTCCAAGAGGTATAGGTCAGCATATTCTAAGTCATCAAGAGCCAAGCTGAGTCTGAGGGATTGGAGATTGGGGTACAGAACTCTGCCCTTGGAGGAGGTCAGTAGGTTGTGCCTCCAGGGCAGAGAGACTGGTTTGGAGATTGACAGGGTCAGTAGCAGTGAGTACCAAGGCTGTCTGGCCCTGTCTGGAGCAATGAGGATCATTTTTGATGACTGAACCCTGAGCTTCTTCAGTACTCTGGAGCAGCAAGTGAAATGGTGGGAAGGCATACAGAAACTTCCCTGTCCAATCCAGCATGAATGCATCTAGAGGCACTGTGCAGGAGGCCTGCAACAAAACAGTGGCAGCTGGTGATTGTCTGGGGCTGCGAAGAGGTCCACCTTTGGGGTACCCCACTTTCTGAACACCACCTGCAGGATCTGCCTGTTTAGCGACCACTCATGGTGGTTCTGGTTGATCCTGCTGAGGGCATCTGCTAGGACACTGTCCTTCCCTGGGAGATAGACTGCTGAGAGGGAGATGCCTAAGGAGTAAGCCAGGTTCCATATCTTAATTGCTTCTGTGCACAGTGGGGAGGACCTTGTGTCCTCTTGCTTGTTGATGTAGCACACTGTGGTTGTATTTTTTGTCCTGACCTGAACCACTTTGCCCTGCAACACTGAAGTGAAGGACTGAATGCCCAGATAGACTGCCCTGAGTTCCAGCAGGTTTATGTGAAGCAGGGACTCCTGCTGGAGCCAGGTACCATGGGCAGTATGCTCCCCTAGGTGGGCACCCCATCCTAAGAGGGAGGCATCTGTTAAAACTGCTGCTGGTGGCAGCTGGAGGAAAGGCGTGCCTTCCTTGAGGTTGTCCTTTTCCTGCCACCATTGCAGGGCTTGAAGCAGGGTTCCAGTTACTGGTACCATCTTTGACAGGGAATCTCTTCTGAGACCAATGAGCCCTGAGGTGGAACTGAATGTCCCTCATCTGGAATCTTGATCCTGATACTGTTGCTGTTGATGCGGCCATGTGGCCTAAAAGCTGGAGAAAGTGCCTTGCTGGTCTTGGGGGTATGAAGCTGGAAAGAATTTGCCAGCTGTACCAAACTGTCTACCCGCCCTGAAGAAGGAAGACTCTTCCTCTCGGAGTATCCAGTTCCATCTCTATAAACTCCAGGAGCTGAACTGGTGTTAGCACTGACTTTTTCTGGTTTACCAGGAAGCCCAATGTACCTAGGGTATCCTGAGTGGTCAGTGCTTTTCTTACCTGCTGAGAGGACTGGCCTACTAGCAGCCAGTCGTCCAAGTACGGGAAGACTGTAACCTCCCGTCTCCTTAGGTGTGCCATCACTACTGCTAGGCATTTGGTGAACACTCTTGGAGCAGACGTCATGCCGAAAGGCATGGCCCTGAACTGGTAGTGCCCTGCTGGCAATCTGAATCCGTGGTACTTTCTGTGTGATTGCCAGATGGGAATATGGAACTAGACAACCTTTAGGTATAGAGATGCCAGCTACTCTCCCCTCCTGAGTGTAGGGAGAATGGTAGTCAGAGTGACCATTTTGAACTCTGGCTTTGTCAAATGCTGAAGTGTCTAAGATCCAGCATGAGTCGCCACTCCCCTGTTTTCTTTATAGTGAGGAAGTACCTTGAGTGGAGACCCCTTCCTTGCTGGGACAAGGGGACTGGCTCTACTGCTTTTTCCAGAATCAGTTTTGCTACTTCCTCCTCCAACTGAGTTGCCTCTGCTAGGCTGGCAGGTCTGAAAAATCTTGCCCTCAGTTTGGGAAGAAATCTGAAATTGAGTGCAAGACCCTTGCCCACTACCTCCAGGACCCACTTGTCTGTGGTGATGGATTCCTAAGCCTAGAGATAGTGGGCCAGCATGCCTCCTACTGGAAGTGAGGAGGAAACCCTGGCAGACCTCTCAGGGGCTTTGCTTTGCCTGTGTGGCTTGCTGAGTGCTGGGGCTAGCCCGGCTGCTGCCTCTTCTACTTCTGCCTCTGAAGTAGTCCCTCTGTGGCTGTTAGTCTGGTAATGCCTGAGCCTGGAAGAAGGGCCTGTAGTTGGTTTTACCCCTACCCCCTTTGCCCTGGTTACCTCTGTGGTGTTGCTGCTGCCTTTTCCTCAGCAGCAGCACTCTTGTAAGCCACTTTGAAATCATCCATCTTCTACATATAAGCCTCCATTTGCTCACCAAAGAGAGATATAGACTCGCAGGGGAAGTCCAGTGCCTTTGTCTGCGTGTCATGTGACAAATTAGTGTCTCTTAACCAGGCAAATCTCCTCAGAGATACTGAGGTTGCCATTTGCCTGGCAGCAATGACATTTGCATCCACTGCCATCTGAAACTGGCATTTGGAAGCTTCTATGCCCTTTTTGCAGCTTCAAACAAGTTTGAGGCCATGGGTGTAGGGCAAGCTTTGGCTATTTCCAAAACAGTGTTCCAGGGACACTTCTGGTATCTGGACACATAGTCCATGTAGGTTGCTTGCCTGCTAGCTAGAGAAGTACCCAAGTAAGATTTCTTGGCCATGGAGTCCATCTTTCTGGAATCCTTGTTCGATGGATGTGATGCCAGGGGAATCCCTGCCTTATCACATGCAGCAGCCTACACCACCCCTTCATGGCTGGGATGCCCAAAAAGGAATTCTGCTCCAGCCTTAGCCACCCAGTACTTTCTAGCCATTCTCTTGTCCACTGGGGGAATGGAGGTGGGGGTCTGCAAGATCTTGGAAGCCTGTCTCTTCAGACTTGTGGATGGGCAACAACTGCCTCTTTGTTGCTGGCACATCCATCATTTCCATACAGTATGGTTCCTCTTCCTCCTCTGTGGATTCATGGATGGAAAGGTCCAGGGTCTGTGCCACCTGCTTCATAAAAGCAAAATGGGATGTAAAATCCTCAGCTCCCTTCTCAGGGGAGTCAGGATGGTGAGGATCAGGGGATACTTCTGATTCAAGAGGTTCCCCATAGTCTTCATCCTCATCCTCTCCACATAAACTTCAGCAAATCTCTCAAGTGAATGAGGAACCGATGAGGAACCCAGGTCCTGAACCGAGGACTGTGTACCGAGAGGCTGAACCAGAACCGCGGTACCGGTTTGCAGCACCTGAATAATTCTTATAGCGTTAACTATTTCTTCTGCGGTTGGAACCAACGGTTTTCTTGGTTGCAGTTCCTGGACTGAGTGTTTTTCCTTCCTCTTTTTCTCTGCAGAACTTGCTGGTTCAGTGGCAGTGTCTGCGGTTATTTTCTTAACCGAGGAACCATCACCCTGGTCAGAGGGCTGTTCAAACGGTTCCTTCATTTTTTTCTTATGAGAGGAGGAAGGTTTGTCCGTGGCTGGGTGAGCAGCCTTCTTGGACATTTTTTCTTTCACTCAGTTCAAACGCTTATCAAGCGTCAACTGAGGAAAGTTTTTACAGATTTCATAATCTGCATTCAGGTGGTCAAACCCTAGGCAACAAACACACATTAAGCGAGGATCTGCTTTAGCAAATGGTTCCCCACACTCTGTACAATGCTGAAAACCCGCTGAGCTGTTTCTTTTCTTGGGTAGTGACATAACCAGTAAAAAAAAAAAGAAATGGGTCTCTGAGAGTCAGAAACCCACACAGTTAAATAAGGCCTTAGCCCATGTAATTTTTCATTTTAAATGTTTTTTTTTTCGCTGTTGGTTCAGCAATCGCTGAGAGAACAAAGAGTTACCCGGTTTCCCTCTAAAATGAACCAAATTAAGCAACCGGCCCAGGGAAAGAATAAAATACAGAAATTTACTTTTTTTTTTTTTTGCAGTTAAACTTTTTTATTATGTGTTCATAAGATATACAGACAAACCTCTTACAGTACAGAACAATGTGAGGCTTTTTAAGGCAGCATATAATAAGTACATTACTACTACAATATAAGGATCTTATGGTTTAAGATATGGCAAAAAATACTGGCCATATAATTGAAATATACTTGACATTGGTAGTGGACTTAAAGCAGATAGTATGATTAGATACAGTTTACATTAAAATGTTACAGAATTATATACAATGCTGCGAAAATAAACAAAGTACATTCATAAAAGGATTGTGGAATAATGAAAAAAGAAAAACAGAGTGCAGGAAAGGAAAGATGTGTAAAAAAGTTAGGAGGAGAGAGAAAGAAACAATAGAAAAGAGAGAGAAAAGCGAGACCACAATTAAGTATCAGTAAAAGGGGGAAATCCATATATATTACTTCATACAATGGTGTTGGGAGATTTAGATGATTCCAAAAAATTAAAAAAGCCCTGCCAACAATTGTTATATGTCATGAGTCGGTCAGACAAGATATATGTCATATGCTCCAGAGAGGCATATTGCGATAACTGTTTGATAATATCGGGAAGGGTAGGGATTATATTGGATCTTCAGTGCATGAGGATTGTGCGCTTGACTTGAAGAAAGAGTATATTTAACCATCTGTTCTGCCAATATGACATTTTATAAAAACGGTAATTAAAAATACCAAGAATACCATGTTTAGGGTCCAGTGTTGACCTATCACTTTCATTGCAAATTTATGAGTAAGGTGACAAAGCTTTTGTATGCAGGGACAGTACCATAAAATATGCAATAAATCCCCATTGAGGGAAGTGCAGCACCAGCAGTTGTTGTTGTTCAATAAACCCATTTTTTGTAATACAACAGGAGTTCTGTATCACAAATGAAGGATTTTTTTTCTCCCAATTGTTTAACCAGGTGAGACACACTAAGCTGAAAGCTTGTTTACAGGTGCAACCTGGGAGCACATGGAAGTTAAGTGACTTGCTCAGGGTCACACAGTATGCAAGTGGGGGCTGTGGGATTCAAACCCAGGTCTCCAGATTTGTAGCTCAGAGCCTTAAACCACTGCGCTATACTGCCTTCATGAATAAGGGAACTGCGTTTATCATTAAAAGATTTGTGACAGGAGAACCAAAACCTGGACCATTGTGCATTGGTGATATTATATTGTAACAAAGTACTCCATTTGTTTTTAGCATTAACAGAATAGTCAGGAAGGATATCACAAATATCTTTATAAACAGTGCTATTTAAATCAGATGATGCTTTTATCCATTTAGAGATGTATTTATCATACAGGGAATTGGTAGAGAAGGGTGCGAGGTAAGAGTTACATGCGGTACAAAGCTGTAGATATTTCCAAAAATCCCGATGGGGAAGATTCCATATGCCTCGTACATCGGTATAAGATTTTAAATTTAATGACTTGGGTTCAAGTATATCCTGCAAGAAAAGAATACCCTTATTTTTCCAGGTACGACAGAAAATTGGATGATTGTTAAGAGATATATGATGGTTACCCCAGATGGGGATATAAGCTAAGGGTTTGGGGTTCGAGAAATTGACCTTTTAAAATGTAAATAAATGTTCGGTTCCCTCCCGGTTAGACATACCGAGAAGAAACCGAAAAACTTACCAGAATAAAAACTAAATCTAGACTAATCTAAAATGAACAGAAATAAAATTTACTTCAAAAAAAAATAAGAAAAATAAAATATTCAAGAAAGATGATGGAGGGCTCTCCAAGGCATCTGTACTAGGCAAGTGGAGTAAAGAATCTGACAGTTACAGAATGTTTACCAGGGACAGTGGTTTGAAAACTGAGCCTGAGCCTAACATTCCATGATTAGCACAGGTTCTATTAACCATTTTGGCTCTGGGGCAGTCTTATAGTGAGACCATACTGCTTAAGTCAGAATACAGTAAGATTTCCTGGGATCTGAAATTGCCATTTGTACATTTTACGATTACAAGATCAGCAAGGGCAGTAAAATCATGTGAAAAAATAGCCCTATGCACTTGGCAGTTAAAAAATAATTTAGCTGGGAAAAGGGAGATAGCCTGCCAAGATAAGAATATAAGAAGCAGTAATTGTTTGAAAAGGAACAAGTAAAACAAAACGACAAATATTACTGTAAACAGAATGATTTTGAAACTCCTTAATACCCAAATCTCTAAATAAAAAGTCCTCTTCCGATTGCTCTGCCAGACCTACCACTTGTACATATGCCACCCGTAGCTGGTTCTCTACCGCGTCCAGTCTATATTTTAGAGTTATGGTTTCTTTAATCATAGCAGCAGTGGTAGCCAAGGCTTTAGATGCATGTTGCTCAGCCCCTTCTGTTTTTTTTCTGGGCAGCATCTTTTCTTTAGTGCATTTGGAATTGCACTGCAATTGCTTCTGCTTTTTATGTTGGCTTGCACGCACATGCAAGCAACATAGTGCGATCATGCACCTTTTAGAAGTGTGCTGCCTGCTCTGCCAATGCCCCGCTCCATTTTGCAGGCGGGACCACATTGCACCAATGAATGGACGAACTGTCTATGACAGCACTTCAGATGCAGTGGTGTGCAGTTCAAAGGAAACCACCGATGCAATCAGTGGTGGTAATGTGTACCTATTTACATATTCCCCGGCGTCAGCAAGCAGCGGCTGTAGTCCGCAATTTACATATTGCTGACGTCAGCCGCCTCTCCGTCCCCATGAAAGCCAACGGGGGTGCCCAATCCCCCTATTGTCATGCCCCCTCCCCAGTTCATTTGCTGACGGGGTAACCCAATCCCAGTCAGCATGCTGCACCCCCCCCACAATGTGTTGTGTGCCGATGGGGTGCCCAATCCCCTTCGGCTCATGTGCTACCCCAGCCTACTGCGTGGCCGACAGGGTGCCCAATCCTCATCAGCTCCACTCCCCCCCAACAAACATCCAGGTGGCACTTTGGGAGCCCACCCGTGTGCCAAAAGTCCTGCGTCTCTTTTTTTTTTTTTAAAACCCTTTAAAAAAAGAAAACGGTCCCTCATTGACTCTCTCGCCCCCTCCCCAACCTGAGCCCACCCTCTGTGCTTCTCACCTCCCCGTACGCCCCCTCACCCCATACTTACCACCAGAGCCTGGCGCGACGATCTTTGGTGGACCGGGGAACACATCTGCACTCTTCAAAGCCAACTGCAAACAGAAGAAATGCTGGTAAGCTATATAATAGCGTAGTTTTTTTTTTTTCAACTTTGGTGCATATCTCAGCTATTTTTTGGGACTTTTGGCACTAAATTTTCAACATGGGGTTCTTGGGACCCACCTCATGAATTCAGTCACTGTCATCTCATTATTCGGTCCAGAATGGTGTTTTCGCAATCACTGCGCGGAATCACCTTTTGGGACCGATTAACGAAACGACAGTGTCACTGTTCACGAGATGAGCTCCTAAAAAGTCTAAGTTGCAAATTTGGTGAAAAAATTCCAAAGAATGACTGTGTTACAAGCGTGCGTTGCGCACCTTCCATGCACACTTGTAACTTCACGAATCTGTAATATTTTCACTCCAGATTTTCAACATTGGCATTTTTTCACACCTTCTTATGAACAGTACAGCTGTCATTTTTCACATCCTGGCCAAAATGAGTTTTTGCACTTCCGGCACAGAATAGCGCGGTCACTGTGGAAAATCACTGTTCGGGACAGATTAAGAAAATCACGGTGCCACTAGTCACAAGGAGAGGTTCAAAAATACCCATGTTGAAAATTTGGCGGAAAAAGCCAAAAAATGATCGTGTTACAGGCATGCGTTGCGCGGTTTCTACGCACGTTTGTAACTTTGCCAATTTTTCATATTTTCACTCCAGATTTTCAACATTGCCATTTTCTTACACCACCTCACAAAATGTACAGCTGTCATTTTCCACATCCTGCCAGAAATGTGTTTTCACATCTGTGGCACCAAATGGCACAGTCGCTCTGCAAAACCACCTTTCTGGATTGAGTAATGAAATGATAGTGCCACTGTTCATGATGTGGGGTCACAAAAATCCCATTCTGTAAATTTGGAGTGAAAATACCAACAAACACCCAGGGCGCTAGGGTTTCCAACCATAATGCTCTACCCCGTACAGACTGACAGGCATTGGGTTGTGACTTGGGATCGTCGCCCGTAATACACGCCATTCCACCCCCACCCTGCAGCCACTGACAGGCATCAAGGTGTGCCTTGGGGTCTTCGGCCCCAGCGTTCAACCCATTCTCCTGTACCATACCCATTTCAGCATAGTTCCTTATGAAATGGGGTGAGTGTAAGGCCTGAAGACCCCAAAGCACACCGCAACACTTGTCAGTGTCTGCAGGGTAGTGTGAGATGAAATGGCATAAACGTTATGCCTGATGATCCTAAGGCACACCCCCAATGCCTGTCACTCTCTGCAGGGTGGGGTTGGCAAAGGCACACTCCCAATGCCTGTCACTCTCTGAAGTGTGGGGGTGGGACTGGCGTTAGTTCAGTACTTCACTGCCATTCCTATTATGCATCTCTCTAACTCCTGCACTACCAGTGTCAATGCCAGCAAGCCAAACATCGACACTGACAAATGCTTGTTGATCTGTGGCATGAACAGTTCAAAGAATTGCCTGGGTTGCATCATATCCCTCTAGGTTCTCCAAATGTAAAGTCCTGCTGCTGCTCGGGGTCAGAGCATGCTGTTGAGGTTATTTGTTCACCAAGCCAGAGCCTTTCAGATGCTACATAACTACCAAACTTGACCTGTAGTTTCCAAATAGTAGGTTATGTCGAATTAGCAAAATTAAATTTGCTTGGATTTAGTGCTAAGTAAAACAGCTTTTAACATTTGCTACTATGTGGAGAGCTGCAGGAAGCTGTTTCCTGTCTCTTCCAAAGTTCTCTAGCACCACCAAGTGCCATGAATTTTATAGTCAAAGTTATCCTTGCTTCACAAAGGTTCCTCATGTTTCTCATCATGTTAAAGCCATTGCTGTACACACAAACTATTAAAACATTTATCTAATTTGATAGAGCCATTTCTTAACACTAAACATATGGGGCCCACTATTCCTAGACATATTGGGCAGGATTCACAAAAGAGATACTCCAGTGCAACTTGGAGATGTGCACTCATGTGAATCACACAGGGCAGGGACGTCCTGGTGCATCCCGGATGCGCCACGCCACCAAGGATGTGCCTGACCCCGAAAATAATGATATGCAGTGCATCTGGAGGTGGTGTGTAGCTGCATATATGGCACATCCCCATTCACAAAGCAAAATGAATGCGCAAACACAGTGCATACACAGCACATCTACCCATATGCGCACTAAGGAGATTAGTATAAAATAAGTTGAATTAAGTGCAAGCCTCCAGCAGGCAGACTGCAGGATAGCAACAGCAGCAGTAGGAACAAAAGCATCAGCACAAGAGAGGCCACAAAAATGGATGGTGCACCATTCCTGAAGGTGGACATGTTAATGGAGATGAGGAGACAGGCAAACCACCAATGTGGCAGCAGAAGGCACCATAGGCGGCCTACCCCGCAGCGGTATTGTGCCGGAGTGATATCTGAACAACCGACAGACATAGAAACAGTTGGCTGATACCACCTGAGCAGGGTAATTCTGAGGCAGCTCTGTGAGTTGTGCCATGATAAAATGCAGGCACCCACCGGAAGGGGTCATGCCATATCTGCAGTGACCAAGGTGACAACAGCAATGTGCTTGCTCACCACGGGAACTTTCCAGAGGCCAGCTGGAGACAACATTGACATATCCCAGCTGTCCATGTCATGCAATTCCTCACCGCATTGTTCCCATATGCTTCAGAGTTCATTCGATACCCAAAACACACAGGCAGAGCGCACAGAAGCTATGCAGCAGTTCCACAGGGTGGCATGCATGTCAGGCGTCACAGGGGCCATTGACTGCACTCATGTGGAAATCCATGCACCACCTGGGGACGAGGCAATGCCATACATGAACAGCAAGGGATTCTACTCCATAAACTGCCAGGTGGTGTGTAATGCCACAGGGCGCATCAGCAATGTCTGCGCCACACACCCTGGGAGTACACACAATGCCTTCATATGGCATCAATCTGCCTTGTGCCGCCAGTTTGAAATTGGGGATATACCCAGCTGACACCTAGTGGGTGAGTGGGGCATGCATACATGCCCAATACAGCACACTGTGGCACAACAGATGTCAGGAGGCGGTGCATGGGTGTGGGGACCGCGACAGGGACTTTGCAAGGGCATATGCCCAGGTGGGACAGTGGAGGTGAGCATGTCGACGGGACAGCGTATGCGACAAGGGGGACAGTGCAGCAGCACAACGCAGCATGGGAGGTGAGGTGATGCAGAACAGCAGGCACATGTGGCAGGGTGGAATGCACCACACGCACCCAGGCACGTGCAACTGCTGGGCAATGGAGGGCTAACAATGCTGGACTGAACAGGAGTGGTAAGCCCTTGCTGCGGGCATGGTCAGGTGCAGGGCAGTTGAGGGCAGCCAGGGCACTGCAGTCATTGGTGAGAGCATGAATGCGCCGTCCCACCGTGGGGGAAAGTGTTGCACTGGGAAGTGGGCCACAGGTATAGAGGTGGACAGGCAGTAGCTGCACTAATATAAAGTGCTGGGGGGGTGCTGTGGTACACAATGCACATGCATGCAGGGTCCTAACAAACTGCCCTCCCCACAGGTGATGCAGCATATCCCCTCCGACCTTGGCTCCTAACCCCTACTGGCAGGCCACACATAGACAGGGGGAATACTGTGTCTGTTCTGGGGATGGCATGGATCAGTGTACATCCACCAGAAAACATGCACAGAAGACACAGGGCCACACTCATCACGCCCATGCCACACAGCACAACACCGGAGGCCCAGGCCATGCACAGTGCACCACACAGGTGTTCCATACAGGCATTGTACCAGGGCAGGCATGTGCCAAACAGTCCGCCCCAAGCACTGTCAGCCTGGTGTGTAGGCCGCAATGGGTGCAGGTTACAGGGGCCATGGGAGCAGTCTACACAGGCATCAGCAGGAGCCACCATGACCACCACAGACATGTGGGTGGCCATGCTCTCACCTGGTGGTTGCTGAGTCAGAGCCACTGGCCGCAGCGGGATGTCCACCACCCCATGTGGGGTACTGAAGCGAGACTGCGAACGGGTGCTGGCTGGTGTGTTGCCCCAAGACCCAGGTTGGATCCGGGGGTGTCTGGGATGGCTAGGCATGGAGACGGCATCGGCAGCAATGGGTTCACCTAATGCTGTGACCTGGGGGTGCATAAGGCACTCCTAGGGGTGCAACTGGTAGCCTGCCATCCACATGGTGCACTGCTGGCAATCACCGCCTCGAGAGTGAGTGCAATCCGCTTTAGTGCAGTGGTCGTGCCCACCCGAAGTAGGGGAGCCTCTGCCAGCATCTCGGCACACACAGCTAACGACTCATGATCCATGACCAACTGCGTTCGAATGCCCCTCAGCTCCACCCTGAGGGACGCCTGCCCCTCCATGGTGTCCCGCAGGAGGCATGCATAGCCCTCAACCTCATTTGGTGGGGGATGCAACAGGGGGGAAGTGCCGATGAGCAGGTGGGGTTTTGGCTTGCTGCGCCGCATCCACCATAGGTGGATGATGCACAGCAGGCTGCTGTATGGGCGGGGACTGGGCACGAGCAACCTCTGCATGCCTAGGGATGCCTGCATTATAGTCCTCTGTTGCCTGTTGTTGCTCCACAGCACCCTGCTGAACACTGTCAACAGTCCCGGGCCCCACAGCAGCACCAGACACATGGCTCCCAATGACTGTCACCATGGCAGTTGTGAAGGCCCTGTGGGTGCATATGGGACCACAGGACCACCACCGTCTCATGGTGCCACCTGTGCATGCTCTTTTCTGCACATATCAATGCTACCTACAAAAAACTGCACCCCAGACTGGGCCCCTTATTTCGTAACCGTGGCTGTATCCCTCTGCCAGCCCGCAAGGCAATTGTGCAGAAAATGATCCTCCCTATTTTTGACTATGGGGACATAGTCTACAGTGCCGACCTTAAGTCCACCCTAGCTCGACTGGATCCTCTTTTCCACTCCTTCTGTAGTTGTGCTCTGGACTGTACACCCTCCACCCACCACTGCAACTTCTACCAGTCCCTTAACCTCCCTTCGCTCTTCGATAGGCGCCAGTCCCACTGTAATAGACTCACAGCCAAATTCTGGGCCCAGTTATTGCTCCCCTACCTCACTTCTACCCTAACTGCTCAAATACCCCCTGCATACTCACTCAGGAACTTCTACTCCCGGCTCCTTCAAGTACCTTACATGGCGACCTCTGCCAGACAACTGGCCTTTAGAGTTTGCATGCCTAAGCTATGGAACTCCCTGCCAACAGACATTTGGCACACTCCCTCCTCTCGTAAACTCAACTCCCTCCTCAAAGGGCACTTCTCCACCAACTGCTCAATGAGCCTAAGCTCACACTAGACAAGGGCCTAGCTCTCTAACCGGCTCCAGGTATGGTTACTCCTATGTTTTATCTCTGACCCTGTTAGTTGTCACTTGTACTTTCTGCCATATTGATGCCTTATTAACTCTGATGTTCTGTTGTTGCTTCCTATGTACATACTGTATAAATACCTGTATATATTTATGTATATATTCTGTCAACTTTCTGCATCATGTATGTGATAATGTATCCTCCCATCCCCAACACCCCCCAGGATGCATCTGGAATCAAACGGTAGTCTGCTCAGTATGCCTTTCCTGGTAAAACTTTTAAATAAATAAATAAATGTGCCCCGGTCGGGTCTGGTGTTGTCCATGTTCCCCCAAATCTGTGTGGCGTCAACATCACTATCATCAAACGCCCCCTCTGTTCTGGCTACCAGCACCAGCAGGTCATCCACAATGTCGACCCTGTCCACAGGGTCCTCGTCAGCAAGACCCAGTAGGTTGATCAGCCATGCACTACCATGGCCACCAGCTGTGGCATCAGCCACAGAGGGCTTTGATGGTCCTGCACAATCCACCACCTCGTCCAGGGCTGCGGAGGTGTTAGATGGACGTGGCACAGCATCCTCCACAGCGCCTGCTGCTGTGCAGTGTGATGGTCCGACCTCCTCTCCTGCCAGGTCATCAGGGAGTCCACTGGACCCTGCAGCACCAGTGAGGTGTGATGGAGCTGAAAGAGAGAAGGGAAACATGGTTACTGACATGTGTAAATGATGTGTATGGACAAGTATGAACAGGGAGCCATGCGTGTGTGCCATGGGTGCGCCTGACATGCCACACAGGTGAGTGCCACCCAAGGGGCCACTGCCACACACCAGCATAGGCAGACATGCACTGTGGCCAGTACAGGCGCTTAGGGACATGTGCGAGACAGGCCCCCCCCCACCCAAGAGTACAACATCCCAAGTGACCACCCCTCACCCACCCCCACGGCGGCCCCCCCCAGGTGCTGCACAGGGGTGGTATGACATGTGTCATCAGACCACTGTGGATGGACGGGGATGAACAGCGCCATGTGCAGTGCACACCGACATGTAGGCACATAGCGGGCCATGGTGGGCATGTCAGGGCAACCATGGCATGCACACACAGACCAGCACAGTTCTTGGAACATGTATACTCACAGTGTTGCGATGTATTGCCACCAGTCTGGAAGCCGCCACCCAGAACACCCATCACCGTGATCCAGCCCATGCTGGCTACCAGCCTCTCCTCATTCAGGGTGAGGCTCACTGCTGTCTGTGGCCCACCGCCAGAGAAGCCCTGATGGTGACCATCTCCTCCTTGGCCCTCTGCTTCTCATCATGAAAGTGCATACAGCACTCCTGTGGGGTCCTGTTGTATATGCCATGGGCATTCATGTGCCGGGCAACCTCCTCCAAGGCCTCGTCCCTGCACTGGTGGCTGCCACCCTGCCAGATAGGATGCTCTGCTTAGGGAAGCAGGCCTCCAGCAGTGCCCTGCCCTCATCAGCTATAACGTTAGGACGTCTCCGTCCTGCAGCATCATCCTGTATGGACATTGTTGTTCCTGTGGGTGGAATATGCAGGCATCAGCACAGTTCAGGCAATTGTGGATGTGTGCCAGCAACGTGGCTGGACACTGCAGTCACAGCCCCCTTGATGCCCTCAAATCCCCACTGTCAGATGGTGCTGACAAGCTGTACATGGTAAAATGTAAACAGACCTACCTTCAAAGTTGCAATACCTGTCGGTCACCTGTGGAGTGGGGAGGCACATTTAGGAGCATTTATGGCCCCGAGTATGCAAATGAGATTAGGGGCAACTGTAATCAGATACAAAGCGGGTGAGATGCCCCTGAATTTGGCAATCAGCTGATTTGGGAGCATCGTCTGTGAAGTGCATAATTGCCCCCAGCTCTTTTCAATCAGTAATGTGCAACTGGGGCATTGAGTGCATCCACCTATGGCGTATCCCCGTGCATGCGTGGTCGCATTGGGGGCATTTCCTGAGTGCGGTGCAAGTCGCACAGCGCATCCTTACGTATACGTGATGCATCATCAGTAGCATGCCATGCATAGCATATCCTGTTCGGTGTTGGCGGCAGCCCGATTAATGTCAGCTGCGCATGTCAGTCAACATGCGCTATTGGATCTGTGCTGCATGAATCGTGTAGTGCGGGTATGGCACATCAGTGTGACGTTTGCGAAAATGCACCCCTGTAGAACATGGCATATGTCTGGCATAATGCGCCATCCTCAGTGCACTGTGAGTAGCAATGTATGCCACTCACAATATGGTGGTTCAGTGCAGTGATGCGCAACTGGTGGCTATCGCACATTGCCATGCCGCAACCCTGTGATGAGCGGTCCAGTGCTCAATGGCCTATCGTGCATGTGGCATGAATAGACCATTGCACTCCTGCTGCTTGTACTGTGCATATCTGCCACCATAGCACTGCATCTCAAAATGCCACGTGCCCAGGCAGTTGGTCCAAGAGCCATGAACTGGGGGGAGATGGAACTTGCCAACCTGGTGGCACATGTCATGCCACTAGAGGGGCAGCTCTTTGGTACACAGAACCTCAATGAACCTTGTTCTGCAGTGTCTGCAAGGGTGGCAAAGCATCTGGTGCGCAGGACAGGTGTTGTATGCACGGGGGAGCAGTGCAGACACCGCTATGGTGACCTGCAGTGACGGGACCCTGACAGACTTTGTTGCCTTCGTGAACAGGCACTCAGGGGTGTGGTGCCATGCCCAGGTAAGTCACAAGAATTACCTCCACAGTAGCAGGCAGATGTTTGGTTCCGGGGATGGTGGTGGTGCAGTGTGCTCTGGCGCACAATCTCCACACACACACACACACACACACACACACACACACACGTGTCATGCCCTGCAAGTGATGCTTGTGAGGTGCAACCATGACCACTGTGCGTCAACGTATGTGGCATGGTGCACAACAGGGTGGTTGCACTGGCACTGTGGCAGGCGCATTGTGGTTTCAACTGTGGCATGGCACACATCCATCCGCACACTGCCATGGTGGGCACAGTCTGGGGTGGTGTCTGTTACTACACGCTGCCAAGGGTGGTGTTGAATTGGGTCACTGAGGGGGTGGGTCCATAACTGCATGCTGGCACCAGTGGTGTTGCTGAGGGTCACTGGTGGGGGGGTTGTACACTCCTACTGTCACCTTACGATGCTCTTTGCTTGTGTTTCCATCACAGGACCGGCAGACAGGCAGAGGGCTGTGGCAGCGGCAGAGGCCAGGCACACTAGGGCCAGTGGAGGAGGCTGAGGTTCTGGTCATGTGGGTGCAGGTGAGTGTACTGCATGTGCATCCTCTGTGTGTTCATCGGGGGGGGGCATGCCCACAGCAGGCCACTGCCTGCCACATATGCATGTCCGTGTGATATACGTTGTGCACACACATGGGGTGTCGCCTTGGCAACTTGTGCAAGGGCCACAGTATACATGGCACCTGTGTGTCCATCCACCACGTATGTATCTGCTCAGGACCATGTGCACACTGTGGTGCAGCACTGGTGGTCGGACGGGGCCTGCATTGTTGTGCAGCCTGTTGGCACCTGCACATGCTGTGTGGGACATGGCTGCATGCCTCTCTCTCTGCATGCACATGTCGGCCTTGTGCTGTCTCAGTACCATTGCATGGTCACTGTGTGGCTTTGTGTGCCAGCCTGTTGCTGGTGTGTGGCATGCATGGCAAGATGTAGGCCATTGTCGTGAGGGCTACCTCCAGCACACTCGCATGGTGGTCAGGCGGGGGAACGGTGTGGACCATGGCACTGAGTTCTTGTTGTCTGTGTCCCCATTGAAGGTCCACAGAGAGTACAGCTGGATGTGCTGGGGAGGAGGACAGGGTGGATCTTCGTACGGCCAGCAGGGATTCAGCTGCGGAGTGTGCTCAGGAGGACCCATGGCGCCACTATAAAGGAGGCAGGGGCAGCTCCTATAGGAAATTACCCTGCTTGTGAGGGTACTACGTGCAGGGGGCAGCAGAGGTGAAAGCCGGGCTGCAGCCCATCCTCAATATTAGGCTACTGGGCCATTGGCAAATAGCCTCTTTGTTGACCGATCCCTACCCTTCATGATCAACACAGCTACTTGTAGTCTTCCCCTGTCTCCCCCCCCCCCCAATATACCATCACTTTCAGGTGTTCACTCTTTATTGTTCATTCCCACACCTCCCTATCCCTGTTCTTTGTTATTTAAACTGTTATACATTTTGATTTTCGTTTTCATAAACTTGCATCAGTAAATCTTTTGATACTGATGACAGTGACTGTGGTCATTCATTTTACCTTGTGCTGGTGCCGTTGCGCTTGCTGGATTCCACAGTACTTTTGTTCCCATTCGCACATGTGCCCCTGTGGTACTGCACATCCATGTGTCATGTCCACCTTTCATGCACGCTACAGTGTGTGCCCTCCATGTTGTGTCTGGCCTGTTGGGTGGCCTTCCACTGTGCTGGCTTGCACAGTGCCCCTATTCTGTGTGTGGTGCACGATGTTTTGTTCTGTTGTGGTCCCCTGTTGATGTGCTCTTCTTCTTGCAGTCCACAGTGCCTGTGGGCATGTTTCTCCTGAGCAGGACATGGCCTTCGGCCTGTGTGCAACTGTGCCTGTCCCCCTGTGTGCACCTGTGTTGCAGCTCCCATGTACGCCCTGCTGTGATCTTGTGCACTGGGACATATGTGGCTCCCTCTGCCATGCTGACCGGTGCACCTCTGCTGCCGTGCCATACCTTGTCAGACACCCCTGTGCATGGCATCTGTGCCTGTTGGTCCCCTGTGTCGGGTGTGTGTCTGTGGTGCTGCCAGGTGTCACCATGTGTGCTCTGTCTGTGCACCTCGTCTGCTTTGGCGGGCCACTCTCTGGCCCTGTGCCCAATCCCTGCTGGGCTGTTCACCTGCGTCCTTTGTGCCACTGCAGTCTTCCCCTGTTGCTCCTGTGTCCCTTGCTGACTTGCTCCTTATTCATTATTTTGTGGTCCATGGTGCTTCCGTGCATTCTGGTTTGCCAGAGCAACTCAGGTTGTGCCACAGCACTTCAGTGGTATTCACAGTGGGGAAGCACATGGTGCATCCTTCTGTGAATACCACTCTTTGGGGACGGCGCATCTCATTTGCCCCGGAATCCTGCCCATTATTCTTTACAATAAAAAAGGGCTACACATTCTGGACATTTGCTCTGAATTTTGAAGGCCAGTGCTATGCATTTTAATGCTGAGATGCTGAGAGGTATTTTATTATGAAATGGCAGGAAAAAAAATCTAGAGAGATGATGTTCCATGACCATGCATTAAATTCCTAGCACTGCATGGTCAGGTGCCAGATTTCATAACCAAGGCAAAGAAACCTCATTACCTACAAAATCAGGGACTATTTCATATATATATTTTGTTTCTGAAAATGTATTTAAACAAATAATTGTGTAAAAAATATATTTAAAATGTTTCCCTGTACATATAATACAAAAGAGAGATGAGCCGTTTTGTAAGTGAAAAAGCCACTCCAGAGTGCATATTAAAGAAGAACTGCACTGAGTCTTAAGTCACTTTTCCCAGGAGAAGCTGCTTTTCAAATACTAGTTCCAATTCTATTATTTTTCCATCTATACGGGCCTATTAGTAACCTCAGTGAATGTTACTGATTTATACTCTGTTATTAAGTTCCATGTTAGAACTGTGTAATGTAGTCTATATTCCTCTCAACCACTAAGTTCTACAACAGAACATGGATGCATTGTACTGACAATGGAAGAGAAGTACACTACATCATACCATTCAAAAATTAAGCAATAATGCATGTCAGGATGTGGTATATCATGGGATATCGTCACGCCTCAGGTGGTTGGGCATGAGGCCGCAGGCCGAGTCATGCCAACGACCGAGAAGTGACGTATATCCCAGATATACCACTCCCTTGAGTGCAATATTGCTCTTATGAACTGACTTAAAAGTTTCAGTTCATTTATTTGAAAACAAAACTGTGTTAAAATACTTTTTTGTATTACATTTGTGATGTGGAAGTATATCTTTTAATTAAAAAGTCCACAGTTTCTGCTTTCCCCAGCAGGTGGTACTACTGCTGCATGATGACTGATCTCTGTCAGTCTGTAAAGCTGCTACTCTGCCACGGTATGTGCTGTTTCTGTCTGTCATCTGTGGTCCTCCCTCCACCATAATTGCAGTACTGAGCGATGGAGTCAGAAGCAGTAAGGTTCAGTAAATCATACAAAAATTAAGCCAATGGGATCGGTAACACAAGATCTTACTTCAAGAGGGCTCCTGCAGTAGGTAATTACATATAGAACTGACGCAGGCCAGCGGCAGGACCCCACGGAAAAATTTCTAGCTAGCAGTCCCTGGCGAGGGACCGCCCCCACGTCAGGTGACCAGCGTCATCTGACGTCGGTATAAAGGGGCGGTCCCGTACGCCTGCCTTCCAGTTCTTTCGCCGTTAGCTCGTTGCGGTATCTCGCTGATAAAGTTAGTGCTTTATCAGCCCTTCCTTTCATCAGTTTTTACCGAAAAATAGTTATTCTTCAATCAATGCGTCAGGTACATGATGGTGTATGTAGCGTCCCCTACACCCTCCGAGCACAAAATACAAGTGCGACTGCAGTGCGCCCAACTCGCCACAAGGACGGCCATTCCGTGCCTTTGTGCCTAGGCCCCAATCACCCAGTCGAGAAGTGCCAGCATTGCCTCAACTTCAACACGGCTACCGTAAATGGCGCCAACAGTCCTGGAAGCCCATCTCCTCAAGGAAAAGATGTCTTCTATGGAAAGGAGTTAAAAAGTTGAGGCAGGCGTCTACTTCCCCTGAAGGACATCGAAAAAAGAAGGACAAGGAGAGGCACGGGAGGAGGTCTCTTCTACCCGCCTCCCACTGGAGCGCGGGACAAGGTATTGTCTCCCCAGGGGACCACTGACCGCCGCCTCCAAGGTTTTGGAGGAGGCCTCGCCCGCCCTGGCTGGCTCGTGTCGGGCCTTGCGGGCGCCCGGCGATGGAGGCTTCCGCCCGGTTCGACCGCAGGCTTCGCGCCTACTGGCGTGGGCGACTCCTCTAAGTCCGACGTCGGCTCCTCCGGCGTCCGCATGGAAGAGGGTCGATAAGGCGCCCAACCCTTCGGGCGGAGCACAACCTCCCCGGACTGGGCCGATCCCCTGCCCGCCTCCAGTGAGGCTCCCGTAAGCCGGACGCCGGCTCCTCCGCGCCCGCCGAACTTCGCCTCTAAGCCGCACGCCGCTCCTCCGGCTTGCGCGGAACCAACGCACGGACCCTCCATGTCCGTGTGCAAGGTTCCCACAGCCTTTGCTGCCGTCTGGGGAGCCTGAGTCACTAACCTGACCCCGGGGAGTGCTCGCCTCCATCCCCGGACGATGCGGGGGATCTTCCTCCTCTGTCAGACTCTCGTCCGTCAGAACCGTGTCTGACGTCGGCCTCCTGGCCCTGACGCCGGTACCTCTGTCGGTACCTCCAGCGCCGGTGCCTCTGACGCCAGTTCTACCAGCTCCACCGTCGGGACCTCCGCCTTCCGGGCCCCCTAATGTGGACCCGCCCATGAGGCCATCGACTGGGCCATCTGCTTCAGAAGCCCCCCCGGTTCCCGGGTACCCGCCGTCTTATCCGACGCCGTCATACCCGGGACCACAGTATCCAGCACCGCAGTACCCGACGCCGGTCTTTCCGACGCCGCAATACCCGATGCCGGGTTTCCCGTAGCCGGGTTTTGGATACTCGCCTTACGGGTACAACCCGTATACTTCCCCCACTCCTCCTCCACCGCCCCCACAGCCGCTGATGGATCTGCAGGAGACTCTGGCCTCCTGGTGGGCCAAGGCAAGGCTCAACTCACCAGGGAGGTAGAGAGCCGCCTTATGATGACGGTGCCGCCACCGGCTCCCGTATGTCTGGTGACACCTCCTCTCCACCTCCGGACTCCAGAGCTCTTCCCTCTGGGTCCAGAGAGGGGCAGGACACGCGTTTATGGGTACCACCCAAAGAACCCGTTCCTCCCCCGAGTCGCGTAAGGGAGTCTTATTCTTCTTCCTCTTCTTCTTCCCTCTCGGATTCCTCGGACTCTTCCGAGGGATGCTCCGAGAGAGACGACGAGCCCCGCTCTCCGTCTAAGCCCCAGCCGAGGACCCCTCCGAAGTCTCCTCCGGAGGATCCATCTTTCACGGAGTTGCTTAGGAAAATCCAGGAAGTACACCAGTGGCACTCTTTGGAACCAGATCCTCAGCGACTTAAACTCGCTGAACATGTGGATCTGCCCGTGACAGCTCCAACAGTAGTACCACCCTGGATTGAGCCTCACGCCGACCTTGTTACCACGATTTGGAAACAACCGTCGGCGTTAGCCCCACTTCCCAGGAAGTCAAACAAGCTGTACCAGGCTCCTGAGGGTGTGGACTACCTAGACTCTCACCCTCGGGCCGACTCGGTCGTGATTAGCGCTGCCCATGGCCAGTCGGCACATCCAAAACATCTGAGCTCGTCCCCTCCTGATAAGGAATCTCGCCTTCTGGACCAGTATGGAAGAAAGATTTACGCCTCCTCCACACTGGGAATTCGGGCCCTGAATTACGTCGCCCACATGGGAGGGATTACCAGAAGGCATCCTTACCCAGGTGGAATCCAAGCTGGACTCCTTACCTGAATCCCAGGTCAAACAGAAGTTAGCCGACCGTTCTGCTCTCGTTCGGCCAGTCGCCACATTTTGCGGGCGACATACGATGCAGTGGACACTGCCGGGCGGAGCTCCGCTTTCGCCGTGGGTTTACGGCGTCATGCCTGGCTCCGCGTGTCAGGTTTGGTCCCGGAGGTGCAATCCGCTATTCAGAAAGCACCTTTTCGGGGGTCAGTGCTTTTCAGGGGTGATGTCAAAGACATCATCACCGATTTGCAGGAGAAGGGGACGGCTCTGAAATTAGTGGATTCCATGTACCGCCCCCAACATCAGCAGCGTCGTCCCTTTCGCAGACGGATTCGGCCATAGGCGAAATCACAGGGAAGGCGGCCGCCAGCTCGGGCCGCAGCTGTTAAGCCCCCGCCCAAAAAGCAGCGGGTGGTTCAGCTGCGGCACTGCCCCACACCACCTGACTCCTTTCCTCTCCCACCACCTCTGGGCTTCCCAGAGGAACCCTTCGGAGGGAGGTTTTCCCTCCACCTTCCGGGATGGGAGAGGATAATCACAGATTCTTGGGTGCTCCAGCTTATAGCAGAAGGGCATTCCATAGAGTTTCTTCAGAAACCACCCCGCCACCCACCCCTGAAGTCATCCTATTCAAGGGAACATCTTCCTTTGGTCCGGGAAGAAATCTCGGTCCTTCTCGCGAAGCAGGCGATAGAACCCGTCCCCCTTCATCTTCAAGGGATGGGTTACTATTCTCATTTCTTCCTGGTCCCAAAGAAGACAGGAGATCTCAGACCCATTCTAGATCTCAGTTCCTTGAATCTTTATGTGGAATACAAAAGGTTCAGGATGCTCTCTCTCTGCAGAGCCTTCTGCCCCTCCTTTGGCTGGGTCAATGGCTTTGTGCACTGGATATGCAGGATGCCTATCTGCACATTCCCATTCGCCTTTCTTACCGCAAGTATCTTCATTTTGTGTTTCAGGGGGACCACTACCAATTCAAGGCGCTCCCCCTTGGTCTATCCTCGGCCCCCCGAGTATTTAACAAATGCCTGGCTGTGGTAGCGGCCCACCTGCGTACAATGGGAGTACAGGTGTTCCCTTACCTGGACGACTGGCTCCTGGTGGCCTCATCCAGGGAGGAAATCCTGCGTTTTCTCTCCCTCACCCAGCAGGTTTTCACCTGCCTGGGTATTACTATCAACCATTCCAAGTCTCACCTGGATCCTTCCCAGAGGCTACAGTTCATCGGGACTATCCTCAATACGGCCGTGAGCAGGGCCTCCCTGCCTCCGGACAGGGTAGCCTCTCTCCAAACCCAGATCTCCCTGCTATCAGAATGCAGGAGGGTCTCGGCGAGGTTGGTCTTCCGTCTTCTGGGGCTCATGGCGGCCGCTATTCCGATGGTCCCCCGAGCTCGACTCCACATGAGGATTTCTCAGTGGATTCTCCGCTCCCAGTGGGATCAACTTGTGGATGACCTAGATCAATTAATTCTGATCTCATCGTCGATGGTGCAAGACTGGCAATGGTGGATGGTTCGAGAGAACCTGTTTCGGGGGGTCCCCTTCTTTCATCCTCCCCCCTCCCAGACTCTGACTACAGACACATTAGGCGAAGGTTGGGGAGCCCATCTAGGTCCTCATCGGACCCAGGGCTCGTGGTCCAGACTGGAACAAGCTCTCTACATCAACGTGCTCGAGCTTCGAGCTGTGCTGTACGTTCTCCAAGCCCTTCACCAATACATCCTTCCTGGCCACCTAGCCATCCAGATGGACAACATGTGCATAGTGTTTTATATCAACAAACAGGGAGGAACTCGGTCCTACCCTCTATGCAGGGAGGCAATGAGGGTTTGGGATTGGGCAACACAACATGACCTTCACCTAACGGCGATTCATGTTCCAGGAGTCGACAACATTCTGGCAGACAAGCTAAGCCACTCCTCTGCTCTGGCATATACGAGTGGGAACTGGACCAAGGGGTACTAGATGATATCTTTCAGCTTTGGGGGACTCTGCAGGCAGACCTGTTCGCTTCTCCCCAAAATGCAAAACTTCCCACTTTTTGCTCGCTTGTTCCAGAGTGAGGCGCTTTCTGGAGCGACGCTCTGTCTCTAGACTGGAAGGACAGATTCGTCTGTGCTTTTCCCCCCAATTCCTCTTATCCCACGAATATTGCAGAAACTAGCCACAGAAGGAGCGAGAATGATTCCGATCGCTCCTTTCTGGCCCAGGCAAATCTGGTTCTCTCTTCTACAACAATATTCAGAGGATCCTTCTCTTCCTCTTCCTCTATCTCGAGGTTTGCTGACCCAGCATCAGCGGACCCTGGTCCACCCAGGCCTCAAATCCCTTCAACTACACCCATGGCTCCTGCACACCTAGCCCAATCCCGTTTTAGTGTCTCTCCAAAAGTGGCGGAAATTTTAGTGGAGGCTAGAAAACCCTCCACCAGGTCCACTTATGCCATGAAGTGGAAGAGATTCTCTATTTGGGCAGCCTCCAAGGACGTGGAGCCTTGCTCCTGTTCAGTGGCTTTTCTGCTGGAGTACTTACGTCATCTCTTCGACCTGGGTCTCAGCCATTCCTCCTTGAAGGTTCACATGGCAGCTATCTCAGCCTACCATGTTCCCTTCGCAGATAAAGCTTTCGCTCAACTGATGGTCTCTAAAACCTTTCTCAGAGGGGTCCTTCATTTAAGGCCCCCCATACGTACTCCTGCTCCCCCTTGGGACTTGAATTTTGTTCTCGAGAAACTTACTCTCCCTCCCTTCAAAGCTGCAGCTTCTGCAGATCTGAAGTTTCTTTCATGGAAGACGCTCTTCTTGGTGGCCATTACTTCGGCTTGAAGAATTTCCGAGCTCCAGGCCCTTATGTGTAAAATCCCCTATTTGACTTTTCACAAAGAACAAGTTGCTCTTCACACGAATCCTAAGTTTCTACCTAAAGTAGTAGCAGAGTCTACCTTAAATCAGTCCATAGAGCTACCTGCTTTTTTTACGCAGTACTCTAATCAAGGGGAATATTTACTCCATACCATGGATGTTCACTGGATTTCTGAGATATTACACCAACAGGATGAAGGATCTCAGGAAGACTGATCAGTTGTTCATCTCTTTTGCTCACAAAAGGGAAGGCAATGCTGTCTCCAAGCAATGCCTGTCTAAGTGGTTGGCTCATTGCATCACTTTCTGTTATGACAAATCCCACAAGATCCTCCCGGGTCAAGTCAGAGGCCACTCCACAAGTAGCTGCCTCTACGGCTTGTTTCAAGAATGTGTCTGCGGCAGACATCTGCGCTGCCGCCACCTGGACTTCCATCCATACCTTTACGAAACACTACAGTTTGGATATTGCTTCTCGCCGTAGAGCAGGCTTCGGGCTAGCTGTTTTGCAAGGCCTCCTTTCTTGAGGCTTGCACGGCTAGAATTACTTCTTGGAGTAGTTTTCCTCCTCCCGGTGACTTTTCTTTGTTCCAGATTGCTTGGGATTCAGTCCTATATGTAATTACCTACTGAAAGAGCCATCTCGAAGAAAGATAGTACAGTTACGTAAGAACTTACCGTAACAGTAGATCTTCGAGAGAGGCTCTTGCAGTAAATATCTCCGCCTCCATCCCCTAGGCTTTTCAGCTCCTTTTCGGGAATGGAATCATCCGCTCTCTCGTCCGGGCCTTCGGGCCTGTGGCGAGAAAGAACTTGGAAGGCAGCGTCTGGGACCGCCCCTTATACCGGCGTCGTATAGCGCCCGGTCATCTAACGTGGGAGGCGGTCCGTCCGAGGACTGCTAGCTAGAAATTTTTCCGTGAGGTCCTGCCGCCGGCCGGCGTCAGTCCTATATGTAATTACCTACTTCAAGAGCCTCTCTCGAAGATCTACTGTTACGGTAAGTTCTTACGTAACTGTACTATTTGGAAGCAACAACTGAGGACAAGTTCAGTAAGTGAATCAAGCACTGCCACTGCCGTTTTGAAATGAGCGCGTACTTCAGCGTCTGAGAAACATGTTGGCCGGGCACTGTGTAAAGCACTGAACTCGAGTTTAAATAACAGATAGTTTTAAAAAAAGACTGAACATTTTGTTAGGTTTTGGAGGAGTGACTTGCTTGCTCCTGTCTAAACCGCAAGTTCACCGCTGCTACGTCGTGTGAAAATCTACGGGCAGGCGATGTGGCCAGCGGTTCGGTCGGAGGAGTTTGTTAACATTGCTCAGTGAGGAGGCTGGTGGCCGGAGGTTTTTTTGAAGCTGTGATGATGTAGCCCGATATCATCATGGCTTCAAAGACCTCTCGACCAATCAGCTTCCTCCATTTGCCGGCACCAGTTCATAATGATGTTTACTATCTGTATGTTAATCAGAAACACCTACTTGGATAACAAAAGAAGCCTGTGCGGATGGAAATGTAACAGGATTATAATCAGCATTTAAAAACAAGCATTTGTCAATGCCAAATTTTTGCTTGCTGGTATTAGCATTGGAAATACAGGAGTTAGACAGATGCAGTATAGGAATGGCAGTGAAGTATTGAACTTCACCCCCAACTCCACCTCCACCCTGCAGAGACGGACAGGCATTGGCGTATGCATTTGGGTTGTCAGCCCATAACGTTCACGCCATTTCATCTTACCCTCTCCTGCAGACACCGACAAGTGTTGAGGTGTGCTTTGGGGTGTTTGGCTTTACAGTCACCCCATTCCATAAGGACATACGCTGAAATGGGTGCAGTAAAGGAGACTGGGGTGAACTCTGGGGCCGAAGAGTCCAAGGCACACCTCGATGCCTGTCACTGGCTGTAGGGTTGTGGTGGAATGGCATGAGCATTACAGCTGGCAATCCAAAGGCACACCCTTGATGCCTGTCAGTCTGTAAAGATTGGGGCGTTATGGTTAGAAATCCTAACGCCCTGAGTGTTTGTTGGTATTTGCACTACAAATTTTCAACATGGCCTTTTTTGTGACCCCCCATCTCTTGAAAGCATTTGGGACCTCTTCTCATGAACAGTGGCACTGTGATTTTGTTAATGTGTCCCAAACTGAGTTCCCACAGCAACCGTGCTATTCTGCGCCAGTTGTGGAAATGCATATTTCAGGCAGGATATGAAAAATGACAGCTGTACTGTTCATAAGGAGGTGTGAAAAAATGCCAATGTTGAAAATCTGGAGTGAAAATATTACAAATGTGCAAAATTATGAGGGCGCATGGAAACTGCAACGCATGCTCGTAGCACAGTCACTTTATGGACTTTCATTACCACATTTTCAACATAGGCATTTTAGGATGTCTGCTCATAAACAGTGCCACTGTGATTTTCTTAATCTGTCCCAAACACTGATTTCCCACAATGAATGCGCTATTCTGTGCTGGAAGTGCGAAAACACATTTTGGCCAGGATGTGAAAAATGACAGCTGTACTGTTTTTAAGGAGGTGTGTAAAATGCCAATGTTGAAAATCTGGAGTGGAAATATTACAAATTCACGAAGTTATGAGTATGTGCGGAAACTACGCAACGCACGCTTGTAAAACAGCCATTTTTGAGATTTCACCAAATTTGCAACATAGGCTTTTGAGAGCCCACCTCATGAACAGTGGCACTGTCGTTTATTATTGGTTCCCGAAGGTGAGATTCCGCCGCAGTAACTGCAAATCACCTTCGGGACAGAATAATGACATGACAGTGACTGAATTCATGAGGAGGGATCCTAATAACCCCAAGTTGAAAATTTGGTGCCAAAAGTTGAAAAAATGGCCAAGACATCCACATAAGTTGAAAAAAACCTATTTATGCCATTATGCAGCTTACTGGCATTTCTTCAGTTCGCCGTTGGCTTTGAAGAGTGCAGACGTGTTCCCGGTCCACCGAAGATTGTTGCACTGGGCTCCGGAGGTAGGTATGGAGTGGGGGGAGGTGGGGTGCGCAGAGGGTGGGTGCAGGTTGAGGGAGGGGGCACGAGAGACTGCAAGGGACTGTTTTCTTTGTTTCAGGGACAAAAATTTAAAGATGTCTCAGGAAGGGTTTTTTTTGCAGGCTTGCTTTTTGCACACTGGGGTGGGCTCCCAGTGTGCCACCTGAGTTTTGGGGGAGGGGGGACTTAAGCTGACGGGGATTGGACTCCCCATCAGCAAAGAAAAACTGTTTGGGGGGCATGATGCTGAGGGGGATTGGGCACACCCTCGGCACACAACAAATGGGGGGGGGGTCGACATTATGCCGATGGGCAGCAAATGAACTGGGTCAGCTGCAACAATCAGGGACTGCCCCACATTGCACCATCAGCTTGCAGTCTGCACTATTTAGACCCAACACAGAGATGAATGGCTGACGCTGCAATGACGAGGTGGCCCCTGATTGTGGCAGCCAAATCGTTTCAAGTTGGTGGCACTTCTGCAGAACCGGTGTCATCAGGACAGTGGGCCTGCATTGGTTGAACACTGCCAAGCCCACAAATGCAGTGCCAGTATTGGCCGCCACAGTGCTGCACCTCCACGACCTGCTTCTCTCCTAAGCTGCCACATAATGTTTCTTGCACATGCGCACAAGCAAACAATAAGCTTCTGCTAGAGAAAATTATTTACAGGTTCAGTGCAGTTCTCCTTTAAAGGATTTTAATACACTTTCCAGTGACATAAAGACACTTGGCCTTCGGCCTTGTGCCTTATTCCTCGGCAGCGTCCACTAAAACCCTTTAACACACACCCTCTTGTGGCTTACTGCTTACATATAACATGTTAAATGTAAAAACAAAGGCATCAATGTCTTGTCCCAAAAGAAAACAATGAAGTGTTTTAAACCTTAAAAAAAAGTTGGATTAAAGATTGCAAATGTTAAATATGGGTAAAACATATCTACCCTTTTTCCACAGCAAATAGAAAACTTCTGCAACTACAACATCTTTTACCCATCCCCCTCTTACATATTTAATTCCTTGCTGAGTTCCAGATTTGGAGGCAGAAGGATTATGTTTGTAGAATCACACATTTGTAATAGAAGTTTGAATTTAAGTTAGACAAATTGTTTTTATTGGTCGCCCAGAAACTGTGAATAAAGATTGAGGTCCTGAGGGGACTGAATGAAATGTGAAATACCACAGGAACATATGTAGGAGTACTTTAAATATGATGTATGTAATATTCTAAGTACATATAGACGGGTTTTCACTATATTACTTTTATATATAATACTGAAGTAATTTGGTTTTAATATCAAAATATTATGTAAAATATACACTGAATAAATCTAACACTGTGGTCCAACAAAGTAATGGAATAGATGTAAGACAGAATTATGATATATGTTTTGGATTTTAAAGGTCAGTTTTCTCCTGATGGCGCAGTAAACAATAAGGCTGACACATACAAATAAATGTTATACTGGCTATGTGGACCTAAATACATTATCAAGATTCTTTAAAGAAGTGGTGAGCAGTGTGTTTTCTCCAAGACAGTATCTAGTTTGAAGTGCTGCTCTTGCCTTTAGCTGCAATGAGTCTTTGACAAATTACTCTAAGAAGGACATGTCTTTTTTACATTACCCAGTTGTAAAACTGAACTATGTGTATGGCCATACTTAATCAGGTAGTATGTGTTTTTGATAACTAAGAACTGATTAACATAAACCTATAATAACAGAGGTTATTTACTTGTAACCATAATTTGACTACTATTACTCAGTTCATATCCACACTTACGTGGTCTTCCATGGAGCATGCTTAGTCATTGAACAGTCTTCAAGCTCCGCCTACCACCTGATCATGAGTTCCTCAGTCTCCACTCTCCCCTGCACTCAGATTTGCATGCTTGAACAGGAATCCAAAGCAGGCCTTTCCTGGGGAGATTGGGTGGATCGTGTCGATGTGAAGGGAACACAGGTGCTAAAACTAGGGTGACAACTAAGTAACCACTATTTCTATTTACCAAGATTTATTTCACTATCCACACTCCTAACAGTCCTCTGGAGAAGGGTCAAGGAGCATACCCCAAATTAGGCACACAGAGACTGGAGGCCTGAGGACCCAATAGCAACAGCATGATGACTGAGCATGTCAACTCTGGAATGGGATATGAATCTGTGCACACTGGATCTGGTAGCAATCCTACATATCAAGTAGCAATCCTATCCATACAGGGGTGGTATACAGATATCCAACACAGGGAGAGAAGTTGGATAAACCATTTGAGGAGGACACCACCAGGATGGCAAATAAGGAGGAAGTGCTGCTAGCTGATGACTTTAATCTGTCAGATGTGGATTGGAGTCTTCTAGCTGCAGCTTCGGCGAGGAACAGGTTCATCCTTGACTCCGTACAAGGGGGCTTTCTCAGATAGTCAATGAACACATTAGGGACAGGGCAGTGCTGGATCTGGTGCTTACAAAGAGGGACAGCATTGCAGACATCACAGTGAGCAGTCCCCCAGGTACCAACGATACTGTACCATGGGGTTTAACATCAAGATAGCATCAGAGGCTAACCACACAAGGATTAGGGTCCTGGACTTTAGACAGGTGGATTTTTATGAACTCAAAGACTGCCTCAGAGAGTGCCAAGTAGAGGAGAACCAGGGAGGGGTACAGGAAAAGTGGGACAAAATAAGGGTGGGCATGATTAAGGCACCCAGCCTTGGCGTGAAGGGAGTGAGTAAAAGCAGAAGAAAAAAAGAGACTTGGTTATTGTACTCAAGGGAAGTGGCCATGATGGTGAAGGAAAAGAAAAAAATGAGTTACCACAGTATTACTGTTTCTTACAAGGGAGCTCCCAGTATGATTAGACATATGCAGTCAGATCAGAGTCTCTGAGTGCCCCAGAGCTGTAGTGATGTAATGTGGAATGTATGCAAATAGTGGAACTGGAATGTTATTCAAACTGCTGCCTCTAGGTGGACTGTGTTCCATCTAACAGTCATATTCATTTTTGTAGTTGAAAAATGGTAGACTATCCGAATTAATAAATTCTGACCGAAAACAACAATAACAATAATACCCATCCCCTGGTGAAGAGGACGTGTTTCCAAATAGGATTAAAATAACACAGAGGGAGAGCTAGGTCCTCTAGTGATCTGTGTGTGCATCAAAGAGTCAAGCCAATAATTAATGGCAACATTAAAACCCTTAGTGAAGATATTGCAGAACCTGATCCAGGTTTTGTAAGGGGAGGTAGGGTGGGAGGTCTAATCATACTGGGAGATCCCTTGGAAGAAACAATATTACTGTGGTAAGTAATTTTTCTTCAATCCCCAGGAATCTCCCAGTATGATTAGACATATGCAGACTAACAAGCAGTGCCTTAGGAGGAGGGTACATAACCTACTTAGGAAAGAGGTTCTGTAATACTGCAGTACCAAACCTTGCACCACTTCTGTACTGAACATCTAGACAGTAGTGTTTTGTGAAAGTGTGGACTGTACTCCAGGTAGCTGCTTTACAGATTTCTAGCAAGGGGATGTCCCTTGCAGCTGCCACAGACAGCAGTTCCAAGGGTGGAATGTGCCCTGAGGTCTTGTGGTGGCTGTTTCTCAGCCTTACTGTAACAGAATTGAAGGCAGGATAATATCCAGCATGCAACTGATCTCTCTGAGGTAGGTCTGCCTTCCAACCTCACCATAGGTGATGAACAGCTGTGAGGGGGAACCCCTGAGGTCCTTAGAACGACTGGTTTAGTAGTTGAGGGACCTCTATACATCCAAACTATGAAGCTTCAATTTCCCTGAACTGGACTTGGCTGTGAAGAATACAGGAAGGGTGATGGATTGGTCCAAATGAAATTCAGATACCTCCTTGGGAATAAATTTCCTGCTGGTCCTGAGGACCACCTTGTCCTTATGGAAGATTATGTAATTAGGATCAGTGCAGAGAGCTTGGATCTCACACACTCTTCTTGCTGAAGTAATTGCCACCAGGAAGACAGTTTTCCAGGTGACATACTTCAGATCAGCCATAGCCACTGGCTCAAATGGAGGCTCCCTGAGTTTGGCTATGCTCAAATGCAGGTCCCAAGGAGGGACTGGCTCCCTAACAGGAGGAAACAGATGTGCCAAGCCTTTGAAATATTTTAAAATAGGGTGTGAAGCTATTGTTCTCTGAGCACCTGCTGACAAGTAAGCAGAGACTGCTACCAAATGAACCCTGAGGGCTGCAGGCCTATGGCCTGTAGGTATACCAAGTAGTCAAGCAGTATAGGTAAACCTGTCTTAAGAGGACTGATGTGCTTAGACTTGCACCAGATGGAAAATCTTTTCCATTTTCAAGCATAAGTCTTTCTGATTCAAGTTTTCCTGGAAACTTTAAGGACCTCTTCTGACAGTTTAAATTCAGAAAATTCTAGCTCCTCAAAAACCAGGCCTTTAGGTGAAGGGTCTTGAGGTTCAGGAATACTACTTGACCCTAAATGGCTGTCAGAAGACTGTATCTCTGGGGAAGCCAGATGGGTTGCTAGGTAGACAGGGCGAGTAGTAGAGGGTACCATGGATGCCCGGCCCAGTCTGGAGCAACCAGAAAGTACAGTTACATAAAAACTTACCGTAACAGTAGATCTTTGACAGAAGCTCTTGCAGCAGGTATCACCTTTAGGACTAAGCCATCAGGCACCAGGACCTCACAGAAAACTTCTAGCTAGCAGTATCCAGCGGAGGACCACCCCCGATGTCACATACGGTATAAAAGGGGTGATCCCCAATCCATCCCCAGTTCTCCTGCCGGAGACCCCGGCAAGTTGATAAAAATGGAGAACTGAGGAGGTTCCTCTATGACAGGAAATAAAGGTATCTGAGATGGAGAAGCAGCTACCACAGGGAAGGAGATAGGGGAATACAATACCTGCTGCAAGAGCCCCTCACAAGGCTCTACTGTTATGGTAAGTTCTTATTAACTGTATTGTCTCACTTCGAGATTCGCTTTTGCAGCAGGTAACACCTTTAGGACAGAGTGCCAAGCAGTAACTGAGAGTCCCCAGGCAGAAGTGTGGAGGCCGAAGTCTCCCAAAGAAATGAGGACAGGAGGCCCTGAAGGACTGCAAGTCCAAAGCCTGCCCTGCGGTGAGAAGCAATGTCCAAACTACAGTGCTTCACAAGGTGTGGACAGAACTCCAAGTGGCTGCTGTGCAAATGTCAGCAACAGACACACTTTTAAGTGAGGCAAAGGAAGCAACCATGCCTATAGCTGAATGACCCTTATCCGAGCCCGGTAAGGGTTTGCCATGCTGTCTGTAGCAAAAAACAATGGAATTAACCAACCATTTGGATAAACACTGCTTAGAAACAGGAGCCCCTATCATGTGGCGTGCGAAAGAAACAAACAACTGATAGGATTTTTGAGTAGGTCAGATGCACTCTAAGTCATAACGGAGCATCCTGTGGACATCCAGAATATGCAGTAAAGCCTTCCCCCAATTCGAGTACTCCAGGTAATGCACCAGAAGGTGGATGTCCTGATTCAAAGTCAACTCTGATACCACCTTCAGGAGGAACTTAGGATTAGTTCGCAAGGACACCCTGGAGAGAGGAAGTGCAAACTGGGATGTCCTGGCCCCCCCCCCCCCACCGAGGGGCTGAACCACTGGAAGCAGGGGAGGAGGTCCTTCATTTGAAGCTTGACCTCTGCTGCTGCCCTCTGGATTGATATCTGGTATTCCACCGAAAGGGCTGCTTAGAGCTCTGATTTGGCTGAGATTTGTACATCGTATGTATGGCTCTAATAGCTTTGCCAGATTCTTGCAGCCGGGTGATAATGTTCTGTAAATCCTCACCAAACAAAACCAGTTCTCTGAAGGGGGCATCCATGATCTTGAATTACACATCCAGTGCAAACCCAGACACCCACAACCAGATATACTGTCTGATACAAACAGCTGAAGCAGCGGCTCTTCCGGCTGAGCCCACAGTATCAGAGGATGCCCCGAGGACGTGGTTACCAATGTCAGAGCCCGACTTCAGAATCGCCATCAGCTCAGTCCAGCTTAGGCAGTCTGGCATGGCCTGGGCCACCTCCACCACCTTGTCCCACAAGACATTTTGGTACTGGACCATGTGGGCAAGGCAGTTCTGGGAATGAATGGGGAATGGGTAGGTGGTCGAGCTGGAGGTTTGTCCAGAGGCGGTCCCTGGAGGGGTGGCTGTTTGTCATTGAAAAAGGCTCATTCAGGCCCTGCGTTGGATTCTGTGGCAGAGCAGGCGCAACCAGTGTCGGGGGGGGAGTTAGGTTTATATGGTCCTGACATCTGGTCATCAGGTAGAGGCAACTTGGTCAGGATACCTGGCATCGGACTATAAGAGCAGAACTGTTTGGCGTCGGATGAACTGGATCCGGCATCCGGTCATCAGGCATCGGACCCATAAGCTTCGACTGGGGGTGGGCGTCAAGTCCAGCTGGCGGCTTCAAAGTATCCGGCGATGAGGTCACCCGAGGAGCCGCCTGGGAGACCAGCGCCGAGAGGACTAGCGTGGGCTTAGGCTGGGCCAGAGACTGATCCAACTGCCGCCTGGGCGAAGTCGCCTGGGAAGGGGAGCTGTCTCCCGAATGGGATGAATGCCCCCCTTTCCCAAGGGAAGAGAGCACTGATACCGGATGTCGCCTTGAATTGTCGGCCCCTGACATCAGGGTAGACTTGATGGACACCCTGGCCAGGAGGGCGACAGACAAAGGCCTGCTGCCCGAAGATCCACTGGCTGACCCACTTGGCTTAGAGGACAAGGTTATTAGCTTTCTAAAATATTTCAGATAATGCCTTACTTATTGCAGTTTGTCTTCTGAGCGGCATCTGGATGTCCACAACTGATTTTACAAATGCTGTATTTGTGACATCACAGACTTGTTATAATGAGCACTACGATATCATAACTTCATTCCAGTAAAAGTCAGGAAGCCTCTAATCCTACATATTTAGTTGTACAATAAGGTTTGCTTCGTTCTGTTACAAAGTTAGTTACAAGCTAATAAGGCTAACAAGGGCCTGGTAATTAAATGTGTCTAGGCTCCTTTTGAGCATATGCACTCCAACATGCAGCAGGAGTAAACAAATTTACAGCATTCAGATGAATATTAGTGTGTACATATGTGGAACAGTGCATGCAGGGCCCTGTAAACAATACAGTGGCAGAGACAACAGCACTGACCAAGGAATCCACTTTGAGAGGTTGCTATAAGCCATAGGAGGACCAATGCCTGGGTTAGAGATAGTGATAGCTGGGTAGGAATTCCTAACTGCTGGCCAGCACACCACTAGATAGAAACATAGCCAATGCTGGCAGAATAAGACCACTGATTAATCCACTCGGCCCCGTTTTGGTCTACCCTACTCTGTGACTTACTGTTCAGATGAGATTTTCACTCTCCTCTACCCCCCACCGGCTCCCTGCCTTGCTGCAGTTCCCCTAAGTAACTATTAAGCTCTTTACTCTGTACAAGTCGTACCTGAACCCATTAATAGTTCTTGTGCCCACCATCTCTGCTGGTAGGCTTTTCCATAGCTCAACCACTTTCTCAGTAAAACTTTCTTGCATCCCTCCTGAATCTCCCCAGCGTTACCACCCACCACTGACTAACATTCACATCCTCTTATTTCAGACCCGTCATTCCTCCTAAAAAGTGCCTCAAAGTTTACCATATTTGTTCCTTTCAGGAACTAGAAAGTCTCCATCATGCCCTCCCATCTTTCTGGCCTCCAGCGAGTAAATGATCAGTCCCCTATGATGATCCTCATAAGATCTGCCTGGTTGGCCCTAAACCATTTTGGTTACTCTGTTGTACGCTGTCTCCAGCCTGTCTCTATCTTTCCTCAGGTGAGGACTCCAGAACTGGGCACAATACTCCAGATGGGGTCTCTCTGGTGATCTACAGACAGCTAATATTATCTCTTTCCTTCTATTATCAAAACCCCATTACACCACAACTTTCTGTTTGCCTTGATGTATGCCTTGTTAAATTGCCTGGTTTCTTTTAGGGAGTCACTTATGGTGACCCCATGTCCCTTTCCTCTGAAGCAGTGACCAGCTTAACCCCTCCCATCCAGTATTACTTCCTGGTGTTCTTGTTACTTATGTGCATCCGCTCTTCCAATGCAGGCCTGTTGTCTCTCCCTTTATCTTTCCTGCGTCAATCTGGGGACAGAGCATTTTGTGTTGTGGCACCTACTCTTTGGAATGCTTTACCACAGTACATATCTGCCCACATGGTAGAGGCCTTTAAGACCTCTTTAAAAACCTTTTTCAAGAAGCGTTCCGATATTGCCCATAATTGTTATTTTAAAGTACTGTATAAATTGTAAACTATTATTCTTTGCTGTTTTAGCTGTCTCTACTAATGTTTGCTGATTTTTACTATTATTGCTATTGTGAAGCACCATAAGCCCTAGGGAAAGGGCATTCTAGACACAGAATTGTCTTGCCTTGCATCACCTTGCATTTTTTGCCATTTACTTTCAATAGCCAGACCCTGGACAACCTCTCTAACCTTTGCAGGTCCCTCTGTGACTCTCTTACTCCTGCCTCGCTGTCTATCCTGCCACAGAGCTTAGTGTAATCTGCGAAGAGACACAGCTTCCCCTATATTCCTCCTACGCCTAGCTGATGAACATATTGAAAAGGACTGCTCCCAAGACTGAGCCCTGCCGTAAACCACTTGTGACCTCCCTTTCTCATGATTTGATCCTGTTTACCACCACCCTATGCTATCTTTCCACCCATTCAAATAGGTCCTTGCTGCTCCCAGAGACTCAAAGTTCTTCAACAACTTTCTGTGTAGCACCAAGTCAAATGCCTTGCTGAAGTCAATATAGAGTAAACATACTGCTTGTGCCATATCCACCACCCTTGTTACCTAGTCAGAATACTATCAGGTTAGTCTGATAAGACATTCCTGCCATGAGCCCATGCTGCTTACTATCCTGGAGCTCATTTCACCCTGGGAAGTCCACTAGGTCCTTTTTGACTAGTGTCTCCATCAGTTTACCTACAAGGTAAGACTGATGGGCCTGTAATTACCAAGTTCCTTGCTGTCCCTCCCATGTGGAGTAGCACCATGCCTGCTATCCTGCAATCTCTTGGAACCACCCCTGACTGTAGTAAGTGACTGCATAATCCTGCCAGGGGTTTAGCCAGTTCTAATATCAATTCCCTGTGCACCTCAGGTGCATCCCATCTAGCTCTGGAGCTTTGTCTATTTTCAGGGCTGCAAGCTCTTTTCTAACAATTTCTCCTGTAATTATCACCTGTCCCATTTCTGGGATCCCCTTGCAGCCTTTAAACCACTTTCTGGTAGAGCCCCTCTATCCTCCATTGTGAATACTAAGCAAAAGTAGTCATTTAGAATGGCTGCCTTCTGCTCGTCTTCCTCTACTATACTGGCCCCCCTTCGTCAGCCTAACAATTCCACCTCTCATTTTCCTTTTTTCCCCTGATGTACCCAAGGAACTGTTTTTCCCCTCCCTTGACCCCATCCTTAATACATAGCTTTAGGTCTACTTTTGTGTCCCTGACTGCATTATTGGCCTCCTTCATCTTCACCTGGTATTTGCTCTCTCCTCATCCTCCTGTTTCTTTGTGCAGCCAACGAAGACCCTTTTTTGGCCCTAATTGCCTTCCTGACCTTGTTAGAGGATCAGACTGGTCTCTTGTGCTTATTAACCTTGGTAACCATTCTCAAGCATTGTCTGGTTGCTTCGAAAATGGCCCCTTTAATTTCTCCCCACTTCTCCTCCACCCCTGTGATTTCACCCACTCCAACTAATTTGCCCTTGATTAACTGCGTTATCTGATCAAAGTCTGTTCGTCTGAAATCCAGAACCATAGCTTTTGAAGAGGGCATATTGATACCCATGGCCATTTCAAACCATGTGATGCTATGGTCACTGGACAACAGTGAGATTCTGAGCATGAGGTTTGGCAAGAGGACCGTGAAGCAAAGCTCAGTGGTTCTGTCTGCCCAAACTTCATGAGAGGAGTGTCCTGTATCATAAGGGACACCCCTCGTAGACCATATTAACTTATTATAAATCACCTGAGTTCAGCGCAGATGATTTCTAATACGTTTATAGTCTTTTTCATTTTTTTACTGTGCAGTCTTCCCCTGGCACTGTAATGAAGCGCTCTCACATAAAAGCACAGTGTACACAAGATAAAAGGTGCACTGGCTCTGCAGGTTGATTGGCTGAAATCACATTACTGATTTATAATTGCTAATAGCTGCAAGTAAATGTTTTGAGATGCAATTCTGTGGCCTCCATCTGCAGCCCACTGAGTGTCATGAGCTGTGTTTGTTTAAGGCTGTAGTTGTGCTTCATTATACGGGTGCTGTAGCACTGGTATAGTTAAGGTTGAGTACAATGTTCAATGTTAAAATCCAGATTTTCCACCTTAATAACCTTTGCAGCATTTGACAAAAATAGACCAAAATTTGGCAGGCGCCATCTGGTTAGCAGGGTCTCAAGATCTAAAAAGTTTAGTTAAGGCATCTTGTGTGCTTTTGAGATATGGAACATCGATTTTTAATGCATTACAGTGTTTTTTTCCTATACTTAATACACTTTTTTTTGTTCTCATGTGCAGCCTAAATTGTATAGAATTTGTTTCCAAAACTTTTAGGGTACAAGTGGCCTGTGCCAAGGTAATGTCTTTCGAAGGTTTTGTGAAAAAATATTAGTTGGTTCCAGAGTTATAAGGATTTCAAGAGATTTTTTTTTTGTTACTGATCATGCTCAGTAGGGTTTTTGGATAACCCTCTCATATGAAAGATAGATTTATTTTTATTTATTTAGTTTTTGTTGACCAGGTAAGTGCACTAGTCAAATCCTGCCTATTTTCAGGCACAACCCAGGGGAGGGGGATACAGATGAATGCCAACTGACCTTGAACCAGATTAAGCTGTTGGTGGTATTTTTAGTGAATGAGGGAAATTTGGCCAGGACACAGGCCAGGACACTTTCACAGGAATTTACCTTTCGCAAATGATCATTTGTGAGGGAAAAACAGTGTTTGTGACAGCCATCATCTTGTTTTTTTAACTAAAGGAAGTGGAATATAACTAAAAATTATGTTTTTTTTTAAAAACAAACACTTGAACCTGACTAAACAAGTCCCATTTAGGTAGATTCTGGTGGGGTTTTTTTTCCCTCTGTTTAGTTTTTTAAATTATGGTCAGAAATCGCTTTTCTGTGCGCCCGAAAGACAGCGTATGCCAGCAGTAAGGGAACTGCATTCTCTGTATGAGAACCACAAGACATTCCTCACAGCTACAGCCGCAGATGGAGACATGCTGCTGACTTGAGTGCCAGCAATGAGCAGGCAGTGTCCCTCATATTCTGGTTTGAGTTGCATCCATACATCTATCCATCCATCCCTCATATCCTGGTTTGAGTTACATCCATCCATCCCTCATATCCTGGTTTGAGTTACACCCATCCATCCCTCATATCCTGGTTTGAGTTATAGCCATCCATCCATCTCTCTATCTCTCTCTACAACAATATATTAATTTCTAAGCAGACCAGGATGCTCATTCCCAGTACAGCTGAATTATTCTCCCTTCCTCTCTACAGTGCCCCCCCCCCCGCCTAAAATATAAGTGGCGACAGCACTAGGACGCCGACCCACCCCCGGTGCTACCAAACAGTATTCTAACACTGTGCCCAATCCCCAGTATCAGCTAGGGTTCACTTCAAATGTAACAAAAAAAAAAAGAAAACTATCCCCTCATTGAACTTTTTTTGTCAAGAAACCTGCAAAGAAGACAATGGTCTCTCGCCAAGCTGATTACCCTCACCACGACCCCCAGTCCCCGCTCAACACCCACTCCCCAACCCCCAACTCCACCACACACCCTCACTCACCTAAAAGTGTCCTCCAGCATAGGTCCCATCTCTGATCGAAAAAACATCTTGCTGTGGAATTGACGACTGTGATATGAGAAAATAAGGTAAGTCCGGTTAATGTATTTCAATGTGTTTTGAATTTTTGCTCATAACTTTGTCATTTTTCAATATTTTTACCCCACATTTTCAACATGGTCTTTTTGGAACACTGTTTCATGAACAAAGCAGTTGAAATTTTTCAAATCTGCCCCTAAAGGCGATTTCACGTTCGTTCTGAGAAATCACCTTTCAGGTGAAATTTGAAAATGTTCACCTACCACGTTCCTGGGGAGAGGTCATAAGAAGGCCATATTGAAAATCTGGTGAAAAATACAGTAAAATGATCAACTTATGAGTAAATGTTGAAATAGTTCAATGCTCACGCATAACGTCACTAATTTTCAATATTTTTACAACAAACTTTCAACATGGCCTTTCTGGGATCCCAATTCATGAACAAGGCAGGGGAAATGTTTTTAAATGCAGGCTGAAAGGTGATTTCGTAGACGTTCTTGGCAGAAGACACCAGGAGAAAGGACTGCTGTGTGACTGGACTTCTCTGCTGGGACTAAAGAAGTAGGACTCTTGTACTTGGAACTTTAATTTAGGAAAAAAAAACTAACAAAACAAAAAATAAAAGTGTGTGTTTGTCTGAGTTAACTGAACTGAATGGTTTTCTGAACAGTTATCTAGGTGTAAATCGCAGGTGATTGAAAGGACTTGATAGCTGTGAGGTTTAAATTACTTGTAGAAAGATCTAGTAAGTAGGGGGAGTGGCTTAGCTAGAAGGAAGCTATATTTAAAGACTGCCTTAGAAAGATTTTGCTAGTAGCTTGGCAGAAGACACCAGGAGAAAGGACTGCTGTGTGACTGGACTTCTCTACTGGGACTATATTTCCCTCCTTCCCAAAGCTAGTTCTACTTTTATAGGCACAGAATTTGACTGACAACAGGAACTTCCTGTTTGGGAGCAGGAAGTGAGTGATCACAGAGCCACCAAAGACCCACCATCCTAGAAGGGCAAGAGTAGCTCTCCGTCCCTTTCTAGCTGCTGGAGGTCTGCCTCTGAGCAACTAAGGGGTATACTGAGAAATATAAGATATTCTTGTCTCAGAACAGGACAATTAGGAGCTTAAAGGGCACACAGGCAGAAAGTAAGGAGAGAGAGAAACAAAAAAACAGAGGAAAGAGTAAGGATTGCAAACAGTTAAGGGGCCAGAAATAAGACATGATGGGAGTGGTGCAGTGCAGTGGCTGTGGAGCAGCAGTCTTCCGGGAGACGTTCTGGAGGATACGGTGTTGTCCCATCTGCAGGCACCTCTCTGGGCTGAGGGAGGAGGTTGCTCATCTCCTGGCTGAGTTGGCCAGGATTTGTGGGACCTCCTCTTCCATCCAGGGACCACCAGTGCCACTGCCGTTGCCTCAGAGGTTGCCAAGAAAGAGGAGCGGTTGGACCACAGTGGGCTCGAGGGTGAGGGTGGTGGAACAGAGGCGCATCCCTCCAGCTGTACCTCTCCACAATTCCTATGCCATTCTGGCAAAGTGTGGTTCCTCTATGGAGGCACCCGCAGTGGAGACCAAGGAGGATGCTGGGAACCTCCACAAAGGAGACCCACAGGAGGGTGGCAGGGGAAGGAAACAACTCCTGGTGGGGGACTATTGTTAGGAAGGTAGAACTGGGGGAGGAAGGGGAGAGGAGGTAAGGTGCCTGCCTGGCCCCATGGCTTGGAGGGAGAGGGAGCGAATCCTCAGGATTGCCGGAGCAGCTGCACAGAGGAGGGAGCTGGATGTCATTGTCCACCTAGGGACAAATGACCTGACTAAGAAAGGGATTAGAGAAGTGCAGGAAGAGTTTGTGGAATTGGGGAGGGGCCTTAGACAAGTAGCACGCACGGTAACTTTCTCGGAGGTGCTGCCCATCTATGGCGTCGGAGAGGCTAGGGTGTTCCGCACCATGGGATTCAATCAGTGGTTGAAAAACTGGTGTGGAGCTCAGGGATTTGGCTTCATTGGGGACTGGGGGTCCACCTGGAGTGATGCAAGCCTATACTGGCATGATGGGTTGCATCTGTCCAGGAGGGGAACCAGGATCCTAGGTGACAGGTTTAAATGCTTCATTGACAAGCATTTAAATTAGCCAAGGGGGGAGGCACTGGAAAGGAGCAGGGAATTCCTAGACCCACCAAAAAAATCATGGTGATAAGTGTGGTAAACACCAACATAGAGGTGTTGATAGGGAGAAGGGCAGGGGTAAATGGAGAAAGTGACAAAGGCAAGAAGGACTGGGATGGGGCAAAAAGGAGTAAGGCCATCAGGAAATGGAGGGTAATGAGTACCAATGCCTGTAATCTGGGCAACAAGCTCCCTGAGCTGGTGGCCTTGATGGAAGAGGGATGCTTGGATATCGTAGCAGTCACAGAAACATGGTACACAGAGAACCATGACTGGAATGTTAACATACCAGGGTACATAACCTACAGGAGAGACAGGCAGGGGAGAAGAGGGGGAGGAGTAGCTCTCTATGTAAAGGAAGGGATAAAAGCAACTGAACCAAAGAGTAAACAGGGAGGAGAGGAGGCACTGTGGGTCACCATGGAGACTGGAAAGGGCACCACAATCCACACAGGAGTTGTGTACAGACCCCCATGTCAGGGGGAAGGAATGGACAAGGATATGATAGAAGGCATTCTTAGAATGGCAGAGAAAGGGGAGATACTGTTGATGGGAGACCTGAATATGCCAGATGTTAACTGGAGCACATTTGCTGCAGCCACATCCAAGAGCAGGGCCATTCTTGATGCCCTACAGGTGGCAGGCCTCAGACAGCTAGTTTGAACCCACTGTGAGGGAGCAATGTTAGACCTTGTACTCTCAAATGGGGCAGTGAGAGGATCTCAGATCTAGAAGTGGGTGCCATCTGGGAACAAGTGACCATCAAACAGTGTGGTTCACGTTAAACTCAGCTACAGAGTCAAGCCATACAAAAGTGAGGGTACTGGACTTCAGGAGGGCTGACTTTGGCAAGATGGGAGAGTGCCTCAGAAAAGCACTAGCAAACAAGCTAGAAGGAAGTGTGGAGCAACAATGGGGAATCATCAAAACTGCCATCACAGAGGCAACAAACCTTTGTGTGAAGCAAATAAACAAATCAGAACGGAAAAAGCCACTATGGTTCTCAAAAGAGGTGGCTGTGAAAGTCAGGAAGAAAAAGATAGCATTCCGGAAGTATAAGGAAACACAGAAAGAGCAGGACAGAGAGCTGTACCAGTTAAGGCAGAAGGAAGCAGGGAGGGAAGTCAGAATAGCAAAGGCCCAAACTGAGGGAAAGATAGCCAACTCAGTTAAGAAGGGGGATAAAACCTTTTATAGGTACATCAGCGAGCGAAGAAAGACAAAGGAAGGGATAGTGAGGCTGAATAGAATGAACGGTAGGTGGGCAGAGGGGGACAGTGAAAAAGCAGGGATACTGAATGAATATTTCTGCTCAGTATTCACAAAACAGGAGGGGGAAGTGCCTAATCCAATTAACAGAAGCACTCTATATAGGGGGGTCGATCCCAGTCCTTTCACAGAAGAAAGGGTTCTGCAAGAACTCCTAAAACTGAAGGTGGACAAAGCAATGGGGCCTGATGGAATTTACCCCAGAATTCTAAAAAAATTAAGGGGGGGAACTAGTGAAACCACTGGCAACTCTTTTTAATAAATCATGGGAGGATGGTGTGGTACCCGAGGACTGGAGGAAGGCGGATGTGAGTCCCCTTCACAAAAGTGGGACCAAGACAGAGGCAGGAAACTACAGACCTGTAAGTCTGACCTCTGTGGTAGGGAAAGTGATGGAGTCACTTCTGAAGGAAAGAATAGTTGAGTACCTAGAGGCCAGTGGGGTACAGGACCCAAGGCAGCATGGGTTCACAGCGAGATGGTCATGTCAGACGAATCTAATAGATTTATTTGACTGGGTGACCAAAGTAGTAGACCAGGAGGGGCTGTGGACATGGCCTACCTAGACTTTAGCAAGGCATTTGACACAGTCCACACAAAAGATTAATAGTCAAATTAACCAGCCTGGGAGTGGGTCCCAGGGTGGTTGCCTGGTAAAATATTGGCTGGATAACAGGACACAGAAGGTAATTGTAAATGGAGTCCACTCTGAAGAAAGAGGGGTTACTAGTGGGGTACTGCAGGGTTCAGTATTGGGTCCAGTCCTTTACAATGTCTTCATAAGTGACATTGCAGAGGGACTGGAAGGAAACGTATGTCTATTTGCAGATGACACAAAGATCTGCAACAAGGTTGATACACAAGGAGGTGTGGAAAGGATGAGAAGGGACTTGGCAAGGTTGGAGGAATGGTCAGAAGTACGGCAGATAGGATTCAATGCAAAGAAGTGCAAATAATGCACCTGGGAAACAAGAACCCAGGGAAGAATACACAATTGGGGGAGGTAGTAACAACAACAAAAAGGAAAGGGACCTGGGGGTAATCATATCAGATGACCTTAAGGTTAGCAAGCAATGTAAGAAGGCAGTAGGAGAGCTGGGGTATACTGGGATGCATAGGAGAGGCATCAGCAGCAGAAAACAGGAAGTTGTTATCCCTCTGTACAGACAGTTGGTGAGACCCCATCTGGAGTACTGTGTCCAGTTCTGGAGACCCCATCTCCGCAAGGACATAGACAGGATAGAGGCAGTCCAGAGGAGGGCAACTAAAATAATGCAGGGTCTACAAGAGGAGCTGTATGAGGAGAGACTAACGGAGCTTAATATGTATACCCTTGAGGAAAGAAGGGAGAGGGAGGACATGATAGAAACTTTTAAGTACCTCAGTGGAATCAACAAAGTCCAAGAGGGTAGCATCTTTCAGAAAAAGAGACATGCAAGAACAAGGGGATACAATTTAAAGATGGGGGGCAGTTCAGGGGCAATGTGAGGAAATATTATTTCACAGAAAGGGTAGTGGATGCATGGAACAGCCTTCCTGAGGAGGCAGTGGGGTCTAAAACTGTGGGAGAATTCAAGAATGCATGGGACAGACATAAGGCAATTCTTGTGGGGGGTAAAAAGAAATAGGCTGTTGGTTAACTAGGATCTGCGGCCTATCCTGTAGGTCAGGAAATGGGCAGACTAGATGGGCCAAGCGGTCCTTATCTGCCATCAATGTCTGTTTCTATGTTCTGTGAAATCATATTTTGGGCAGGATTTGAAAATTTTCACCTACCAGGTTCACGAGATGGAGACATAAGAACTATGTTCAAAATTATGGGGTAAACAATATAATAAAATGACCACGTAATGAGTGAATGTTGAAATATTTTAATGTTTATTCATAACTTCACTAATTTGCAATATTTTGATGCCAACCTTCCAACACCGCCATTTTATACCACTTCATAAAGGTGACAGGTGTCACTTTTAAATCCTGGATGAGACATATTTTCGCACTTGTCAAGTGAAATGACATTTCAGACATTATTCTATAAATGCCCAATGTCATGTTTATAAGGAGGAGTCATGAAACGATTATCTTTAAAATTTGGCGTAAACAGAATATAGTAAGAAACATTGTGTTTAGTGCTAGCTTTTACCCCAGCGAGTACTGCTTTATGATCCTGTGCCTGTGACCGAGATTCTGGGTGAGCCCAGTGAGGCAGCTGGATGGGCCGGGATTGGGGGTAGCGGTGTCATGCGACACCACCTTCCAGCCTAGGAAGAGAAGGTGCAGAGTTGCCCACACCGGCCCAATTACCATATACTGAAGACAAATTTTCTCCTGGCACAGGGCCCTGCACATCTGCACTTGTGGCTGCCAGAGGGTCCTGCACTTTGGCAGACAGATGGACTCTTTGCCCTGTGTGTTTGTATCTGTAGCCACATAGTAGCATAGGGCTTCTACAGCTCACTAGACAGACCCACAAATCTTTGACATCTGCAGCCATACAAAGTGCAGGGCCCGAAAGGGTCATAAACTCCTGCAGGAATTTCTATTTGTCCTGAGTACAATTTCATTCCTGTAGAAGGAGATGTAGTTCAGATCTGTGCAAAGGGACTGTAGTTCACTTACTCGCCTAGCTGAAGTAATGGCTACCAGGAAAACAGCATTCGAGGTGACATATTTCAAATCTACAGTTGCCATAGGTTCAAAGGGGGACTCCATGAGCCTGGCAATACAAATGTTAAGGTCCCAAGCAGGAACTGGCTCGCTAAGGGGAGGGTGAAGGTGGGTAAGACCTTTAAAGTACTTCCTGAAGACATGCCATGGACCTGTCTTTACTGGCTGAAATATATGCTGAAGCTGCAGCCAGGTGCACCTTCAGGGTAGAGGGCCTAAGGCCCAGAGAATGCAGATGGATTAGGTAGTCCAAAAGGACAGACAGCCCAGCCCCAGAGGGACTGATGCTTCTGTTTCCATACCAGTTGGAAAACCTCTTCCATTTGAAGCATAAGTCTTACTGGCTGAGAGTTTCTGAGAACCCCCTCAGTACACTCAGAACCTCCTCAGACAGGTGCAGACTGGCAAATTCTAAGTCTTCAAGAGCCAAGCCATCAGGCAGAGGGACTTGAGGTTGGGGTGCAAAATCCTGCTCTGAGAGGATGCCAGAATATTGTGACTCTGAGGATAGGGCTAGCAGGAGGGAATACCAATGCTGCCTTGCCCAATCTGGTGCCACTAGAATCAGTGTTGTTGATGATTGAGACCTGAGTTTTATCAGAGTTCTGAGCAACAGGGGAAAAGGAGGAAATGCATAAAGGAATCTGCCTGACCAATCCAGTGTCAGGGCATCCAGTGGCACAGTTCCATCAGCTGGAGGTCTACAACAGAACTGTGGCAGCTGGTGGTTGTCTGTGGAGGCAAAGATATCTATCTCTGGTGTGCCCCACTTTCTGAATACTGACTGAAATACCTGTGCATTCAGAGACCACTCGTGGTGGTTCTGGCGGATTCTTCTGAGGGAGTCCGCCAGGATTTTGTCCTTTCCTGGTAGGTGGATGGCAGATAGTGACACCTGCAGGGAGTAGGCCAGGTCCCATACCTTCATGGCTTCCGTGCACAGTAAGGTGGACCTGGTACCTCCTTGCTTGTTAATATAATACATGGTGTTAGTGTTTTCTGTTCTGACCTGCACTACCTTATCCTTGAGCTGAGCAGCGAATGGCTGAAGAGCCAGGAAAACTGCTCTGAGCTGTGACAGACTGATGTACAGAAGTTATTCTTGGGGGTACCATGGGCCACTGACAGTGAGGTTGAGCATGTGTGCCCCCATCCCAAGAGAGAGGCATCTGTAGTAAGCACTACTGAAGGATCTTCCTTTTGAAAGGGAGTTCCTTCCCAGAGTTTCTCCCTCTCTAACCAACATTGTAGAGCCTGTAGCAGGGTTTTTGTGACAGGCACCAACTTGGCTACAGGATCCCTCCTTTGGGACCAGTAAACCCTTAGGTGGAACTGGATCTCTCTCATTTGGAACCTTGAACCTGGGACCACAGCTGCGGTTGCTGCCATGTGGCCCAATAGTTGGGGAAAGTGTTTTGCTAGCCTGGGTCTTCTCAGCTGGAAGGATCCTTGAATGGTGTCCAGCTCTGCCCCTATGAAGTCCAGGACCTGCACTGGTTCCATCTGAGACGTCCGGGCATTTTTCAGGAATCCCAGAGATTGTAATGTGCTTTGAGCAAGAGCAAGAAAGTCTCTGGTGTGTTGAGGGGACTATCCTATGACTAGCTAGTCATCCAGGTAAGGGAATACCATCACCCCTTGCCATCTCAAGTGGGCCACCACTACAGCTAGGCACTTGGTGAATGCCCTGGGAGTTGAGGTTAGGCCAAAGGGCATGGCTGCAAACTGACAGTGGCCTCAGGGCAATCTGAACCTCAGGTACTTTCTATGGCTGGGTCGGATTGGGATGTGAAAATAGGTGTCACTGAGATCCAAGGATGCCAGCCAGTCCCCCTGCTGTAGAGTAACGATAATCATTGCCAGTGACCATTCTGAACTTTGGCTTTGAAAAATGCTTGTTCAGGGGTCTGAGATCCAGGATGGGTAGCCATTTTTCTTCTGGGTGAGGAAAAACCTGGAATAGAAGCCCTTGCCCTTCTGAGATAGGGTAATAGGCTCCACTGCTCTGATGAGCAGGAGGTTGGCCACTTCTGACTCCAAGAGAGTCCTTTCTGCTGGGGTTGCAGGAGCAATATTTCTGCTCATCAGTTTGGGGAGTGGTTTGAAACTTAGACACAGCTCTTGGCTCACTACCTCCAAGACCCACTTGTCTGCTGTGATGGTATGCCATGCTTGGAGGAAGTGAGTCAGCCTGCTTCCCACTGGTAGGAGTGAGGCGGCCTGTACAAGCACGTCAGGGGTTCTGCTTGGGCTAGACCTTGGCCTGAAGTGCTGGTTCAGACCTTCTCATGGCCCTTCTGCCTCTACCTCTAAAGTACCCCATGGTCTGCTGGTAATCTGACATAGCTTGGGCCTGGAAAAAATGCCTGGAGCAGGATTCCCTACTCCTGCCTCCCCTGTATTGAGACCTGTAGGAAGTGGAAGGTTTATCCTGTACAGAATTGCTTCTGTAAGTGGTTTTATACTCTTCCATTTTTTTCATATAGGCCTCTGTTTTGTTCCTAAAAAGTCATGGCTAGTACAGTAGACCAGGGGGCTTTCAGGTACTGGGCCACATACATCATATAATTGGCTTGCCTCACCAGGAGGGAGGCTGCCAAGTACCCCTTTTTTTCCATAGTATAAATCTTCCTGGAAGCCTTGTCAGGAGGGTGGGATGCCAATGGTACTTTGACTTTGTCACATGTGGCAGACTGTACCACCCCCTCATGGTCAGGATGGGTAAAAAGAAAATCAGCATTAGAGCTCTCTAGCTGATACTTTTTGTCAATCTTTCTGTCTACCCCAGCACAGAGGTAAGGGTTTGCAGAATTTTTAGTACAGCCTTTCTCAGGGACTTGTGTATAAGCAATAGAAGTCTCTTAGTGGGGGGTGAAACCCATCGTGTCTAGAAAATCCACTTCTTCCTCATCCTCCACCATTTCCTGGATGGAGAAAATGAGGGTATCCACCACTTGTCTCACAAAGGAATTATGAGACGAACAATCCTCCGGTCCTCAGGGAGGGGAACCGAAGTCCTGTTCTGGGGAGACTTCAGGCTCGATGGGCTACCCCTCCTCATCCTCCTCCTCTGGTTCCTCATATAGGTATGCTAGTTCCTGGGTGGAGGAAACTGAGGCAGGAACCTCTGGAACTGCTGGAGAAGTCAAGGGACCGACAGCCTGGAGGGCCTGTAAGATTTGCTAGGCCTTAGCAATGTGCTTGGTCGAGGGCATCATTAGTCTGTCTGCTGAGAGTTCCTTTGCTTTTTCAGCAGCAAGTGAAGTGATATGTTTTTCTTTGTTTTCTTTTAGCTGGAACTGATTCAGTAGCTGTCTCCACCAGTCTGTTAGGCTTAGAAGAGTCAGGTTTGTCTGTGGGTTTTGAATCTACTGGCTCTTTTGTTTTTCTTTTCTTGAGGAGGCAGCCTCATCTGTAACTTTCAAGGGATAGGAAGGAGTGGCCATTTCCTCCAGCTTTTTAGCCCTCTCTTTTCAAGTTTTAGGGCAAAACGTTTTACAGATTTCACAATTAGCAAAAACATGACTGGGCCCCAAACACACAATGTACAAGTCGTGCCGATCAGCTTTAGATACAATTTGCCCACAGCTAATAACAATTTTTAAATCTAGCAGGTTCTGATTTTTCTTCTGTTTAGGTGCATTTGACATGGTTATTACACAGAACAGAACTAACCCAAGGAAAAACAGTCATTTCCTAGACTGAACACTATACAGGGCAGAAATACCCAAAAAGCAATTGGTTCCCCCACAGGATTTAAATACACAGGGAACTGAAAGAAATGCTCGTTCCTGACAGGAAAAGAACTGCGATTAAACCCAAAAATATAAAAAGAATTAAATAACTTTATAGACCCTAGCAAGGAACCAGAATGCTGTCAACAAAAGCAATTATTGTGGTAAAAAAAAAACTGAAACCACAGTTCCCCTCAGTTCTGTGGAATCACTGAAGAACCACAAAAATAAAAATAAAACCACTAAAACTAAGCTAACTAACCTGCGAAGGAGCAGCAATTGACAAATAAATGAATAAAAATGTAAAATAACTTTAAGAAAAAGAGAGTTGTTTTAAGAAAGTTGAAGAGAGTTGTTGAGGCATCTAAACTGGTAGGTGGAATCTGAGCGTTGATCAGAATGCAGCAATTACTAGGGGGCAGCAGTTTGAAATTGGCATGAGCCAATGAGAGTGCCATCATTTACATACATTCCATTCTCTCCGTGGGAGTTCAACACCGGAGGCTGACTGCATTAGTTTAAGCATACTGAATGATTTCTGGGATTTGAATGCGTTTTTCAGTGTTTTATCCATAAGTCAGTAAATTTTTGTCAGTTTGCTTTTAAATTTGCTGTGGTCATAGTGGAAGACGAGATACACCTTTGGTGCATTTCTGATGATAATCAGACTATAATAGTGCATTTGGCACCATGGTGAAGACTGAACAGAATTTTGGGGTGCAGTGCATACCCCATGAATGTTTGGGGGGGGATTATGTGTTAGTATTGTAGTACTCACTGTCACCTTTTCTTGATACATACATTGTCTCTTAACTCCAATTATTGACAGACCTATGGCTTGTTAAATTTGCAACATTATCCTATGGAAATTTTCATTTTTTTATTTTTATGTTTTTTATGTCTATTTTTAGTTGGTATTTCATAGGGACTTAAGTCTTGCAGTACTCATTGACTCCTTTCTTTTGATACATAGATTATCCCATAACTCCAAAGAGTTACAGCTTGTTAAAACTGCAATGTTATCCTATAGGACTTTTCTTTTTTGAATTTTTTGTTTGTATATGGCCCCTGAATTTTTCTAGGAGTATCGTGTGTTAGTGTTGTATTACTCACGGAGACCTTTTTTGATATACACAGTGTCCCTCAACTCCAGAAATTAGGGTGCCCTCTCTTGTTTTATATACTGCAATGTGTGTGTGTGTGTGTGTGTGTGTGTGTAATATCTATCTCTATATCATAAAATGAGTGGGGAAAAATCAGTAAAAATACGTTTTCCCGATTGGGCAAAACACGCCACATGACTGTACATTATCACACAACAACCACACATTTGAACTTCTTTCTGTTTTTTACCACCCAAGCAATACACTATTTTAGGCGTTCTAGAAGACAGATAACCCACTACTGGGAGTGCAGCTGTGCTCTGATATATGCATATCTTAGGTGGTTGAATGCACTCAGACTGCAGTCTTGTGCCTTACAACACACATCAAGGCATGCGTATAACAGAGCACGATGGAATGCCCTGTAGTGGATTATCTGTTACTTATTCTTTGCAAAATACTGCATTAATGCACCAGTTAGGGTTCAACTTAATGCCAAAATATCAGGGAAATGTGGCATTAGGAAGACAAGACCACACAAGCAACCACAGATTGCCATCATCAGGCAAGATAAAGTACTTTTCATAGCACTTAACATTGTTCATCACATTTTTATTCCAAACCTTCAGTTTGATTCCAGATCTGTTATAGCGATGGAGCTGACTTGTACTGCAATGGCAACCTGAAAGGATGTTCCCTTCAATGTGCACAGTGCAGTGACCAGTTATTTGGAATTGGGACCACCTTCTTAGATCATCTATTTTGTTCGCAAATACTGGGGAGCGGCACTGTGCATGCAGGAGGGTGCTTTGAAAATTAAAGTCAAGTATTTCAGGCAGTACAAAAATACACCAGCAGCAATGACCATTTCCTTCATTCTGTTATAATGTTAACTATCAAGCCCTAGCACATTTCCAGACAGAGCCCTACCACAAGAAGAAGAATGTCTTGCATCTCTCAGGCTGCCTTAATGCAGGGTTAAAAAATAGAAACATACCTTTTGCATTGCCTCATGGTTTTCATCTATTAAACGAAAGCACACATTTTTTGCTAGATCTGAACTCTTCTTCTCGTTGATGTGTGATATAGAAGCTCCAAGCAAAATGTCCTTCCAGCGTGTGCTTAAAGAAAACACAATACACTCCACATTAACCTTTAACAAAAAAATGCACCTACAGTGTATACAGTCCCAACATGCAGCACGTTCCATTTTGCCCTCATGAACCTGAAGCACAGAAACCCAGAGGCAGAGTATAAAATGGGAAGGAGGTACTGACTGTTACCAAACAGATAAGGGACCTTGGAGTAATCCTATCTAATGACCACAAGGTGGTGAGGCAGTACTACAGGGCAGTGGGTAGGACCAGTGGAATGCTGGGGTGCACAGAGAAGAGTATCACCAGCAGAAGTAGGGAGGTGGTATTGCCACTGTGTAAACTGTTGGCAAGACACCACTGTCATCGAGGCACAGGTCAGGAAGCACAGGAAAAACCAGGAGCAGTTGAACAACTGGGACAGGGTCCTGTTCTACCCTGTCACAACCACCTGGAGTACTCTGTCCAGTTCTGGAGACCATATCTCAAGAAGGGCATAGACAGGGGTGGAGGCTGTCCAGAGGAGGGTAACTAAAACAGTGCAGGGGCTGCACCAGAAGCCCTATGAGGAGAAACTGAGGGACCTCAATATGTACAGCCTGGAGGAGAGGACAGAGAGGGGGATAGGATACAGACCTATAAATACATCACAAGTTGAACAAGGAACAGGAGGAGAGTATGTTTCAGAGGAAAAGATGCAAGAGAACAAGGGGACATGCAGTGAAGCTGGAAAAGGGAAAATTTAGGAGACTGGAGAAACTGCTTCACTGGAAGAGTGGTGGATGCTTGGAAAAGTCTTCCAGTGGAGGCAATGGGGGAGGAAACAGTGCTGGGTTTCAAGCATGCCTGGAATAGACACAGGTAAATCTTAGCTGGGCAGCATGGGGACAGAGGAAGCCAGAGATGGAGTATGATCTGCGGTGACAGTATAGGCAGGGACAAATGGGCAGACTAAGTGGGCCAAGCAGTCCTTATCTAATGTCAAAAGTCAATGTTTCCCATTGCCATATTTTCAAATGGTGGTCCCTTGAATTTGTGAAGTGCAATTTTATGATGTGCTGTGTTCCCAACATATAACCCATTTGTCTCATTCCATTCTTTTCCACACTGTTCTTTCTTTTCTGTGGTAGATGGCATTTTGTGCTGTTCTTACACTACATGTTTTGACCTCTAGTTTAGGCTCATGTTCCGTTTTGAAAACATGCATGTTCCAATTATATTCGTGTAGTTTGTTGAGCACACTTAGCCCTCTGAGGTACCAGCAGCTGCGCTGGTATCCGTTCACAATTTCTCACTGGCCAATCCCAATTTGGAGATATTATAATTTAAATGTTGCTGCAAGATTTTAACTGGTAATAAAGTAGCAGTGCATAACGCACCAAATAATGTCACCTACTGTATTCCTCTTCTAATGTTATTCAGTTTGTGCATCACTTTTAGAACATATTTTATATTTAAAAATACCATACTCCCTTTAATATGACTATATGCCAGCATCACCTACCCAGGACAACCCTTTTCTGACACTGGCTTAGGACTCCTCCTAAGAGGACCTCTTTTAACTTCCTCACCATAAATGAAGGAGAGATCTATAAATTGTTTGCTAACCTCAAAGAAAAAAGGTTGGGGCCAGGTCACATTCACACCGAACTGCTAAGAGTCTGCAGACTTACCAAGCTGCTGAATTATATCATCAACTTATCCCTCACTATTAATACAATTCCACAGATCTGGAAAACAGCAGCTGCAACTCCCATCTTCAAAAGCAGGAAGACATTATCTTCCTCAAACTACAGGCCAATTTTGGTACTCTGTGCTTGCCAAAATCCTTGAGAAATTGTATTTTAACACACTGGCTCTAACAACGCTTTTCAAAGTCTGAGGATCCCACTGCTTAACCTTAATTTGAAATGGTGTCTTACAGCCAGTGAGTTAAGCAATTAACACTTACCTAGAAAAACACCACATTTTATCCAATCAACAGTACTGCTTTCAGAAAGCTACAGCACGACAGCACTAATTAATCTCACTAGTGACTAACAGAGTCTTCAAGAAAAGCATAATCATAGGTGCTTCTTTCATAGATTTGTTCAAGGTCTTCGATCTTGTAGATCACCAAAATCAGCTACCTAAGCTGCAGTCTGTGGGGGTGGCAGAGTTCACCCTAGCCTGGTTCCAAAACTACCTTATGCATCGTTCGTTCACAATATCTTATTGTACCCTGGATGGCCACTTTGTATTAGATAAAGCAATGAATGGTTTGGACTTCAAACAGAGCTATTGGGGTCAATATATGTGAAAACAGTGGATATAAGTAACATTTGAAATTTGGCCCATAAACATAGGGGTCACCCAAGAATTAGTCCTTGGCAGTCCCTTACTGTTTTCCCTGTTTATAAATGAAATACCTGCCATTTGTATAAATGCCCCGTTCAGTAATCTATGCAGATGGTACAGCAATCTATTATTGCTCTGGCCCAACTCCAGTTGATGTTTAGCAAAACCTGAAAGCTAGTTTTCACAACCTACAAAACTGGCTTTACTTCAAGAAACTCCTTCTGTACTCCTATACAATCCAAGTCTTCTCATTTGAGATCCCCATGGTTTGACGGATCTCTCAAGGAGATGAAGACAAAGGGCCAGACGTTGTAGCGCTGCTGAAGAAAATCTGGGACCTTGGACAACTTTGAGAAGTCACTACGGTGAGTATCAAAGGGCAATCAACCGTAAGAAGGCAGAGTTCCTGTCCAGGGAGATTGCTGCAAGAAGGAACAGACTGGCCTTGCTCTTTCTGATTGTAGCAGGCTATTACATCCAGTTTTTCTGCAGCCGAAAAGAGCAGTTTCAACTGCTCATTGCGAGGAGTTCACTCAGTTCTTTTCTGACAGGGTGTCCTTCATTAGGTCCAGGATCTCTCCAGTGGGACATGACCAACCCCACAGTATGGAGTCTGGTATTCACATAAGCACTCCATTTGTCTGGGAGGAGTTTCAGCCTGTGGGGGTGGCTGAGGTGATCTCAAAGCTGCAACCCACTTTTTGTGAACTGGACCTGGGCCTGACATGTGTAGTAGTGGGATGCGTGGAGACTGTTGGTCCAGTGTCCGCTGAGATTGTATGATGCTCGCTCTTGGAGGAGCTATTCCCTGATGCCTTGAAGGAGGCATTGGTGAGGCCCCTTCTGAAGAAACCATCGCTCAACTCAGACATCTTAGAGAATTTCCAACCTGTCTCCAATCTTCCATTCTTGGGGAAGGTTGTGGAGAAAGTGGTGGCTTCACAGCTCGAGGCCCACCTGATGACCTTTGACATTTACAAGCCACTCCAGTCGGGATTTAGGAGAAGGCATAGATCTGAAACAGCATTAGTTAGAGTGCAAAATTATCTCCTCAGGGCGCGGGATAAAGGAGAATGGTCAATTATTGTTCTCCTAGATCTCATCTCTGCTTTTGACACCGTAGACCATATGGTGCTGCCTAATAGCTTTATGGGGCTCTGCAGACTCACCGGCAAAGTCATCAGCTGGTTCGAATCCTTTTTGACAGGTTGGAAGAGACGGATAGTGTTGGGAAATTTCTCACCCTGCTGGAAGCCTCTGTCCTGTGGCGTTCCTCAGGGTTCGATCTTGTTTGCGGTGTACATGCTATCCCTGGATGACATCATTAGGCATTATGGCTTGAGTTTTCACTGCTATGCAGATGATACTCGGCTGTATATGTCTTTTGTACCCGGAACATCAACACTGTGGACATGCTAAATGAATGCCTATCTGAGATCCAGAACTGGATGTCCTCTAACTGGCTGAGGCTCAACCCAGACAAGATGGAGGTGCTAGTGACTCAGCCAGGTCGTTGATGGGATATGGTCACCACTGGAGCAGGGACAGGATTTTTCCTTGGTACCACCTCATTGGTGGCGACCAATAAGGTGCGAAATCTGGGCGTCATCCTTGACGACAGATTGACACTGGAGGCCCAGGTGTCTTCTGTCATCCAAAATAGTTTCTACCATCTCAGGAATGTCGCTCGGATCAAGCCCTTAATATCGCTTGATGACCTGCCTGCACTGGTACATGCTTTTGTGACGTCCAGACTCGATCACTGTAACGCCCCATACTTCGGGGTCAGTGCAGGCAACCTCTGCCGACTGCAGCTGGTGCAGAATGCTGCAGTCAAATTGTTAACGAGCCTTCCTAGGTCTGTTCATATAACTCCAGTTCTGCGCGAACTGCACTGGTTGCCAATCAGGTGGAAAATTGCCTTCAAGTTGGGCTTGCTTGCCTATAAAGCCCTATATGGTTTGGGTCCTGGTTATCTGTCTTACCTTCTGACACCAGCCTGCCTGGTATGCTCACTCTGTTCATCCACAGAGAACTTTCTTTGTTGTTCCTAGGGCTCAGCTTAAAACATCCAGCGACCACGTTTTTGAAGTTGCCAGGCCAGTCCTATGGAATGCATTACCATGTTCATTAAGGCAAGCACCCTCTATGGAGAGTTTTAAGCAAGCACTCAAGATCCACCTCTTTAAGCAAGCTTTTAATCTTTAAGTTTAATTAGTATTTTACATATATAGTAAGGGTTTAGAGTTTTGGCCTATTAATTAGGTCTTAGTAGAGCTGACTCTGTTTTAAAATATTGTGTTGATTGAAATGCTGTATCTTGCTGTTGAAGTTTTATGTGAAGCACCCAGAGCCCCTGGGATTGGGTGCTGGATAAATACATTTTACTTACTTGCTGATGGAAAATAAAACCAAGGTCATGATGAGTGGTGTTGTAGGGGCATAGGTTAGGAAACATAGGCAGGTCAGGAGAAATGATAAAATTCTCATGTAGCCCCATTTTATTATCAATTACAACAACAGAGAAAAATAAAATTGTACAGGATATCTCTTTGAAAGGCGGTACAAACAAAAATCCTCCACGTCACCTCTGGAAAAATATTGCTCTGATTGTATATTATGTTTTACCTGGCAGTTCAAACTCTGCATCCTGTTGTTGTAAGTTACACATCCTGATTTTCAAAAAATGTATCAGAACTTTGTCAGTTTCCTTGCTGGGGCCAGCCTGAAGTGCACATCTAGTCTTAACAGGTGCAACACAATAATACATTTTGTCGTAGAGTTGTTCTCATGTGGATAATTCTGTAAACAAGCTTGTGGAAGTCAAAACGCATTTATAGGTCAACCCCCTGTAAAAACCCAAATAGCTTTCTGAAAACATTTTAAAAATATAATTACATATAGTTGCAAATTAAGGGATCACAGTTTCACATAAAGATTCACATATATTTTAACCACAAAGAAGCAAGGGAAGAAAGAAAGAACAGGAACAGCAAGTGAAGAAAGGGAGATAACAGGGAAAGATTGTGGAACCACCAGAGTGGCCAATTCCTAGGTGCCACAAGAAAATCTGATTGTGCAGTCAGTCAGGCAAGTGACAGAGGTGGCAGAATAAGAGAGAACAATATAGATCCTTGCTTTGAATGCTCTCTGTATAATAAATTGGACAGGGTCTTACCCAACCCTGTCACAGCTTGGACACCTTAAAAGCTTGCCAAGTTAAAGGATCCCAACTCCATTCTCAGCTTACATGGTACACCTCTGGAGCTGTCAAATACATACAATTTTTTCTTGAAAGTAACCTGAACTTTTTGAAATAAAAGAACCTCTGATACCTGAAACAACCTCTAAGGTCACCCTTATGTTACATTTTCTCTACAGAAATAGAGACTGCCTAATCCCTGAAGCATGAGTTACCATAGCCAAACAGGTCTTCCCGTCCACTGGAATACAACAGTCAAATCCTTTATGGTATGGTACATTAATTTTATATACTCAGCACCCCATCCTAGGGGCTGAGGGTGCTATACGTAACACCAAAACCCACAAATTTCAAACCATATTCGATACAGAGATAAGACCATATAAATTAGATAAAATCAGTGACCAATTATTAAAAGTTCCTAAAAATCATTGTTTAAAACATTCTTAAAGGCGTACACTGATGAGTTGCTGAGGACATGTGGAGGTAGGGAGTTCCAGTCCTAAGGCACTGTCACCGAAAAAGCCCAGTCACCAGATGAAAGCACTGAGGCAAGTTTTACCAGGGAAGGGCACTGGCAATTAAGACAAGTTTCAAAGAAATACAAAACTACACATATCCCAATAATGCAAAGCATCATGTGAAGCATGTGCCAAACATATGCGTGGAGTCAGCCACAATGAAGCGCAGTAACTTGCAGTAATGACATGTCACAAAATCCTGAATGACAAAAAGGCATACTTGTCATTGACTTACAATGACCCCTGCAGTAAACTGCAGCATTCTGTGATATTCTGCAGCATTTCTGCATTGCATCCCGGCTGTCACATCTGTAGGTTACTCACCTGCAACTGTAGTTCTAGAAGTGGTATACAGTTCACATCTTCACACTGGTAGTCTTCCCAGAAGCAGCCGAGTCATCAGAATGCTTTCAAGCTAAGCTCCTCCCACCACTGGTGCCATATCCTCCTGCTCTGCCCTGTGACGTCAGATGTTTGCATGCTGGAGGCAGGCTGTCACATTGCCAGTGGAGGTTGGATGGGTGGTTTGGAACTTTGAACTATATTACACTCATAGAACTATGGTAACAGTTGAGTAATCTATATTTCTAAGGGCGTGGACAAAGTTCACTATCCACACACTGGCAGTTCTCCAGAAGTAGGGGGCAAGGCACACACCCCAATTTAGCGAACAGAGACTGGAGAAAAGAGGACCCAAAAGCAGCACCCTGATGACTCATGACAACGATGCTGTAATGAGAGATAAGAAAAAATTACTCACCTTAGTAACTGTGTTTCTTCTAATGGAGTCTTGCTGTATTCTGACAATCTGCAGTTAGCCACAGCCTTTAAACTGCCCCGGAGAGTATAGGGTTAATTTTCTATGCAGTGCATAGAACATTGAGCTCTAGCTCGGTTGAGGTCTCTGTCTGCAGCACTTTGAAATCCAATCGCCAGATTCTTACGAGCAACAATCACTGACTAACTATGTGGAAACTGTAAAATTTTTAACTAGCCAACTGGCAACAAAGTTTTGGATTCCCAAAGGAAGACTCAAGTCAGGAAACCCAAAACCAAAAACCTATCCAAATAAAGATTATAATATAAGCACCCAAGTAAAAAGGGTGTGTGCTGAAGACACCCCTGGAGTGCAACACTGCACCTGCCCACCCACTTCCCAAAAACAGGTTCTGAGAGGAGAGGCGAGGGTCAGAATACAGCAAGACTCCATTAGAAGAAACACAATTACCAAGGTGAGTAATTTTTTCTTCAAACAACATGAAGTCTTGCTGTATTCTGACAATCTGCAGACTACCAAGCAGTACTCCATGGAGGAGGGACAGAACCTACTTTTGGGAATAGGTCTAAGCATTGTTGTGTGCCAAACCGAGCATCACCCCTAGCCTGGATATCCAGAGAGTAATGCTTGGTAAAGGTATGGACTGTTTCCAGGTGACTGCTTGGCAAATTTTAACAGAGGGATCCTGGCAGCAGCCAGGAAGCAGCTAATACCTCTTGTGGAATGAGCCCCAGGCCTGAGGGTGGAATTTTTCCCAGTTTCTCATAGTAGGATTGTATAAAAGAAAATCTACCTGGCAATAGTTCTCTTGGTGGCAGGTTTGCCCTTTCCCACTTCCCCATAAGTGAGGAACAACTGGAGGGAATAAAACCTGTGACCCTTGGTACGCTCTATATACAGTAGTAGCTAAGGGCTCTTTTAACATCTAAACTGTGCAGCCTCCTCTCCCCTGAGGAAGAATGATCAGTGAAGAAAACAGGGAGAGACATGGACTGATTCAAATGGAAATATGCAACAACCTCCTATTGGTTCTAAGGACCACTTTATCTCTATGGAATGAGATAAAATCAGGTTCCACTGACAGGGCTTGCAATTCACTGATACGTCTGGCAGAGGTAATGGCTACCAAAACACAGTTTTCCAAGTCAAGTACTTAAGCTCTGCTGAAGACATAGGTTCAAATGGGGGTTGCATAAGTTGAACAATGCAAACATTTAAGTCCCAGGCAGGGGCAGGATCCTTAAAGGGAGGATTGGTATGAAGCAATCCCTTGAAAAACTTGCAGAATACAGGGTGAGATGGTAGTGAGGAAGGCTTTCCCACTGAGAGAAAAGCAGAAACAGCTGACAAGTGTACCTTGAGAGTAGCTGGTCTGAGGCCTAGACCATTAAGATGGACCAGATAATCCAGAACTGTAGGCAATTCAGCAGTGCCTGGGGATATATGCTTCTTGGAACACCAAATGCTGAATCTTTTCCATTTGGTGTCATAAGTCTTTCTGGTGGCAGGCTTTTGAGAGGCTTTGAGAATATCCAGAACCCTTTGGAACAGATGCAAATCTACATACTCTAGCTCTTCAAGAGCCATGCCTTGAGATTGAGGGACCGAAGATTGGGGTACCAAATTCTCCCCTGAGAGAAGGTTAACAGGTTGTAATTCCTGGGAAGAGATGGGAAGATGGACTGCCAGGGACAGTAAGAGGGGGTACCAGGGCTGTCTGGCCCAATCTGGAGCAATCAGAATCACTTTGCAGGGTTGTGACCTCACTTTGACCAGAACCTTGAACAGTAGAGGAAAGGGAGGGAAGGCATAGAGAAATTTCCCTTTCCAGTTCAACATCAGTGTCTCCAGAGGGACTGAGCCCAAGACCGGGGGTCTGCAACAAAACAGAGGGAGTTGGTGATTGTCTGGGGCTGCAAAGAGATCTATCTCTGGAGTGCCCCACCTTGAGAAAATCACTTTTAATACCAGAGGGTCCAGGGTCAATTCGTGATGGCCCTGGGAGATCCTGCTCAGTGCATCTGCTAGCACAGTGTCCTTCCCTGGAAGGTGGACTGCTATCAGAGAGGTCTGCAGAGAATAAGCCAGGGACCACAATTTCATGGCTTCCATGTACAAGGCCATGGACCGAGTGTCTCCCTGCTTGTTGATATACCACATGGTGGTAGTGCTGTCTGTTCTGATCTGAACCACCTTGTTCTGCACTGACTGAGAGAAAGCTTGCAGGGCCAGAAAAACTGCCCTGAGCTCCAGGAGATTGATATGAAGAAGGGATTCCTGAGGGGACACAGTCCCTGGGTTGTGAGAGCCCCCAGATGGGCTCCCCACCCCAAAAGGGAAGCATCCATGGTAAGGACCACCGAATGAGACTGAGTAACAAATGGGACCCCTTGCCTTAAATTGTCCTGATCCTGCCACCACTGAAGGGCTTAGATCAGTGTCAGAGTCACTGGAATCAGTTTCGTAAGAGGATCCTTCTTTTGGGACCAAAAGGCCCTCAGATGGAACTGAATGTCCCTCATCTGGAATGTTGCCCCTTGGACCACTGCTGTAGAAGCTGCCATGTGGCACAAGAGTTGAAGGAAATGCTTTGCTGGTTGGGATACCTGAAGGCTGAAGAAGGAAGCCAGTTCTATAAGAACTCTTGCCCTTTCAAGGGAAAGAAAGGCTCTTGCTTTGACAGTATCTAGCTCTGCCCTTATAAAGGTAAAAAGCAGTACCGGTTTGAGTACTGACTTGGGGAGGTTGAGAAGAAATCCCAGGGAAGTGAGCACTTGCTGGGTCACTTGCAGGTCTGACTTGACTTGGTCTGGAGACTGACCTACTAGGAGCCAGTCGTCCAGATATGGAAAAATGGAAATCTTTTGCCTTCTTAAAAAGGCAACTACTACTGCCAGGCACTTTGTGAAAACCCTTGGAGCTGATGTTAGGCCAAAGGGCATTGCTTTGAACTGGTAATGGCCTGAGGGCAACTTGAACCTGAAGTAATTTCTGTGGGAGCACCTGATGGGGATGTGAAAGTAGGCATCTTTGAGGTCCAGGGATGCTAGCCAGTCCCCTGGCCTTAGACAGGGAAGAATTATTCCCAGAGTCACCATCTTGAACCTTGTTTTTAAAAGATGTTGTTCAGGTATCTTAGATCTAGGATGGGTCACCACTCCCCTGTCTTTCCTTGGGGCAAGGAAGTGCCTGGAGTACAGACATTTGCCCCAGTGTAGGGTAGGAAATCTTTCTATGACTTCTAAGGCCAGAAGAGATGAAACCTCTGCCTCTAGGGCAAGGGTTTCGGAGAGACTTGCAGGTGGAAAAGATCTGGCTCTCATCTTCGGAAATTTTTTGAAGCTGAGAAACAGTCCCTGGCTTACTACTTCCAGGACCCACTAGTCTGAAGTAACAGACACCCAGTCCTGGACGAAGTAAGCCAGCCTGCCCCCCACAGGGATAGGAGAGTCGACACAGGCAGACCCATCAGGGTGTCTGCTTGGCAGGGGCCTTAGGCTGAGGAGTGGATGCAGCCCTGTTCATCCCCCTTCTGCCTCTCCCTCTTAAGAACCCCCTCTGTGAAAAGGGAGAAGGGGCCTGTGCTTGGTAGAAAGACCTATGAAAAGGCCTGCCCCTGCCCCTAGATTGCTGCCTTTGAGGAGTTGCCTGCCTCTCCTTGGCCTATGCACTCCTGTAAGTGGTCCTATATTCCTCCATCTTCTTCATGTAATTCTCTGTCTGCTCCCCAAACAGAGAATTACCTTCCACAGAGAAATCCATGGCCTTAGCCTGGGTGTCCTGTGAGAGGCTAGTACATCTGAGCCAAGCCATTCTCCGAAGAGCCACAGATGTAGCCATGACTCTTGATGACACATCACTGGAGTCCACAGCAGCATGAAACTGTACCTTAGATGCTTCAATCCCATCCGCAGCCACCTCCTCCAGCTCCTTGGCCAACTGGGGGGAGGCCTGTTTAGCCAGAGCCAGTACAGTGTCCCACCTGGACTTCTGGTACCTGGCTGCAAAGGCCATATAATTAGCCTGCCTAAGTCCCAAAGAGGATGCCATGTATTGCTTCTTTGCCAAGGCATCCATCCTCCTGGAGTCCTTATCTGGGGGGTGTGAAGCCAAGGGAACATTAGCCCTGTCACAGGCTGCAGCCTGCACGACCCCAACATGGCTGCATTGCTGGTAGTAAAACTCTGTGTCTGAGCCTGATAAAGTATACTTCTTGTCCATTCTTCTATCAACAGGAGGTACAGAATTAGGAGACTTTAAATTTTTTTGTGTCCATTTCCCAAAAGATTTGTG